>OY986058.1:20909533-22134599 GCA_963920205.1 Stenodema calcarata
TCCCTTCAGGTACGTAGGGACTCACTGCAAATTTGTTTACCTACCGACACCTACTTACAGATTTCGTTCGAATATTGAATAATATATATTATATATTCACTCCAAGGGCTGATTAATACCAACTGGAACGTGACTAATTTTCCTATGACGCACGCAAACCTTCCGGTTGTAGATTATTCTGTTTTACTTTTATGATGACGTCATTCACATAGAGAAGTAATTAAGTTCCGGGAACCTTCCCTTAGCGAGCTCTCCTCATTTTCTTATCGCTTTTACTTGTCCTATTTCAATTAAATGTAGAGTCGTCAAAAGAACGAAATTGTAGATATCCAGCACTTTTGTTATGACGTACTGAGCAGTTCAACGTGGCCGTCATTCATGAGATAGGTAGTAATAAATAACTTCATTCGTCCCCTATTTCTTGAAGGCACTCTTATAATCTACTTACCCAACATCGCCATATAGGCTCGACAATTTAGACCGTTAGGAGTTGATACTCCATAATGTGTACGTTACTGCCATGTGTAACACTCAAGGTGCCAAGTGTAACACTCTCAGTTGCGTTCGCAATCATACCTAATTTGATTGTCGTTAGGTAATCCTTGTAGAAGTGAGTAACTGTGCATGTCTCATTGAATTCTCAGTACAAGTACGTATTCTCATGCTCCATATTAAAGTACCTTTGGTATCATGACATTAGGAATTTACTTGACACGCTTGAAAAACTTGAACAATAACTGTCTGAAAAGTCACACTCGGATCAATCTTAATCGTGGATTCTGGATCATCTATTTTTGAGGAGAAAAAAAAACGCACGGAGGCCTCATAATTTCATGGTACATGGATGCTCTAACTTGTAGGTACCTTTTATTATGTTCACTGGAGGCCCCAATTTAATACTTTTGTGTCGAATCGAACAAGATTACATATATACGGCAGGATGTATGTAAGAACCGTTGTATCACATGTTCAGTATTAAGACTTCGGTGTGGGGTCGTTCACTGGGTGACGTCACGCTGACACCTGATTTCACACCTGACGTTATTTAAATGACAACCAAGGGCCTGACTCTACTCCTAAGGTTATCAACTAGTGCACCTACCAGACTGTCAACTACCTACTCTTCAAAACGGACTATGACGATTACATACGACTTCTAGAAGTAGCTGCCTCCTCAGACTAAGGTATTTCACTACATACTTACTTAAACTTGATATGAAACCCGAAATGCCGACTTATCTGGATTTACTTCCAGGTATAATTTGTGCATTTATTTTAACTATCTTGACTGTCAAAACCACGTATGAAAGATCATCAGAATTCGTGCATATTTACGTCGACGAGGTCTTTATGTGCCTCTTGCTTGCTATAAGACCATCATAGAATATATGTATTGCCGAATATGTAGGGAATTCGGTTTTGTGCACCCTCACATTGTCTGCAATTCGATAACCTTATACCTACGATTGCTTGAGGATAAATTCAATAGACTCGTTCGATTGGCGTCCCGAAAAGTTACCAGCGACCTCTACAAGAATTTCCCTTCCAGCTTTGTGCCCTTCCAACTTGGGGTAAGTCTAGAAAATAAACACTAGAGAATTGCACAAGCACCTGCGCGTTCATAGCGGACGGAATTGGGCTGCGGGCGCATTCCTGTCGGTGAAAACGACCATTTTTCGATTCGTTCAATTAAAAGCCTCAGCTATATCAGGCGTAGGTATATTTCTTTCGGACCGAACACCGATTTGAGTCATACTTCAATGTCTACGATTAGGAAATTTCAAGACTTCCATGCTGCAATGCATGTGAAATTGGGGCTTGTAGTAAATTAAATTGACACTATCCATATATTACGTGAGCATCTACTGATCAATGAACAAAGGCAATTTTCAGTACCTACCTTTTCAATTTCTCAAAAACCCCTAAATTATTGGTCATGAAGGGCATAAACAGTGTTTTGAAGATAAACAAGCTGAAATTTGGATTTTGATAGGAGGCACGAGTGGGAAATATTGAGCTTGTACTCTGGAAAACTCACCTATTTCATACGAGTATCTTATATCTAGAGGTCAAGATTTAAAATACACAGAATTTCCAGATATAATTCAACATTTTCCACGGTTCGCAATAGAATGAGGGCTTGCATAATTTCATTATTTTTCTCTTCTGCTGATTTGGTGTTTTAAAAAAAGTAGTATTTCAGCGCATATAATCGTCAAGCTATCGTACTACCTGATACACTAAAATTGCCTTTTTCTTTGAAATCAACCTTCCAATACACGAGAATATTATTTTAGAGGCTTGGAGGGTATTATTGGTTTAGGTTTGACCTGAGCCACTTATTGAATGCATTATATTAAGCATGCATGGGGTTGCACGCGATATTACTTTTTAGCGACTTCCACTGGACGGTTTCATCCTTTTGAAGAAATTGCGTTATTGTATATACATATTTATACCCTCCAGGCAGTCGAACATTGAGGTTTTTTTCTACACATAAAATATTAGCCAAATGTTCAACATTTCAAAAGGCAAAAAATTAGGGGTTTTATGGTTCAAAAATCTTGAAGAATGTTACAACCTCAACTACTCACTCCTAGTAATATTGAAATTGGTCGATGTTCGTTATTTCGAAAATTCGCTCGTTAGGTCATGCTGCATGATTGGAACTTCTGATGCATCCGAATTGTCTGCCTTATCTCTTCTTGCTTTTGCTCATTATTATGCCCTACATATTGATTCGTGTTATGTAAGTAACTGACCATTTTTCTGACCTTCAGGTTAAAATATTCTATATCACAAAAAAAAAAAGAAAAACAACTAGGTAACCAGTCCAAATCCAGAATCTGGTCATTACTAATTCTCATACGAATGATTGGATTTTATATTGGTTAGTGGGATTTTAAACGAGGGCAATTGAAGCGTGGAAATCCAAAAGAGGCCTAAATGCCTTTGGCAACATTTTCCAGGAGACGAATGTCAAAGTTTGAATTGAAATAGCCTAAAGGGAATAGTAGTGTGAATAATTCAATTATAATAATCAATTATTGGGCGGGTAAAAACATTTTTCCAAAGACGTTCTGCCGGATCTGCGCAGAAGTTACTGCGCACATCTCTCCTGTTGTGTTTTAGCCATATTGGAAATCGTAATTTTGAATTCGAGAAATTCTTGTTCATGATCAGCCATTTCTGTGCCGATGGATGAGTGCCAAAGTGAATTATTGATAATCACCAAAAAATTCCACATCTAGCAGAACTGATGAAGAGTGGGAAAAGGCTAAAAAGGTTCTTAGCGAAGGAGAAGGTTATGATTACGCTCCATGAGAACGTGTCTGTACACGGTTGTTACCAAGATTTGAACATTTTGGCGCTTAGACCCCTTTCGATGTCCACGCTTCAATTATTTTTATAATATAAAAGTAAAGAATTATATTAGAATTATACCATATTTCTGCTTCTTTGGTCGTTCGAGTGGGATATAAAATTTGACAGTTGTAGCCGTCTTTAATGCGACTGACCTATTTCTGACGTTCAGCAAAACTTATTCTTGTCGGTATGACATAATTATGACGAGTGGAACCCACCAACTCGTGCAGTGTACTTTCAGTTATTGTTTTTAACTTAACAACTTAACTCTACCGCTAAGAGGAAATGGACGATAACTTTGGTTCGGCCACTTTCTTCAACGCTCCTTTCTCGTTTCTCAATAAGGTAATCCTCATTAAATCATACAGAACAACACGTGATCCCGAAATACCCTTTTCGGTCTGTACAAATCATTCTTTCTCCAAATTGTGTATTTGGCGTATCCCCATCGATACCCACGTCCCGAAGGAGTGCTCCACACCTCCCAACTCCGTTCTGTAGGTTTATTCTTATTTTCCTCCTTGATGAGATATTGGGCGTAGTAGGCGTTTTTGAATAGCAGCTCAACCTCCCTGCAACTTTAATTTTTGCGAACTTTCTCATTTTCGCTCCATCATCTCAATTCACCCCACCTTTCTTGCGCTCGACTGAGTATGTCCTAAGACATCCCACAAAGTGTGTCAAAATGCCCACGCAGAAACGACTTTTTTTCTCTCTCATACGTGCCCCCGACTATTTAAATACCTGCTTTCGTGAACTCTGCCATGAATCTTGCAGAGTCGCCAAGTTTTTATAGGCTCGTCCTTGCGAATCCCACGCGCCTTTTAACCTGATTTCTTTCTCTCCACAATCATGTTTCCAACCTGCGTTTTATGTTTCCTACTTTGACCTGACCACTAATATTTTAGTTCGAAAGAGTTTTCAATGGGCAGCTGCGAAACGCCATACGATTGGGTCTTGAAAACGTAGCCTTACAAGCCATGCTTTGTACATACCCTTAAGTAGATATATCTACCCAAACTCTAGTAAATGGTGGTACAACATTGCGAAAATCTGTACATTTCAACACTTTCTTGGAAGGGTGCATGTGAAATACTTGTATATATATCGCTACAATGTCACATTAAACACCATTTCAGGCGTCCAATTGCCCTGCCACGCTGCTACAACTCGATTCTTACCTCTATGAAAATTGTCACTATTAAATATTGAGATTTCTCTCAGTCATAAATCAACAGAAAAGCCTTATTTCTTGGGATTTTGTCCAGGCATGGTTCATCGACCAACAGCAGCACTCTGGGACGGCTGAGTAAATCGACGAGCAAGTTGAGCGGAAGCGAGCGACAGGCGCAGCACAACGGCACGAGTACGACCCTCTATTACAACGATAGAGGCGGTGTGCAGACTCTCCCTAGGAAACTACAGGAACACAAAGCCAAAAAACAGGTGAAAAATATTGTCACTGTTTTGAATGTTTGAGGGCATGGATATTTGTCTAGCCTCCTCAGCCCAAACCTTCAAAGAAATCACATACACTCCATATTTATTGGTCTCCATACAGAGTACGATGCGGTTTTTGATGTTTTAACGATTATTTCAGCGGAGGATTCAGAATGCTCAGACAAATTTATATAGAATACCATTTAATACATCCTGAAGCCTTTGTAAGCGTCTCCTCTTTAAAAATTCGCTGAAATACTTCCTAATTTCTATACTAAGCTCATTATTTGCTTGGGTTTAGGTCTATGTGACGCGGAGCAACGGGGACACATCATACGGAGACCGAGGCAGCCGGTTGGGTAATAACAGCAACAGCATGTTCAACGTGTCCATCGTCAGCAACACAGGTCCAGCCAAACCTGCGAGGACCTACCGCTCAAATCTGTCGAGAAGCAAAAGCTTCAACGTTCACGCGGGCGACTCGTACAGGGATTCCAGCCGCTACACCTCCAACCCTCATCTGAGCAGGCTCGACGAGTCGGCCGAACTCAAAAGTCCAGGTAAGCTCCTGTTGGAACTAGTGAGCTTTGTTCGCAGTGCAGTTCTGAACTGACCTACGCATTCTGCGCAGTGCTGTATTCATATTGCATCTAGAACTAAGTCCCGAATCTGTTCGGAAATGTTTTCAGAATTCAGAACTCTCAAGACAATAAAATTCAATAATCAAGACAATAGATCACACAAACCATTTTTCAGTTTTTTAATCATCTTGTCATAGAGCAAACACCGGTGAATTAAATTCAGCTACAGTACTGAAAGTAATATAACACATTATGTAAGTAATGTGATTGGACGAGGAATACCATGCGAAGCTGGCTCTTTGTGCTGAAGCTTGATTGGCCATAAGGTCGGTACCTGGACTTATGCAGTGTTCACAGACATCTGCTTGTCTCTACTGGGATTCTGTTGCACCTGTTTAGTTAATAGTTGGAGGTGCATAGTGCCATTGAAGGTCTTACACCTGGTCTGGTTCTCAGGTGAGGACGTAATCTGCTTCCTTGAGGTTGATGGGTGTGGCCTCTGCCATTAGACCCCTCCGCCAAGTTCTTCAAGGTTGGCCAAAGTGACAGACATCTTTCCCAGATAGATTCTGGGTGCATG
This sequence comes from Stenodema calcarata, assembly GCA_963920205.1. NCBI lineage: Eukaryota > Metazoa > Arthropoda > Insecta > Hemiptera > Miridae > Stenodema > Stenodema calcarata. Next base: position 20,915,501 of record OY986058.1, read on the forward strand.
TTCGATGTAGGTCTTGTTTGGCAATCCAGTTTCCCGGCCACTAGGCTTAAATTGATGCCTGCAAACATCTGTTATCAAAGGCTTGTGGCATGCCTGTTATTCTAGTTGACACCAACCAGGTCCCGCATCCGTATCTGGCTTGGTTGTTTTGTTAACCATGGACCAGTTTCTAGACTTCCCACTCCCTAAAAATACAACCACAGCTGCATCCAGCAGTAACATTGACGATTACCTTCTCCTCCTTGTAACAGGTTTGATCACAAGCATCAGCCGGAGCACGAGGGACCTGACTCACGAAGACTCCTTCAGGCGACCTCTGGGAACCTACGACCAAAACCGTTACGTCAAAAGCAACGGGATCTCCTCGTCCAGGACGAACGTCGACTCGCAGAAGAAGATTTTCATGAAAGGTCTGATGGAGCGGGCCCCCGAACTGTACAAGACTCTCAGGGCCAATGAGTTGGACGAGAACAGGACTGTCGAACCTGTCAGGACAAGCACTCCTCTCAAAAATGGAAAGCTCGAATACAGCACTTCATTCAGGTAAGGACTCAAGTCTGTGACGAGTAGAAGTAGTGAAGTAGTAATCCAATATCAGTATAGAACATTGAAAACCGGGTTCGTGATCCAAATCTCACATTCTCATCAGATGGTGTAGGTTGCTTTAAGGAGTGGGTGTGATATCTTCTGTGACTTACTTTAGTTTCTTAGCATATCGATACAGTTTTCTGTTATACAATTACTTAAATGTGGTCAAAAAGCTGCAGAGGGCAACAGCGTACCGAACACTTTTTGTGGCCACGTATCTAAACTCTGGTTTGTAGAGTGTATAACTTGATATGAACATAAATGAGAGGGGTCCTTAATTTGTAGAAGGGCATGTTTTGAGTGATGCCCTCGTACCACATCCCATTATCGGAAGTCGCTTGTTTCATAATTTATGTCACGAATGATTTCCACTGATCAGGGAGTAATTATGGTACATTTTCTTTCATTAGAAAAATATGAAAGAGTCTTCCTACCGGAACAACTTATCAGGTTAGTAAATGAGATTGAACTAAAATCCGCTGTAACATACAATTGTAAGAACCCCAGTGGATCTCACTTAACTCAATCATTGTGCTGATTCCAATTTGTAACGATTGTCATAAAAGGGTTTGTATTTAATCGACTAGAAGAAATTTAACTCTAATTGTCACCGGTCTTATACTAAGTAAAGTGGCTTTCGTCTTAAGCTAAATTTCAAAGTACTACCATACAATTGCATACTTTGAATCGTATCATACCTAAACAGTAGATGCTTTAACTCACTTGGAAAATCAGTGACAATATGGTGGCCTACCCCAGATGAATAATTTCAAACTAATTCTACTACCACTAACCTAATTTTGTGTCAACTTATTGAATTATAGTTATAGTGCTGATCAATCGCTGATTTCAAAAAGCACTACGAATTCAAATTTTGATTGAGTCCAGTCCAGTATTGTACTCCAGTCATATTACACATGTGTAACATTGATCGCGCCCTTTTTGAAAACCATTTCACCTGCGCATTAGGTTTCTTGTTGTGCTGAAACCAAAACTGACCTCTACTTTCCCTTATCACCCTCCATTTTGGGGTTTCAAGGGAAACACATAACCATGTATTTAAAAAGGTTTATATGGTACTGAATCGTGGCAAATCATACAGAGATGAAACGAATTCAATTCAAGGACTTCAACTATCTTGATCACTTTGTTGAGAAGGTATACACGTTGAAAGTTTTTACTCATGAACAGAATGTGGTGCCAGGAAACGGTAAGATTGTCTCTTTGAGCCTCAGTCCCAAAAGCTTAGCCTTTGCCTTGGTCAAGTCTTGAGTGAACCTCAGAGGTCTAACGGCATCCTCATCGAATGAAAAACGCTCATCTTCCTGGTCATATTCAAAGTTTTCTTTCTCGGTTGCCATCAGTTCCCATTCTGACAGTGAACTTGGTAGTTTAGGGACTGGAATCTCCAGGCCATGGTGAACATTGCTGATAGCTGAACAAAGATTAGAACAGGTGATGAACTTTGGTGCTTTTAGAGTTATGCCCCTTAACGTCGCACAAACAAAATTTGATTTGTTCCCTCCAAACCGTCGAATTTCAGAGATCTTTCAAGTCCGTTAGACTGTCTCGACACAAACTGATGAGGAGCCAACTCCGCACTCCAAAATAGGTCCAGTCAGCTGTTTTCAGCAAAATCTGTTACGTTTCTCTGGCGTTACTAAGAGCAAAGTCACCAAATATACAACAAAGAACTTCTTAAGAGTTGCAATGGAGTGATAGAAAACCGTGAAACACAGGCAAATACTTAAAATGGTGAATAACCTGGCACAACATAATCTAACCCTCTACACAAACGCTGCACTCCACACTAGGTGCGACACGCTGTTTTTAGCAAAATCTGTGATAGCAAACGCCTCAATTGTACTATTTGGAATTCACTTCAATAATTGGTAAAATTGTATTTATGTCTTTTTTAGTAGATCCAGCAACACGAGTTCGCCACTTGACAGAGTCCAATCTCCGTATTACCAGTACAGAAACGACTCGCCCGACGGAATGAACAGAAGCGTCGTGCGACGAGGAAGCAACGACTACACGGAAACCGTTCGCTACACGACCACCTCCAAAGACCCTCAGCGCCCTTCAGTCACCAACACGGTCCAAAGTTTCACTAAGAAAACTCTTCCGATGGCCGGCGGCGGAGAGCACCGGATCCACTCGACGGAGACCAAAACCGTCACTAAAAGCAAATTCAGGAGCGGAACGCCGGAACTTCACTTCGACGGAACAAGCAAATACCCGACATCCAACGGAGGCGTCATCATCGAAGTGAGAAATACTCGAAAATAGATGAATTGCCGGTAAACGAAAGCGAAATCTAGTTGTCGTGAGATTGAAATTGGAAAAACACAGCATCGCTTGGTAGGTAAAATACCTGTCGATTACGAAAACACATTGCATTCATATCAGTCCTTTGTGATTTCCACACGTAGCCCTGTAGTTGAAACGAAGGTTTTCAGTACCTGTTAGTATCAGTAATTTTATGAGAACGCCCCACTGGCGTGATGAAACCGGTTCTTAATACTCGTCCAAATCACCGGTAAATACCTACCGGATCCAGAATATTACCGAGGAACTGAATCACCAGTACCTGTCCAAGTCTTGTTAAATTTGGAGAAAAAGTTGTGTAGTGAAGCAAAGAACAGGCACATAATACGTAGGTACGAGTACCACCCTATGGAACATGATATTTTCTGTAATATGTATCCAGCACCCTAAAGAACACATCAATTTTCTAGTGACTCCGGTACACTTGTAGGCTTTTTAAACTACTTATGGATTCGAAGTGAAGACACCAAGAACAAAAACAACCGCCAAATTCCCCGAGCCAATTTTTTCACGTGGCGTCCACTTTTATTGTTAATTTTTAGGTCTCTTGCAGTGCCATCATCCGTGTCTATTCACCAATGGCAACTCGACGTTGTAAAAATATTTTTGTATAAAATAAAATAACATAAATTAATTTTTATTAATTATTGCATACAATTTTCTGATAAATTCGAAAACTTGTTAATTACTAGTTTATGTCCGATGATATAATTTGAAAGTTTGTATTGAAGCGATACATCAGAAATTAATTTTGAGAATCACCAACAGACCGTATTGTCAGGAATATAGTTTACTGTTAGATGAAAATCATGTATTTAGAAGTAAGCGTGAACTAAAAAAAATTATCTAACGTCAATGTATTAGAACGTAGACTATTATAAATACTTGGTATAATTTATCAGACAAGAAATGTGAAACTAAGTCATATAATTATGATAAGACTTTGACAAAAATCACATGGTTGGTACAGGCACATTTCATTCTGATAGAGACCGCTATGTCAGGAATGGAATGGGCCTATTTCGCGCATTTTTAGCATACTTACACTAGTGATTCTAAAATGGTTTTTATATGAACAAAAAAATGTACTTACCGACTTATTAATATAAATAACAGTTTTATTTGTCGCGTTGTTCTTTAATTCTACGGATTCCTACGACCATAATGACTCATGGGTTGATGGGAGGTCAGGGGCTGGCGTCAGAGGTGAAACCTCGCACAGGAGCATCCTGGCCTCTGCAAGTAGAAGTAGAAGGAAATTTTTGTGAAAAATGAACAGTTTGTAATAGGAACATTGATCAGGTCGGAGGCAATGAAAAGATGGCACAACTCCCACTATGAGTACGCTGACTATCACAGGTGACAAGCAAGGACTGAAGGGACGTTCGATATCAGTAATGTATCGAATATTTCCTTACGATACCCAATATTTTTGGTATCTATTCCCATGATTTGAGTATGAGTACTCATATCGATACTTTGGTCCGTATCGAAAGAAATACTCAACTACCGAATTGAGAAATTTCCATTAAATGACCAAAAAGAAACAAAAGTACGATAAAATACAAAAAATTTATATTTCAACAAAATCGGTGAGAATCTATTCCAGGAACGATTTTTCAATATCCTCCAAATCATGAAAAGTACCTTCAATATAAGGTAAATAATAGCATTAACTTCAAACATGTATCCGCCCATTCAAAACTCTGGTGAACTATATTGAAGGTACTTTTCATGATTTGGAGGATATTGGTACGCATTTATTTAGTTTTGGCCACATACTACTTGCAGTCCTGCCCTAGCCAGCTCATCATTATGCTTCAGTCTGACTGACCTGACCTGCCCATCAAATCGACCCCGTCAGCATAAGTTAGAAGCTGGACTGTCCGACTTGTATCTTTACCCTTGATCTCTAAAGCCATGTTGAAGAAGTAGACCTTCTCCTTGTCCCTGCCTTAGACCCTTATGTGTGTTGTTGGTCTGGGATGGTATGAGTTTACAGGAGACTGGTATACTTACATTGTCATTCACTTATATCAAAATTATGGACATGAACCTTGATTGAGCGCTTTTCTTGTAGAAAAGGGAAACGGAACGAGCCAGGAGACAAATCATAAGAAATGCATTCAAATTGAACTTGTATTTCAGTGGAATCCTGACAAGAAAAATGGATTTCAAACTAGACATTGAAAAGTCGATCATTTTTGCTATTAATCCATTCCATCATTAGTCACAATTCACAGAGTTTTCGACTTTCAGCACTAGATATTTAACAAAATATTTTTAAAAAATGCATTAAAAATGCGACCTTTCTAAAAGGCAAGCGAGATAAGGTAATTTCTATCGTAGAAAAGTATCCAACTACAGAATTGTTACTGTAATTATCATTTAGTTTCATGGCATCCAGAAGTCATTGTAAGGGCTCAGTGACGGAGGTAGAGGGCGAAAATTCAGGTACTGGAAGTGCAGGGGCAGCTGGCAACAGCGATTGAGGGATTTCTACAGGGCAATGTCCACTGGAAATCAAAGCAAAATTTGGGTAAGTAAGTTATGAGTGTAAGGAGAATTTTTTCCAGTTTAAATGTCTCAACTTACGTTCGTTTCGATATTTCTGCGACTTTTTGACTGTAAGTGATCATGAGCTGTTTGGATTTTTGATGAGCCAGTTTCCTTCTTGTGATGAGCGTCTTCTTGAAATATTCTTTGACGCAGTCCAATCCACTGAATCCGACGCTCCGAAAAGCCTTTTCCAGTACGTCCTAAAAAAACGTAAGTGATGGGATGGATTTTAAATCCATTTTGCAAGCACCGCTAAAAATACGAGAAAACATTGAAGTCTGGTTTGCATGGAGCGTTGAGCTGCAATTGGGATGTGCATTCGGCAGTCTGATTGGTCAAGTGATAAGCCGCAATAATGGCGGATGCCCAATATGGATGTTATAAACGAGGTATATAATATCCATAGTGATGCGCCATGTTGTTTAGATTGTAGTCTTTTGTGGGCGGGAATTGGCTATATTTGGTCGAATTATAGGTACTATGTTATCAAGAATATGTGCAAAATAACACTTTTACGAAATGGCACAAAACAAAACATCAAAAACAAAATGGCACCGAACGCACAGCAGCACCTGATGTTTCATGTCAACCCTAAAGTTGACTATTGACGCCTTCCACTTGGGAGCTTTTGACCTTGTCAAGTCAAAAGCAAAGGTGTATTTCGATTTAGTTTGACAGCGCTTTGATGATCCAAGTAGATTGTAAATGGGACTCTCATTGACTCTTGAAGCTCTTCCAAAAGGGCCTTCTTCATCAGTCCATACGTGAAATCAGGGACGTTGGCCAATCAAGGGGGCCCTAAGTTGTGGAAAGATGAGGTTGAGGGAGTGATCGCCCAAGGAAAGAGTGTTGATAGTTTGATGAATTAAGAACTGAAAGTCTAGGGAACTGGTTGTCCTATAAATATGAGGTCAACTATTGGACACTACAGGGTTTTAGAAACGACGTTGTTTGTGTGACAGAAGCAATTACGCCTCAAAATAGGATAAAATTGCGCCTAATTATCCCTCAAACAACATGTGGCTAGAACTATTCATATCCACCAACGTGAAAAAGCATTAGCGCATTCAATTTGGTTAGTCATCATATTAGAGGAAATTTTACTCACCTTGTAAGCAGATTTCCCCTCAATTACGTCTTTTTGGTTCAATTCATGGCTCATCAAAGACACTTTGTACAACATATCTTTTACCACGTCTACGAATACAAGGAGCGCTGACTTCTCAACATCTGGAGAGCAAAACAACATCATAAAATGTGAGAATGAATGTCAGTAGCTTTATTGTGCTAAAGTTATTTGATATTTCCTCAAACATTTGTCAATTTTTTTTTAAAAGAGGAAAAAACCACAAACTGGAGCAATTTGATGACTGGAGAATATATTTGTACCTACATATATTTTTTTAATTCGCTCTTAATAAATGTCGACAATTATGTTACTGAGCAGACATTCTGAATGATAACGGATAACCTGAGTTGAAAGTGAGATGTTAGGTGCAAAACCAACTTTATCCAGACCCATTGGTGCAAAACCAACTTTGCCCAGATCGATTAGTGCAAAACCAGCTTTATCAAGGCTCATTGGCGCGAAACCGAGTTCGTCCAGACTCACTGGCGCAAAACCAACTTTATCCGGACCCATTGGTGCAAAACCAACTTTATCCAGACTCTTGGTGCAAAACCAACTTTATCCTGACCGATTGGTGCAAAACCACCTTTGTCCATACCGATTGGTGCAAAACCAACTTTATTCACACTCATTGGTGCAAAATTACAATAAATGGGTGCACAAAACCAAACAGATTAGCAACCTAAAAAAGTACCGGAATAAGTCGTCTACTTACTGTCGAAGCCAACTTGTGCTAAAATCATTATCACAGCCTTCTCCAGCATTTGTTGAATTACTGCATCATCGACTACAGCTGGAAGGGATTGAGCTCGGCCCAAGCGGAGTCTTCTGAAATTGATAAGACACACATTTATGAGCCACTTATTCTCGAATGTTTATGATTCAAATATTAATGGATGATATTGTTATGATATATGAATCGATCCTCATACAGCTCGGCTCTTTGGGTCTCCTGCTCTATCAAGAAGACATTAACCAGCTAATGTAAGTTTTTCTCACCCAACAACGTAGCTGATGCAAAAGTTGGGCTTAACTTTGGCAGAATCCATCATAAGGCAATAAAGGTGACGGGTGATGTAGCCCCCGAAAATATAAAACTCGAGCTGCAGTCCTAATTCCTTCAAGTTGCTTTGGGGCCATGCCAAGAGCAGAAAGCACAATCGGGACACTTTAAATATTCGCCGGCGTTCTAAATACTTTTCAGCTTTATAAACATTATTATTAACAGTTAGAAACAGGATAGGGTCCAGACGATAAGTGATTTCATTAACTGAGTGTTTGGTCGGTAGCTGGTCAGGGGTTATCTGTGAATTGTAAATGCCTTCCGGTGGTGTTTAACAGCACAGTGAAAGCTGAGAGACACTTCCGAAGAATTTGGCGTCATCTCTAGTTATTTTCCCCATTAACTGTATCGTTTTTGGAACAAGGTATTAGGACACTGTTATCCTGTTTCTAACTGTTAATAATAACTCCAATTAATAATAATTCCAAAAACGATACAGTTAATGGGGAAAATAACTAGAGATGACGCCAAATTCTTCGGAAGTGTCTCTCAGCTTTCACTGTGCTGTTAAACACCACCGGAAGGCATTTACAATTCACAGATAACCCCTGAACAGCTACCGACCAAACACTCAGTTAATGAAATCACTTATCGTCTGGACCCTACTTTTTCACAGTAGCAGTATCACTAAACCCCTTAAACTGAAAATGTACAGTATCGCCCATCACTTCCACCCAACCCTGCCCGTAATTTTCAGAATACGTATTTACCCACTTACTTATTGTCAATAACGTTATCATGCTGGGCGAGTCGCTCCGTTCTTTTACACTTGGCCATAACAGGCATCGGAGGGCATTCTCTGATTTTGGTCTGCAGCACAACAAGATTTCATAAGCCTACGTAAATTTTTGGGCATGCACTTATTTTCATGAGATCAATTCACATAATTCAAATTAGTATCAGTCAATGTTGCCATAATTGTATTTTAATGTTGCCATAATTGTATGTAACACTTCATCCAAATGAAACGAAACTTTGTGGGGATTCCATGTGTACTTACAGGGTCCTTTTCTACGTCTTCAATTAAACGGCTCATTTCCTTTATGTGCTTGTTGAGACGAATATTGTGCTTCAATATTTCTGTTGTTAAACTGTCGTCTAGAGGCAACCTAAAAATATATCAAAATTTACTGATGTGAGAGGTAATCCATAATCACACACTGAAATGGTAGATCATTCTGAAGTTATTAGGCTTTTCTGATTTTATGAGTACTTTCAAAACCACTTTCAGCTACCAGACTTCTAGAAGGTGAGTGAAGAGTACTGAGGGACTATTTAGTGTTTAATTACGAATAAAATGGTGAAACAAATTACACTATTATTTCACGTGAAAATTACGTTCTCCCTCTCCACCAATTGAATATTTGAGTGAACATATTTGGCGTGACGTGTCCAAGATTCTGTCCAAACCAAAAGGGCGGACTTGAATTTTCTTACATCCTTTAGGTACTCACTCCAAAGATTTCGGGTCGTAGTTTTCTTCGGCGATGGGCATTTTGGTCCTTGGCTCGACTTTCATTCGCATGATGGACATACAGCTGTGTTCAAGTTCGGGAGGAATCGACGGCACTAAGGAAGGCCCAGAAGGCGGGAGCTCGCCCCAGTGGTGGTGCAGTTCTGACAATCTGAGGGGGAATACAGTGAATTAATGGACAGGATCATGGATTCAAATTACGTACAAACGATCAGCTTACAGGGAGGTGGGGGAGGCGATTGAATGTAATTTGCAATAAGTAGAACGTCAATTATCCGGACCGACGGTAATCCCGATTCACGTCAGGAAAAAAATTAAAATGCCAAATTCAACTACTGCAGTACAAAAATCAATTGAAGAATTTGTTGATAATCCGGATCTGGTCCCAATTAATCCAATTTTTCGACGCTTTACTGTAGCATGTAAAGCATGTGGAATATAGAGCAAGCAGGGTCGTCACGTCAGGGGAAGCGCAGGAAGTGGCGCTTCCCCACAAGAAATAAAATATTTTATCAACAGCAAAACAGTCAATTGAAAATTTGAATTACCCGCTCATTATGCCACAGTTCCTGCAGCTACCTACCTAGTTGCTTTGAGAATCATGAATCCAATGAGAAACAGGGAAACCCATGACGACTCCTGTACAGCGTGTGTGTATGTCTCCTGACTGTGTTACCACTCGGCGGGCCCACGCATTCGTTTAGCGCTGCCAGTTGTAATGCGCAGGCGTCGTTTAGTGTAATCAAAATTCGACATAATTGCAGCCAGGTGCCGACATTTGACCTTGCAGATGCCGAATCTCAACGGAGTTGTCACACAACGTAACTGTGAGTACACTCGACATTTCAATTAGGTATGAGATCTAATATAGACACCAATGGTATTCGTTATCGATAAGTTCCTCGAAAAAAATCTACGTATTGATCTCATTTTCAAATAGATTTCTAGTTGTCTCTAATCATTATTCCAATTATTTTCTCCACTTTTGCTTACCTTCACAGGGGCTTCAACCGACTCGTCTGCGTATTCTTTTGCTCTTGTACAGTGTTTATAATTTTAGATGAGTACGTTATGTTACAAGTGTTTTTCATTTTTGTTTACTTGCTTTCCTTGCTATTTCCTCCTACTTTTACGGAATAGCCAGTTCGCCAAGGCGGTGTGGTAGAGGCGAACTGGAGGGACTTGACAGCAGTCGCCTCCCCGTTGGCAAGTCCTGGATACTGGCTGTTTACAAGGAAATTGTATGAATTACCAATATCTAACAAAATCATTTTAGAAAATAAAATTTATTTTCTAATAATATTTAATAATATCATACAATTCCTTTGGACAAACAGCTTGCTAAGAACTGCTACACTTTATCCAGGAGGTTATCCATAAAACGTGGAAACACCCAGGGGACAAGAACGAAAATTGTCGGTAAGTTAAGAGAAGGTAGACTGGCATGCCGAGGGAGAGAACATTTAAAAAGTGGTTGAAACCTTGGAATTGACATTTCATACCCAGGTGAACCAAAAGGAGATCGAATATAATTGATAAACAAATGGTAGAAATAAGAATACGTCTGTTTACATGACTGATAAGCTACCACTAACAGCCACTAGTAGTAAGGTTCGTCAGTTTTGGTCAGTAGTTTCTACGTTACCTTATAGTGATCATACGGTTTTCGGTGAATCCCATAAAAAACCCATGACGAGAAACCAACTGCATTTAACTCCGAGAAATGTAGGATAATGAATAATATATTATTATAGTGAGACAGAATTGGAGGTTTCTAATGATAGGCGTTTAGAGGGGAGTAGGTTTCTGAAGTGAATTACTTTTGTAAATTTCTCATCAGTAACTGATACGAAGCTATCTCGATCTGAGATTTTAAGGGAAAAATAACCCAATAAACGATTAGGGATCCTTGTGAAACATTGAGCCAGTCGAGTTTGTTCTGGAAGATGCCGTTAGATCACTTGGTGTTGGGACGAAAAAACTTACCAATACTTAAACCGATTTTTTATTACTGTTATGACGTATTAAATACTATAATATAGTATTTATATTATAAATTTTATAGCTACATCCCAATGACTCAACTTACAACAAGAAACATCAATTAGACAACTTACTCTGGCTCAACATCTTCGTCCACAGTGATGTTCATTGTGTCGATTATTATTGCAGCAACATCAACAGAAATAGTTAATTAATGGACGTAAACTCTTTAAAATCTTATTTTATGCAATCAGCAAGCAAACAAAATACCTATTATAGTAGGAGCAATGAAAAAAAAAAAAACAAACACAGACAGCGACGCTGTCACAGCGTGGATCGTATATTTGTTATCAGTGGAGCATCCACGGCTTGATAAGAATTGCAAATGTCCATGGAAGAAGGAATTCATTCTTGGATGGCAAATGTCATAGCAAATCCGAAATCTTGAAATTTGTCAAATAGTAGTTTTGAATGGTGACATTGTTTAATTCTACCAATTCTTCCTCATTTCAAGCAACCGAATAATTTATTTTAAGTACCAAAACTCCACAATCTAGCAGTACAATCCAGGTGGTGTTACCAGATGGATACATTATAGTATCCACCATCCATTCCGAAGGACACGAGAGTGATAAACTTCATAGACGAGATTTTTCTGTTTATGTTATTTTATTTGTTTGTCAATTTTTAGATTTAATTTTCCGATTAATCCGTTTTCACCTTTCCCGCACTCCAAATGGCACCGATAAATAAGTTCTATTCCATCAAACCTGGTGAGAGTTTGGAAGAGCTCAAAAGGAAACGAGGTGAGTTAAATTGTCATAAACGTACCAATGTTCAAGATAAGCTGCTGCTTGGGAGTCCCATGTCGGGACTGCAATCGGTATTCACGGGTTGCTGTTATAAATCAAGCATTGAATATTCAAGTATTTAACGTTGAATTAAGAGTACGTACCCAGGAGGTTTATAGAATTATCTTCGGGCGTTAGATCCATATTCTACGTAAAATGTTACACGAAAACTTGCAACATAATACCTACCATGTTGTACTTTATGCCACTAATCCATATCTTTTAGGAAGTCTTCCAAATAGGTATTCGTGAAAATTTTCGATTCAAGATGTGATAAATAAAATCAATATACCACTGTCAAGGTGTCCTGGTAAACTTGTTTTGTTTGTTGCCATTCACATCCTGGCACCGAGTACTTTATGCCACTTCTCACGCAGTCCAGTATAAAATGTACTTATAATAATTTGTTATTATTTTTGATTTTTCAATCATTGTTCAACATGATTCGGTTGGGAATTAGTGAACTGACGCGAGACAATTGGTAGGGGTACGATTTAATTACCAATATCACAAGAGACTGGTTATCTACGGGATGTAGTCAAACGTGTTATTGGTTTTAATCATAAAGTTTAGAGGGTATTTGGTGGGTGAAACAGGACGAGCGAGTGGGCGTTGTCATTCTACGTAGGTACCAGTAATTGAATATGTCAGCGGTCAGTCACGACAACACTTCTGATGAGCAAGTTTTTGTAATTTAAACAATTATAGAAAGAAATTATAGTATGATAATATTATGTACCCAGTATGAAATTGTTATGTATGGGTTAAACTGTCAAAACTCCAGTAGACAATACGTACCTATCCAGTTGGTACACGGATCAAATAGGCTTGTTGACTTTTGACTGGACTAGCATTGAAATCAGTACATTTTACTGATTTTTACGTGTTGCAGGTCTGAGTTTGTGCGAACTTCTGGATGAATTGGACCGCGTCGAAGAAGAAAATGAAAAGTGAGGCATTTAATGGTATTTCATAGTCACCCTATACACTGTAGCCCTGCATACCGTACTCCTGAATGATGTAAGGGTGTCATTATACCTCGGTGATTTCGTCTCTTTTACAGCCAAGACAACCTACCTGTAAGAGAACTGAATTTCGAAAATTTGTCCGACGAAGATCGTCAAGCTCAAGTACGTCGTCCCAAAATGAAAATAACGGTTTTTTTTTCTTGATCGAGTGTCTAATATTTTAATACAACGCTCGTCGTTTTAGGATCTCCTAAAAAAACTCCGAGGCGCTCTGAACAAGTTGGCTCCTGACAACTTTTACGTCCAGCTCATTGAAATTCAAGACAACGTCCCCGCCCATAGCAGTCATTTGATGAAGGTTTTCGTCAAACAACTTGTTGAAAAGGTCTGTTACTCGTATTTATTTCGAATCATTCAAAACGAAACAGTCTGTCAAGCGACACCTCATTTAAAAGGGGTTTTTACGCTGAACACGAATTTGAAATCAGAATTGCGGTATCTTATTCCGTTCTCAAACTAGAGTACTTTAAAGATGAAGAAACGTGGTGGATACTTGAGATGTTCTTCATGGCCATCATCTCCTTCAATTGAGACATTTTACATGAAACCAGTTATTTCTTCGAAAATTCGCTGTTATAGCCATGCTGCATGCCTGGATTTTTTAATCATTAATTCGGTTTCGGGCAAATGTTTATGTTACACCATTCACATTTCCAGGCGATTGATGAAGAATGTTACTCCCTGATGTACGCGCACGTTTGCAAAGCTTTACAAAACATCGAACTGCTCGAAGTCGAGGACGAAACTGTTTATAACTTCGGAGGCGTCGTCCTAGAAGAATGCTACAACAACTTCTGTTACAACCGCAGCACGTTCAATTGGTGGTCTCCCAACGAGCCGGTACATGATTATTGTTGTCATTTCTTTTGGAAGACATGAATATATCTTTACCCTGAATGGTCAGACCTTTTACACGGTTGTCTCTTTTGCAGACGGAGAGTGAAATTATCAAACTTGAAGCGAAGGAAGCTAGGAAAAGGAAGAAGCTCGTGGGTATTATGAGGTACCTACTTGCTGCTATCTATTTAATGGAAGAACCCAAAATCTTTACTTATTGCATACTTGTGATCTGTAACATTTTGCCTATAAGACTCCAGTTTAACATTGTGGCTCCCCAGTTGACACAGAATATGCAGCCCCAGGTGCCTCTTTGATAAGATGTAGCTTTTGTATTTTATTTCCAAAAATTCAGTTCACAGTGTAGGTACGTTTCCCTTTCATTCATCCAACGCTGATGTCCGAAGAAATGAAGGGTTTGATATCCTCCTGTTAGGTATCTTCTTACTGGACTAGAAATATGCAGGTTGAACCCTGAGTAGCCCCAGGCGAATTTCATCGAAATGAGAAAAGTTGCTTCTGCACATGCGTGAACCGAAAATCTTGTAAACAACCATAAGATATTCTGTCATTTTGATCCAAGTTTTCTCCTTTTATGTGTTGTGTAATACATTTCTAGTTACTGATCTTGGATATATCAACTAATTCTGTACGCCCATGATACGATTTGTGAGGAAGCCATACTGCCCACCCACATAGCAGACTTTATAACAAATAATGAACCTTCAAAATCAACCTAAAAAATATTTTTTAAACCCTCCTCTCGAAAAATCCGCGAACTGCACCTTCGCTCTTCAAAAATTAACTGAGAACTTTGGCAATGACGGAATTGGATCATCGTTGGATTTTAGAAACTATTCATAACCCTGGAAGAAGAAGTGAGAAATAAGGGTTGCATATAACGAACTCTACAACGTCAATTAGAAAGGGCGTAGTTTTCTTTGTATCAATTTCTTCTGAGTTCTAACTGAGAATCTGTTGGTTTTCTTCTAGAGTAACCGTTTTTACTAGAAGGCTTATTCTTACCTTATTGATCCTCAGGTTCATTGGAGACCTTTACAAGGCTGGAATGATAGATGTGAAAGATATTTTCCGGTATATCAAAAAACTAGAGCAAGAAGATGATGAAAAGTGCATTGAGTCTTTGTGCAAACTGCTGACCACTTGCGGTAAAGAATTGGAAACTGCTGTTCTTCAAACTGAGGTTCGTTCAAAATATATTAATTTCGTTCATTTGGCTGCATTGGAATACATTAACACAATACCGTGATATAATTTACTTGGTAAAATTACTTGTCATCATTGAAAGTACAGGGTCCGGCAGTGAAACCTGACGGTCTTTAAAATGGGATAAATCAATGAATTTTCAAGATATTTTTATTTATATTTTTATCTAATAGAGGACGAGTGGAAAATTGAAATGCATACCTACCAAAAGTAGAAAAAAATAACGTCTCTCAAATGACGACCTCGCACTGCTCTGTCTTGTTTATGAAAAACTCCCCAACTCTAAAATTGTCGAAAATGGGGTTTTTTCGTACCCCTCCTTAATTCAACCTCGCCATCCTAATGGTCGAGTCGAAATTTCAAAATTCGACCAGGAAGGGGTTGAAAATAATATGGGTGAAATCTAAATAAGTTTGGTGTTGGGGGAAAACGCTTCAACTGCATGTTTGTTGAGTAGAAACACCCCAACGCTTCGTTTGAAACACCTTAACACGCTGAAAACTGAGTTGAGGCGTTTTACCGTAACATCGTTCAGATAATGGGTTGAGGTGTTTCATATGGTACCTGGGAAGCGTTTTACGTGTGTAATCATGAAAGCTTATTATACACTACTATAATAAGTGATTTCAGCATGTTGGTGATTTCACCAGTTGAGGTGTTTTTCATCAAAATCCTCCCAAAAAATCCACGCCTTAACTCGATTTAAGGTGTTTTAATTTAACAAACAATCGAAGAACCAGCCAGAAATAATCGATAATCGCCTCAAATACCGTAAATCGATAGGAAAAACTGTTAAAACGCTTAATTGTTAAAACGCTTATTTGAAGGATCCTTCACACCCATCGATCCTACTGAACATCAATCGATGTCCTACCAAAAAAGGGGGTTGCGGGACTGTTTTGCAGTGAACGAAAGTTTTTCCTTAACAGGGCAGTATTTAAGTAAACTTTCGTTCACATGCCCTTAGAGCAGTCTAACTGCCTAAGTCCCCCCCCCCTCCCTTGCTACGCCCATGTAGGTACATATTCCAGTATGAATTGCTCTTTTCGCATCTCAATCAACTTGTTTCGAACTCCATCGGTGAGCATGTGAACTACCAGACTCTGGGGGAACTAACTGAGGACACCCAAAGCTATGAGGGGAAGCTGAACACTTGGGAAGGTTATGCTATATGTTGAACACACACACAAGGTTATGCTATGTGTTGGAGCGCAACTGAAGTTTCCTATGTCGCGCGCAAAGTCCTATTCTGTCGTTTCAAAGATGTGTCGTTCTTGACCTTCAAGAATACAAATAGCGTTAAACTGCGAGCACAATGACACTTCTTTGAAACGACAGAATAGGAGTTTGCATAGCACGTAAGTGGTCTTTCTGCAAAAACTCTCTATTTCTTCATGTTCCTGCGTTCTGTAACGTTGCGGTACTGATCTTGTGTTGACAGTTTGAAAGCGACTGGTTTTCCGTGTGGGAGCGGATTTTGGAGCTTTCCAAGAAAGAAAGAGGTCTACCTCTCAGGCAAAGGTTCATGTTAATGAATCTTCTCGACCTTATGAACAACGGATGGGTCTCACGTATGCCAGTTGCTGCCCCCAAAACGTACATAGAAATCCTCGCTGAGAATCAAAATTTACATGAAAAAGTGAGATAGCCTATTAAATAA
Source organism: Stenodema calcarata (assembly GCA_963920205.1). Classification (NCBI taxonomy): domain Eukaryota; kingdom Metazoa; phylum Arthropoda; class Insecta; order Hemiptera; family Miridae; genus Stenodema; species Stenodema calcarata. Next base: position 20,932,231 of record OY986058.1, read on the forward strand.
TTGTATAATTAGTCACTTATACTATGGTTTATTGAAATAATTGCTTATCTCTAACTCACTGAGTAGTCTGTGTACCCTCACCAACTAGTGATTCACATTCTAACTCTCGGCTTTCCTCCCTCTAGAATGAACCTGCTCAAAAAGTTGAGAAACCCGTAACTGAATCTGTGATATCAAACGAACCTACGGTAGTCGCAACGGAACAAGAAATCCTCAAATTTCTCAAGTCCGGCCAGGATGTTTACAATCACATTAGTAACTGGGTAAGTAACTGCCTTTTTTATGTTGGTTTTTTCTTCATCCATCTTGCGATGAACAATGTTTTGAATCTCAAGCCCCATAAATAAGAATGATACCTCCCACTTAAATGTTACGAAGGAGTCACTTGATTGTTTCTCTATGTTATTGGAACAGGCCAGAGATGGACGTTTTGGGGTCAAACACTCGAATAATGTTGGTAGTGGGTAAAACGTTTACATAGAATTACAACTGTTGTAGGAGATTAAAAACTACAAAGGAAGAAAAACCTGGTTCATTTATGCAATGACTAGAGCAGTGCTGCGGTTCTGCATTGGTGAGTATTGTACTAAATCGTACTGGAGCCTATAAATAACAGTAATTGAATCAATTATTGAATAAACCATTGAACCAACTTGATAAGTCTCATCTCGTTCCAGCGGGAAACGTCCTGGACAACCACAGGTTTTCCGACCTGATACAACTCCTGAAGAAGTACATTAATTCTCGACAGGGTGAAGTGGCTTCCATGTACGCTGTCCAGTACATTATTGTAGCTGAAATGGGTAACCCGAAAGGTGGTGAATTATTTTCGTTTTTATATACGAGAAAGGAATCAATATGTATTTAGAATGTTGATCGCAGAGGTGCCAAATGTAACTAACATACTCGTAAATTGTTTACAGCAGAGATTAATCTTTAAATCAAAATGTTGAGGAATTGACTTTTAATTGGCTCAAATATAACTGACAGCCTCAATAATTATCCTACAATTATTTAAGGATGTGATATTTACTTTTATAGTAGAAAATTAGGGTTTAGAGGTTAAAATACCTAAATAACTATAGTAGGGACGCCATGGTGCATCACTGAAGTTTTTTCAACAGTTTCATACAGCTGTTTTGGTACCCTTAGGTTACATTCTCCATTTTACCTTTTTGATGGTTGTCACTGTTGAGTGTAGAAGTAGGTACTTATCAAGTTGCCTGGGATTGGCCTTCATCTATCAGAGCCTTTATTACTCACTTAGTACTCTGTCCAGGCGTATGTGTGATTTATACTGTTCTGCCTAATCTAATTTATTGCGTACAAAATGTGCCTTTCCTGTCTTGGGAGTTTGGTGCGTTATTTAATCACGTTTTTTGTGTGAATAAGGAGTAAGAAGCTTTGAGCATTCTACCGTCACGATACCCAATCAAATTAAAATTTAGTTACAATTCCGTATATGGGACCCTTAATTCACTAACTGCTTCTGGGGGGGGGGGGGGGGGCTTCAAAATTGGTATCCACTGGTAAGATAGAATCATCTCAACCAGTTGAGTAGTTCACTTTCTCTATGAAATCACACAAAAGTAGTCCTGGAGCCTTCCAGCAGCTTCCTCGTAGTCACCATGAGCTACGAGTCTCTGTAATAGTGTCTGCAAAAATGAACCTATTGTTTTGACAAACATTCGTTCAACCGTTCACACCATCTTCAAGGCTTTAACATTCAAACCTCTACTTCTACAGGTCTTCTGGAGCACGTCTGCGAGATGCTTCACCAGACCCGAACAGTGTCGTACATAGCGTTCCTGGACTGGAGGGAAAACTGGTCTAAAAGCCCAGTTCTTGAAGTCCGGGGAAAAGCCGACGCGCAGATCACTCTCGCCACTTTCTTCATCAAATTGTTCTGGGAAAGCATCAAACCTTCCAGCCGGTACAAATCCATCGTGAAAGAACTCAATAGTTTCGACCTCGAACACTTCGTATCCATGTCCAAACTGCCGCCGGAAATCGGAAAACGTAAGCAGTTGAAAGTTTCCCAATCTGATTGTAGAGGTGTAACGTGTATTTCAGGCTTCGTTCGTTACAGCCTTCCTAAGTACAAGTTATAATATTGACGAAAGTCAGTTAAACTCACTTTATTTGGTTCAACTCTGTCAGCTCATATGCTCCAATGTTCAGCAGGAAATCATTGCCTTATTCGACCAAAAGTGAAGGTTGTTAGAACTGGTTCACAGATGGGTTAATTATTTATTTCAAAACTTCATTATAAGGATCGATCTTTTACAATACAATACATAAAAAAGCTGAAAAAGGTTGAACAAGGTGCTGTAAGGGCGCAAAATTTCGATTTACCCTCTAAAAACCCTTTTTCAGGACATCAAAGTTGGGAAGGTCGAGCCTAGACACGGACGGAGAATGACGATTTGACTATTAAACTTTTTTTCATCGAATGAATCAATCGTAAAAATGAGAAAAATGGTTCTAGATAAAGTCTAGATAGATATAATACAATCATTAAAAAAAGAAATTTCATCTCAAAAAATGATGATGGGGCTTAGAAAACGCTCTGGACATCAAAATGTCGCTTTCTGGTTGAATGGCCCATAAATGGATTTTTGCTCATTTCATAATTCGGTTTCAACTTTTTTCCAGGAATAAAGATGGAAGAAGAAAAAGAACTGTCAGAGCTGAACCGGAGAGAACGAGATGACAATTCAGCCTTGAACATGTTCTCGAACACGCATTAAACCTCAACACCTCAACCCGTATATATGTTTATTTTTTTTGAACCGACATGTATATAACATGTGTAAATATACATCAAGCATGGATACGATTTTCTGATGAAGAACCCATTGGCAGAATTGGATTTGTATACAAGAAGTCAGTCTTTTGGGAACTTCGTAACTTTTCGATGTTATTAGCCCATTTCGATGTATAAAATCTTAGTCACCATTGACAGAGAGAAACGTGAAATATAATTGAAATAACGTTGATCGTGATCGTAACGTTGATTAGTGCATAGATCACCTGACACACCCACTGGTCGGCTTGTAGATGAATATTTGAGTAGTTATATTAGAAAAACTTGAATTATAATAGTTTTTGGATCCACTATTTAGTATCAAGACAGTGATAGCAACAAGGGTACAAATCAGTTGTGTTTACATTGAAAGGTAAGGATTGTAAGGTTACACAACACCTCCTCGTTTCAATACATAAGGATAACAGTGTGGGTATTTCTATTATATATTATATAAGATGGAAGAGTGGAAAGATGAAATGTGGACAGAGAGGAAGAAAGAGAACTAATGATCCTCAAGGTGCCTCAGGACAGTTAATCCAAAAGGCCTGAGCTAATCCAAGTGTGCCAAAGAGCAATTAGCCTGTCAGATCTTCAAACACATTCCACGTGTTGTGGATCTTCAAAACATCCAACAGCTAATCCAAGTCTGTTGGCTGAAAACCTTGTGGTGTATAATTTTGAAGGCAAATTTTTAAGGAAACTACAGAACTATGCAGTCTGATAATGCCCATGAGAATTCTAATGGTAAGCACATCTGATACCGCAATGATTAAAAATTGTATGCCTCTATTTTTTCTTAAGAAGTGATTAAACTCTGTTGTAGCTCAACGTCCATCATCCACCTATCGCGCACATAAATCCATGAACCGAGATATGCATAGTATACATGGATATACGAAGGCAACAGGCGGATGGTGGAAATAGAGTTACAACAAACTACGAGTTATGTTGTTCAGGACGCTTTTACCTCCACATGACCCCTAGCTCATATTGGATTATTCCTCTGAAAAACTGTAAGGTATGATGTATGTGTCCAGGACCTGATAGCTTCTGTTGCCCTGTTGTTGTTCGTGATAGTTGAAGTGGTTCGTTGCTGTCTGTCTATGGTTCCACCCAGGATGTCAACATGGATCACCTGACGATGGCCTTGATACGCCGAATCCTGCAAAAATTGGTTCATGGGTGTCTTTGGCCAATCCTGGTGCCGATTTCTTGACCACAGGAATATTCTCCAGCGGAAACTGCCCAGAGCTGGCAACGGCCCTGTTCAACATCTCGTTAGTGCTCCATCTCCCCCCCCCCCCATTATAGGCATTTCGCGAAATCGCTGTGAAGTGTTTTTGAAGAATTTCTTACGAGAAGTGCCCGCTTCTTCCGTTGTTTCCCGCTTGTCATTGGATTTTCGGGATACGTTTGGATTCTTCGCCATCTACGTTCCCCATCTTCAACATTCAAGGTCAAACTGTTCCAATATTCGCCTCGTTATTGACATCATCATCCTGCAGAGAGTATATAAGCATAAACTACGGCCACATTTATCACATTTTTCAAGGGAGCTCCTGGTAGGGTATTGGTTAACGCTTGCAAATAAATTATTTCACGCCAGATTTAGTCAATTTCATCTTTAAATCCTGCACGGTAGGGTCTGAGCATGATTTTTGTTGAGCATTTTTATTAATAGAGAATCGCCTCAAAAACGTGAAAATGGGAACCATTCGTCAAAATAAAATTACCCTTTTTTTATGGGTAGAGAAATATAATCATGTTCTTAAAAAGCTCGCAGTGACGTCAGAACTGCTGAAGAATATGATTGGCTGAGGCGCAATTAAATCAATGTTACCACCGCACCAACACAGAAAACAGTACCCACCCTCCTGAAACTTGCAAGAAAGGGGGGGGGGGGGGGCTACGGTGGTTTGGTTCACGTCACAACCGGTTTTTTTTGCTTCATTTCTCATGCTCATAGGTGCATTATTGTACGCAATATACAATCCCTGCATACAATGGTGCATTCATCAAACCGTACAGCAGGTAAATTTCTTCAAGTTCTGAAGGTGAGTAAATCCTCCCAGCTCATATTGGATTGGGTTATTGGCAAATTCAAGGCTTTTCACTCAATCACTGTAAGGAAGGTATGATGCATCCATCACCCCTTACAACAGGTTAATTTTGTCAAGTTCAGAAGGTGAGTAAATCTCAGCTCACATTGGATTGAACTATTAAATAGTAACAAATTTTGTTACTTCAAGGACTTGACTTTTCAAGACGACATAGTTGCTACTAGCCGAAAAACTAAATTTGAGAACCACATTATTGGTGGCGTTTACAGCAGAGGAGATTAGGGCGATTGGATAGGAAACGAAAAATTGCCCATCAGCATATTGTAGGTATTTGTGTCCATTAGTGCAGAACAACGATGAAGTGAATTTGCTGGCTGATGAGAAAAAGCATCAGAGATGTCAAGCAGCACCGACACACATGTTTTGATAATTGCTTTGCAGGGCGAATACTTTGGATTGTGCAGAAACAGTTGAGGTACTTGAATGAAAACACGTATTTAAATAAAAATAGGTTTACTGTTCAAGATAGTAGAACAAGCTAAATAAATATGTACCTAATGGTTTACAAGCTAAATTCAGAAAAGTGGATAGTGGAAGGCTGTGGATCCGTCTTTCAGGGAAGTAGCGTTTATGGGTTCCAACACCCCCCACCGCCACCCGTCTACGTTTTTTCCTATACCACCGGGTAGTATTACTTTGGCATACTTCTCGGGATAGGCCCAAGTCTGGACCCCCCCCCCCCCCCCGGCTACGTTTTTCCCATACCACCAGGGGAGTATTACATACTTCTCGGGATAGGCCCAAGTCTGGACACCCCCTCCCCCCTTATAGAAGTTCTGGCTACGTCACTGAGTCTTTCCCTTTGTAAAATACAACTTTTTCAGAAGGCGGCTGTTGAATTCGCACGGTTGAGCGATTTTAGCAGGGTTATAAGCACGGAAGTCTTTGGGGTTCATCAAAGCTTTGTTGACCAAAGTGAATATATCGCAGACTTCAAGCTCCGGGCGGGCTCTGAGCACCTCGCAAAGGACTTGCATGAATAGCGAACCTTTCTTCGTGTTCCGGAAGCTGATGAATCCGGGAATAGTCGAGTAGAAAACGATGAGATCGACAATGTCGGATCGAATCTTCTCCGGTTCCAGGACACCGTCCGCTTCGTAATATCCTCTGGAGTGGGCAGTGAACACGCTGTCGCCTCTGCAGGCGCAGACGACCAGGACTTTCGGTATCCTCATCAAGCCATTAGCCTCGTAGAGGGCTTTCGTGACGACTTTCATACCCACGTACACCCCGTCCGTTCCCATAATCAGGCCTTCTTTGCCGTGTGACATGATGGTCAAAAACAATATGGAATGAGTCTTCTTGAATTCGGAATTTATCGTTTTTTTAATACAAGGTTCCAATTCTAACGCTTTTAAATTGTTAAGAACAACCACTTTGAAGTTTAGGGATCCCATGACTTGTTCAAGGCACTCTCTATCCAACTCAGATGCTGCTCTATTGTTTTCCACATCGAGAAAATCAAACTGATTCACAATAACGCACAGCCCAACTTCATTCTCGTCTAATATCGTGTATGTCTCCAGAGTGTAGTCATCCATAGTGAGACCACTAGTCGGTTGGTACCCTTCGGGAATTATAATGTTAACTAAATCCGAACCAACCTCAGTCAAGGCCTTAGTTAAATGGTCGAACCCCTTCCCAGTGTAAGGGTCAATAATACCAGCGGACTCCCAGAACATGAAATACATTTCCAAATGATCGTGCTTCTTGATGGGCATGTGATTTGGAATGAGTACTCCGATGCACTTCAGAAATGAGTCTTTATGTCGTGCGTCCAATCCTTCGCATATTTGATAGATCCTCAGCTTGTTGCAATTGAGATTCCTATCGGCGCCGTTCACGTTAAACATTGCATCAACTTTGTTCACTCTGTACACGTCCAGTAAAGGTTTGAAACATTCAAGTTCTACGAGAGCTTCGACGATTTTCTCTCCCCAGTTTCGGATGTGTTTGCGGCAGAGGTCGTAGAAGACTTTGCGAGGTACATCCGCCAGAGAAAGTTCGTCGTAGATTCTCGTGATGGTCGTCCCTCCGTCGGACATCAAGTAGAGGAGGGAAACGGCGTCGTGGCAGTCCAAATAACGGCTCAAAGCCCACAGGCTGTCATCGGTGAAAAGGGCTGATTTAGGGACAAATTTGACGACCATTTCGCGACTGTTGACGAAATCGGCTTCCATGATTTGGATTTCACGGATCTTCTGATTGCTGGGAACTTAAGATTTGCGGGACAGATACACGGCACTAAGTAGAGTACCTCTACTATAACAGTACCTACCTAACTAGATACTGCTGTTGTTGACACTAGTATCTTACTTGTTGATGATCGTCAATGTCAAACTCGCGAGATAACGAGACTATTCACTATAACCCATTTACGTAAACACACATCGCTCGTACACACATCGTAATGTGATGTCATCCAACTGAAATCCTACGGAGAAAAAATTACATGGGTAGAACCCAAAATGTGTGAAGCACATTATTCGAGCTCCTTGATCGTCCCCTTCTACTGTCCATTAGGGATGCACGATACTGTATCGATATATCGGACTATCGATACTTTGTTTGCAATATATCGATATTTTTACATCGATAGTTTCAATCCACGATACTTGGAAATATCGATATACGTTATGCGATATATCGATACTTCAAAATTGTGGAGAAATCGTTGAAAATGTTTGAAATTCGTCTGCGCCAAGCGAGCTCTCACGCGGGATTGCTGCCGGCGGCGCTCGGCGCTGGCTGGCAAGCAGGCTGGCGGTGTCGGTTTGTTCCCCCTCCGGCAGATGGCGCTGGCGAGCTACCTCACCTCGTCGCCCCACCCTCCCCGCCAGCGGCACCCGTTTTTGTTTTATTTCGCGTAGCGCGAGACGAAATATATTTCAAATACGCAAGCGCACAATGGCTCCGGCCAAAAGCGAGGTTTGGAAGTATTGGGATAGAGTTGGCCCCCGAAAAGACTGCAAAGCACAGTGCAAGAGGTGCAACAAGATTTACAGTACATCCAAAAATACGTCCAATTTGTGGTCCCATTTAAAGAACAGCCACCAAATTACAAGAAGTAACCAGGTTGAGTGATGTTTATTTTTATTGAAATTTACCTATTATTTGTAGTGAATATGTAGCAAAACCTGAAACAAGGAAGTGATTTTTATTTTTTCTGTAATTTAACTATTATTTGTAGTGAATATTATGAATCTTAGTGGCTCTACATTATCAATACTAGGTTTAGTAGTATAAAGATTTTAGACGGATTTACCCTTGTCCTGGTCTTAGAGACATGATACTTACCGAAGGTATTTGGTTCCTATTTGACTTGGTATCAATGTGCCATGTTTTAGCGTAAATAAACGTTTTACTTACCAAAAAATTGTTTCCTCTCTTGCAATACAAAGTTTTTACCGGAAAAGAACTAGTGCGACCCTTTTTTCTGGGATATTTAACACCTGAGCCCAATTCAAAGCAAAATTATGGAACGGAGTGAAAAAAATCGCTCTCTGCTCGATAGATCATTCGATATTTGCATATATCGATATATTTTTGGCGATATATCGATATTCAATATCGAAAGCATTCAACTATATCGATATTGAAAATATCGATATTTATCGATTCGATATGCATCCCTACTGTCCATCTTTCCCTTTATCTATACTGATAACAGAAAACATCGACTTCAAACCATCGATGTTTTAACCATCGATATAACATCGATGGCTTTAGATATTTTGGATAGAGCTCAGGTATACTGGCGGAGAAAATACTAATTTTGTTAAGTATTATTTTTTAATTAATTTTATAAAGTCTTTTAGAAGTACAAGTTTTAGAAATAGATTAAAATAAACCAAAATAACGAATTTTTACAAAATTTATTAAACAATATTCCCTTAAAAACCGCAATAATAATTATGAATTATTCATGTCTGATTCTCCTAAGGAACCTAAAATAATAATTTTGGAACCTAATAATTTTTCTTCTTGTAGTAATCCTATTTTGCCCTGGAAAATGAACGTTCAGATGGAACAATCTTTTGTCAAATACTGAACAGTCAACTGTTGCAAGTGGGAATGTTGACCGTGTCCCATTTTTTATCAGGTCATAACTTACTTTAGAAACCCGAACTTCAGGTCATAACTTACTTTAGTCTAAACTATCATCGATTACTTATTTAAAAAAAAAATATTTAAATATTATACTTACACCAACCCATCAGCAATCTTACTCAAAACAAAAGTTAGGAATGAATTGAAAAGTAATGGAAACATCAGTACAAAGCATCGGTGTCAATCAATAGCAGGCTATACCTACACAGATTTGGTCGCCGATCTCGTCTGGCAGATAAGTTTCGTCAGCGGTTTGAGTAACAGATGAGATCGCTCGCCGTGAAAAATTTATCTGCAGACTTTCCATGCCCGAGATCTGTCACCCCGATCTCATCTGCTCGTTAGTGGGATGAAATCCGGAATTATGGTCCGTCACCGACGTTCGTCTGGCAGATTGAGTTATCGGTCGGATTTGAAATTTTTTAGAGATTGGTGGCAGATTTTCAGCGGCATTAGAGAGTTCCAGGTTACCACGGTGGCTGTTAGCAGGGTATCGTATGAGAAGCTTGTTCGACGTGAACTCTCTAATGGATCAGGTGACACTACTGGAACGCCCACTTCGGATCAGTTGACACTACTGGAACGCCCACTTCGGATCAGTGGACACTACTGGAACGCCCACTTCGGATCAGTTGACACTACTGGAACGCCCACCACAGTACCGTGCTAACAGCCGCCGTGGTAACCTGGAACTCTCTATTGGGTTAGTAACTGACCGTAATAACAAACGGAAATCAGGCGGCGGATATTTTTTTCATCATCCATAGAAAGGCTAAGCCAAAAAAAAAAGACAACACCCCTTCACTAACAGCCAATCAGAAGCTGTTTCCTTTCACTTGGTGGCAACCAATCCCATTAGACCTACCACTTTATAGCCCTTCCCCTTCACCTCAAGAGCCAATAGCAATATGCTTCTCCTTTCACTTCGAACAACCAATCGTATTCGACCTTTCAGTTTCGGGGTTAAGTTATAATATAAGTTCATCTCACTGTAATGCACCTTCAGTATTGTTTTGTTACTGAATATTGTTTAATCACCAAAACTGGTCTAACAGTGTACCTACTCATATTTCAGTGGAAATAGACGATTTTTTCAAATACTCTTGTTTTCCTTTTCTGGCATTTATAGGGCAAACAACGTACGCCTTCGCCCCAGAGACAATAAATTAAGTATTTGAAGAAAAAAAAGGACCTATAAAGATAGACTAGAGACAAAACCTTCAAGATTTTGTCAAAAACCAGCTGTTTAAGGCCATTATGGACTGTTAATTTCGTTTATGAATCCTAACAAACCGGTCATACTGATCTGAATATACCCTATGTAGCCGAAGTCATCCAACACAACTATAACAACCTTCACCACACTATGACACATCACACAAATCAGCTAATTACCAGCCTCGTCAACAATCCACCGGAACCACGCCTCGGAAGACGACTCAAGAGAAAAAGACCGCAAGATTCCTTATCACCATCCACCGTAACATGATCAAATAGCAAAGCCAACACTTCTTCTGATTCGACACCATCTCAACCCACATCCAACAGAGAGGCCAGTTGATGGACTGCACCCTCTCATCACGTCACACGCCAATTAGAGGACTCCTCTACTATATCCCCCCCCCCTCCATTATCACAACAGAAATGTTCCCAACAGAACAATAAAGTTATTTACATACCTACTGAAAAAAAAAAGAATTCTAATAAAACACAAATTACCACCAAGTTCACTATCGAGGCTCAAACAGAAAAACCACTATCTATCATTTTCAAACAGCAAAAATGTTCAACACGTACCTTCTCCATAATGAGATACCTACCCCACACGTACCTTCCCCTTGAATTGAATTCGTTTCATTTCGTTGTGATTTTCCACGATTTAGTACCACATGAACCACGCTTGCGTATAAATATATGGTTATCCTACAGTAGGAGGGAAAAAGGATACATAACCATATTGAAAAGAAGTGAAAAGCGCCAGTTGAAAATGACCAGCGATTCTGATATATAAAATTAGCTGATTCAATTATCCAAGGACCCGCTGAGACTTATCGTCAATGGGAAAATAATATGGTTTATATTATGGTATATAGTGGACTGTATTTCGTTAGTTGTTGAGGAATGAATTTGTCTGCGATCAAATTGACTCACCGATTCTGCTCGAGGATGGACTTACTTCCCCGGCCGGGGGTGGTGATCCAGAGTTGGGCTGCAAATCCTGAAGCTGGCGGTGAAGGGTGGCAGATTGAAAGCAGACGTAGGTTGGAGGGATTACCGAATTGTAGTTAGATGAATTACTTATTTAAATTGAAATTGTGGACTGCGGGATTCAAAATGAATTTTACTAATGGAAGAGCGGTGTAAACTGCGGGTTCACAAGATAATATATTATAACTGGTTGGTTATAATATGCATGAATTGTTTCACGAGGAAAAGAGCGGCGGGTTTACAGGAGGAACTACTAGAAGCAACTGCCCGATGGGCGCTGGTCAACGAGGGGGGAGCCTTGGTAGCTTTAGAGTCCACCAAAACAAACTAATCTTTTATCAAAGGCTTCGGCCGCTACACCGCCCACCCAAAATTGGGAAAATTTTGAAATACAATTTTACAATAAATTTAACGCACATATTGAATTCTCGATAACTAGCTGTAGCTTTGGACAGCAAGACAAATGAAATATAGAACTTAGGTAAATTAACTTAACTATCAAGTGGCAATTATTGATATTTACAAGAAACAATGATAAAATACATAATAATAACTTCGAAGAAATAGGTAAATAATTATTGAACAGGTTCAGTAGGAGGTAAAGGAGCAAGTCTGGCAACTGGCCTGACAAACTGACCCTGCGCAGTCTGCACAGATGCAGACCGAGCAACTCCATCGCGTCCCAAATGTAGCTCTGTGATTCGACCAAGTGGCCAATCCATTGGACGTGATTGAGAGCGGAGTATGATGACGACATCTCCGACGCATAAAGGAGGTCTTGGAGTGGTCCACTTCTGTCTCGCCATGAGGGTATGGAGGTAATGGGACGTCCACATTTTCCAAAAACGTTGTGAAGCTTGTTGAACGTGCTGCCAGCGTGATAAGTGATTGAGAGGTAGATTGGACAGATCGTGCTCAAGTGGAGACAATAATGGTCTACCCACAAGGAAATGACCTGGGGTGAGGTATAACGAATCTGACGACACTCCCAAAGGACATAACGGACGGCTGTTTAAAATTGCCTCTATCCGAGCTAGGAGGGTTGACAACTCTTCGTAGGTTAAGACTCGCAGAGATAAATCGTGGAGGTGTCGTTTAGTTGCTTTCACAGCACTCTCCCACAGACCACCCATCCAAGGGGAGCTTGGGGGGTTGAAATGATAGCAAATATCCTTTGTTGCTAAGTAGTCGGCTATATGTGGGTACGATGAACGAAGTGATTGAAGGATGCAGCTACTCTCATTTTGAGCACCTCGAAAGTTTGTGCCGTTGTCACAGAAAATGTCCTTACACAATCCTCTGCGGGCTACGAATCGATTGAGAGCGCCGAGGAAGCACTCAGAAGAGAGGTCACTGGACAACTCAATGTGTACGGCTTTAGTAGCCATGCACACAAATATACAAATGTAGGCTTTCAATTTTGGCGAATTGCGAAGAGTACTAGCCCTGATAAGTATAGGTCCGGCGTAATCAACTGCAGTTTTCTCGAATGGAGGACTAGGTGTGACACGAGAGGACGGAAGATCTGCCATAATGGGGTGTTCAGGCCTTAAGCGATGCCGATAGCATGGCATACAGCGGAATATACATTGACGTAACAGAGAACGAAGAGATATGATCCAGAACTCTTGGCAAATGGCAGCTTGACATGCCTGTGGTCCGGCATGTAGCAACTTCAAATGGAACGCGTTACATATTAAAGAGGAGAGATGACAAAGTTTCGGAAGAAGGAAGGGGTGCTTAGCGTCAATAGGCAGTAATGACTCAGAGAGCCGTCCTCCGACCCTCATCAATCCATTCTTCAAAAATGGTGAAAGTCGTGCGATATAGGGAGGAAGCTGATTCTCTTTGGACAACGTAGACAGTTCTGACTCGAAATAATACTGCTGCGTGGCCCTGATACAAGCCAACATGCCACAATAGAGTTCTGAAGGTGCCAGCGGTCCAGACTTTCGCACTCCATGGTGTTTACAGTTATTAATGAAACGTAAAATCCATGCCATTACTCTTTTTAAACGGTTCAATGACGAATAGCGGTTGATGATAGATATTACCAGTGTTGGGACTTTGATCTTTGGAGTAGCTAACATGACTTGTGCATTACGTTTAAGCTCAGGAAGATTCGCATCGATGATAAATTCTTGTCGGATGGGCCAATCATGCGGAGGATGATACAAAAACGACGGACCAGTCCACCATGTAGAATGAGAGACTATTTCCTCAGGGAAAAGTCCTCGGGACGCTACATCTGCAGCGTTAGACGAAGTACTGATGTGGTGCCACTGGTTAACCTCAGTTATTTCGAGAATTGAAACTATTCGATTGGCTACATAGGTTTGAAGATGATGAGGAGGAGTGCGTAGCCACGCTAGTACTACGGAAGAATCACTGAACAAATATGTTCCGGTGACTTCGACTCTTTCCATCAGAGGTTGAACGGAGTGTAGCAATTTAGACAAGAGAAGAGCTCCATTTAGTTCAAGACGCGGTACTGTGAGAACTTTCAGCGGTGCAACACGAGATTTCGCTCGGAGAAGTCTCACTGACACTACCTGTCCGTTTGCCGAACAAGAACGTAAGTAGATGGCGGCAGCATATCCCTGCGTAGAGGCGTCACAGAAACCAAGGACGGTTCTGTTCAACAGTGCGGGTTCAAACAAGAGACGAGGGAATGCAACCTTAGAAAGCTGTGGTAACTGCGCACTGAACGCCGCCCACCGTGATTGAATGTGATAAGGCAGTGAGGAATCCCAATCCAAATTACACTCCCATATTTCCCTGAGTAATAACTTGGCACGGAATACCACGGGTGTTATCCAACCAAGAGGGTCAAAGATGGAAGCTATTTGGGATAAAACTTGCCTCTTAGTGGTGGCTTTGGGTACAATTTTTACTGAGTATGTGAATATATCACTGCTTGGAATCCATACAAGGCCGAGTATGTGAAGAGAACAAGATTCAGACGATTGCAGAGAGAGTGACGCGACACGATGCTCAACCGGAATATCATCTAAGAGCTCTGATGAATTCGAGGCCCATTTTCTCAACTCAAAGCCTCCAAGTTTCATGATTGCTATCAACTCATCCCTCAACGCAAGAGCTTCATCGATAGATGAGGCAGACGAGCAAATATCATCCATGTAGCAGCTGGATAAAATGACAGGAGCGGCACGAGGAAATTTGTGACCTTCATCACGTACAAGTTGTTGAAGGACCCTTTGGGCAAGAAATGGGGCACAAGTCAATCCATAAGTGACGGTTTGAAGCGCGTACGATTCGAGAGGGTCATCTTCACAAACTCGCCATAGAACATGTTGATATCTAGTGTCATCAGGATGAAGCCAAATGCCACGGTACATCATCTTTATGTCGGTAGTCAGGGCTATCGGCTGAAAACGAAAGAATGAAATGACGTCACATATGTCCTTTTGAAGAGGAGGTCCCACTAACAGATGATCATTCAAGGAGGAACCGCTGGAATCCTTACAGGAACCATCGAAAACCACCCGCACCGGTGATGAAGATGATGCACGAGTAATAGCGAAATGAGGTAAATAAAATAAACCAGGCTCCTTAGTGAGCGTCATATGGCCCAAGTTGCGGTATTCTGACATGAAAGCATGATACGCGGAGCGCAATTCGGGGTTTTTACGTAATTTGGACTCGAGGTTGAACCAACGGCGGCGAGCTATTGTTTCACTATCACCAAACGAATGTTCAATAGCTGGTATGAACGGCAGTCGTACGACGTAGGACCCATCTGCTCGACGAGAATGTGATGTTAAAAAATGCTGTTCAGCATGTGTGTGCACTGGATCAACTTTAGCATGAGGAGCCCCCTCTTCTATTTCCCAAAAACTTTTCAATGTCGTGTTTACATCATCATTACACATAAACAATGAAATTTCGCATAACGGAGGAGATAGTTCGTAAGAGACATTGCCCATAATAACAAATCCGAAAACGGTTTCCAACGCAGCGGGCTCACCATGAAGAATGTTGGAGTTATTTCGGAGGATTGACGGATACAAAGAAGCTCCTAAAAGGAAGTCTATTTTTCCTCTCTCATGAAAAGTCTGATCAGCGAGATTGAGATGTTTGAAACGTTGATATACATCATCAGGAATGGGAATAGTTGGGAGGTCGGCACAAACATTTTTGACAATGACAGCTTCAGACGCTAGCGGGAGAGAACGAGACGAGCGGGGGAACAATGTACAGGAAACTACTCCTCTGGATGTACCGACCTTTTGTGCTAAAGCACCTGAAATATTTGTTTCTTTCTTAATTATAGGAAGTGATAAACGTTGAGCACATTCGGATGATATAAGACACACCTGACTACCTCCGTCAATCACCAGTCGTATAGGTTCCAATTTACCAAACTTATTCCTAATCAAAGCCTGTGCAGTTCCTAACAAAACAGTCCGAGTTGTCTTCGGAACCGTAGGAACGGTGAAAAGAGATGCGACGGGAGGTGTTTTCTCCGTAGAGGACAAAGTGGAAGCAGTTGGATGAGCTTTGTGAAGAGTCTCAATTTTATCCTTCTCGGCGTGAAGAGAGGAATGATGGGACGAACTATGACAGTATTTACATCGCCCAGTGGACGAACAATGGGACCTCAAATGTGAACCCAAACACTTGAAACATCGACGGAGCTCCTTCAACTTATCGTATTTATCACTCAACGATAGTTTAGAATACGCTGGACAAAAATAAATGCGGGAACACTGGTTTTTACAAATGACACAATTCGGTAGAGAAATAGTACTATTCGAAGTACTAACAGGAGGCGGAGACGTAGTACTAACTGGAGGCGGAGACGTAGTACTAACTGAAGGCGGCGACGTGGGAGTACTAACTAGCAATGATTGAGGATAGCGAGCGAACTTGTTAGTACTAGATTTGCCTTTCATGTCTGATTTACTCGTATTCGGAGTAGGTTTAAGGGGCGCAGATACATGTGCAAGTTCCTCTATTTTGCACTGCTCCTCAACGAATTCTATAAGTTGATCAAACGTAGGTATAGACGTTCGGGAGCCAAGAGTACGCTCAAAACGAAGGCGTAGTTGTATGGGTAAAGCACGCGAAGCAAGTTGAAAAAGAATGAAATCATTACCATCAGGTAAACTTAAATTATTAAGGGCTTGATGAGTCGTGAAAAAAGTATCTAAAAATAATTGCAAATCTTTTTGCGTACATGACTTTAAAGGAGCAAATTCTAACATTTTATTTATATAACATGTTGCTAACGTACGTACGTTGCCATACCTATCATTAATTAAATTATAAGCAGTCAAGTAATTCTTATCTGATAAATCCAAATGCTCTATCAGAGTTAGCGGGGTGCCCGAAAGAGCACTACGTAAATAAGTGAATTTGATAGCATCGGCGAATTTACCTTTATGCACCATACTATTAAACATAGCCCAAAAATTCGGAAAGGTATACTGATCTCCTGACCAAGACGGTAATTCTATTTTTGGTAAACGCATCTCAAGTGATGGTTGAGATACCTGGCCTGGCTGTATTATAGTCATCCTGGCACGCAAATCATTTTCCATAGTACGGGTTTTATAGTACAACTCATCGAAGCTATCATTCACTTTCTCAATTTCAATTTGCTCATCGGCATCAAGTCGTAGATTTAATGAAAGCAAATTATCCTGTACGACTTCAAACTTTTCCTTAAGTCTACTTAAATCGTCGCACCGTGACAAAAAATGAGAAACGGTTCCAGGTGCAACTTTAGAAGAGGCATCGAACGTTTTCTGCAACTCGGAATATAATTGTTGTCTTTTCTTCACATTGAATTCTATTTGAAACGAGTATTTCTCGGACTTTTCATCATCAGACCCCATATCCAAGGTACAAATCTAACAATGTAGGCTAGAAGATAAACAAGGGTTTGTTTGAACAAAGAGATCGAGAATTCAATTGTAACGATAAGTTAACAAAATGGCGGATCCGGTTCGAACGGGACCATGAAAAGAAGTGAAAAGCGCCAGTTGAAAATGACCAGCGATTCTGATATATAAAATTAGCTGATTCAATTATCCAAGGACCCGCTGAGACTTATCGTCAATGGGAAAATAATATGGTTTATATTATGGTATATAGTGGACTGTATTTCGTTAGTTGTTGAGGAATGAATTTGTCTGCGATCAAATTGACTCACCGATTCTGCTCGAGGATGGACTTACTTCCCCGGCCGGGGGTGGTGATCCAGAGTTGGGCTGCAAATCCTGAAGCTGGCGGTGAAGGGTGGCAGATTGAAAGCAGACGTAGGTTGGAGGGATTACCGAATTGTAGTTAGATGAATTACTTATTTAAATTGAAATTGTGGACTGCGGGATTCAAAATGAATTTTACTAATGGAAGAGCGGTGTAAACTGCGGGTTCACAAGATAATATATTATAACTGGTTGGTTATAATATGCATGAATTGTTTCACGAGGAAAAGAGCGGCGGGTTTACAGGAGGAACTACTAGAAGCAACTGCCCGATGGGCGCTGGTCAACGAGGGGGGAGCCTTGGTAGCTTTAGAGTCCACCAAAACAAACTAATCTTTTATCAAAGGCTTCGGCCGCTACACATATATTTATACGTAATACAGACAACTATTCTCAGTTGACGTACTGCGAAAAAGTGGAGGGCGAGGAAGAGAAATAGTGGTCATTTTCGTTAACAGCACACCACAAAGTTGTCAAACGATTGTTTTTGGTGCCCTGAGTACTTTTGGGCTGAGGTTGGGACTTTGAAATTTGGCCTTTCGAAGTTAGTAGAAAACTCTATTCGTTCCACCAATAGAAAACGCAGTAGATTTCGTGAAATGAATTTACTTGTCAACAATAGAACTCAGTCAGGTAAATAAATGAGTGGACAGAAAATGCTTGCATGTAAAAAAACAGGTTCATCCATCTTAGTTTAATTACCACAAAATGTACTAAATTAATGACATAATCCAAACAGGATGTTATTTTCGAAAAACACAAAGGCACAACACAATTAAAACATACATTTCTGGAAAGAACAAATAAACAAAAATATAAAAGGATTCGATAAACAAATTTCTACATTTTGCACTACTTACAGCCAAGTTTTTAAAGACTCAAAATTCGAAATTACAATATAGTCAGAACACTCAAAAAGGCAGATCATTCGGTACTTAGTATAGACAGGGGCGGTTTCTTGGAGATAGGACACCACAAGCGTGGCTTACTCGCTTCCATCACATTCATTCATTGCACGAGTGCAAGCCAGTAGCTGGTAGGACGCTACATTGGCCGTATTTGGGACAAAACTGATTGTGGTGATGTCTGGGATGAAATGAGCAGAATAACCTATTTGATGAGAAACCACCCCCCCACCCACCCGTTCACCTGCAACGAGTCAAGGAAAGAGACACATCCCGCCAGATGAACCTTGGGAGGTAGCGTTACGAGTATACTCACTACTCTGAAGCCCTGCTGGTACCTGAACTCCTATGCCGGATAACGGAGGAGCCTTCTAGCACGTTATACCAACTCCCAAGTTAGCAGCGTAACTCCCATGTTACCAACATACTCGAGAAACGTATTCCATGGTAATGCCTTTTCTACCCCTTTCAGCATCCCTTGACCAAGCCCAGGGGTGTGCATCAAGGAAGACCACCACGAATCCGACCTCAACTGATGGGGCTGGAAGGTGATGCTTTGAAAAACGTGGGGACTTAACTTTAGTTTAAACACTTTTAGCGTAAACTGCTCAACTGATTGTAGTGACGCTACGGATGAAATGAACAGAATAACCTATTCAATGAGTAGGTTGTCATTGGGTTTGGATGCATCGGCCACACTCCCCAGAAGCAGGTGGTAAAATCACGATTGTCTAGGGCTTGCGACATTCGTTCATACTCCCACCGCACCCATCCCCACCAGTGCTGTCTATCACGCTCTGGCCTTTATCAGCTGTTCCCCACAATTATTGGGGACATGGTTCTTTTTGCATTAATGTGATTCCCTAACAACAAAACATTCGATCGTATTATTGCTCTCTCCAAAGGTAAAATAACATCCAACTGACACATGCTAAGACATGATACAGGCCGGAGCGTGATAGGCAGTGCTGTGGAAATATGGACGTAGTTCACAGCCTGCAAGCCCTAAACAATTGTTGGACGACTGCCCTTCATTGCGCATGCGCCACTGAGTCCAGTTTGCAGCAACATGCAATGAGAATAGCCAATATCCGGCGAGTAATGACTTTGGCAAAAAGTTATGTATATCGAGCAGAATGAGAACGAATTCAAGATTTACAAACTCTAGAATTATAAGTTGTAAACGTACACAAGGACCATAACCTTACAAAAATGTTGCACCCAACCTCCAATAGGTTCCGCAAGAGCCCTGATTATAGTCAGTACTTAAATATAAAATTAGACAACTCACTAAGCTAGAAACAGTTACTACCTACTCTATACACTACAGATTCAAATTAAACATGGCTTAACATTAAAATGACAATAATGATATCTGAAAAAGTTGATTTCTACCATCCAAAACAATGAACCACCACAACAATAATTCAGTTTGTTATCAAACTAAATGTAAAATATTATGTACTTGTTTGGAGGTCACAGGTCCCGACACAAAATTTGCTTATGTTGAACTGAGTTTGGCGTCAGTTACACAAAGGTATCAAAGTATTTATTGAGGGGTTTCCATCCACAGACCTCATTTTGTATGAAACATTCAACGCCAAGAAGAATTGGAAATGTACTTAATTGTAAAGCTTCTAGAGGAAGCTGTTTACAACACCAACGTTACCACAGGACATTGAACAGCTGCAGCTGCCATGTAGATTGACATTTACGTATTCAAAAAGAGTACCATTGTAACTTCCCCATCCAGATCACTCTTACTTGAACCACTATAACTACTAATACCACGAATCGAGAATAATGGTACCAGTAGATTAATGTGAGTAATAAACAAAACCAACTGAAATTAGAACTCTGACAAAATTTGTATTTTGTGGCAGGTGTTTAGGTTAAACAGCACGTGCTGTTCAATGTGCTAAGGTAAAGTTTCCACTAACACATAGAGAGTTCTAGGAGATGAGTCCGCTTCAATAGGACCAGCTGTTGAGGGCTTATCCTAGGGCGAGCTAGACCGAACGCTAACCAGATAAGCCCAAACATGTTCAGTGCTTAGTAGAGTGACGATAGCGTTATCTAATTTCCGATTTTTACACGTTCACTTAAAAAACGCTTGGACTTAGATTTTATACCTAACAACTCACTCAACGCAGTTCTCAGTAAACTCGACAATAGGCAAACGAACACTGACACAGGCGAAAGAACCAATCACTGTTATCCACATGTAAGGTTACTTTGCGATAGGACCAAACAGATCCTCACGATAAGGACGCCCTATCTTTAAGACCAAAGGCCGTCTTATCAAACGTTAAGGCGGTCCTATTGAAGTGGACTTAACTCCTTGGAACTCTCCAGTAGTTCAACAAGTAAAATTTACTTTACATTAAATGGATTCGATCAATTTGGAGGTTATGTTGGTTTTACTATTACATAATAGAAGTGCTAGTGTCGCACTTCACCAGCAGTCCTGGGTCACATGAAGTGGTGAAAAAGTGGTGCGCGTTGAGCTTGTTTCCCGCCGTTTGGTTGAAGTGTGATTTTGCTCAAATTTTCGATAAAATATAATTCTACCGACTGCAGTTTGTTTGACGACTGCCATAATTCCTTGCACAAAACATCAAGATGTAAACGATAACATGGATTACATACCTCATTCATTTGAACCAAACAACGCAGCTGCCGTTACTACGGCAAGCTCTCGACCAATCAGAATGCACTACCAAAGCAAATTATGTTCAACGTGAATCAAGCTTCAAAGGCTCCTTGACCCAAACAGATTGGAGAACCCACTTTGAAGCCCAACCCTTCGTATGAACCAGGCTTGTCCGTCCTACTGACGTCAACAGAAAATAGCCTTTCACTGAGATAAAAATAATCCTCCTGATTTGATAAAATACATTGTACATAGTAGAGGTTTTCTACATTGTGGTCGATAAAACCTAAACATCTAGTTAACATAATATTCAATATTATTGAATAGCCCAGTTGCAGAGAGGGATAAATTGGTATTGATCAAAGATACTAGACTCTAGTAACTAGAGCCACTTCAATTTGCGGCAGCCATTTTCAACGTTTAATAAACGCCTGTTGGGGTACGAGACGAATTGACTCTCCCAAACTTAACAAAATCTATGTGACAACAAAAACAATTTTGTTGTTTAAACAGTTTTATTTGGCGCACTTTGCAAATGGACTATTCGGTTATAGTGATCAAAAATGCAGTACTTCCTACCATCAAACATTACCAGGCATAGTGGTGGCATGATATGGGCCGAGATGGCCAATACAAAAAGCATAGTTTCATCGACAAGTGAGTGAAATTCAGGATGGATTTCAAGAGACGAATATATTTTTAAATGAAGTAAAGAGGTGTGGAGTTGAGTTACCTCTTTGTAGGGGCTTGGGAAAAGTGTGGAGGGAATTGCGGGGGGTCGATATGGCGCTGTCGCATGCTGGCCCTGTGGCGGGCAGATGAGATGAACCAGGATCCGTCATTTTTGAGGTGTATACCACGCCTACGGAGGTATGAGCGGTGTCTGCCAAGGCCCAAGAACCACGAGGAGTCTGGAGATATTGGACGGGGAACAAAGCGATTTTTAAGTCGTTTTTTGTCAGCTTCAGCGACCCAGGAGCCGTCTGCGGTACCGTCACTATCACTTTCCCCACTACTGGATTCATCCGAAGAGCACATCCCACTCATATTCGGTTCACATTCACCCATCTTCTCGCCATCTTCACCCTCCCTGACCACTTCCTCGTCCATTTCATATACATTCATCAGATTCCTAAAACCATCCCCAATAAACTTAGTCATACTCATGGGTAACCCATACAACCCATAAATCGCTGGGTTTTCTCCCAAAACTCGAACCAAGTCTCTCGTCTCTTTCAAAAACTCGTTCCTCCACTCTTCATAATTCCCACTCCCCTTATCATTCCCTGTATGCCAATCTTTGATGAAGCTCCCATAATTCTTCACTTTCTTATAACCCCCTTTAACTGTCTTCCACAACTCAGAAGCCGCATTCTTGGCATACTTCGTCATAGATTTTAAAAAAGACTTTCGCCTTGATTTCCCATTGTGGAAGTAGTCATGTTTCCCTTGACTTTTACTACATCGTCCCCCCCAGCAGTACTTATCGAAATGTTCCTTGGCCCCTCCACGCATTCTCTCCCACCGCTCAAACTTTTCGTTTTTCTCATGAAAATCTTCACTTCCAACACCACTTTGCTTGTCAAAATTCTTCTTGTTATCGTGCTTGGTGTACTCACTTCTGTCACCGTTCGTTGTATCTCGTTTATTTGTTGGTTTATTGTTACTTTTTGGTTGCTCTTGCTCCATATCCTCACTCACACCTCTCGCTTTCTTTCGTTCTTCTTTTTGTGGTACGTCAGATCGAGACATTGAAGATTCACCATCAGCTTTTTCGCTTTCATACACCTTAGTGTCACCTATTTTACCAGTTTCAACGTAACTCTCCTTGAGATCATTTTCATACAAAGGCAAGTTACCATCTGAACTTTTCAAGTCACCAGCAGCCACCTCTACATTCTTAGCGGTCGGGTTTTCGTTCTCTATGTTTCTAGCCTTCTTCATACTTTCTCTGATTTTCTTATCGAGGTTTTTCCAATCAAATCCACCACTCGTTGCTGACTTCGCACGGTCGTCATAAGACACGGAAGATCTGACGAAAAAGTCATCCGATGTCGCTGATGGCGTCATTTCGTCCACAAAGTCCTCCAAGTTCTTATGCTCACTCGCTTGTACATTAGCGATCGAATCTAACTTACTCAAAATTTTACGAAACTTTGGAGACATTACGTGAGAATAAAATGTATACCACGATTCGAAATTTGACTCGGAACTTTTTGAAATGATGTTTTGTAAATGCCTAATCATCATGAACTTCTTATGATTTGAATTCTTATTGGAATGATCAGCGTTGCAAGTTGAATCAATCCCGGCTCGCATCAAATTTTTGTAGAGATCAATTTTAATTTCAAACAAGCTATTTGTGATCTGTGAGTACAGCTCATTTTGAATAGACGAAATGTCTTTGCGGACAGACAGTAAAAGATCGAGAGCGCCTTTCAGACTGATCTTGGGATCTGAATTCACCTCTATAAAATCATCGTTAGATTCCTGTCCAAATGTGGAAGAGTCGTCGTTGAGTGGTTGATTTGAATCATGAGGATCATCTGAAGCTGTACTGATACTCCGTACACGCTCTTCAAGTTGAAGCTTATTCGTAACATCAAATTTTACTTCGCTATTTTTCTGACGAGGTTCCTCTCCCACTAAAACGAGTTTTTCATTATCCGCATACTTCTTCGTAGTCTCCTCAAGCAGTCTAGAATTCACCTCCCTCATCTGCTCAATGCTCATAAATACACTAGAATCTTTCGAATCTGTCGGTGCTGCTTGTGAACTTTTAAGGGGTCTCCTTTTGTTCATTACATCACTGGAAACCATTTCAGGGTGCGTAAAATCGGGAGGCGTTTTGACGTGAATGTTCTTTAGGAGTTGCTCGTTTTCAATAACAACCGACTGCAATTCGTATATGGCTGGAATAAAAACAGACGAGTTGATACAGTAAAGTTGGATACAAGTTCAATTAATGGTAACGAGACTAGGGAACAAAAAGACTTCTTGGTGATGGATGTAATTAATTAACGAAATTACCTTGCTCGAGTTTATGGCGAGCTTGGTTTGACGACGAGTCGTCCAATATCTTCGACAACTCTTGAAATTCTGGAACATGTAGAATAGCATTTAGACATCACTAGAGAAAAAATGCTGATCATCCCTTAATTATAACTTTTCCGATTCAAATTCAAGTTTTCCCGAATGAAATCAAAGGTTTTCCATCTGAAACTCAAAGTTTTTTTTTTTCACTGAACATTTGTTACACCAACGTTTTCTAATCGTGTTTATTGGCAAACAACCATTGAGAATTTTATAACTTTAATAATTTTTAATTTTATAACTATCTATAAAGTGAACCGTGCCATTTCTAACATTAGACTGCATTGGGAATAACTTTCCATTAACGTTGTTGTTTAAACAGGTGGATACAGGAATCTGTAAAGCTTGGTTCACGTATAAACCGTAGCGTCCGTTGGGCCACCTGATTGGCCGGAGCAAGGGTATGGAGTGGGGGGACTCCTTCCTCAGATTCACTTTTGGAGCAGCTGAAAATATCTGAAAAAGATATTTACGCGACGTACGAGTGCGCAATAGCTTCAGCGCTTGCCAACCGCTACACCACCTCAGAAAATTTGCTTTGAACTGTGGAAAATAATATACTAATATACTATATAATATACCCAAATACGAGCATCACCCAGTATATTATTTTCTACAGTTCAACGCAAATTGATGCCAGCTGCTAATTCTGGATGCTGTAGCATCATGGCCATGACATAATTTGCACGATCTGTGCTGGTGACTGTTGTTACAGTTTCATTTATGACGTAGCACAAGTTGAGCTCATCACGTCGTTCGCTGAGATGGTTTCTTGCAAACAGGGAGAGCAGGAGCAACGACCGAGTGGAAAGTGAATGTTTACTCAAGTGTTTACAAAAATCAATCGATTTGAGAAAGCCAAAAGTTAGGCTCCTACCCTTGAATTTGAAATGGAAAACTTTGGATTTCATTAGGAAAAACTTGAATTGGACTCAGAAAGGGAATATATTATCGAATAGACATAACGAACTCACTATGAAGAAGGAGGTACGAAGAAACGAGTAGGCTGCAAATAAGAGCGAGCAGTGTCGAAGCTAAAATCATGTAGCGGAGTTTCATTTCTTGATAATTATCGTCATAAAAGATTCCGTGCAGCTTGTCAAAGAAGCGCCTAGTGAGGTCTCCCATGGGGTCCAACCTCACCAAGTCATTGACTATGTCATCTTCGTCAAAAGGGTCAACATCATCTTCGTCCAAATCTGGTGCAGGCTCAGTTGTACAATCAGCAGCTGTTTCTTGTTCTTCGTCACAAACATCTTTGCCTAGAAAATTTGGGTTCGAGATTTTAAAGCGGGCAACTTTGATCCGTAGAATTACAAACCAGACTACTTACCGGTGTTTCAAAGTTTTTAGAGTTATTAAGATTTTAAAATGCACAATTGAAAATAAAGGACTATTAAGTAGTGAAGATAGTGCAGGAGGACGTACCTTCATCACAGGTCTCCCTGTCAGATTCGTCGGTGATGACTTCAATACTATCACCATCGCTGCCAACGTCGTCCTTATGTCTTATCAAGCTCCAGCCATCAATGGAACATTTGTAAGATTGAATAAAGGAATCTGACCTATCGTCACTCATGTTCATAGGTAGAAACAACCCATCCAAATAATATTTGTATTTTATACAAGACTCGATCCTATTGTTCTCGAAGAGCCACTATTATTGAGGGGTCGACCTCAAAGTCAACACAATCTGCCGACGCGCGAGGTCTGGGGAAACGATAACTAACATTGATGTGACGTTTTGACATTCGAAAGCGAACGATCTAAGCGGAAGAAACAACCATCTCACCAATATTTACCAACAAAATGCAATTAACGACCTTGAAGATTTCATTCAAATCGAAAACTACGACAGGAAAAAATAACCTTGAACAAAACCTACACTGTGTGTGTGTGTGGGTCCAACACTTGTTTGTCTTCAGCTATGCAGTGAATTGACAACACATGTTCGCGAGATATAAAAATCGATTATTTAAGGGAATATCGATAATTGGATACGGTGATCACACGGCTGTCCGCAATTTTGGCCCGGCCCATGTTTACCTATTACAAATATTTTTCTTTTTATGTAAAATGCCACCATTTTACCGCTTTTATTACAAATTTTGTCTCCTTTTTTGCCGACTAACACCTCAGTTTATAGATTTAGGAACAGCTGAAAACGACCGTGAAGTCAGAATGGCGATAGGTATCTCATTTTGTCGTCAGATTAGAGCAGATGTTGAATGTTAGCAGACAAATTTGTGTCATTTGTTCAATTTTGACGCCGTTGTTCAATTTTGGTCATTTTTTAGCTCGTTTTTGCCGAGCAACACCTCACCCCTGTGGTGGAGGAAATCAAATGACAATGACAATGATTACAAAAACTCTGCAAATTCTTGACACAACGGTTTATTATCTTCCTTGTGCAGATCACCCTTCTGTCTATACCAGACTGTGTTGCAAATCGGCACCATACCATATTCTCACCGTACTCATACCATATCATACGAATTTCTTTCCTATCATACAATATTGTACTATACCAAATCATACATACAATAATATACCATACCATATTCATACCATGTCATACAAACCGAGTGAATATTGAAATGTCATCCATTTCTGACCTATATTTAAAATTTCAAGTATCTAGCTCATCATCAAAATTTAATTTGTTTAAACAAATAGGTATTATTTAAACAATTTTACAGACAAGAAACCGAGTGAATATTGCATTGTGATCCAGTTCTGAACTATTTTTAAAATTTCAAGTCAATAGCTCATCATCAAAATTTAATTTGTATTATTACAAAAAGGTATTATTTAAACAATTTTACAGATGAGAAACCGAGTGAATATTGCAATGTGGTCTATCCCCGACTCACGGTTAAAATTTCTAGACTGTAGTTTACCGGGAAGATGACAAAAGGTAGTTTTATTCTGGGCGTCTGGCGGTTGACCCACATGACGACCGTTTTCGACGCGAAAGTTTAGTGTTTTTCCTAAACCTTTGCGCGCTATTTGTGAACGAACGGCTGGTCGCACAAAAATCCAATTGGTCTTAAAAGATTCGTAATTCTTCAGGTCATTCAAAAGTGAACTAAAAATTACACGGTTCAGTTGAATATTTTGAGATATGACATCGTCGAAATTTTAAATTTCGTTTTGAACCCCTTCCCCTTGACGTAGGGTTATGAAAAGTTTCGAGGATCATTGTGGGGCTGGTCCAAACCCAGAAACCAAATTTCGTAATTTTAGCTCAACGCTAACTGGGCAAAGTGGCACGGACGGCGTACGGGGGACGGTGTACGGCGGACGGACGGATTTTTTTTATTCGATTTTCTGAATCTACGTATCTTGAAACGTAAACCAACAAATTTTGAGGGGGGGTTAAAAAATTTTTTTCTTTGGGCGATTCCAATGGTTCATTATCGAAGATAATAAACCAAAATCAATGAAAATACATGAATCAACATTAAATCGGTCTATCTGAGAACTAGAAGAGGAGAAGAAAAAAAGAAAAACTTATTAAATTACTACAAAGAGGAAAAACAGTTAAAAAAAAAAAAAAAAAATGAGAGAAAATACCTAATAGGTTTTTTTTGGTGAAGCTAACAGGAGCCATCATACTAAATACATAATCAAGAGCTAGCTTGTATTCTCAGGAGATGCCTGTTGAGTACAGCATTCACAGAGCTTTTGGTTTATTATCTTCGATAATGAACCATTCATTGGAATCGCCCAAAGAAACATTTTTTTAACCCCCCCTCAAAATTTGTTGGTTTACGTTTCAAGATAGGTAGATTCAGAAAATCGAATACGTACGTCATATCCTGTGAGGTGTTCTTGCCGGCCACTTGTCTGACGTCATCCACCCCCTGCCGGTCCACGAACGTCATCATATCTTGTGAGGCGTTCTTGCCGGCCACTTGTCTGACGTCATCCACACTCTACCGGTCCACGTACGTCATATCCTGTGAGGTGTTCTTGCCGGCACTTGTCTGACGTCATCTACCCCCTGCCGGTCCACGTACGTCATCATATCCTGTGAGGTGTTCTTGCCGGGCACTTGTCTGACGTCATCTACCCCCTGCCGGTCCACGTACGTCATATCCTGTGAGGTGTTCTTGCCAGCCACTTGTCTGACGTCATCCACTCCTTGCCGGTCCACGTACGTCATATCCTGTGAGATGTTCTTGGCGGCACCTGTTTGACGTCATGTCTTTTGACGTAGTTGGTCGCTTGTGTTGCGAGGTCATATTATCTGAGAGGCCTGTGGATGAGGTGATTTAAGGAGACAAAATAGACTTCATATCGAATCGAGGTGTTTATTTGAATTCTTCTTCTTAGATGATTTGGCTTCAGACATGCCAGTCATAGCCATTGGATTCGTGATTCAAAGCAACCATAAAGTGGGCACAGCTTTCGTACGAGTACGCAACCACGAGGGACATTTCATGTCTTTGCGCCCCTTCCCACACCCACACCACGTACTTCATTGTTGTAGAAATCGTACCTGTGTGTAAACAGTTATTTAAACAATTACGCTCATACCGCAGCTTGTCGGCCACGCACTCCTCAGTGGTTAACGTAATATGGTTAGGTAAATCGAGAGCTATCCAACGAGTGGTGAACGATTTTTGTAGGTACGATGATAACTGGCGAAGTTGAAGTTCCGTAGCAACGAATCGGTTGTACATGAAAATCATTATAAATTTTTCATAACGCTTTCTTCGTCACACCGTCACCGTCACAATGTCACACTTTTCGAGTTATGTGCCATAGTAACAGTGGCGGCTCGTCCATAAGGCCACCTTGGCCCTCGCCCCACCCAAAAATTTGCAAAGGAAAACAGAAAAAACATAGAACAAGGAGAAAAAAAATCTTACCTACTACTACCCACCATGGAAGAAGGGAGATCTCCCTTCCTCCATGACTACCCACTTCCACTGAGTCGCATTTTGTTTCGATTTATCGATTAAAAAAGTCGATTATCGGATCGACCAGAAGTGCCCCAGTCTCAATGTTGAAGGTATAGGCGCTTCCTGGGGTGGGGGAAGGCACTCTGTGTTGCGAGATAGGAGGCGTTCCGGGCGGTGGCCAAAATATCGTATCAAGTTGAACGCCGAAAACAATCGATCGTTGAATCGTTCCTTGTCAAGGAAGAACGAGTTTCATTCTTCCATGCTTTCTTCCATGTTTGATAAGAATGATATCAAAACGTTGCCTGACGTTATAATATTATTTTGAATGCATTGACTGGTGGTTTTTAGCTTCGTATTTACTCATCATAGTAAAAGTGAGTTATTGTCTCCATAATATTAATCAACTAAACATTGAAATTTAATATCTCACGTGCAACGCGTGAACGCTTTGCTAGTCGTCAAGACTGAAGTGGATCCACAGAAAACCCTACTATACTACGTGGATCACTATTCGCCCAAGGGAATCTCATTTGTTGATTTCTACATTCTGTAAGTTAATAACAGTTAATAACCGTTAATAACAGTAATATACATAATATTATTATGTAGCTCAGCCAACCGTTGAGAATACTGTTTTATTTGTTATCCCTGAAACTGATGGTGACTTCGTTGACTCGAGCTTTGTTTGAGCTAACCAACGAACTCTAAAAGCTAGTTGAAATCAATCTTGCTGTTCTGTGATCGCTCAAAATGTTTTGATACGATTGGATAAGAAAACGTATGTGCAATCTGGGCATAAGAGGACATTTTTAGAGGGGGTTTTCAACGTACCACTCGGCTAGGAAGCAGATGGTCGCGATTGCTAATTTTTAAAAACCCCAGTAATAGAAACTCCAATAATATAATTTTTTGACTACCTTTATAATGTACTCTTTGAATAGTACTCGTACAGTCACAATTTCTCTTTTATTCTTCCTATCATTTTGAAGATAATTATTTTGGTGGGTAGGTGGGATTGCCTTGCAGCCACCTCCTCGTCGGTAATCCTGGATACTGGTCAGTAACCGACCCTCTCCTCAAGAGAACTCTTTGGAGAACAATGTTTCCTGACTTGCTAAGAGCTGCATACCACTAATTATGAAGCAGTTTAGCTGTAAGGGTAGTTTGAGTTTAGTTCCTATAGTGAGTACCTAATAGGTAGGTATGCACCTAAATATTGCCCTGGTGCCCCACCAGTTTCTGAGCCCACGAGCCGCCCCTGCATAGTAAAGACATAAAATGTCAAAAATGAAAAAGTAGGTACGTATACGTACCTACTTTTTCATTTTTGAGAATATAGTTTTATAAAATATATTTTTCTCGTACAATTTTCTCATGAAGCGTGCGGTTGAATAAAAGTAAAATAAACTGTGTTCAGATGAAGGATTTTTCTTTAAACTTAATATGAAAAGTATTTTGGGTTGATAGGGCTAAGGCACTCCTAATAAATAACAGGTGCCTGTTTACTTAATTATTCTTGGTTTATAAATTGAATTTTCTGAATACTCGCATATAATATAATATATTATATGCGAATATTCAGAAAATTCAATTATGCGTATATTATTCATATTATGCGTATATTATACGCATACAAACGGTGCATTTTTTTCTGGGAAAGTAGTATTTTCTAATGTATTTATCCTTCCTGAATTGAATAAAACCATTCCCGAATCGATATGACTATCCGTTCTGAAGAAACGGAGTTTTTTCCGCTTTTTTGTCGTTTTGCCCCACTGTGCGGCGGTTTGAGGATGCCGCGGGGGGACGACGGTGGTGGACGACGGGGGAGGAGGGCGGTTTGAGGAAGGCGGTTTGAGGACGGCGAGGGTGATCGGCGGGGGAGGAGGGCGGTTTGAGGACGACGGGGGAGGAGGGCGGTTTGAGGACGGCGTATTGTCCGTCATTCACAAGCTGACTGCTATCGCATTCATTGAAATTGTGGGCGCTAAATGAATGTGGGTGGCAGAGAAGAGAGCGGTGGTGGTCGGTGGGGGAGCAGCTGGCTGTTGGTGGTGTATGGCAGTTGGTTCTGTATCCACGCGTCCATTGAGGATTCTGTCATGAGGTCCGATGCAGGTGCAATGCTTCTGAGCTTTTATTTATTTACGGGCAAACCCAATTACACTCATACAAAAAAATTGAAAATTCCGACGACTGAAGCACAAAAATAATAACATGTGGAGTACCAATTACAAATACTTAATTATGTAGAACACTGGCTATGGTAATGTAGAACGGTGAGGAAGCCAATAACATTTTGAGAGAAACAAGGGAGTGGTGAAAAAAGTCAAATTCAGGGTTTAAATTGATCAGCAAGTTAGCAGAGCGAGGCAACCGCTGCAACGGGCTATTCTTCACGTAATTTGTTGATGAAATCACCGTACTCATACCATACCATACGAATTTTTTTCCTACCATACCATACTGTACTATACCAAATCATACATACAATATTATACCATACCATACTCATACCATGTCATACAAACCGAGTGAATATTGAAATGTCATCCATTTCTGACCTATATTTAAAATTTCAAG
Source organism: Stenodema calcarata (assembly GCA_963920205.1). Lineage (NCBI taxonomy): Eukaryota > Metazoa > Arthropoda > Insecta > Hemiptera > Miridae > Stenodema > Stenodema calcarata. Next base: position 20,963,858 of record OY986058.1, read on the forward strand.
TATCTAGCTCATCATCAAAATTTAATTTGTTTAAACAAATAGGTATTATTTTAAACAATTTTACAGACAAGAAACCGGGTGAATATTGTATTGTGATCCCGTTCTGACCTATTTTTAAAATTTCAAGTCAATAGCTCATCATCAAAATTTAATTTGTATTATTACAAAAAGGTATTATTTAAACAATTTTACAGATGAGAAACCGAGTGAATATTGCAATGTGGTCTATCCCCGACTCACGGTTAAAATTTCTAGACTGTAGTTTACCTGGAAGATGAAAAAAGGCAGTTTTATTCTGGGCGGCTACCCGGGACCCACCTAACGGCCGTTTTCGACGCGAAAGTGTAGTGTTTTTCCTAAACCTTTGCGCGCTCACTGTGAACGAACGGCTGGTCGCACAAAAATCCAATTGGTCTTAAAAGATTCGTAATTTTTCAGGTCATTCAAAAGTGAACTAAACATTGCAAGGTTCAGTTAAATATTTTGAGATATGACATTTTCGAAATTTTAAATTTTTTCAAATTTGACCTAGGGTTATGAAAAGTTTCGAGGACCATTGTGGGGTTGGTCGGAACCCATAAAAAAAATTTCGTAATTTTAACTCAACGCTAACAGGGCAAAGTGGCGCGGACGGCGTACGGGGGACGGACGGATTTTTTTTTTTTATTCGATTTTCTGAATCTACGTATCTTGAAACGTAAACCAACAAATTTTGAGGGGAGGTTAAAAAATTTTTTTCTTTGGGCGATTCCAATGGTTCATTATCGAAGGTAATAAACCAAAAGTGTGTCCATGCGTCCATTGAGGATTCTGTCATGAGGTCCGATGCAGGTGCAATGCTTCTGAGCTTTATAAGCCAGAAGAGAGAACAGCTCAGGAGAGAAGGGCTCAGGATTCCGAGTACTTCAATCCGTACAGGGAATTGAATCCGGAGGTCAAGTGTGCAAGGCTTGTGCAGGTTGGTCCGTTGGAGTCTCTCCACGCAGTTCGGTGGATTCTCAAGTGTCGCACAGAACTATAGCCATTGAATGGTCGTCCCTTATTGATTATTATTCAGCTGGCTTGGCGGTACAGGAATTTTCTGATAAGACAATTAAACTTATGATCATTCGTTTTGTGCATCTGTCTGTGTCAACAACCACAACCTAGCTGTTTTCCCGATTTATTTCATTTTTCTGATTCACTGTAACGTCGTACTTGATAGGAAGCACAACCAAACCTCTGGCAGACGGTTTTTTTAACCATGCCGTACCGTTTATTGTCGTTTATCATTTGTTTCATACTCTGTTGGTGCATGTTATATAAACTATTTATTCATTCTGTATTGCCTGAAAACAATAATATCACATAATCAGTGACCTTATTTTGTCATTTTAATTGTCGGGCCCGCACTTATGCTTCAATCCGGCCCTGATCTGTACAAAGAAGATAATAAACCGTTGTGTCAAGAATTTACAGAGTTTTTTTTTTTTTTTTGTCAAGGATGCTCGTTCTTTCATCCAGAGAGAGTCCATTGAAAGCCAAAACTGATTTGTTGATCTTTTTCACACTGATTGTTGATGACTTTGGGGAGACCAAACCGTTTCACTGGCTCCACTCCGTCCCCACGTATTGTTACACCCCAAAATTGCTCAATTATGCATTTCAAAAGAGGAAAAATACTTTCGCAGCTATGGAAGGGTCGAAACAGCAATGAACACAAACTCAATTTTCAAAAAGAAACACATGAAACCGAGTTGAAGGTTAACTATGATTCCCAGAAGGAATGATTCGTTCTTCCATGACTATGATTATGAGCTCTTTTAGTAATATCTCATACCATTGTTGAGCCTATAATTCGCCCAACGATGATACAGAGATACCTATCGAGGAATGATGATCACAAATTCGCAGTTGTTGTTAATAAATAAAAAAAAAACACCGAAAATGTTCAAAACTGATTATTAAACACTACCACAACCGAAGTGGACCGAGCCAAAATGGCGGACACACGGGAGATTCGAGATATCAATAGTTTGTGACGTCACGAGAGCCCCCAAGATGTAATGCGCAGGCGTCGCTTTTGCTGGAACTCAGAGGGCGGAGGATTGATAATATCCACAATGGTTAATATCCATGCTTTTGTTTGATTTTTCATAGTTTTAGTCGTTTAATTCGCAAAATTTTACCAAAAAATTCGGCAGGTGCCAGATCTTAAGGGAATTGAAATGTGCTTCGATTTATTTTTAGTGCACTAATGGAGTTTGCTTTTTCAAATCTCGTACTTTGATTAAAATTAGTTCACCAGTCGTAGCTTTTCCCACTGTGGATTCAAATAGATAGTTGTAGCATTTGGAACATCTTGACTGCCCTATGGGATTTCCACATAGTGATTTTCTCATCTTCTAGTGGTTCAAATCCACACCGCTACATGTTCCCATGCCTGGGAATCTACACAGATTGAGCCATTTCATTGGCAACTCTGCTTTATTGATTCCAACTAACTGGGGATCAATTAGAACCACACTGAGATAACGAACAAGTGAAAATTTTAGGTAGGTTTGAGGAAAAATCAGGGAATATGTGACGAAAATTGATGTATTTCGGAGTTGATGTATTATAATATAATAATTACATTTGATGTATACAGGGAATCATCAATATGTAGGACAAATTATTGCAGTTACATTCAAGCATGTAATATATGCAAATAAGTCATTATTGTACTGGTGATCTTAAGATGTGGAAGCTGGTTCTGACGTACCGAGTCTTCTGGGGTCTTGAGAAGGATAATGTACACCAGGAGGTGCGAGTGGAGTGGTGCCAGGTGGCGCCAAATTAGAAATCTCCGGTGGAAGCGGCGGTGCTGTACCAGGAGGACACAGAGGTGGAGGTGCTGCAGGCGCTGGCAGATACCTCGGAGCTGATGGGAAGAAGAACGGCGGAGCTGCCGGAGGACCAAGAGCGAACATCGGTGGCGGAAGAAGAGGAGGCGGTGGTGGTATCGCTCCAGGATCCACGGGTCCTGCGGCGGATGCAGCCCCTCCAAGATTGAAGTAGTCGCCACCTCTCAATTCCATTGGCGGAGGTGGAAGGGCTCCTGGAAGACCTGGAACAGGTTCGTAAGATTCCTCGACTCCACCAGTCCCTCCTGTTCTTCCCTGAGATTTCCCCCACTTGATGTTGAGGCGACGGCCACCAAGAATCAGTTTGTTAAACGTCTTTTCTGCTGCCAACTCTGCTGGGATTCTGTTGACGTACTGGATAAAAGCGCACATCTGCCTTGGCACCATCGTTATTGATCGAATCTCACCAAACTGGTAGAAATGATCCCTGCAACCACAAAATAAACGTCATATGGGAAATGTAATGAGTGAAAAAATACATTGGCGCTTGCTGTTTCCTTTACATACCTGAGTTCTTTCTCTCCGATTTTTTCAGAAAGATTGCCAACATACAAAGTTGTGATGCTCTTGTCTTCAGGAGGCTCAAGTTTAGGCATAGTTGAAGCACGCCGCATCAACTTGTGAGCCACAGGATCATTCACTCCATAATACCTACAAAATACAATTGTCAATAGATTGTTAATATCTTGTATTATTACTGCTGGGGGACACCCCCAGGGGTCTGGTTTATTAGGTACTGTTTAGATCAACGATCAAACCAATGAAGCATTGAACATGTTTTTCGGACAAATCTATACCTATTTAGTTTGAACTGTGTAACATTATGTACATGATTAAAATATGACTGTTATTAAGTGTTTTTCGACTATTTACTAATTGCCGAAAGTGGTGAGTGGTAACGGAAATAGGTGATAAACTTTTGACAATCTACTGATAATTGGCTGGTAAAAATTAAATCAATGCAAGTGCGGGTGGAGTTCCTGAGGTTATTTGAAATGAGGCCAACCCTTTGCTGCATGAATTCCAGAAAGTCGGAATGTTAGCCTCACCTGCCATCTAAGTTAAAATCTCCAGATAACAATTACATTGATATAGTGCCACCAAGTAACATCTTGGTACGCTGAAATAATCCCAAACTCACCTGTCCTTGATATTCTGATCAGCTAAAGGATCATCAGGATCAGTCGGCGTCTCGTGGCGGTACGGACATTCTTCTCCACGCCTGCACTCTCCTTTGACCCAGAACGAACATATGTGCGGTCTGTTCCTCTTGTAGTACGGAGTCGTTCGAGCCAATTTCAAAAGCATATCGCTGGCCGCTTGACTCTTACCGCCTCCTCCGGCCGGCCCGGGTTGAGTTTTATCCAACTTGTTCATCTGATGAAAAAAAAACGGGAATGAGTTAATCAACAACAGGCAGACGGCGATTATTCATGTGTACAATGAACCAGATGTCTCGAGGAAGGATTATGTTGGAATCTAATAAATTCAAATAGGTACCAACTCAACTAGTACTGGACATTATTCATGAGCCTTTAAAAACAAACTTCACTCATCAAATGACTGAATGACTGTTATTTGTTCATCTAATACATTTTTGGGCCTGTTTCGGCCCACTCTTACAAATTGCACGGTCAGAATTACAGGGACACATCTCAAAAACACTGTTTTCTGGGAAACGCCGGTTAAAGTTTTGGTTTCCTTTGAATCTTTGAACGGACCCTCAAAAGAGACCCTACACAATTTATTTTTCTCTCTTACCACAGTAAAGTGACTCATAAACAACCTCCATTTTCTGCTTTATCCAATTTTAAATCGCCAATAACGGAAACAAAAATCGGTTTTCCAAATTTTTTGAGATGTGCCCCTATAATTCTCACAGTGCGAAATGTTCAGATGAATAATTGACACTTTACGTTGTAAGGCTTCACTCAAATAAATAATTATCTTCTGAAAAATAAAATAAAATAAATAAATAAAAACTGCAAGTTCTTGACACAACAGTTTATTATCTCCTTTCAGCAGATCACCCTTCTGTCTAGATTACTAGATGATAGATTAATTATTATAATGAATTATCATTGATTATTATTAATGATTGTGTTAATTTGTTAACGTTTCGTGCATTTCCTCCTTCGCTTATTGACCTTTTTTCTATTTGAAGGGTTGTTGGAGGTTCGGTGTGAAAGAAAGAAGTTGTTTCCAAGCTTTCGGCTTAATAAAGCCGAAAGCTTGGAAACAACGTTCTTTCTTTCATACCGAACCTCCTACAACCCTTCAAATAAATAAAAAAACGATAATGATTGTGGGTTATGGAAAGTCTCAAGGATCATTCATTACCTAGTCCGAACCTGTAAACCAAATTTTAGCACGGCTTTTGGCGGATTTTATGATTCTACGTATGTTTAAACGTAATCCCTCAAATTTTGAGCGGTGTGGGAGAGGGAGGGGGATTTTTATTTCTCGGGCGATTCCAATGGTTCGTTATCAAAGGTAATAAACCAAAAGTAATAATAACAACAGTTGTTGTTAGTTACTAGAAATAAACTTCATATTCAGCTAATTTCTGTCGAATTGTCTAGTTGTAACATCTCAGTTTGTCATCAGTTTTTCCTGTATATTTTTTTGAAATATTCGACTTTATTTGGTGCATTGAAAAGATTAGTCGTCAATATGATATATTGACGACTATTATAATAGTCTAGGGCAGTCATGGGCAAAGTACGGCCCTTTGGGATAGTCAATTCTGCCCGCGACATGGTTTTGAAAAAGCCCTAAAAATTACGCATAGTGCCAAATATATTGTCTGTGTGGCCAGCACAGAATAACAGTTTTCTTCTCATTGCGTTCTAAGTACCACATTGTTTGAACGAAGATTCCGTCACTTCAAAGTTATTGAAACAGGACCTGTACATTGTTAGCATGCCATTTAATGTGGACTGCGAATCAGTCAAATCAGAATTGCAGCTCGAACTGATTGAGTTGCAATGTAACACTGAACTGAAGCAACGATTTCGCAATTTTTCTAAAATTGAGTTCTACTCAAGCTTCCCGAACCTGAAATCCCACGTTCAGAAGATAATTGCGATGTTTGTATCATCCTTGACTCCTCTTCACCTTCTCATTGATCATTGGCTCCCTCCCCATCACCTCCTCACTGATCTATGGCTCCCTCCCAATCACCTCCTCACTGTTCTTTGCCTCCCTCCCCCATCACCTCCTCACTGATCTTTGCCTCCCTCCCCCATCACCTCCTCACTGATCTGTGCCTCCCTCCCCCATCACCTCCTCACTGATCTTTGCCTCCCTCCCAATCACCTCCTCACTGATCTTTGCCTCCCTCCCCCATCACCTCCTCAATGATCATTGGCTCCCTTCCCTTCACCTCCTCACTGATCTTTGCCTCCCTCCCCCATCACCTCCTCACTGATCTTTGGCTCCCACCCAATCACCTGCTCACTGATCTTTGGCTCCCTCCCCCGTCACCTCCTCACTGATCTTTCGATCACCCCCCCCCCCCCCCTTCAACTCCTCACAGATCTTAAGGTGGGTCTACACGCTCAAGCCATTTGCGCAAACTGGCTTGCACAAGCCAGTTTGTACAGTTATATCGTTTCGTGTGGACGCAGTTTGTGCAAGCCATTTGGCTGGCGCAAGCCAGAAAATTTGGCTAGAGCAAAGTCAGTCTCGGACAGAAAATCGGCTTGAGGTTGGAGCTTGGCATGAGTGAAGTTTGAGCGTGTGGACGAGTTTCAAGCCGCACCCACAATCTCGCGCCGGCGCATTCGTTCTCTTCTCGAGTGCGAATCACATTTTTCGACGCCCTCACAACTAAGGATGGGCATAACCGTTATTTTCGAGAAACGTAAAATAATGTTCGTTATATTAACTGTCAAAAAACTAGTTACAAAAAAACTAGTTTCTTTTCTTCTCAACGAAAAACGGGTGTTCTAATATGTTGTTAGAAATGTAGTTACTTACAAAGAAAACGAATAACTGTATTTTTCAACTGATAGGAAAAACGAAAACTTTGTCGACTCATTTGAAGATAGTTTGTTTTAAATTAGCAAGGAGATTGGTTCTAATGAACGGGACTTGCAAAAAATGCTCCAAAATAGTATTAACAAAAGTAGATGATAATATCTTTGGTTAAATTTTTCTGTTTACGGTTCTTTGCATGTCATCATGTTTTGGAGAACAATCATCAAATAGGTAGAAGTAGAAAGTAATAAAAACCGATCAAACATGAGAAAGCATCGGTAGGTAGGTGTTGCATATGTACTTCCAGATAATTAGTGGATATGAATTACATGAATTCTACACGGATCGTTTTCCAACTTTTTATTCTTCTATACTGGATGCTATATAACACATGGATATCTCACATTCTATTATGGATGCTATATAACACATGGATATCTCACAGTAGGTATATATTTGAATGAGTAGGTAATTTATCACATTTTTCTGAGAACCCACGAAAGAAGGACACTAATTTTTTAGTGGAACCTATGTGACTGTTTACGTACCTACCTATATACTTATATTTAGAAAAAACTATAGAAGAAATAGGATCTCTTTAACATTATTTTATTTTCAGTCCTATCATTTAATCATTTAAATGATCCCCACGTTTTTTTTTCCTGAAGCACAACTGAGCGTGTGGACGCCACCGAGTTGTTCAGTTCAATTTGCACAAACTGGCTTGTGCAAGCCGGTTTGCGCAAATGGCTTGGGCGTGTAGACCCACCTTATGGCTCCCTCCCCCGTCACCTCCTCAATGATCTTTGGCTCCCTCCCCCGTCATCTCCTCAATGATCTTTGGCTCCCTCCCCACCACCGCCTCACAGTTCTGTGACTTCCTCCTCTTCACCACCTCACGATTCTTTGCCAACTCCTCTTCACCACCTCACGATTCTTTGACTGCCTCCTCTTCACCACCTCCCGATTCTTTGACTGCCTCCTCTTCACCACCTCCCGATTCTTTGACTTCCTCCTCTTCACCAGTGGAAAAAAGTTGTGCCAGTCGACTGCCCTCATGAGTTCTACTCATTTCATTGAGTAGGTTTCATACGCTCAAGATTCTTTGACTCCTCCTCCCTTTAACCTCCTCACTGTTCTTTGACTCCTCCCCCCTTCACATTCAGGCTTTTTATTTCAGCATTCACGTGACCTATTGTCAGTAAGTAGATACATAAAAGTAGGTAGTAACATAGTAAAAAACTCTGCAAATTCTTGACACAACGGTTCATTATCTTCTTTGTACAGATCACCCTTCTGTCTAGATCACTAGGTCTAAATGTCTAGATCCTAAATGTTAGATTAATTATTATTATAAATTATCACTAATTATTAACAATTTTATCAAGTACCTAGTGAAAATTATTATAATTTATTGTTAGGTATTAATAATTCGTATTTATTATTAATAATAATAATAATTAATTATTACGATATAATTGTGGGGTTTTTAATACTACGTCGGTAATAATTTTTCTATAAAAGAAGTACCTACCAACAAACATTCGAAATTACCTTCATTTCCGTAGCACGAAACGCACCTCAGAACAACAAACTCGACATCACTTAAGCCATATGATGTTCCAAAGAGCTTGTTAGTATGAAAATGGACCTGTATTTCAACAATTTGAGTCACGATCGTGTTGTGAGGCACAATCTTTGAGCCCTCATTGTGAACGAACGGCTGGTCGTACGAAGCTGCGGATGGTCTTAAAAAATTCTACGGAACAAACTCTATCTAAATATGAAATAAAAAACATACCGTTACATATGAATTTTTCGAGATATGAAATTTTCAAAATTTCAAAATTCGTTTTGAACCCCTTCCCCTTGACCTAGGGTTATGAAAAGTTTCGAGGACCATTGTGGGGTTGGTCGAAACCCATAAAAATAATTTCGTAATTTTAACTCAACGCTAACTGGGCAAAGTGGCGCGGACGGCGTACGGCGGACGGACGGATTTTTTTTTATTCGATTTTCTGAATCTACGTATCTTGAAACGTAAACCAACAAATTTTGAGGGGGGGTTAAAAAAATTTTTTCTTTGGGCGATTCCAATGGTTCATTATCGAAGATAATAAACCAAAAGTGATAACTGACCTCATTGTCGATATTTTGAATGTAGTACTCCTTGTTGACGTCAGAACGTGGAAGGTCATCCTTGATTTTGAGAGCAGCGTCTCTAACCTGGATGGGCAAACCGTACTCCAAATCGAGGAGACAGGTCTGGCAGACGTTCTTCATTCTCGAACACGTCTGACACACTTCGGTCTTCTTGTAACGCATCCGAGCTCCTGGACACCACCTGAATACGGTAAAGGGGCGAGAACAGATTTTGCACTCTTTCCCATACCGTTCTTTGCTCTGTGAACAATGTCGAAATAAAGGTAAAAATCGATTTTCCAAGAACATGTCGTCTCAACAATACTGACGATAAGCTAATCAATCGATAAAGCGTTAAGGAAGTTTGTACACATACCATTCGAATATATGGATTGTCCCCTAGACATGTCTGGCACAAAATCGGAAATTCCTGAAACAAAATAAGATTAAAATAGAAGTGTAGAAGCATTTAGGTGAGGGGCGTCGAAATCATGAAAAAGGTCATCACCTGATTGACCATCCAGGTCGCTCAGAACGCGATGTTGCAAAACAGGTACGTTTACATCAATAGCAAGGAAAGTTGGTGCATAAAGGGCTCTAGCTTCCGAAAAGTTGGATCTGTGATCGTCTGTTACCTGATAGATCGGGTACCATAGTTACCTAGGTAATCAGATCTTGACAAAATGATTTTGAGTTTAAACTTAGTTGATTACATTTTGTAATTTTACATGAAAAAATGGTAGAAAGCGAAAAGTTTTGGGTTCAGACAAAGTTTCCGGTGTTGGGCTGCCTTAGCGAAAAATTTGCGCTACGACCTTTTTTTGGTTTAAAATTCACATCTCAGCACTGGAGTAATCGAATTTCAAATTTCGGAAAGCTTCTGATTTAAAATGAAGTTTTCTACAATTTTGATCCTGACATTTTTCAATCGGTGCAGTAATTTTCACCTACAGGTGTTAGGAGTTGAGGTTGTTAACTTTTTAGGGAAGTTGGTAAAAATCGCCTATAATTGAACCAATTTTAATATTGTAAACGTCATTCGACGCAAACTTTAATGCTCTTTGAGAAAGGACAGTAACAGTTTCTTAGGATGCATAAGTTTCAGGTTATACGCTCAAAACTGGATAAATTGATAAAATTTTGGGGTTGTTAGGGTCTCAAATCTGAAGCACAACCTAGAAACTGTCGCGAACTCATATACCCGTTATACAGGACTCCCAAGAGGGATTAAAACTATTTCCAGCTGTCAACCAATTATTGGAAGCTAGAGCACTAATATGCCTGGGCTACAACTGAGCAGCTACAACTAATCCATAATATGAAGTGTTACTTTAAAATGATTTAATGACAAACCATGTTGTTGTAAAGGCAGCATGCGCGTAAATTGCACCTCGAAGTAATCAAAACAAATTAACAACTATTCGATTGGATCAAATCTTACATGAAAAACACAACGTACAAGGAGATTCAAAAACGTCTCCCTTATGGGGAAAAATATTTTATTTTTAAAGCAAGTAACTTATTTATTTATGTTACAACTGTATTACACCAATTAGTAACTTTGTCTCCATACTTCAGAGCAGTTTGTGGTCTACATGCACATCACTCCACCTCACAGCCGTTCTGCGATGAAAAGGAAGAAATCGAGATTTTACGTTTCATACCCATTGCAACGGAAAAAGGTAGCAATTTCAGGATTAGGTTTTTTATCGTTGAATGAAGTGATGCTGCTTTCTACTATTGAACCAACCCCTAAAATGGAGTAACAGCCTAACAATTATTTAATTGACAATTAATTTAGAACACTATTTTTTGTTGCATTCGATAGAAAAAGAGACGACGATTCCAACGGTATGAAGATGTCCAAATCTCAAAATTCTCGAGATACTGCCTTCTTCCTCTGGACGGCAGTGTTCTCCAGTACTTACTTCAACGTTAGGATTTTGTGGTGCCAACGGTTTCTATCTGCAGGACAAGATGGAAATCACCCGTTCGTATTTACCAAGGTACCAGATTGATTTAACTACTTGCTGGTATAGTAGCAACGCTATAAAGAAGTCAAAATCTCAAATTCTCGAGCAGTGTTCTCCAGTTTTTACTTCAACGTTAGGATTTTGTGGAGCCAACGGTTTCTATCTGCAGGACAAGATGGAAATCACCCGTTCGTATTTACCAAGGTACCAGATTGATTTAACGACTTGCTGGTATAGTAGCAATTTATTGTGTGTTTCCCTATCAACTCTACTAAATAATTTTGTCCTGACATTTTGCTGAATCTTAAATCAAACTTGTCCTTCTTTACATGAGCTTTCCGTGCAGTACTCTTTGGGAATTGCAATTTGAAGTTTCCGAGGAATAGCATTTTGAACATTTCAAATCTTCCGAAGCCCTAGGGCTGTGAATAGTTTCCAGTATCACCCTCAGCCTCGTCCATTGTGGTTTAACTTGAAGTAGATTTCCCGTTTAAGCGCATAAGTGCCTAGCGTTGTCTATGACGCACGGGCGGATTTGCTTCCTTCTTTTCAATATGCGAATTCTATTTATTTATATACGGAAACCTAGAAACCTCGAAATAGGGTTTAGATTAGTCTACAGTCCGTCTGATTGATTGAAATTCTGTTCAGGACTGGGATGAGTTTGTATGAACACACGAAAAGCTTCGAGATTTGTTCAACATAAGTGGGGCTTATTTACATAATACGCATAGTACATGAAGAAAAGTATTGAATACTTGAAGTAAAATTATTCGAGTACACATTTATGTAGGTAAAACAAAAACATTAGGAAATTTCTGATCTCCAAAATTTAAAGAAATTCTCCGAAGATCAAAATGAAAAGTAGGCTAGATAGACCTGCTCATCATGTTGGCGACTTCTAGTAAGCGCCAACCCGAATCGGTGAGGTAAAGTTCTAGTAAAGAACCACTTTTACTTATTACGAAAATCACACTCCACTACGACATGAACACAACTCAATCATAAACTCTGACAAATGAACTTACGGCATCTTCCCAGTTCTGTCTGTTGTACGTGTTAGTTGACTTGGAAGTAGCCATTTCGACACTCCGTATCGAAGACGATCCGTCGAATAGATTCTAGATCACTTCTCACGAATTTATCGAACTGCAGCAATTCCTTTCAAAACAGTAATAAAAGAAATGGAAAATAAATTAAAAATTCGCACGCCACGACAATACACCAACATGAATCAAAATGGCGGCCTCGCTTACAGCTTATTCTTCTACCTCTTCAAATTTTAGCGCCGACTGCGTGTGACAGGTACCTTAGTAGTTGTCATTTGTTTGGCTACAGCAATGTTTCATGGAAGAATTCCTTCTTCCATAGCAAATGGCAGTTATTGAAATTAGAGACCAGAAACCAAGTGGATATTGCATTGTCATCCAGTTCTGACCTATATTTAAAATTTCCAGTCTTTAGCTCATATTTGAAGAAAAAACTTTGTTCAAACTTGAATTAAAAGTTCAAAATTCGTTTTGAACCCCTTCCCGTTGACATAGGGTTATGAACATTTTCAAGGGTCATTATGGGGTTGCTCGGGACGTTTAAACCAAATTTCGTAATTTTAGCTCAACTGGGCAATGTGCCATGGACTTGTCCAAACGTGAACTGAAATTTTTGCAAAAGTTGAATTTTTATGGTTTCAAAATTCATTTTGAACCCTTTCCCATTGACCTAGGATTTTGAAAAGAATCTACGTATCTTGAAATGTAAACTCCAAATTTTGAGTGGGGTAATTTTTTTTCTTAGGCGATTCAAATTGTGCAAATAATTCAAAAGTGTACCTAGTTCTTGTCTCACAGTTTTGCATCACACAAAAGTAGATAGGTATGCCACTCCCATCCGTGGAAATTTGTTCACAGAGCTGTTTTTCGGATTGATTTGATTAATGGTTTGTGCCCCTTGAAATTGGTCCTTCTTGTGAGCGAGTCTTTAAAAGTCTAATAAAATTTTCTCATTCCAGGATTTACCCATGATTTTTGTTTAGAATTTTTATTGATAGAGAACCGCTTCAAAAACGTGAAAATGGGAACCATTAGCCGTAATTAGAATACCATTATTTTTTATGGGTCGAGAAACATAATCATGTTCATAAAAAGCGCGCAATGACGTCAGAACCCCTGAAGCATCTGATTGGTCGGTAAATCAATTCTGCCACCACACAGACACAATAAACTGTAGAAACTTTCAAGATGGCGTACGGTGGATGACGTCACAGCTGCGCGCCACTTTACGTCCAAGTTTCAAATCAATTAGATTTAAATTGTTCTAGATCCCTGTGAAGTTTTTTTTTGTGACATGGAAACTAGTGTTTATGAGCACTAGCCACTCAAATAACATGAATAATCGCCGGTTTTCCATTTTCATTCCTCATGCGCATACCCCATTAATCTTCAAAAATTTGTTCACACAAAAAATTGTTCACACATTATATATTCAGAGCCTTTTTATATCGTTGCTGTAGTTATAACAAATCTTATCTACTTTTTGCAAATTTTTTGCAGAGTGTGAAAAAATGATCCATTCAATCAAACCTATAATTTCATTTAACCCATTTCAGATTACTAAGCATGTTGTAAGATGAGAATTTACGGTTCGCTTGGTTTCCTAGGTTCTCGATGAAGATGAAGAAATGAGTAAGATCAGCCAGCCACCATATTTTGAATAGAATTGGATTTTAAAAACATTGGATATACCTACATGTGTGTAGGTAGGTACGGAGCTGAACACACTTGCTGCTGTTGGTATCGGGATGGCCCATTCACGGATCACCGATGAGTGCGGACAGGGATAGAAAACTTCCAACAACAACAATACCTTTCACATGTGATGATAAGAGATAACGCTTTTGATAACGTTATTTTTCACTTTTCCTTTTCAAAACGTCTATTTTCTATTGTTTGTCTCCTCGTAAATGTCACTTCTATTTTTCACTTTTTCAACTTATCGTCATCCCAATGAACTCGTCCCTAATATAGTGAGTAAGTACCAGGAAATACTACGGTGGTTTTTTGGATTTTCGACGCGCCGCGAACATGTCGTTCTTACCCCGCTTGTGTTCCGGCTTTTCGAACGTTCATTTGGCCGCTTCAGCTGAAACTCCGTCTAAATGTGCGTTCTTGCTCACTCGTTGGAGGAAAAAGTTCAAGAGCTCCCTGCAACTGACCGCAATAGCAGGTTAGTCACAATGAGTTATAAAAGTATAAATATCATTGTCGTTACTCTGCCTTCCTGGTTACCCTATTACCAAGAAGGAATTCCTTTTCCGGCTCATCCAATCACGAATTCCAAATCCATTTTTTGTTCTATCCTCGGCCACTCGACGTTGTTGACTAACAGGCCCTCTGTGCCCCTCAAATAACGGTTTGTTGTGATGAGATTTGCCGAAGTCTCTAATCCGGAGATAGCCAAGCCTAGAATTCTGAAGAGACGTTGTCTTGTCATCATGTTGTTCCTACCAAACCTTGTCTTAAGTCAGTTTCCTGTATAATTTTTGCAAATACTCCACCTGCTTTCTCACGGCAGGCCGAAAAGACAGACATTTATCACAAGGCCTAATTTGAAATTCTAATTCCAGGAAAACATGGAGGAAACCCATCTATTTCAGATAGATCAAGGACTGAAACTGCTTCTGATCTCGACGTCTTTAAACAGACAAGTAAAAAAGGATTTTACATCAATTTTGACGATATGGTAGATGTACGGAGAGAGCAGGCAAGACGATCGCTCGTCGTTCAAGTCCAGTCTGAAGCATCGTGCTTAGAACTCCGAGAACACTGCGAGAAGATATCCCCTATAAATTGTATGTTTCACTACAAACTCAAAGACAACGTGAGTATCTAGAGGTCTATTGAGAGACATATTGGTTTCATGATGTTATCGATCTCATCGTTACGCTAGAAATCCATCTAATTGCCTTTATATTGTTACAGCATTTCGTTCTAGTAGAATTCACGGAAAACTGCTTACAAGAAATCCTCCAAAAATGGTGTCACGTATCAGAGAAATCCACTGTTCCTGTAGCTTCTCCTGTCGTCTGGTTCAAAGCCCAGAAAACAGGTAGGTCCAGAACGGTTTCACATGATAATTCGGCTGTAGGTTATTTAAAATATAATAAAAATTGTGGACCTATAAGTGCTGTGGTACAAGAATCGTGAAGATTTTAAAAGAGCAGCAGTAGATTAGTGTTGATTTGACATGAACAAGGTTCTTGCTAGTAGTGGATGCGGGTGGGAGCCAGTAACCTACGAGTGACTGTTTCAGTGATGAACCTACTATTTCACCAGAATCCTGTTTTGTTTCAGGTAAAAGAAAATTTGAACCAGAGCCAACAAATACCGATGACTCTAAAGTGGTACATATTCCGCCTCCACTGTCTTACGAGCACATCCTTAACCTCACCTCCCAGTGCCGAAAAGTAAGTATTTTCTAGAGGATTATTTTCGTAATTTTGCCTTAATCTACATGTCTGAGCTGAGGTATTACGTCTCACCGCCAAGATGATTTTGTTATCCACCTTCAAAGTGATTTTTCGTTCCTGGAATTGGGCCATAACCTTTAGCATTGTTACTATAATGATTTCACTGTTGCTCTCAACGTTCATGTTTCTTTCCTCAGATATCCGACCTGATGGAAACCCTCTACAATAGTACAAAACTCGACGAATTGGGGACTCGTTTGAGGTTTTTCACTGCCCGGCAAGTTGAACTTGCCATGTCGGGATTGTTCCCCCACTGTGCTGTTCTTCCATTTGGATCTACCGTTAATGGATTCGGGAAGTCCGGCTCAGATTTGGACATTGTCTTTAGGCACGACGATTCACTACTGAGAACTGGGAAGGTAGGCTTTCCTACGTAGATTCCGACTCGTTATCAACATTATCCATTCACATTATTCAATTAGAAATATTAATTTTAGCATAAACCAGCCAATCGATCGTTGAGGCTCGTCTACCAGACCAAAACGAGCTTAGGGGGCCCCCGGCCGCTCACCCAACGGCAGATGGAGCTGTTGGCTGATCTTCTTCAAGTTATGATGCCAGGGTGTTCGGGCGTTAAACGGATACTTCAGGCTCGGGTTCCCATAGTCAAATACTCGAATGATTTCACTGGGCTGGACTGCGATCTTTCCATGTCAAATATGTAAGTAACTTTTTTTCTCATTTACTATTGTTGGCGTTTTAAATCACTGTTCCTTTCATACAATAGTGTGATGCATCCCCAAAATTATAATAATCTGAGCACAAAATTGAGTCGATAGCAAATCCCAAACAGCCACTTCATTAGCAACTGATAAATTAAGATGACATTGTTTTTTTCAGGACGGGCGTGTACATGTCTGAGCTCCTCTTTCTGTACAGTCAATTGGACCCTCTCGCAAAACTTCTCATATGTTTTGTGAAGACTTGGGCGGCCGCCTGTTTGCTGACCAATCCCACACCTGGAAGGCAAGAATACCTACATTCAGTGAATAGCTAATTTCCAAAACTTCTTCACATTCGGTTTATTACACCTTCATTTGGTCATTCGGTTCCAGGTGGATAACCAACTTTATGCTCATTATGCTTTGCATACATTTCCTTCAAACTCTCAAGAGACTGCCGCCTTTGGATTTACTGGTGAAAGCTGCTGGTGAGTTCCAATTTTGTTCAATAGGTACCTATTAGAAATCCCCAGAACTGACCACCAGTCCGCTGAAATGATGTTGGTTCAGCGAAGTTGAAGACCACTAAAGTGTATCTATTTTGCACACCATAATATTCTTGTTACAGCCCCAGAAGATGAAAGGATCACAGACGATATCAATTGCACGTTCATTAGAGATATTTCTCGTCTAGACTGGCCTCAATCATCCCAGTCGTTATCACCGTCAAAGCTCCTCAGAGGATTTTTCGAATACTACATGAATGTAACTATTTCACGTGGATTACTTTTTTAAGATACTCATTGATTTCAACGACTAGTTTTATGTGAGAATTTATTACGGTGGCGATTATTAATGTATTATTTCTCGCAGTTCGATTTCAGCACGTCTTGTGTGTCAATTACTACTGATGCTAAGCTGTCCAAGCCTGACTATTCGCCGTTGTACATTGTAAACCCTATGGAAAGGTCATTGAACGTATCGAAAAATGTGTCAGGTGAGCTTTTCCAACACTTCTAGATCTCAACGTCGAAATAAGTCGTCTTGTAAAAAGCTACGAATTAATCAATAAGGACGAAATCCTGGAAACCCACGTCATAAAGAAAACCAAGAGTTTTGCAAAATCGTCTAGTCCCACTGAAATATGAGTCGAATGTTTGACCGGTTTCGGTGATTAAATCATCGTCAGTCACGAAACAATACAAAAAGGTGAAACAGGAAAGTGAAAGGTCGAACAGGATTGGTTGATAGAAGTGAAAGGAGAACCAGATTGCCATTGGCTTTTGAGGTGAAGGGGAGGGGCTGTAAAGTGAAAGGTCTCATGGTATTGGTTGCCCCCCATTGAACGGAAACAGCTTCTGATTGGCTGTATGAAGTGAAGGGGTGTGCGTGTAGAGGGGTAGAAAATTAGATTTTATTGTATTAAAATTTATTGTAGAAGATTATATAAATTGAATTTAAAGGTCAAATCATTCAAAGGTTTGCCTAATCTACCACTCTTAATAGATCCAACAGGCTTCCTTTCTGGCAAAAGTTAGGGAAATCAATAAATTGCCTGTCTGCAAGATCAAAATTGAAGCTATGATTTAATTCTTCCAAGTGACGTGCAAAATCCGAATCCCACTTACTATCCCTAAAATCCTTTTTGTGTTCCCAATCCTTTCCCTAAACTTCTTACCAGTTGTCCACAATTCGGTTGTGGCCTCCCCTTCACCACAAAAGCAAATATCAATCACTGAAACCGGTCTACTCATCTTTACAAATACGGTGGCCCAAATCGCATCAGACGCTCATTTAATCGTTAATAAAATGACCATTTTTGCAAGTGGACTAGTCAAGTACTCACTAAAGGCATCACTGATAACTTAGGTTGAGTTTTGTATGTTACCACTTTATAAGTTGGTACACATTTTGATTTTTTTAATGACAGAAATCCCAACCCTACTGATTACTTCTGGGTGGTTGTTTGTTCCTCTGTTTAGGTGAAGAACTGGAAAAGCTCAAGATGGCATTGAGAAATGCCGCTTGGACTCTGGAAAGTGGGGAAATGCCCATCAATGCTCTGCTGACTCACCTGGGGCAAAACTCCAACTCTTTATCACCGCTCCTTCAAATGGGCCATCGCCGGTATGCGAGTCCCCGTTTGGTCACTGTCAAAGAACTGTTTACTGACACCTGACGTCCTTTTTCTTCCGGGGCAGCCTCAAGTATGATTAGTACGATTCCAAATACTTTTATCCTTACCTATTTCTTGATTGAAATTGATCCCCAAGACGCGAGATATCAACTATTCATCACAATTTCTTGCTGATAATGATAGTACATTCAGAGCCGGTTAATCAATTGCAACGCTAAACGGTCAGTTAGCTGAACCACAATTATAAATAACCGTCGGTTAATGAATTTTCGCGCTCGGATCCATCATGGCTGGCGGTCATTTTGGTTTGTTATCTTCGATAATGAATCGACACAAAAAATTCGTCCGTCCGCCGTTTTCATTATTTGCAAAGTGTTATTGTCCCTGTCGTTTTATGGTGCCCTTAGGTAACACTTGTCGAATTTAATTTTCATTTAAATAAGGTTATCGTGCTAATCACCTGCCGAAATCGACATAGTCCCTTGTGCATAAAACCTAAGGGTTGATAGCAAACTGTGTTTTTGCTCTATTTCAATAGTCTCCATTTGGAAACTTGTGAAAAATTCGCCATCACTCCACAAACTCAAGAAAATGCAGCACCTTCGCCATCGCTGCTGGACGAATCCCAATCGACTATATCCATCACAAACAACAACACAAATAGCAGAAACAAAAACAGAACAGAATCGAGGACAGAGGGAAAACAACGAAATCAAGCGAGAAATCAAAGCACGTTTTGTTTTTCTTGGTTAGGAAGCCTTGGACGAAACTCACCTAACTGTCAGTTAAAATGTTAACTGCCCTTGTGGGGTTCCGGTGAATTGAAGCTGGTGGTGGATAAACGCCTCCTTTGAGGTTAACTGCCTGTGTGCTCTATACTATATACCCAGTGAAGTATTTCGCATCGTCGGGATAGACTAGACGGTCTAGCCTCGCTGCATAGGTTCTAGAATGCAATCTAAAAGAAATTAAACTTAGAATAACCTTTAAGGGTCAGTTTATCAATCGCAATTAACTGTTAGTTAGGGAAGGAATAACCATCAGTTAGAGCACACAGGCAGTTAACCTCAAAGGAGGCGTTTATCCACCACCAGTTTCAATTCACCGGAACCCCACAAGGCAGTTAACATTTTAACTGACAGTTAGGTAAGTAATTGTGTATATACTATATACACAATTACTTACGATTTCCTGCTGAATAATGATCAAAATGGCGGACAGCAAAAACATGGTGGACAGTCTGCTGTATGCTGCGAAAGTGGCAACTCGGATTCGATTTTTTCTCCAACAAAGCTGTTAGGAAACGGACTGCTCCTATAGGGGGAAGCGTTCACGCGTTGTACCGTATAGTAGTTCTACTTAACAATTCAGGTTATCAACCTTTACTTCTGACTTAACTGTTTCCTACCAATTTACAGAGTCACTTGCGCCATCTACATATCCTTCGGTTCGCTCCAATGAGGCATTAGTACGACTCAAACCTCAACCTCAACTATATCCATCGTTATTATCGCCGGGCTTTTCTGGGAAACGTTATATTATAGACATTTTATAGTCAATCGTGCAGTGTTATTTCACAGCTGCAGCCTTAGAGACTTCCTGCTGATGAGCTGTAAATTATGTAGTTGTACATAATATGTTGGCATTCTTGTTCGTCTTGTACTGTCTTATTGTACGTACTCTGAACCAAAAATAAGACTATTTTTAAAAATAAATAAATTTTGAAAATAAATGCGTTTGTTTACGGGTTTGTTTTTGATTTCTCGTTGTTGTCATTTTTCTTACCCAACTTAGTTAGTCTGGGTTCTCTTGTCTCAGTGAGGTTCGGGCGTTGGCAGCCTCTTGGTCTGGATCCCTCACTTCAAGCCTCCAGAGCCATTTGAGGGTATCTGGTATCCTTATAACGTGACAAAGGTCAAAGTTCAATGCGTTGGGACTTGTGTCGTTCATCTGTATATATTATTATTTCTAAATCTCTGTCTTTACGAGTACATGAGATGGTTGCAGCTTATTTAATAATTATCTATTATTGTGATCAGTGAATAATCAGATCGGGGAACAATGTTGGTGTTCTTCTTACTCCTCTCTCTTCTGATTGATTTGATCAACCCAAATTGATGGTTTTCTGGCGAGTTTATGACCATACTCTTCTTTTAATGTAGGTAACGTATGTAATGTAATGTAACTCAGTAGTCGTCGAAATTAATCCGATACTTCGTTTCATTGACTAGAGGAGGAGTAGTAAAATATAACTAGACAATTTTATTCGAAAATTCAATCATATACAAAATACTTATCTCAGAAATTTCTTGTGAATTTCAATTAAAACAATTAATATGAACCTACTACTCGTATGTTTTTACGTATTAAAATTAATTTCCAACAGCGATTTTTATAAACAAGTCTCAAGTTTCAAACTAGTTTATTCACCGGTTTACCGGCTTCGTAGTTTGCGTTGTTCCAATCCAATGCAAATCGGTACGTTTCATTGACAATAAATGAGCCGTAGAGGATGTACAGTTAGTTGTCTTCTGGCGGACGGTCTTCTTCGACGTTCTGAAATAGTAAGAGTTCAATAAGAATTCAACCATGTGTAAATTTTACATAGATTTTCCACAATATGATTTTCAACAATGCCGGAGTTTCCTACTGGCTATGTGGGGTGTGGCGTGGTTAATAACGCTAGTTCATGTAGAACATACCGTTTTGTTTTACATACTTTGTTTTACGCAATGGAGACATTTTACATTGAACCAGTTATTTCTTCGAAAATTTGCTCTTATTTCTTATAAATAGCCACACATACGCGATACGAATTTCTTATTTTTTCAAAAAATGGCGTAAGTCAGCTTTGGCGTGGTGTGTCCAACTCAGGGTAGCTAAAAGTGCACTAAAACGAAAATGACAAAAAAAAAAAAAAAAACCACAGTCATATGCTGCATGGATATAAGAGCGAATTTTCGAAGAAATAACTGGTTTTATGTAAAATGTGATGTTTGGAACATCTCATTCAAATATAGCAATCTTAAACTTATTGGGTAATTATGGGTATTTAAGTATGAAGCTACTCGGTTCCTTCTATCATGCCTGTGATGAATGTGGAAGAATGGGCATTCTTAAAGTTATAAGGCGAATTAATTGATACTACTTGAAATCAAAGAGTTGAACACCCAATAATTCCACATTAACTGATGGTTGGTAGATTGAGTAAATGGCTAAACTGGCCAATTTTTTCCCATCTTGGTACCATACAAAATTTAAACAGGAGTAGTTCGTTGTACCTCCTTTTGAGGGATTTTAGTCAAATTCCTTCATCCTGTTTCTATTAGATTTAGCCGACAATTTTTACGTTCGAACGTACAAATCCTTAATACGTAATCTACAAATATTTTCGTACTACTTACAGGTTTGTTACCGTATCTGGACCAGAAGGTGACCTTAGCCTTGGACCTGTGTCCAGTTCTCTGGTTGAAAACCGAACACTCTTCGAAAGGAGGGCAGTAGAGGTGGAGACTCACTGCCGTGTCACTGTAACTTGTGTTTTCCACACGGTGCAATCCCAAGGAGTCTGTAAGAATATAATTGAAAACTGTCAGTTTTTTAAAATTTAAATTGAACAAAAGACCTGAGGTCCGTTTCAAACCAGCCAAGGCTTCAGTGTGAAAGTAGTGGGGATGAGTGAGGAGTTCAGTTCAATCCACAACCCTCAGGATCTACAAGTAGGACATGTATATTTAAGTAGGTAGTGCCAGCATGATTCTGGATAAAGAGACAAATTGGTTCTTGTTGGTCGTAAGAACAACAATGGCAGATTTCTCTTTTGTAGAGTTGGACAATGGCAGTTCACAAACACTTGCTGCGATCTTCTGCGAACCTTGGAGCCAGACAATGAGTATATTGTCAACCTCACGCCACTATTCAACATCCTTTTCTGTCCTGATGATACTTAATAAGACGCTCGAGCCCCGTGTCTCTCCAATAATAATTCGTCGGTTAAAGACTGGCTATCTGAATTGCCCAAATCTCCAGGAGAGCGAAAAATCCACTTTTTAGTTATTGTGAAAATTAAGATTAAGAAGCAACACAGCCTAACCCATTTTTCCCAACTTTTCAGGAGTGACAAAAAATTGTTCTATTCCAAAACTACCAGTAATTTCACACGAATATGACTACTTTTATCTTTCTGTGTGCTCCCCAGAAGTATCCTAGGAACCACGATTTAAAATGAATAGATCCGATTTAGAAATGAATAGATAATAGATCCGATAAGACGAATAGATCCGAAAAAAATTCTATTTGTTTAAAATTAGGTTTAATTTACAATTTAAAATTAGGTTTAATTTAATTAAAATTAGGTATTGTTTAAAACCGAAACAAGAAAACCTATGACAAGAAACCGACTGAATATTGTATTGCCATCCACTTCTGACATATATTAAAAATTTCAAGTCTCTAGCTCATCAGGAAGTTGAAAAAAAAAAAAAAAAAAAAATGAATTAGGTACCTAGTGTAAATTATTAGTAATTATTACTAATAATTAGTATTGATTATGATTCATTAACTCGATATTGGAAACCTTGTGCTGTTCGAATCCGCCGGCCAGTATGAACATTGACCCGATAGGCTGCAGCAACTATAACTTTAGTACAGTCGCAGCAACTATAGTACTTTGGGTCTCACAACCTATTTGGTTGTGAGAGCCAAAGTACTTGTAGCCTTGAAATTTCAAACATGGGCCGAGAATGTACACTCGTTTTCTTGTCTGTAAAATTGTTTAAACACTACCCATTTGTAAACAGGGTTCGTGCCGGTCAGGGAAGTCAGGGAAGTCATGGAAAAGTCAGGGAAATATAAATGGGCACTGGAAGTCATGGAAAAGTCAGGGATATTGGATTTTGGTCAGGGAAAAATCTCAAATCGGGTGCAGAATTGCGAAAAATCCATGATACGCGTCGAAAACCCCTTTACCTTTGTAAGGTATGGTTTATGTAAACCACGTACTCAAAACGTTTATGTGTTTTATCTTGTGATTCTATCTCTTACTTTGTTTTAAGTAAACTTCGTTTTTTTATGAATAAAAAAACTTGTTCCTTATATTGTTTTTCTTCATTTGCGCATCTAAAATTTTCGATTCATGCAAAACGTTACTGTTTAAAGGATCCTGAAACGTTGTGAAAAGTCAGGGAAAAATCGAAATTTTTGGTCTGGAAATCAGGGAAAAGTCAGGGAAATTGAAAATTGAAAATCGGCACGAACCCTGGTAAAACAAATTAACCGTACATGTATACCTAGCATATTATTATTACATAGCAAATTAACCGTACATATTAGCAAAATAGGGCAAATCTTGGCGGCCAATGAATTGTCCCACCACCCCGTAGGCCTTGTGGCGACTACAGATCCTTAAATGCAGTCACAGTTCCAGATTCGTACCCTATTCCGCACCTTCAAGACTTCAACTCCCAGCTCTCGGAGCGTACAATTTTTTCAAAAGTCGATCTGGTTCGGGCTTATTGAACCTACTATAATACCTTATTCACTTATGTGCATAATAATTATTGTATATAAATTTTACAATTGTTGTTAATATTCATGTAAAATGTTCCTTTAATTTCACTTTGAAAGCATTTAAATTGGATATTTCTCGTAACTGCTTAGGGAGACCATTAAAAAGCAAGCACCCCTCTGGGCGAAACCTCATTGCCCGCACGTTGTTAGCCGGAAGGGAGGTTTTATGAGGCAGTCCCCACTCGCCGTTTCCTGTTAAAAAGATCGTAAGGCCACAAAAACAATTTGTTTCCCCCATCAGAACAACCTATTAGGTAATTCTTTGGTTTTTTGGGTCGCTGAATCCGAATCTGGGGTCGGTTGACCTTGATCAAGTCACGCTCAAGGTCAAATGCCCTATTTTCAGCAAAACTGCCTGAAATATCATTTCTTCAGTTTCTTACCTTTACAAGTACCTACTTGAAATGGTTAGTGCTAAATGGTTACATTGATCTTAACACCATCTCATAAAAGATCAAGAAAAAAGTCATTAAGAACAAACAGTCTCAAATTGTTACCCAACAGGATTGTGAGGAACAGGATTTAAGGATTTAGTTGTATAAGTTGTGCACCTCGCGAAATTTTGAAATTCCGAATTGTGGGTTAGGCTGTGTTGCTTCTTAAGCGACGAAATATGAGGTTGTACTGCTTGTCAGCAGATTGTTCTGAAAATTAAACTTGTGGGATTTGATGATGTGGAAAAGCTTCTGACCTTTGTAAACATGCCTTGTGAAGCAGTCAAGTTTTTATTTTACAAGCAAATATTCTTCAAGTGATTACACCATTGGCGTAAATACCTAGTATAAAAGTCTAGGTGGAGGGGGGGGGGGGGGGCTTAAATTGTTTTTGTTTTGATTTTTTTGCCAAACAATCATTTGAGAGCTATACAAAAACCAACGTTTCACGACTAACCATTTACGCTGAAATAGGAAAAGAACAATGGATCGATCATAATGCCAAGGAATTACATCCGAAAGTGAGGGATATTTGACAGACGCCTGTGGATGAGGGAAAATTAGTGTCAGTAGTGAAAACCTCTCGATTGTGCCTGTTGTATTGCCCGGAGCTCAAATCACTCCACCAATCGATTCAGCGCAAAAGTGTGAATCTAGATGTGCCATGACCTCAAATTCGCCAAAATTTCAGTTGGTGGCTCTTTGAGCGACGAATTACCACTTCAAATCAAATCAACTTTATTGTACATAGATAAAAATATCCATTATTGTACAAAGAATAACTATACTAATCATAAAAACTTTGAAATTTTGGAATCATCCCCAGCCATTAGACATATTGTACAAGGAATAACTATACTAATCATGAAAACTTTGAAATTTTGGAATCACCCCCAGCCATTAGACATATCCATGTTAGTTAGTGATAACGGGATTAAGCTCACACAACCTTCTTGAAAACATCGTCTCGAGTCGTTGAAACACGAAAACACATAAATAAAATAAACTCAAAAACCTACCTAAACCTGTCGAATTTCGCAAACTGTTTCTAGTCTCGTGCACTTGGCTTTGGTACTGATTTCAGGGTGTTGAACCGTAGTTTAAGAGTGAAGGAATGTGGTTTACAGTTACACTCACCGTTTATATAGCAGACTCCATCTGTGGGGAGCAGCGTTCGGGAAAGCTCAGTCATTGGCCTCAAGTCTGTTTCGTCATCATCGTCCGATTTCCCGTCTGATTCGGACGAAGAGGTTTTCTCCGGCCAAGAAAATCTGACTTCAGAGAGCGACCCTTGCATCACTTTCATGAAACAGTGGGAATCTGCGTGGTCGTGGATGGCAGAACCGTGACCCTCTCCCCAACACAACAACATCAAGTTGTACTTCCCATTTCCTTCGTCTATCAAATTACGAGTGTACCTGTACAATAAGACACGTTGAAAGAGTTGGCGACAAAATTCTCGCTTACTGAGAAAAACATCTGATCATGGTTATTTCTGTTAGCTTTAGGAGCCATTCAGCTGATCCTAAGCCTATTTTGCTTAAAGTGTACGTCCCAAGGAGGCTGCATACCAAATTACAGCTTCATAGTGCGAATAACATAGAAATTAGCTTAAGGAGCCACTCAGCTGACCCCGGGGCCCTATGCTGCTTAAGTCCTAAGGAAGCTACATGGCAAATTTCAAGTCTCTACCACCACGGGAATTGCGCCATAAAACGTAACATTTTTTTGTATCAAGCAAATTTTGGAATCACCCCCAGCCATTAGACATATCCATGTTAGTTAGTGATAACGGGATTAAGCTCACACAACCTTCTTGAAAACATCGTCTCGAGTCGTTGAAACACGAAAGCACATAAATAAAATAAACTCAAAAACCTACCTAAACCTGTCGAATTTCGCAAACTGTTTCCAGTCTCGTGCATTGCTTCTATAGCTCTTCAGAAGGTCACCCACTTCCTCAATGTTTACTCTGTCTGATTCAAAAATCGTCCTCAGGCTGGATATCAAGTCTCCCAAGGTTGAAGGGGCTTGAGGCTCTGATACCTGTTTACATAAAAGCAGTTGAAAGATGTACACATCTGTAAGTAAAAAGCGATTAAATTAATTTATTTGGAATAATTAATTTATTTATACTGGAATTCGCCGTGATAAGGGCCATTTCGATGCGCATTAGAGGGCTTCGTAGACGGATCCGCGGCTTCGGGGATGCAGATGGGCTGGGGATGGAAGATGGGGGCCCCACTACCAATCCTCGAGGATTAAAAAAGCGCTCAAGCTTCATTCCTACTCCTTCAAGTTCCCTTCTTACGTCCATTCTATACGTGTTTTGTTTAAATATAAGCATTGTTGGTTATCACATTTATTCGGCAACGAATTAGTTCAATACTTTGAAATGGACTCTTGTGGCTGAAACGGATTGTAGAAAATCTACTTACTGGTTTCATTTACCATACAGTTGAAACCAAGTCCAGTTTAGGCCTGACCAATCAGTAACCTCTACCTACGTTCCTCATTTCTAATTGGTATAACAGCAGAAATAGTGTCAACTTCACCAACTCATTCTTCAATATCTGTCTTATTTTCGACGACGTATAAAGCCTAAAGAATCTGCTTGGCACCAGAACACAAATGGCTCTCTTGCCTTGTGGTGAGTGGCCTCTGCCTTTCAATACTCAGTAGCACTAACTCGGGAGATATATTTATCTAACTCATTGATTTTACATTTATTCATATAGGAACAACTTATGTCACACTTTTATTAGAAATTATGAAAAATTGAAGGACAGTGGAAGAATAATTAAAATAAACGTAGGTTCCAATTAAAATAAGAAGAAAATCACCTCAAACTTACCTAACTTTTTCTCTCTCTCTATAAGCTGTTGAATTATTAGTTAATTAGTATTATTCTCGATTACTCTTCCCCACCATGTTATTTAATCGAAATTTGACCCACTAAACGTTGTTAGTGACTCCACACACTGTCCAACACTTTCCTTAACGTTGCATACTGCAGTGACTTGTATGAGTCACAAGGAGAATTAAGAATAACACAAAATTTATATTTTGCATGAGGTTCTTATGTGTTGTTCTGTGATTACCTAGTTTGTTTATATGGGGGACACAGAGTTACGAACTATTCATTTCAAGTTCAATCTTTAGCTGAAGTTCCTTATTTACTTCTTTTGTAATCAAACTTGATATTGGCTGATTCTATAAGTAGTATAAGGAGTAGTAACGCAGTCTGAAATTTTACTTATGTCGCTAATAGATGACCAGTTAAGCTAGGTTGACGTGGAGGTCCAATTCCGAACGGCAATCCTGATTCTCACAACGCTGGGTTAGGGCGAGGGGGAGCTGGGGATTCGAACTGATGACCTTAGACGGCCAGGCTTTTACCCCTAGCTGGAAGCGCTGAACTGCCTGGGAGCAGAGAACAAAGTCACCCTGATGCGACTTGGGTGAGTGAGTATAGGAGGCATTGGGAAGACATCCCGGCACCAAATTTAGGGAAGTTTACAATGGCAGCCCCTTGCAGGAGAATGAGCTCAGAAGCACTGGAGCTGCTAAGGAGGAAAATGAGAGTGCTGGTGGAGATGCTGGAGAAACATCTACACAGAATCGGAGTATATAATATATATTCATATTATGGGAGATCCTTTGTGCAGACTTTGAGGAGAGGAGGACGAAACGGCTCCTCATCTCCTTGAGTGTTCAGCAATTGAAGCTCGACGATGCAGAGTCTTCAGGTCCCTGATACTAGAGAGATCATCAGGTTCGTAAAGGGACTGGACCCAGATTCTACAGGACAACGTCCCGCACAATAAGCCCAAGTTTCAGTGCGGTCTCATCCTGAGTCCCTGCTATAATCTCTCTACGAGGGTCTTGCCAAAATTAGGTTTCCCTGACGCATACCCCTGTTCAAAATGAAGCAGGAAGTTCTGTCCTGCTAACTCTACGCGCTTAAATATGGTACACAGCCTCATGAGACCACGGGGAGCGATTGGGAGGATGTATTTCAGCTTCGTTAGCGATACAGCTGAATTCTCTCCTGTTCACCCTAGGGCGCTGAAATTTGGTACACATCCTCTTGAGACCACGGGAAAGTGATTGGGAGGATGTAAGATCAGTTCGTGAGCGATACAGCTGAAATCCCTCCTGCTCACCTTAGGGCGCTGAAATTTGGTACACAGCCCCTTGAGACCATGGGGGAGCGATTGGGATGAGAAGAGCGATAATGCATGTGGACCCGTGCAACGCTCTGGTTTCGGCTAGTAAATAAGTAAACCACTTTTTACGTTGCTTCCAGCCACTGTTTACTATTCAAAAAATCGCGAGATTCAATATGAAAATGCCGATGGAAACATTTCCGTCACGCAATTTTTATCTCGGTAAAAAACGTTGAATTGCTCCTGCATCATCCTGCCATGACCTCTTCTGTCACACCGATTGACCCGTAGTTATTATCTTGAACCGATCCCCCTAACCACGATCTCGGGGAAACCTTCCCAACCAAATCATTGACACCCGTATGTTGGCTTCTTTGGATCCATTTTGACGTGGATAGTTACATTATTATACAACGCTCACCATATCTTCTCTTTAAGATTGCGTTGATTGACCTACTATTTTTATTAAATTATCAGTAGAGATTTGTTTTTCAGTAAACTTTTTTCTCCCTTTCTTCTTGTGCTGAAATGTCAATAAAGATAACTGATATTTGTTTATCATCGTATTTTACGTTAAGTTTCCATCACTATTTGGTGATATCACACTAATAATAAATATTAGTGTGAATTATTCACGGTGGGAATCTTTCGAATTTATTTGAAGCGCTTCTCAACTTGCAACACTTGGATTGTCAAAGAGCTCTCCGCGCGATATTGTAAAATCATCTTGTGTCCGGGAAGAAGGTGACACGAAGGATGACTTGATTATCAAAGGTTACGGGATGGAGTTTACCTAACTGGCAAGTGGAGTAGACCGGTCGGTCTCCCCTCGAACTAGATTTCGTCGTAGGACACATGAACGGAATGACAAGATTTGGGTTCGGAACGGTAAGCGACCAAGTCCTGCTTTCTCCATACTTGAGCAACTCGGGTACCCAGAACAATGTGAGGTTTGCAGGTGTTAAGAAGTTGCAGTCATGCGGCAGTACCCACTCAACCTGGTGATTTTCCGTTACTCCCGACTTTCGAAGTAGGCTACCGATTGTAGGTACCTGTATTTTGACTTTAGAATGGGTTTTCTAACGTTACAAGATCGAAAAGAAAGGGAAGTAATTACCTTAATATCCGGCATGACGACAATCTAAGCTCATAATGGCAGCATACCTACATTCATGAATGTACAGCATGTAGTGGATAACGGAAGATAATGTTGAAATCGGAAATTCCCACACCACATCGCACAGTAAACACAAAGTGAATGACCGCTCAGTTATCAGATTCGCGAGAAGAAGGTACAGACAAAGCAGCATGTCTTATCTGTGCGTTGAGTCCACCCCAAGTCAACGCAAAGACTTCTCTGTGTGCATGTAAGTGCGATATTTCATGTAGATTGATATTGTATATAATCTACAAGTTTGATTGAACAATTAAAGTAAGTCCTCGTTACATTAAATGTAAGTATAATAGAGATTCCCAACCACGATAGAAAATAGTTAGGTAATGTTCAAGTCACTTGCAAATGGCTAGTGATTCTCTTATGAACTTTTTCTCGTGAGATGATACCGGCCGGATCTTTCCTTCAGTTACCAACCAGGAAGGTAGAATTTTACCTAATTTGGACATGGAAAGACGTGATTAAGGTACAATTACCCGCGGCGAATAATTGAAGGCTTCAAAGTCAGCCTCCAAGACGATCACTAGTGTCTCTCGAAACCATTCAATCAGATTGTATCCTGTATTATCCCTTTCGACGAGCGGCTGTAGCTTTCTACAGGTTCTGAGCAAATTCCTATCGCAGGTACGCAAACCAAGGAGAATAAAAAAAGTAACCAAGGCCTTCATGTTCTAGAGCTGATCATAAAAGCCTGTACAGGTGTTAGGATTACAAAAGTTCAAGCGATGTAGGTAACTACCTACTTACGTAACAATGCTGTCAAGACCAACTTGATCTTCAACGAACCTTGATCGCAGTAATGTATTGATAAAACAGTTAATGAAATAATCGATAAATAATTCAAGTCAAGGGGAAATAATCAGGAAGATAACAAATATTCTTAATCAAAATAGCTTGACACAGATAGCCCAAGTGGTCATCATTGTATGTGCGCACCTACCAACCAATATAAACAACCTATTCGAGGTCCATTGTAGCGTTGTGCTACAATAACAGGTTCCGACAACACCTACGATGATCTTATAAACTTTTCATAACCCTAGGTCAAGAAAATTTCAGTTCAAGTTTCAACAAAGTTTTTTTTTCCAAGATAAGGGTAAATTATGCGACTTTTTTTTTACAATAGGACTTACAAATTATTTGTAATTAATTCACTCTTTAAACGTTTCTTTCATAATTTAGTGATCTAGACAGAAGGGAGATCTGCAGTTCCAGTTTTTGCTGATATCAAGTCTTAATTTTACTAACCTATTTGAAAAACTCAGCCAGTTCTTGTCAAAACGGTTTAACGGTGTCCAGTGTAACGGACAAGAATTGGCTGAGTTTTTCAAATAGGTGAGTAAAATTAAGACTTGATATCAGCAAAAACGGCGAACAAGCTGGACACCGATTGCATACCTTGAGATGGTCCGGGAATAATAGTACTTAGAACATCCTATTTGACGCAATTAGAACATTTTGGTGCTCAATGAATTCACCAAATGAAGCTCTCCAACTTTAAAAGGTCTAAAGTAGGTATAACGCACATTTTGGAAAATTTGGTTTTTGATCGCCCATAAAAACTATTGTTCCAGTGGACCAATTTTGGATTTTTTTTTAAATCGACGCTGAATTTCTTTATCTCACTATTAGTCACCTAGTGACGTTTTCGGTAGGATTCTTCGTTTTCGAGTAATACACGAAAAACTGCAAAACGTCCGAAAATGTCGGGGTTTGTAGGCTGTCAAAAATTTTGCTCACAATCTGTGGGCGTTGCAAACTCAGATTACTCTTATTTAGGACGATCTGAAGGTATGCAATCGGTTCCCAGCTGGTTCAGATTTATTAAGAAGGAGACCCCTTTTATGATCTTATTTTACTGACCTTGAAGGCCAAACAAGTGTTCTCGAAGAGCACCTAGGTACGAGGTACTCGAGGTGATCGATAAAGACCAAAAGATCCAAAGATTCAGCATGAATCGGCGAGCGAATTTTTGAAGAAAACGTACCTGGCTGACGCCAGAGAATCATTTCGAGGGTGTAGTGGGAACATGATATAACTCATTTTTTGGCCAAATGGAACTTCACAGCAAATTTGGCCGAATCGATTGGCAACGTTAGTTTTAGCGGTAACCTTCGAAAATTTGGAAAGTACAGTAGGTCCAAGAATTACTTACAATTATCTTGTGCGACGTGAATTATCATGATGGCCTGAAGTGACAGTGTAAATAGACCGTTAGGATTTAAAAAAATTTGTTGTCTCTTGGAATCATTGGGTTTTTGTCAGTTTCATAGATGTAATGTTTGAACAAAAGTTCCTATTGATTTCAATCTTATTTTTAGAGATATAGGATGTATATATACGATGAATGCAATTCGGTGCCATTTATAAGACTAAATTTTATAAACATGTACCTACTATTACAAACGATTAGTTGACTAAAATAGATGTTGCAATTACAACGCGACTGTTGATATTTTCAATAGACATACGAGTGACTTTCTATGTAAATAAAGTTTATTGTCGAATGATAAAAATTTATGATCCTGGATAATTATTTGTTAAAAACGTTGATGAAACCCAGTTTTACTGATTGGTTTTTCTCAAATTATTTGAATTTGGCCAATATACTCAACAGTACCAAAAATATTTTTGCACAAACAATTATTAAAATTGAGTGGCGTTACTACCATTTAAAGTCGAATATATCAACTTCTATTGCTGCAGAGGGGAAATTGTAAAACGAATTTTGGTTGGAATACAAAAACTTGAAGCGAGCAAAGAACAGAATCTGCCACATTGCAATAAAGTGCCACCGGAGTCACAGTGCCAAGTTGATCGGTTACTTCGGCAATCCAGTTTGACCAGATAAAAATAAATAACTACGTATTCTGTGAATCTCATTCTCGCCTTGTCTTCTCCATCTCGCTCTTCTACGTCAATTCGAGGTGGACTGAGTCGTTTATCGCTTCACAACTGGTTTCCGTTGACCGAAAAATATGTGGAAAATCCATCGAAATCGTCGAGGAAAATTCATTTGAATGATGATGAATACCAGTTATTCTAATTGGGTCAGTCCAATGACAATGAATGGATTCCCTGATAGAAGAGGGGGTCTCTGGTTTAGAATTACTTAATGAAGTATTAACATCGCTTCTTCTTAGATGGTGAAGGACGTTTGCTGAGTAGTTTGTCCTGAATAATTTCGAAAACATACAACAAAATCCGCAGTCATGCAGCATGGCTATGAGAGCGGTTTTATGTAAAATGTCTTAATGTTACTGGTTTTATAATAAAGTTTGTCTCGATTTTTTGCCGTGTAACATCTTATTATTTTATAGATTTTTCAACGCTGATCAACGCTGTCAGAATTGCGATGTCTCAGTCCGTTAACAGATTAGAGCAGATTAACCGTGAAGAACATCTCATGTAACAACCGTTTCTTCATCTTCAAAGTGCTCTAGTTTGAGACCAAGTTTAGCGTAAAAACCATTAAATTGAGGTGTTACTTGTTAGACTGTTTCATTTACGGGATTTATGGGTAATCTCCCCCTCCCCCCTCCCTTAGAGTGGCCCGATTCTGCCCATCTACGAATTTAGCCTTTCGATTGTCAAGACAGATTTTTTGTGCATATTTGAACTTTTTATCTCAATCCTATCGAGAGAACCCTCTGGCTGTGCAGTCCACTACTCTGTGAATCTGTTGTGTTGTGGAATGTTGGGCACGGAATCCGAAATGGAAATTTGGAATTCCGGGAGATACCCGAAAAAAACATTGTTTATTCGAGTTAGTCGAATGTTTTCGAAAATCTTCCCAAGAACAGATAACATTAGTGCCTATATGATGCTGTTGTAGTTTCCCTGGCTTTCCAAAAACGATAATAACTGCAAGGGTAATAGCAGAGCCTAAGCAGGGAATTGTAATAAGATATTGGGCAGAATCCGAAAAAGTCGATAATGCAGTGGTTTTTTTAAGCTTTGACTCTGGTGACACAGGTCTTTGGTGGATGCTTTTCCAGTTTCTTACTATTCATTTGAGTATTCATTTACTATTCATTTGTTGGTACTCAAATGAATAGTAATAAACCGGAAAAGCATCCACCAAAGACCTGTCACCAGAGTCATAGCTAAAAAAACCACTGCATTTTCGCACTTTTTCGGTTTCTGCCCAATATCTTGTAAGATATTGATAAATGATGATTGATAAATGATGATGCGTCTTGTAGTCCAGTCAAGCACAGACGTACGTACATCTTGACTGAACTACAAGTGGCTTCATCAAATTTGTCGTTCGTGTTTTAGGTAACTCATGTCTGAAGAAAATACGCCATTGCAATGGCTTCTAATTTGCAGGTACAGCAATCCCGTTATTGGGATATTTTAATTGCAGATAGATTTTGAAGCTTTTGAGTATATGGGTATTTATTAAAGTGATGTTAGATGGAAGTTTGGAGGTTTTCACGAGTCATAAATTGTACGTGTAAAATGTCGACATATCAATAGAGAGTAGTTGGAGAACGTTACGTCGAAAATTTGCCGCATGACTGGAATTGGTGATGGTGTTTTCCTTCCGATTCTACCAGGCACTGTGATCACTTTCGGTGGAACACATGTCGTCATTCAAAATAAAAATGTCCACGGTTTGAGGTTCAGAACAAATTTGGTTTGGTGTCTGTGCGCGGTCGATTTGCCAATTGGCTAATAAGTGAAATTCACCAAAATCCGAATAGCACCTGCGTCTACTCATGAGCGAACGTGAAATCCTAGTAAATTATGGCCGTCCGATTTTCAAGTAATTCTGCGGAGACAGGGGTTAGTGTGAAGATGGTCCCATTGGTTGTTGGATCAACATGACCGCCGATCGAAAATCTTAACATACGACCGAAATCCGTTCTAGGCCACCCTGAATTCACTGCCAGAAGACTATATGTATAATAAAATAGTAAATATAGAGAATCAAATAATGTATACCTATATTTATGTATGTGTCATTCCAGACGATAACTCTCGATAGAGTTGAGATGAAAAGTTCAAATTTGCACCAAAAATCGGCCATTGAAAGGCTAAGTTTGTTCAAAATACTTCTTGGAATTTAGGTCTTTAGGCTCTCTGTCCAAAACATTTAAAAACACGAGTTTCCGAAAGATTTTCATACCAAAATCCATTCCAGACCGTCCTGAATTCACTGCCAAAAGACACCAAAAATCATATGTACATATTTATATATCTATTTATGTATGTCATTCCAGACCATAACTCACGATAGAATTGAGATAAAAAGTTCAAAGAAAAACTGCGTCCTGGCAATCGAAAAACTAAGTTCGTAGATGGGCAGAATCGGGCCACTTTAAGGGGGTTTTGGGGAGTTATAGGGGGAAAATTACTCTTAGATTCCTGAAATGAAAAAGTTTGACAAGTGACACCTCATTTTAGAGGGTTTTTTTAAACGCTGAACACGATAGTGAAATCAGGATTGTGATATCTTATTCCGTTTTTAAACTGGATCACATTGAAAACGAGGAAACTGTGGTTGTTACCTGAGATGCTCTTCACGGTCCATCTGCTCTAATCTGTTGACGGAATGAGATATCGCAATTCTGACATCAACATCGCGTTCAGCGTAGAAAAATCTATAAAATGAATTGTTACACGACAAAAATCGTTTCTTCGAAATTTCGCTCTTATAGCCATGCTGCATAGCCGGATTTTCGCGTTTTTTGTTACTTTATAGACAGGATTCTCAGTTTCTTCCTCAACCCTGAAGTTGCTCAAAAAATGTTCGACTGATTTGTTTTCCTTGGATCTTAGTACCTAGATCTTCAAGTTTATTACTGTATACAGATACATCTATTGAGACCAGTTTTATTTTCACACGTTCTACTGTTTTTCCTTTGTCTCCTCGCTTTACGTTTTGCATTTAGCTGATCCGGTACTTACACCGCACGATTTTAAATTATAATCACAGTAATAAACGTTGCTAGGCCACTTAGCCAAGCTGCTTGTTGAGTGTTACTTATAAACAGGTACTAACGAATAAATTTTGACTTGGTTTCAGATCAATTGGAAATTTAGCGCTCTTTCCAACGGCATCTTCAATTATGAATTACATGTGAATTAAAGGAGTTATCTTCATAACGTCGGAAACTTGAGAAAAATCGGGATAAAACATATTTTTTGTTGGAAATTACTCGTAGAATAGTTGGTTCCCTATCTGATACACCCTGTATAAGGTTGCCCTAAATTAATTTGAGTTGGTTAGTTGTACGTCATTAATGGAGTTAGTTACCTGAACGGACGCAGAGCTCATGGCTGGAGGCCCTGGAACCTGATGAAGCTGTAGATTGTCGACCGAAAGGCTGTTTCAGGCCGCGAGTCTCTTCTCAAACAGCTCGAATGTCGCGGGTTCGTTCGAGTAGAGCGGGCAGGCAGCGATTTGTGTGGAGTCGGCCTTCGAGCCACAACTTTCTTCTTTCCCCTTCCTCCTCTTCTTGTTTTTTAGCCTCCTTCCCATCTACCCCCCCCCCCCCCTCACCACGAGACCGAATCGGTCGTTTTATGTTCTTGACGATCTGGTTCTGAATCGTAAAACTTCAACAAAAAAAATTTATTAGCAAGAAATCAAATTGAGCGACTATGACCTCCAATTGAAAAATCTCTTGCTCTGGTATTTCATAATCTGACAATAAACACACTTTAAAAAAAATTATCCTGCCACTTACCAAACAAATTCTTACCGTTATTTCATTTTTTTATTCAATTTTTCCACTAGTTTCTACAATTTTATAAATTTTACAGGTACGTATGACACCTACAATGCATATTGTTAGGGTAATACCGTTAGAATTGGAAAATTGTGAATTCAAAACAGGCCAACCAACTGTTTCGTGCGTTTAACAACACATTGTCATATGGTTCCGCAGTAGGGTGTGAGTCGGTCAGCGTGTACAACTTTGAATTTCCCCTTGAAAGAAGAAAACTACGTCGTATTTACCCTTTGCATTTACCCAGAAAACTACGTCGTTCAGACCCTTGACGTAAGGCCCTTCCCAGCGGCATTGCAGCTTCGGGTTGCGCCCCGTAACCCTTCGTGGGTTATGCAACCATAGACGTCCTTCCTCATGGAACCGTGGCAGAGACTTTCCGACGTCGTATCTCTTCTTTATCTCCTCTGCCCGTACCTTGAGTTGATGTGTGGGCCCAATTAATCCTCTCAAGTAGCTCTCCTACATACTGTGGCACTCGTTTGACAGTGGGGAGTTTCCCAAAGAGCAGGTGGACTGGTAGTGCCAGCTCCCTTCTATAAGCAGGAAAGCTGGCGAGTACCCCGTTGTGGAGTGCTCTGAAGACCGGTACGTCGTCAGGGCTACTGCTAACTGTAAATCCGAGTCGCCCTGATAGTCGTCGATCTGACCTTCGATCTGTGGATGTAACGGCGTACTTCGGGCTTTCCGATTCCCAAGTCGGGTCATGAGGCTTTGGAATAGTTGGCCCCTCCATCTGAATGAACCTCCCCTTGGATACCACGAGGGACCGGCTGTCCTGCTTTATGGAAGCATCTGGCACTACCAGTCCACCTCTTTGGGAAACGACCCCCTGACGAACGAGTGCCACAGTACGTGGAAGGGCTACTGGAGAGGATGCATTGGGCCCACACATCAACTCAAGGTACAGGCAGAGGATATAACGTCGGAAAGACTCTGCCACTGTTCCATGAGGGAGGACGTCTATGGTTGCATAACCCAAGCTGCAACCCTTAGCTGCAAACTGTTCCACAGTTCTCCTTCCGAACTCGGCCGAAAAACAAATGGAACTCCATTTACCTCGTCATCAGAGACCACCTGCACTTTGACAATGAAGAAACGTGAAGTTTACTTGAGATGTTCTTCACGTTTCATCTGCTCTAATCTGACAATGGAATGTGATATCGCAATTCTAACTCCACCATCGTGTTCAGCGTTGAAAAATCGATTAAGTCCTTCCTGTCGTTTCGTTTAGTTGAAAGACAAGCATATTGTACACAGAACAGTGATCTGTACAGATGATGAAATATCGTCCATTTGCGGCGTTTTTCAAATAAGTGATACCGACAAACTCAATTTTCAACTATATTTATGGCTCAAATTTGTTAACAACTTGTGCTCCGAAATTGGTCCCATTGGGCCCCTTGACTATTACATACTATACTGAAACATTTACTAAGAGGGGAAATACTTGACGAAAATTGAACTCTTGGATGTCAGGAAGTGTATACTTACCTAATTCAAGATAAGGGGGTTTAATTTTTTTTCTTCACAAATTAATTAACTTTTGTACTAACCGGGGTACAAATTTTTTTTAGATAAGATTTTTTAGATTTACATTCTGTAAAATGATCTTTATCCTTGTTGACCGTATTGCTACTACTCAATGCTCTCTCGCGATAAACGTTTTCGGATGCAGTCAAACACAGGAATCTACCACTCGGGCGTATTTACACTTCACTAGAGATGTCTAATGGATTGTTCAAAAAAAAAAAAAAAAAAAAAATCTTTAATAATTGCCAACTCTTAAGGTGAAGGTATTTCCGCCAGTGACACGTACAATAAATTATTGTACCTTCTTGATGAGTGCGTAATTTGCTCTTCAGAGGTATTCAAACATCACATAACACACTTATGCAATAACTTTACTACATGGGCAGCTCAACTAGTCTGGAATGGAAAACTGGAGATAGAGAAAACTGAATCAACTTGCACTTATTTAATAAGTTCATGAACATGTGGTTTCGAGGCAACGGGTAACTTTTCAACATGAACATACAACGAAAATTAAACAGTACCTACAGATTATACTAAATAGCTAAACATGATCAACAATCGTAGCCTTAGCTTCAATGCCAGGTATTATTCAATCAGAAAAGCCGCATTTTAAATTGATATTTTGTCGAGTGACACTGTGGGGCTCTTTGATTATTGAATTTAGGAAACGAATAATACGCGAATGGCTACCAGTGTTGAAATATGGTGGCGTATCAAGGGACTACGAAGAATACGTTGTCCTCACCACGAATGTATATACAAGGAAGGATTGTACAAGTGACTATATGTATAATTATATGTAATATCGCTAAGAAAATTGGGAGTTTTGCGATATGAGATTACGAGCGAATGCGAGTGTTGGCGTAGTAGCTGTCGTCAAAGGCTGACTGGAGATGATCAGTGTTGAGGATTTTATCGAGTTCATCGTCATTCAGGGTGCGAATGCTGGAGGATCCCTGTTTGGGGATTGGAGTGAGTTTTGGTAGTTGCATCGCGGGCGTCATCTGCGGTGCCACAGTCGGCATAGGACTGGTTGTCATCAAGCCGTTGGCGTTTTGCTGTATATACAAAGGTTTTGATAATGACGGGCTCGTTTGTACTACGGGTATGAAACGTGTTTGGCCCGTGTACGTAGATTTAGGAGGCCGTGAGATGAAAATCGATGATGACCCTGACTTGGCAGGTTTCACCTTTCTAGGATTTGT
Source organism: Stenodema calcarata (assembly GCA_963920205.1). Lineage (NCBI taxonomy): Eukaryota > Metazoa > Arthropoda > Insecta > Hemiptera > Miridae > Stenodema > Stenodema calcarata. The sequence goes on from OY986058.1 coordinate 21,002,989, forward strand.
ATTTGTCAAGAAGAAATTGTTGTCATCATTCGTCTCAAGTGGTATGAATCGCTTTTCTCCGTTAGGTAACAATACAGTTCTCACCTTGACCACGACCTGGTTTGTATTTCCTGGAGTTCGTATGACACCTCCGACATTCATCATGGACTTGGGTAACAGCAAACTCCCCGATGGCACCCTCGCTTTAGAAGCAGCTGGTGCGGCAAGAGAAGTAGTCCGTTTAGTCAGTACCAGTGCTTTAACTTGAGCCGTTGGCCGTAACTGAGGGGCCAACGCCACTTTGGCACCTTGGGAATATTTAGGGAACTGACAAGAAGTTGAGAAACTTTCACTTATTCTCACTTGTTTCCCACTCGTACTCAAAACAGTTGAGGCCCCAATTTTGGAATCTTCCCTTTTCCCCGAGGGTTGGATCACTGGTGTAGTATGTTTAGCAGAAATATTACTTTCAGGTGGATCTGGTTTCAGTACAACGTCTGACTGACTATGAGTACCTTCCAGCGGATCCTTAGTGCCGATGGTTTTGGGTGTAGAGCTCGAACACCGCTAAAACCAAAGAACAAGATGACACATAAACAAATTCTAATATCATATTATGTTTAATGTGATTGAAAGTGGATTGACTGCAGTAACTAAGTTCATACATGGACGAGGTTCTGCACAAGTAAGCCAAGCATCAAGCTAGATTTGCCCAGAGCCCAGGGGTTCTTGGAATACATATATACACGACATTTATAATACCGACAATGCTCCATTCCCAACATCTTTGTGGGCATTCAATCAAATCCAGTGCGGTCACCAGAATGCACAATTCACTGATGATCTGACATGAGCATGTAGGTCCATCCAATGAAAGTCTACAGTACGCTTTAAAAGGTGTAGGCATGGCGCAGGTAACATGATATCCAATATTCCATTGTAAATTTTACATTTATGTATGATAAGGAAATGCCTTTTTACCAGCAAGCACCATCTAAATTAAATATGTTGGACCATATAGACTTCCTTGTAAATTCTTAAGAGCGCAAGTCTACCTGTGGTCAGGGCAAAACAGCGAAAGTCAAGCCACGATCAGAGCAAAACAGCGAAAGCCCACAGCTGAGCAGACAAAACAACGTAAGTCCACCAATACCAGGGACTTACGTTGTTTGGTCTGCTCAGCTGTGGACTTTCGCTGGTTTGCTCTGATCGTGGCTTTCTCTGTTTTGCCCTGGCCACAGGTGGACTTGCGTTGTCTTGCCTGCTCAAGGATTGACTAACGCTCTTTAGCTTGCACTCATATCTCAAGTCAATTTTTAATATTTTGAGGTCAAACTTTTGCCAAAAGTTGTGTTGTCAAGAGCTTTATATGGTGCTCTTGAAATCTGAAATACCCAAACAATGGACTTTCATGCTTATGTTAGATCATCAGTGAATTCTAATTATAACAATACTTACTACCCCCGTGACCATTGACAAATGACGAACTGACAATCATCTTCATGTGATGAAAAACCACAAATTTTTAACCACACCTGCATACACATGTAGTCAGTCCTAAGTCTGTAAGTGGGAAGGAACGTTTGTGGTTTTTGTCGACTGCGTAGCGTTAATTTTGTAGGGGTGCGTATCGAGGCGCCAGGTGCGTATTGTGGGAGTTTTTTGGGCCGGGGTGCGTCAAACTCCCGCATCAACGACCAATATTTCAAGAAAATTTGTTTGAGACTATGCACCAGCTAAGAAAAGCATCCCAAAGCCAACATTTCCTTCGATTTTTGATGTCGTTACTTCAAGGCAAACTTTAATCTCCATTCCGGCAAACTTTAACATCCCTTCCGGCAAACCCAGTCTGAAACCTGCCAGACGTGCGATGAATACGAGTAAAAAACTTGCTTGGTTTTTTGATGACATGAAAGAGAAGACCGTATTAGTCCAACAATCAGAGGAAACTGAAGTCCTTTTGGGGCAAAATTTAAATTGGTCCTGAGCTCAATGATATTTGATTTTCAGGGTTTTTGTTTAGACGTTTTTTCGATGTCCCAACATTTAAAAATTTGGAGTTAACTCGTTATTGCTACAAGGTCCTCAATTATCCCTATAAATTGTTGATTATTCAGAGTGACGGCCCTGGCTTATTGGGGAGCAGTACAGGACTGATGAACTGAAGGATTGCAGTACAAAACTGATAAGATGCAGGGTACGGTACCCTTTTGACGTCAAAATACGGATGACGGATAGATGAGCGTTATGGTGAATGAATGTTCGTCTGAGACATAGTATTAAAAACTGAGGATGTCCAAGACTGCGAGCAATGGGCAGGCGACTTGCTCAGGATGTGACTAGCTTACCCCCGCCCTCATTCACCGACTCCACACACACCAATATCACAATAAACGGGAAAAATAGATACCTCAATTTAACAATGCCTATAACCTCTGCTCTAAAATGGCTTTGGGTTTGGCAACACTAATCAAACATTAACATGACTGCACATTTTTGATTTAACAGCACTAATAGTTTTATCTAAATCAAATATTCACTATCGTGTATTCACTAATCTAGCAATCAAAAATTAACATGACTGCACATTTTTTTATTTAACAGCACGGACAGTTTTATCTAAATCAAAAATGTGCAGCCCACACTCTGTTCACGAGGAAATGACAAAATTGTCTACACAAGCCATGGACAGTTATGGGGAAAGCTGGGGCAGCCGAAAAGCGTGGCAATACACACTACAGAGCGCTACAAGCTCTCATTCAACTTACCCTCTTTATAGCCAGGTACTCTGAGGACTTCTGGGGGGAAACGTCCGAGCGCTTTCTTTTTCCAGACTTCCACTGAGCCGAAGCACCGTCTTTTCTTGGGTTGCCGTCTTTTTCATTTTTCTTATCCGGTAGATGAGTAGAATTGTTTTTGGACGGATGTTCTTCAGGGTCTGACTTCTCTAGGTCCTGAAACGGATACAAACGAAACCCCGTACACGGAGATCGAATAAAAAGTGACGTTAAGTAGATTGCAAATCTGACAGACTATACTGAACCACACGGAACCAATTTCGTTCCTTGTCTGTTTCTACGCTTGTGTACATATTAAGCATCTCTTATATTTAGGAAGAATTATTTATAGCACTTACAGCAATGGTACATCTAGATTTGTTGAGATTCTTCACTCGAAGCGCTAGAGACTTGTTCAACCTCAAATGAGGGTCCAAGAGACTACCAGACTCCTGGGCGCACTCCTTTTTGTGATCATACCAATGGGATCCCTGGAACGACAAAAGAACATTAGATGAAGCAGACTTTATCAATTCAACATTTCTAGGACTAGCTAAGGACATTGATCAAAGGCGGATACTAGTAGGCCATGGCACCCCCTCCCCTCACCCGATAACCAACAATCGGCAATATTACAGCGGTTGTGGGGGCGCAGCCATATTGCCCATTAGCCACAAACCTTTCGGCAGGATATCTCAATTTTCAATAGAGTGATTGACACACCCCAAATTTTCGTCTTTGGCGTGTTTTATTAAAAAATAATACATCGCTACAAAAAAACATTGATTTAGCCATGTACATTTAGGAGTTAAGTAGATATTAGGTTAGGTTATGAACCTCATCCCCCCCCCCCCAGTCGAAGTCTGGATTTGCCCTTGTACGAGTATTAATACCCTAGTGTTGATGAGTAATATGAGAATTTGAATGCACTGTGAGATTGAATGAACCGAAATTAATGTAAAGTGGAGATGCTGATTGGTGTCTGCTGAGGCAACTTGGTCACACCACGTAAAATGTTTTGAGATATGGCTCAAAATATTTTCAAAACATCCAACGTTACCTGACATTTGGAAGAGCAGTAGGCAGCCTTGAAACAACAGTGAAAGAGTGCAATTTGTGGACAAACGGCGCACCACCGTATCTTCTTGAAGCGCTGTCCCAAGTCCTCCAACTGTTTCTTGTAGTACTGTTTACACTTTTGACTGAACTGTACCATTTCAAGGTTCAACAACGCAGGAAACATTTTGATATCCTCCTCTGGAAAAGAATTTTGATGTTCAAAAAAATGTGTAGTTACAAACAGCAAATAATGACAAATAATTGTTGATTTATACCCAAAGTTTCGATGATTTGTTTGGCGCTGGTTTCTTTGAGAGCAGGCTCATCCGCACCGTCAGGTTTAGAGATATTCTCCTTCATTTTCTCCTTGAAAATATGGGGTGAAATACATTAGTAGACCGTAGGAGAGTTCTCACCAAATCTAGGTGAGGAATGGAATATCAAACAAAGTTTCAGTCATGCAGCATGATCAAATAACGGTCTGTTCAAATCTCAGTTTCCCTCAATCTCAAATCTGGGAACATCAAAAGGTTTGGTCTTGAGAGAACAGCAGTTCACAACCAAGCCGAGCTTACTTTGTCAGCAGTACTTCGCCAAGATACAGACCACACAGTTATTTATTCGAAAATTCGCTTTTATAGCCATGCTGCATGAGTATGGATTTTTTAAATTCATATTTAGATTAATACGAATTTATTAAAGTGGATCCATAATTTAGAATAACCCTGTATAATTGAGCGGACTAAAGAGGAAGAAATAGACATTGGATAAGGAAGTGAAGAACACATAGGAGAAGAAGGCTACAACCTGAGAGATCTCTCTTCTCCTATCGTATCTACACAGATAGAACCAAAAGAGGCGTTGGATGGGAACATTTTGGGAAGCAGTAAAACAATAGAAAAATTCTAAAAAATCTGCAAATTCTTGACACAATGGTTTGTTATCTTCTTCGTGAGATCACCCTTCTGTCTAGATCACTAATTCAAATTAATTATTATGAAGTAGTGTAAATTGTTATTAGTGATTATTAGGTATTAATTAACTCGATATCTGAAAAACTACTTTTAGATCTGCTCAAACTCCGAGCCCACATTGTGAACGAACGGCTAGTCATAAAAAGCTGCGGATGGTTTTAAAAATTCTAAAAATGAAACTATGGAAATGCGAACTAAAAACTATACCGTTCTACTTAAATTTATCGAGATATGAATTCATCAAAATTTCAAACTTCGTTATGAACCCCTTCCCGTTGACCTAGGGGTATGAAAAGCTTCGAGGGTCATTAGGGGTTGGTCCGAACCCGTAAACCAAATTTCGTAAAACGCTAAAATGTTCTTTTTTCGATTTCCTGAATCTACGTATCTTGAAGTCAATTGATTCAACTTGTAAAATCTACGTTCTTGATTGCTTTTTACAGTGTAGCTCTTTTCCATTCCGCTATTGTTTGATTATTTTGACATGTCTTCCCTTCATAACCAAAACAAAGGTGATCCTCTAAATTCAACACGGATCCGATTCCTTAGTACTCGATCTTCACAACGTTCATCATCAGTTTGGACACTTACCAGTTTCTCGAAGAAGTGGTCAAAGTATGTCTTCATATTCTCCAGCAAGTCGACAATGGGTTGCGGCAATGGCGCTATTTCATTGAATTCATCTGAAAGACATGTCTGCATTGAATATTTTGCTCATACCCCTAACAAACATTTTTATTTTGGACACATTATCAGAGGAGAGAAGCACAAGATCTTACCGCTTAGTTTAGATGGGAAAATAGCAGGAAAGAGGAAGCGGAAGGATGACCAGTTGGACATAGGATGTGAATACTTAGTTTTCCAGGTTCTACACAAATGAAAAGAATAATTAAAATGTTTAATTTCAGTGGTATCAACCTCAAGTTAAAAAATACGTTATAAATAAATATATATAAAAGACAAATCACTCACCATTCTCATTGTCTCGAATAACCAGAACTTTGTCAGAACGTTTGGATTCAGGAGCATTCGATCCACTCGATTGCTCGCCTTCGTACAACTGTTTGTAGGAGTACGTGGTGTCTGAATTATCCAGTGAGTAACTAGCGACTGTTTCGCTCAGATTCACTTCCAGCGAGCTCTTGTTTGCTTGTAAACTCTCACACTCTTCCTCATCATCGGTTTCGACATTTTTATCTCTTCTAAGGGAATTGTCAGCTGAAGCCTTTTCAGGTTTTTCGCGTCTCCTTGTTCGTCTGGTCGGTACAATATCTTTAGATTTGACGCTATTCCTAGTGGTTCGAGTTTGCACAAATGTTTCTTCATCCTCAGTTGGAGACCACTCGGAATCTGTATCAATATCACTGTCAATCAAGTCGGGATCATCCTCAGTTAGATTTTCAGAACCGTCAGACTGCTCCTCTATTTTCTTGAAAGTCCGTTTAATATGCCACGATGGACTTTGAGCAACAAGGGACTCATTAGTGCCACTTGCATTTTTGGACTTCGTTTCAATACGCGAATTACTTGTTCCTGAGTGACGTGGAGTCTTTTTTCGAACAGGGGAAACCTTCTGGGACGGTGAAGCCGCAGCAGACGTGGCGAGAGAATCAACCACGTCAGAATCTTCTTCTACTCCATCAGAGACTCCTCCGCACATCACACATGAACAATTTTTTTTGGCAACTCTAACGCTCTTCCTAAAAGGAAACCGAGAGTTAACTTTCACTGGCGAACAACCAGATAAGGGGTCAACCGTTACTGAGGTCGGTATATCATCACCAGAGACTGCAAGTTTGGACGTTTTGTCAGGTGAAGAATCGACTCCCTCTCGAGAACATACAGATGCGTTGTCAATCTCCGTGTTGACGGTTGAGCTATGATCACAAACGACCGCGATTTCTGGTGTTTTATGAGATGGCTCATCGGTGAAATTAACTTCCTCTTGGGAACAAACAGATCCCAAGTCAATCTCCGTTTTGACAGTCTGAGAATCATCAGAGGTTGGCGTAGTGCCATTAACAGCAGCAGGTTTTGGCGTTTCATTAGAAGACCCTTCCGCCAAACGAACTTCCAGTCGAGAACATACAGATGCAGAGTCAATCACCATTTCAGAGGTCAAATCAACGACATCCAGTTCAGTATTTTGTTTTGGTAACACCTCTTCTGATATTGGGACATTCTTTTCAGGTGCATCGTCTTCAATGACAACCAGTTCAGGAATCTCGATGGATTCTATCTCCTCTGAATGTGACTGGGCGCAATCCAAGATTTTAGAATCCTCAGTATCGGCATTCATGTCAATTTCATGAATAACAACAGAAGAATCCAAAGCTGTAGCACCTGAAGGTGCAGCAGCAGAACTTGTTTGGGAATCACTGAGAGTGGTTTCAACTTCTGTGTTGATCGTGTCATTTTCATCAGTATCTTTACTCGACTCCGATATCAAAGGATTGTTGTGTTCACTCCTGATGTCGCCATTACACGAACCTGATGTAGAGTTTGGTTGTTCAGATGCAGCCCCTGCTCTTGTTGGAGGCTGTTGCAATTCATTTTCGATTATTATCGTAGATAATTCACTGACACTATCGCCATGAACTGTTGCCAGTTTAGTGACCTCCTCAACGCTTGAATCTTGCCTTTCAGGATGCTGACGTTTAGCCTCACACCTTTCATCACTACTACCACCACATAAAATCTGTTCAACTTTTGCATTTCCAGTTTCAAGACCCTTCTCAGTTAGATTTTCCAGTTCCATTCCGTCGGTGGCGTCTTGATTTTCAGTCTTTGATCCTCCTGTTATGTCACTACCTTCAGGGAGTACATACGAGCTTGTAGGTTGACACTCATTAGAATTTGATGAGCCAGGAGAATGCACATTTACGACCGATGTATCCGACAAACGTATACTGGGCTGCACCTGAGCAATAAGATTGGAAATGTCGCCATTTAGAAAGTCGAAATTATCCCTTACTGATACCTCTTCTGGTTCATCTTGGTGCACTTCAACTTGAGCCACGCCATACTTCTTCAGTTCTGGCGGGTATCCAAAGTTTGTAGTGGAGATCGCTCCACTGGCGATACTCTTAACTCTTTGTACCTGTCTGAGATCATTTTCCACCAATTGTACGTCAGAGCTGCGTCTCTGTGTGGCTCCCTGCAAAGCACAACGAGATATAGTAAAGAGATGGCACTCATCACAGTGGAATGTGGAAGTAACTACCGTCGTGTGTGTCTTACCGTCCTTATATTGAGATCCATAAAAATATGATCGTGTTCAGGGCATGATACTTCTCCCATTTTGCACGAAAATTTAGTAGGTAGGGCGGTTTTCTTCAATCGGTTCCACTTCGTTGGATAATACTTAAATTTCACGTAATTTTCAAGATCAGCTTCTAGCTAGTGGAAACAAAACCACAAATTAATTTCCATGGAAATGCCAAGAATACTAAGTCGTGCATTTGCAAAGAGTTTCTAGCGTAAAACTTACGTCAAAGTGTTCTTCACAAATGGCAAATTTACTTCTCATTGCCTTAACACCAACTGCTTTCTCCCACACTTCTTTTTGTTCATTTTCAATGACAGGGAAGAAGAAATTCTTCTTACTGCCAGAGTAGTTTGTGCAGCATGGCACAACACATCGCGGCCTTACTTGATTAGTTCCTGTACTGGGAGGGCGTTTCTGAAAACATGAGGAAACGTACACTGTTGTTATATTTATATTGAGACGGTATTGAAGGTATGCACTACCTTATTCTTCACGAATCACAGTAGTCGTGACTAGCAGGGGCGGATACAATAAAAACTCTGCAAATTCTTGACCCAAGGGTTTATTATCTCCTTTGAGCAGATCAGCCTAATCTAATTCACGAAATGAAATATGAAACTTTAGCTCATCATCCACATTTAATAAAACAAATAGGTCCATTCTCGACTCATGTTTAAAATTTCAAGTTCTTCTTCTTCCAAAATTTCATCCAAATTTAATTTATGTAAACAAATAGGTATTGTTTGAACAATTTTACAGACAAGAAATCAAGTGAATACCTACTGCATTTTCATCCAGCTCTGACTTATATTTAAAATTTCAAATCCCTAGCTCATCGGTAAGTTGAAAAACAAACAGTGTAAATTATTAATAATTATTATTATTAATTAATACTGTTTATGAATTATTTTTAATAATGATTAATAATTATTATTAATTAATACTGTTTATGAATTATTTTTAATAATGATTAATAATTATTATTAATTAACTCGATATCTGAGAACCATGTGCTATTCGAATCAGCTGGGCCATTATGAACATAGGCTATTTTATGACCCGACAAGCTGCCATGTTGAAGACTTTTAATCTGCTCCAACTTTGAGCCCTCATTGTGAACGAACGGCTGGTCGTAAAAAGGATTTTTTCTATTCGATTTTTGGAATCAACGTATCTTGAAACGTAAACCCTCAAATTTTGAGGGTTGGGGTAATTTTATAATAAACCAAAAGAAGGAGGGTGTCTCATACAACCCCTTCACCCCCCTGAGAGCCTAAATTTGGCAATATTATTGTAGTTGTCTGGGGATTGCCCAGCATTATTGCCCAATGGCCACAAACGTCTCGGCAGGTTACCAACATCATAATAAAATTGATCTTGAATATTGTACACTCTCTTACTGCACATCAAGCCGTCTAAGAAGATTGTGGTCGTCCACTACGATCACGTAACATATAATTTTAACACCCTTCCAAATGCGAAGCTAATAAGGAGTAGGAGTCGATTTCACTCATCTAGTGCGAACAGTAACTTGTCCAAGGTGAGGCCAAGTAAGGTTAAGTTAGGTTAGGTCAGGTACCTCATGCCTCCCCCCCCCCTCCATCCAAGTCTGGATCTGCCCCTGCTAGTATGGAGGGGACTACTATTGATGTATCTCCCACAAAATATGTTTTAAAATCGTACAGCATTTTACAGCCTATCTACAACTCTACCAGCTTCATACCTTCTTAGTGGTCGGTGGGGTCTTATCATCAATCGTTGGGGTCTTTTCATCAATCGGTGGGGTCTTTTCATCAATCGGTGGGGTCTTTTCATCATTCTCGCTCAGCGTTTTCGCGTGATTCTTGACAGGGAAACAGTAACGACAGCCTTTTGAATGAATAAATAACGTACTACAATGAGAACAACTTGCAGATGAAGACGGTGAAGTACTGGCCTGGGATATTGTCTGCGAAGTATTGTCTGGTTTAAAAAAAAAAAAGTCAGTATTAACAAAAGTACTTACAGCATTGAATATGTTTTTGAGACGAACTTTTGTTGAACCCTGCTCAAAAATTACTACGAAAAATAATACTTAACACTATTAGAATGGGATGATTAGAATGATCAGGGTGTCTACAGAAAATTTGTCGAACCAGTCGAGTACATTTCAAGAATTTCAAGTACATTGGCAGGAGGATTCAAGTACATTTTTCCCTACTGACAGCAAGTCCTCAATGAATCACTAACCAGTACTCAATACTAGAACTAGAATACCAGAACTCAATAAAACTAGCATGCCCCAAATAGGGATTATTCTCACCAAGGCTTAAATGGTATAGTCATCCAAAGTATCCTTTACACTTTGGGAGAATGATATTATTATGAAAGAATACCAGTTTACAAATTTCGCTTTGCATCAGTGGGAGAGCACTGTTTTTACACAATTTGGAATGGAAACGTTTTGTTGAAATTAATTTATAATAGTTTTTGCTTACGTCAATGGGGAAAAAAGTGAAGCTGTGTACAGTGTATACAGAAGGTCTGTTTGGACAGACAGTCCTGGACCGTTCTTACCAAGCCACGCCCCATTTAGCGCGTTCGGAAAGCCCCAGAATTGATCGAGGATCGAGACTTGGCTGTTTGGACAGACAGTCCGGGAACGTTCAGGACTAGTTCCATCAGTCCTGGATTATTGTCGATCCTGCACACGCGTACTCGATGCGTTCTACCTTATCCATGGAAGAAGTTCTTACCAAAACAGCTGTTTGTAGGTACTGATTTTGTACTTAAATTTATACTGAATTTTGTACAGGATTATTTGTGGCTTGATTGAGTGTAGCTATTTAATTTAACTGATAGGTAATTAGAGTATAAAAGGTGTTTCCCAAAATGCGAGGAAATCCCCGCATCCCCTTAAACTCAAGCATGGAGAAAGCAAGAAATGGAAAAAATAGAAAAGCGGAAGGTTAGCTTCAGGTTATCCAGTCGGAATCAGATGAGCGTTCAGACAGACACAGTCCTGTCTGAGTATTGACGGTACAATCCCCTCTTTCTTCAGAACGTCGTTCAGTGCTAGACGGGTCCAGGGCTCTCTGTCCGAACAAACCTAGAGAATGTTTACCTGTAGACGACATTTTGAAGGATGATGCGTTCCTGTATGCATGTGATGCAATGGAGATGTCAACACATGACTGAACCCTGCAGAGGGGATAGTCACGTCTCCATAATTCCGTTTGGCTTCCTACAAAAGATGAAAACAGTAGTACCAACTTATACGCCGTATCAGTGAAAGTAACGTGAGATTTACAAAGAAGTTCGTGGGTGGGGCATGTAATGCAGAGATACAGAGCACATTCAGTAGGACCAACCCTAACCTAAACATAGGTATTGACTCCCTATTAAATAAATTTTGTGAACAACGAAGTTCCACTCGTCACAACAGCTGTCAGATATGAAAAGCGAACCTACCAGAGACGCCATTTGCCATTCAAGACGCTTATTTTATACGAACTAAATTACCTACTCGCGACGAAATCGTGGAGAAACCCATATACTAGAGTAACATACTAGAGGACATTCAGTGGAAATAGACGATTTTTTCAAATACTCTTGCTTTCGTCAGGTATTTTAGGTTGTTCCAAATGGTTCTTTTAACAACCCCATTGACCGCTATATCAACTCCTTGAGTGACGACCAAGTGTCTTTTCTTCTCCAAAGAGCCATTTAAACGTCTAAATGATATTCTATAAATGAGTGAGAATAGTTTATAACGGGCTGCAAGTCACTAATCAGAGAGCTGTGATATTTCAATCAATGAATGATGCGACCATGGATTTACTAGTAAGTAGTTATTTAGACATTTTCGATCGGATACAGTGATAGCTGAAGAGCCAAGTTGACATCAGGTCGTACATAGTTCAAAGTAAATGTACCTACACTAGAATAGTGAACCACTGCGTAGGTCTACGATCATCACCGGAACTCCAAGTCATTCAAAACTGCAAAACCCCCGATCTTTCTCTGTGTAACGCTTGTTTCAATACCAATCACACCAATGGACATAGTAGTTACTGTTAAGGCGAAAAGTCGGTTTCCATAGTACTTAGTTAATTGCTACGTACCTACCAAACTTCTAAAATCTCGCGCCTGCCGCACATTTGCTTCTTTCGCGTTTCCGATCAACAAAGTAGGCACATTGATTAGAATGAAATAAATCAACTCACACCATAACTAGTACAATAAAGGCGAATAAAAAATCACGGCATAAATTCTGTTCGAAAAAAGTAAACAAGCATTCCAAAAACCCTTCTAGAGGAAGGAAGAGACAACAGAAATGAAGAAAGGGCAAGTATCGATTAATTATTCGAAACGTAGGTACAAGGCGGGTTCATCCATGAAAACATGGTGTAATCGATTAGAATCGATTGTATTACAATCGATTTTCCCCCACCCTCAATCCCTTCAAGTACTATTTTACACCTTGTGATTATCGCAGCTTATAGCTTGCCATAAGCAATCATTACTCGAAACATGTTCTTATCATGGTATTATCCTGTAATTATCATGTATGTTATCCAATTACCTGTACATTCGGTTGTGTTATTCGACTTGGGATTTGTTTGATTTGGGACTCACTAAAAACCGAAAACGCCTCTCGTCATAGTGCAGGACAAACTGACAACAAATTATTTGTATTGGCAGCACTTCTCTGTTCTCCCCACTACAGCTGTACAAGAAGGTTGAGACTCCCCCCACCACCGCTACTTTGTCATGGATGTGCAGCTCCATGCAGTCCATACACTGCCCCCAGACCTGCAGTAATGGTGCGACAGGGTTGGCAGCTCTGGGGGAAGCAAGTGGGGGAGACCACTTCCTGAGGGGCCCCCTTCCCCGAGTAAAATCATTCGCCATGGAAGAAAATCCTTCTTCCATGGTCGATAGCGTTAGTCCGGGAGACCTAACCAAAAAGGGTTCTTCCATGATCATTCGCTATCCAGCACACAGAAAACCCTACTATACTACGCATCCAGCATTTAGCTGCTCACTCCAATTTCCATTTTTCTACTTTCTCAAATCCTACTAGTTAGGTCACCACGTGTGCTTTCTTTCCCAGTTTCCATTTATCTTATTTTCATTATTCTACAGCCAAGTCAGTGCTTTTCCTTTTTCCATTTCTCCATTCTACACACAGGTTTGATTTATTTTCCATTTTCTACTTTCAAGAATTTACCTTTTATTTTACTATTAGCAGAGAAGGAGGTATAATTAATTTTCCACTGCGTTGCTATAGTACATTCATTTCTCCTTATTTTGCATTTTCTTATTTTCTACTTCCTTGTTTCCTAGTATATATTCTTTTTTTATGGGATCATATCAATTCAATTCTCCCTACTCCAATCAGTGTTGCCAGATGTAGGGACTTTTCCCTACACGTAGGGAATTTTGGGGGTGCATTGAGCGTGGGGAATCCCTACGCTGAACGTAGGGATTTTTGGTCAAGCTAGGTTACGTGATTCAAACACTGGCAAAATTCTAATAAATTGAATAATTACACGATTTTAGTACATTTATTCGTGATCGGAAAACCACTTGCGGTACGAAGGGTATGAAGGAGAAAGGTACCAATTGTTACAACCACCCCGTCACACCAAATATGATGAAGTTGCTTGCGTCACAGAGCGTATACGCTTCTAATAAAAGCGAGCAATCCCTCGATAGTGACAAAGACGATTTGATTGGTTTTTGATGGTCTCTTTGATGAATAGTTTTTGATTTATTTTTGATAACCTCTTGAGATTAACCTAAGATTTTACTGCTCTTCTTTCTATTTTCAATCCCAATTTTTCTGTTACTTGTTTTACTATTACTGTTTTACCATTTTAATTATATTTTCTCCTCGTAGTCATTCCTGGTCGTCGACATTAAGATTTTTTTAAATAGGTATTCCAAGGCTAATGTAACCAATGCTACCATTCTTGAGCCTTAGTAATAAGCCTTATTATATTTATCTCAGTGATATTTCTCAAGTACCTAACAATTCTTGTCCTGACCTAATCTAACTATTATTGAGACAGCAATAAAAATTACATTGTGCAACTCAGTGGTTCAATGGTTATTTCAATCCTCAAACCAAACCAGCAGCAGTGAATGCAGTGATATTGTCGTTTTGTAGATGACTAGGAGGGAAGTGATCTTCTTTTGTTCTTTTACATTTTCAGCAATCGAAATTTTACGCGTAGGGAATTTTTTAACACGGATGGGAATTTGTAGGGAAAAGTAGGGATTTTGGAAACGGTCCGTAGGGAATTTCGAGGCAAGTTGTCTGGCAACACTGACTCCCAGTTGCATTGGAATCTTGAGACAACAGCAACAATAATTGTTGTTGCTGTTCAACATTTCATCATGGTTTTCAATTATTGAAAACCATGATGAAATGTTGACTTCTAAATAGGTTGGTAAGTATTCAATCTCTGGTAAAATGTAAAACAAGTTTTGTCTCATATAACAACTAGTTATAAAAAAGTTATTATAGCAAAAGTTATTAAGTTATTATAGCAAAAGTAACTCTGGAAATTGATAGGTACTTGATTTCGACCCTGAAATCTACTTTGTGCATATTAAACCACAGCAGACGCATAGGTAATTTACCTACGAATGTTCAACATTAATTACGCATTGTAATTTGACAATGCAGAACTAAAAACTACGAGAGACCTCTCCACATCAGTTAAGAATAATTCTTATTGTATTATCTTTTCAATAATGAACCATTGGAATCGCCCAAGAAAAGAAAATTAGACCCCCCCCCCCCCATTCAAAATTTGTTGGTTTACGTTTCAAGATACGGAGATTAAATCTAATTTAAAAAAACCTTCCGTCAGCCACAATAACCCTCGAAACTTTTCATAACTCAAGGTCAAGGGGAAGGGATTCAAAACGAATTTTGAAAAATTCATTACTTGAATAATTCATATGGAACGGTATAGTTTCCAGTTCCCATTTCAATCGAGATTAACTTTTAGAATGTTTTAGGACCACCCGGAGCTTTGTTCGTCCAGCCGTTCGTTCACAATGAGGGCTCAAAGTTAGAGCAGATCAAAAGTCGTCAACATGAGGCAGCTTGTCGGGTCATAAAGATAGGCTATAGGAATGGCGAAGTCCATAGGATCAATTACGAAATAGATTACAAATTACAAAATTTCAATTTCAAATTTCAATTACAAAATGAGTTATGCATACCATTTTACGCGTCTTCCCCTGGCGAATCGATCTAAGTACCCGATCTACCTAAGTTAGGTAACACTAAATCTCACGATTTATTTTACTGAATTACTCAGTAAACATAGTCATTGGCAGATGGTTTTTTGGCTGTGCTGAAAAGTCGCCCAAATGACGATGTGGGAAGTTGCCGTGAGACCCTCGATATTCTAGGAAGTGGGTTGGTTGGCCGTATTATAGGGATGTAGGTATCTCAAAAGGTAGGATTTTGGAAAATATGGGATTTAGAGTGGGATTTTATTCTCAAACTTCACTGAATAGACTCGGACGTATAAAAGGTACCTACCATCCCGTTAGAAGATAGGTAGTAAAATTAATGTTTGGATGAGGGAACATAGGGATGATCTCAGGCTTAGAAGGGGAGAGGCGTTTGAGAATAATTTATTGGAAGAAGTCCATAGGATCAATTACGAAATAGATAGGAATAGCCCATATTTGTAATAAGGGCCCAAAACTGGATGCGTTGGAGTCTTTAGAAATTCAGAGGATTCACTCTGTGAATGATAAAGGTAAAATTAGGCAGTCCCGTTTGATTAACATATTCCTGTAACTGATCCCTTTCCTATTTAGCCAATCAAACTTGTCACGTTCCCAGCAAGCTACATTTCACTTTGCTGATCAAGAATGGCATTTGTCTCGTTCCCAACGATTTATCCTTCCACTTGGTTCATAGCCAATCAGGAGGCCCCTTTCACTTTGAATCATGTATAAATAGAGGTCCACTCACGCCATCCTCATGCTGTGTTGTACCGACGATGGCGTACGAGCCGAAACCGGTCTACAATTTTAACAGTTTTTGGGGAAATAGACTTTTTCATCTTGAGACACGTCATTTTATTTTTGATCGAAAATGATGTAAAAATGTGCTGTAAGCCTTGAGGGCTGAGATGGACCTGACGACAATCGGCCGACTGTTCCACATCCGACGCTTAGCTAACCCTAACTGAATCACAATAAGCTGTTCTCCTCTTTTGAATTCGCTCAATAACTGCCAATCTACAGGAAGAGCGAAAATTAAATATAAAATATTGTATTATTGGCTTAGATCATATGAGTAGGAATAGTATGAAAACAGATTAGCGAAATAAGTTTAATCAGAATCGGTTACTTACGGACGCTTTCATGCTTCTATGAGTGAGAAGGAAAGTCAATTAAAATAACATTAACTTTTCGAATGAAAGATGACCCGTCTCCCCCTTTAGCAGACATTTCTACTTACTGCAGATGAACAACAAGATGTTTTCATAAACAACTCTTAGCTATTTATAGTGGGAAACTAGTTACGTGCCTACTTATATAAATAGCGGCACAGGAAGGGCCATTGCCACTATTCTACTGGATCTCCAAGGCGGAAGATGCTGCTCAGACAAGTAGGTAATGGGTACTAACATAATGGCATAATATCCCTTTATATTCACTAATGTAGAGTTCTGTACTTGAACGTTGTTATCTTCAGTGGGAGCTGTCAAACTAGTTGAAGGGATTCAGATTATTACTCAGCTGGGCATCTGTAGACCAGCCGATATCACCCTTAATATGTTGGTACGAGCCAGTTCCACACAATCCTCCATGTTGGCACCATTTGACTGCGCACTGTACACAGGTCTCTGTCGTCCAACTGGTACTTGCTGCGCCTATGCCAGAGCATCAGCTGTGGTGACAGGCGCTCCTCCTACATCCAGGATATGCCTTGAAACTATGGGTCGAAGCTGCTATTAATTGTTTTTCCAATGTCGTTGCTTAGGTATTGGTTCCTCTACCTTGCCACGATGTCCAACTGATGCATGATGGCATGATTGATCCATGATGCTGCCCCGTTCCAAAGGAAGCAACGAGTGCGTCATGAATGTATCAACTGAAAACCAAGTAATGGTGAAACGCGTGTAAAACCCACAAAATCCACCTGCAAACATGTTAAATTCAGGGTACACTTGTAACTTTGTAAAAGTCAAGTCACAACAAACTCTTCAGATTGTTAATAATAATTTTAAAAAAATAGGTAGAGATTCTGCAACGTGACGAGGGGTTGCTGTCCATCAACTAAACTCTCTGAAGGGCGTGGGTTGCGCTGGTGTCTGAAAGAAGGGTTTGCTGTGCTACGTGGTCTTTCATCTTCTGGGGCTTGGTTCCGGTGGATTGTTCAGTAGGCGGGTTATTAACTTGATCGTGTGTTGTGTCGTTAAGGTTCTTCTAATTGTGTTGGATGACTTCGGCTACATATAGAATGTTTAGATCAGTATGCAGTATGATTTTCCGAAACACCCTGTGATAGGAAAACCGTATACGAAAAGTAACGATTTGGTAGTTGAGGAACGGGCGGAAAAAAAAAAAAAAAAAAAAAAACAGGCGATTTTGTCAAAAATACGTCACTTGGGCGCTACTTTCCAGGAGATCCAAAAAACCAGTCCCCAATGATTTGCCGCCCTCCCATACATTTTACAGTTTTACATTTTACAGAGCAACAGTTTCGTTTTCTTCTGCATCCTCCTCTTCTCTGTTAGATAACTGTGTATTTGAAAAAGCTCATTTTTAGAAATATTTTTGGCCTAAGAAGCAACACTGCGTATCAAAATTTTGGGCAGCTTTCCAAGAAAAGGGAAAAACAAGTAAGTTTTTGAGCAAATTAAAGAGATTTCTACCAAGAGCAAATTCATCCTAACCAGCTTATGCGGCGGGAAAAGTTGAATGAAAATGAGTTATAACCCCA
The DNA here is from genome assembly GCA_963920205.1 of Stenodema calcarata. Taxonomy (NCBI): domain Eukaryota; kingdom Metazoa; phylum Arthropoda; class Insecta; order Hemiptera; family Miridae; genus Stenodema; species Stenodema calcarata. Next base: position 21,021,013 of record OY986058.1, read on the forward strand.
TTTTGGCCAGAAGGTTGATACGCTGTATTGCTTCTTAGGCGACGAAATGTGAAGCAAAATAACATATCGAGGGTCCCACAGCAACACCACGGACTGTCATTTTTGGCCAAAATGAGTTGGTGGTACCATTGGAACCGCATTCTCGCGGCGGATCAGTTAAAAATATAAGTTGGGACGATTTCTCAATAGATAGCGCAGAATACCGAGAAATGTCAAACCAACGGACTGTATTCGTCCCCAGAACTTGAGGCAACAGTGTTGGGGATCTAAAAAATTAAATCTAAAAAATTAAATATTTACAACTTGTAAATTACAAGTAAATCATCCCACTGCCACCATCGAAGTATTAAGAAACAGAAAACATTAAAAATAAGTTCTTTATTATTATACTGTCAAACACTTACCGAAATCAGGAGTACACACGCTGAACACATGTGAAAACTGAGACAGTCCGTGGTGTTGCCGCAACACCACGGACTGTCTCAGTTTTCACATGTGTTCAGCGTGTGTACTCCTGATTTCGGTAAGTGTTTGACAGTATAATAATAAAGAACTTATTTTTAATGTTTTCTGTTTCTTAATACTTCGATGGTGGCAGTGGGATGATTTACTTGTAATTTACAAGTTGTAAATATTTAATTTTTTAGATCGCATTTCTTGACGCAATACAACCCAAACGGCTTCATCAAATACAGGCTCAGTTTTAATGAAGAACTCAGGGAGTTACCTGTCCAACCTGTCAACGTAGTCCCAATCATCACCTTCCCCAAAGCGTACAAAGATAGATTAAAAATCCCTTTTGACAAATGGCATGACCTTCAGAGTCTAAAACCAATGATTCCCAGAGACTCTCATGGTTTTTTCGACTCTCTGCCTCACGACGACGTCAGTAGAAGGAGACATGAAAACAAAAACGGAACGACCGAAGAAATTACTAAACGATGGAAGAACCCAACTTCATTGAAGACCGAGCAACCTACTACATCGACATTGAGAGTAACTGCAAAAAGAAGTGCTCCAACTAGAGACAGCAAAAGCAAACAATTAAAAAAAAAAAAATAATAATAAGAAAGGCTGAGCTTATTTTTAAGACTGATGAGGCATGAGACTGATGATTCATTTTTTCTTACCTGATTTTTCTTCAAGTTTCTTCTAAGTAGTTTCTTTTTTTCTAGTTTTCTACTTTTTCTAGTTACTAACCAAGTGTGTAGTTACCTTATAAAATAGGTCCTACTGTGATTTTCCTTATCCATGGAACAATTGTGTTTTGATTTAAATTTTAAAAAGATTGTGATTTAATTTTTAAAATATTTTGATGCAATGAAAAATATTGTGATTTAAATTGTTTGCGTATATCCTAATAACCCGTATGTTTCTCGTCCAGGGTCTACAGGACCAAACTGTGGAAATCGGAAAATATCCATGAAAATGGATGATTATAATTAATTTAATAAATTATTGAAATTTTTGATGGTGAAAATCCAGAGCGAAAAGAAGGTGCAACACAACTTACCATCAAGCATTGACGAAACAACACCACTTACCGTCTTCATTTTCTTTGATAATTGCTTTTTTGGCCTCAAACTTGTTTTATACGATAAAAAACGCTATCAAGAACTTGGAGAACTAGTGGGACGAGAAATTGAAAAGATATTGTAGAGTGAATTCATTGAAAACCACTCTTTTGGCTCTCCTGAAAAGTTGGCGAAATGACAGTCCGTGGTGTTGCTGTGGGACCCACGATATAGGCCTAAAGAGTTCTATCGGTTCTTATTGAATTTTCATTAAACTAACCTACTTAGATCGATCCGCGTCCACTGTCATGAGTAACTCAGTTTGTCCAAAATTGACGATGGGGTGTTGGAGTGGACGTCGAATTATGGCGCCTAAAAATCGAACCTACTGTTTTTTCACGGGCAAAAGCTTGTTGACGTCATCAAAGTATCATTTAGGACTGAATAATGTTTTGTACGGATTTTGTAATTCAATTGTTTTCACCAGTGGTGTAAGAATGGTGAAATCAGAACAGTATAAACGGGAAGTAGCAGATTTGTGTGAAGAAGTAATAAATTGTCAAGTTCAACAATGTAGGGACTACCACAATCTGTAGGCGGCGCGGGGGAGTCGAGAGACGATCACAGCTCTGCATTGACTGGTTTTTAAAGAAGCAACAAGTTGTGGGGAAATTCGGGAATGCCAAGGCAGTAGCTAAATTTGAGGTGCCAAGAAGATGACGTGACGTATTACAGTAGGTACAATACATAGGCCCTACAGGTTCCGTCAACTGTGTTTATAATGGTGGTTTTATCGCGGTTACAGAATTACTTTGTGGCGTTTTGGATCGGCGTGGTCGCATTAGATGCGATCACTGTAGTCTCCACGCAACTGATGCCTGGTATGCGACAACCTCCACCGCCTCCACCTCCGCCATGGATAACATTCCGGGAGCCGATGCCAAACCGTCAATCACCTCCAGCAGAAATTGCGGTCCAGCCAGGAAGCGTGGAACAACGTATCGCGACCAACAAACACACAGCACCTCCCAAACTTCAATATCAGAACTACATAGTGAATTACAATCGACAAGGGGAACATATAAACATATAAATAACCCTTGCAATAACCAAAGGCTCTGAAATCCACCAAAAGGTTAAACTTATAAACCCAATCAGCTTTAGGCAATAGTTATGACTTCAGATTATTTATTTTTTTGCTAATTAATCAATACCAACTTAGCAAATATTCAACATTAGAGTTCAGAAAACGAATGTTTTCCCAGAACTTGACATTTCTCATAACTGTGTGGGTCACTCTCCCAGTTCATATAGGTATATTTCATGGTTCTAATTTCACTGCGGCTGCTAGGTAATGGTGTTTAAAAAAAGCTTTATAGAATTAATTGTTAGAGATACCATAATATGGTAATAATACCATAATAATCATATTATGATCATGATAAAATTAATGTATTAATTCCATATCTCTCACTGTTAGAGCTGTGAGGGAAATAGGTTTTGGGGGTTACATTAAAATAAACCATTGCATGTGAGTCACAGTCTGCGGCACTTTGCCCAGTTAGCGTTGTGTTAAAATTTGGTTTACGGGTTCGGACCAACCCCAAAATGATCCTCCTCATTTTTCATAACCCTAGATTGATGGGAAGGGGTTCAAAACGATTTTTGAAATATTGATATCTCACTGGGAAGTAATTTGTATGTATTTGGGGAATGACCAGTGTATGTAGGTACATGTATGAGGTAATTGAAAATTTTATTTAAAAACATAAAAGTTTATCACACTCTATACAAGCACTACCTTTTATTTTACAACATTTTACCACAATTATAACTGAAGTTGCAGATTTATTATTTATAGTAGAAGTATGGTTACATAAAAATGATTAAAGAATATTTAGATGAATATACCACTGCGAGAATACAAGGGACGCAAGTCTCAAAACACTATTTTCGGGAAAAAAACATTTTAAAGTTTTGGCCTTAGGCTCTTCTACACAAAAGAACTTTTGTGAAGTTAAACACACAAATCTGCAAAAAAGTATAAAATCAGGAATATAACGAGTCACATTGCCAATCCTGAATCGTCACTCGCATTTCAGTGAGATCCTGAGTTCCTCTTATTAATGCAGTAGAAAACCAGTCGATTTCCTTACCAGTCATCATTGGTACATGAAGGTTCCTGCTACCTCTTAGAAGTATTGGAAGGGCTGCCCTCAGCAACTGAAAATACCAACGAGCAAGTGAGAGTCATTAATTCACGAAGTTAACAATACAGTAAGAATAAAACCTTGACGTTTTACCTAGGTGTAATTTTAGGGTTATAGTCCACGGAGAAGACAAAGTTTTTAGCATTTTTAGGTTGGTCATTGTTATATGATGAACATTGCAGAAATTATTTTACAAAAAGTCTGTAGGTCATCGTAACCCGTAAATAAGGCTGATAATTTAATGAAATCAATTAGTTCAGTCCCATCCGATATTTTTCAACATGAGTACCATTTCTGACCGCCGAATTTCAGCTTCTATGAGCAACATGGTGATTACAACAACTTTCTTTATAACTGACCACAGAACGAAATTACCTTCTAAAACGCTTGATTTCTTGACATTCAGCTTGATATCGCCAGAGGGTGTAAGATCCGCTTGGCCCATCGCTATTCTCTTCATCCACTTCTGCTCTCTCCTGGAGTATATTAGATGCTCTTTAGCGCATTTCGGACACCTCTTGGGCTCGAATGCGTTCATAATTTTTGCATCGGGATCGTAGTAGTACCCTGTACAGCCCTCGGATTTTCTAAAACCGATATCGAAAACTTCGAATGATGTGCATCAAGAATGGAACTAACAACTATAGCCCAGGAATGTTAGTGCAAAAAAGGGCTCTAGCTTCCGAAAATTGCTCGAGAGCTGGAAATAGTTTTAAACCCTCTTGGGGGTCCTAAATAACGGCGACATTTTTTAATCAAAGCATTAATCAAAGCAAAATTAACTAAGATCCGAAGGATTAATCTGACTCAAAAGACAGTATAAAAGATTCTACCTTTTGGTATCATCCACACCGTCACAGATTTCTATGCAGTCCACAATATTGAGGAGTCTCATAACATCGTCCACATTCTCCACGGATTGAACAGCCTCGATCTCCACGTGATTGTCCAATACATAAATCTGTAAAGGGTAATAACAGGTAATTATGAATAGCTAAAAACGGTGGAAATAACCTTACTAACTAAGCCACGCTAGTAATGGTGGCTTAAATGTTCACAATCAAGTAAGCGGATCATGGCATCAATTAACCCGAACTGTTAAGGCCACTGTGAATTACAGTTGTTAGAGAAAGGGAGAAGATAGCGAATTGAATCCGTTCCATCCTGGCAGGGGAATGATGGATTGTAAGTTTGTGAATTGATTTGAGTTTCTTTTAGAAAATCGATCACGTCGATCATACCCAAAATCTTCAACACGGTAATATTATGGATTTAAATTAATTAATGTGCAAAAACGAGTACATCCATAAATAAATATAAAAAAAGTCGATAAGCGTCGATTTCGGGTCAAACTGAGCTACTAATTTGGGAAGAAATGGACCTTCGACCAGACCAAGATTCGACTAGAAAAATACGAATGGAGTACATTTCGATTTGAACTGAGTTACTAATTTGGGATGAAATGGACCTTGGACAAGAACAAGATTTGACTAGAAAAATACAAATAGAGCCCAATTCAATTTGAACTGAGCTACTGGGATGAAACGAGCCAGTGGGGTGCATTTGGGATGAAATGGACCTTGGACAAGAACAAGATTCGAGTCGAAAAAGACGAATAGAGTACATTTCGATTCAAACTGAGCTAATCATTTGGGATGAAATGGTCTTCATTTGAAGGGTTTCAACCAATAGGTAATACCTAATTAATTGTAAATAATTAAATAATTAATTGTAAATAATTGTATATATGTAATCCAAAAAAGTTTCGAAAACGAAAGTTTTTGTCGTAATAGACGTGTTCCGTTTTCCAATAGGAACTCACAGAAATCTTTGAGATTGAAAACATTTTGGCGGTTTTTTTTTTATTTTCACCTAATTGCAGTAATAATCTTTATATACGTCCTGTCTAATTCAACACACTCTGAAATACTCTCTTATTAATCCTCAGTTCGAGTTTTGTTAATATCTTGGACCAAGTTGATACAGTGAAGAAAACAGTGAAGGCGACCAATCAAATCCTACTCATCGACTAACGGGGAGCAAAATTTACCTGCACATTCAAGTCCGGGTTGATAATTATTTTCTTTGAAACAACCAAAGAGTCGTCCCAGTTTTGGAAAATGATGGAATTGTCAACGACGACATAAGACCAGGCGTTGCTCGGGAATCTGACGTTCTCAAGGACGTCAACTAACCACCCTTCGTCACTCAATTCGTCGTCTTCGACCGAAAGTTCCTCCTCAAAGCTGGTTTTGTCTGAAAAAAATGTAATGATCGTTGCGTTATATTCTTACAGAGGCCACCACGAGTGGATTAAAATTTTATTACAGGTCAAAACAGAGATTGTTAATTGTAGGTGTTGAGTGATGGTGGTGGTTGAATTGAAATTTTCTCTGAGATTATAGAGGATTCAGGGGGAGTTTGTTCGGATCGTCAGTTTAACGAGGTGTAGTAAAGAGACACAACCAGGAGGAATCCCGGGAGTATAGAGAAAAGACTGAGTTAGGCTCTCAATGATGCCACGAACAAAGCAAGAAGAACCTTAGGAGACAGACAGGAGCTCGGGAGCTGAATTACAGGATCATCAACGACCCTGCAATGGAGGAGCCAAAGCAACCTCCTCCTATGGGGAGAAGTACTATAGTGGATTATGTTACCCCTATGGTTGCTATGCAGCAGACATTTTTATAGCACACACTGTTGTAATGATGAAATATATTGCATGTTTAGTTAATTTCATAGTACGTATCACACTAACGACCCTATAAGTGCCTTCCTTACTATACTATAATATCAACGTAAATCATCTAAAATTTGGTTAATTTCCAAATTGAATATAAATCATTAAGCAATTTTGAAAACTCATTTCTTAGGTTTAACAGAACATACCCAAAGAACTGGTTCTGCACTTCAACGGAGGATATAGGTCTTTCGAACATCTCACAAACTGCCCTTTCAGCCTTTGCCGATAATTCCTCAGCCTCACTTTGTTTCTAATGTCAACGCAAGTACTGCACCTTGAGATCCGAGCAGGCAGATTATCCCCTGAGACATACCCTCTGCAATCAACTGCTCTCCTGAAAAACCAACACACAAACATCAGGCGTAGGTCGAAATTTTATTTTCAACTTCGAAATCGGATCTATTGCCCTTGAAAATCCACCAGTATTTTAATAGTTAGTGGTTCTGTAAATCGGGAATCGGTGTATGAAATCCCAAAAGAAGGAACAGCAAAAAATGTTCTAAAATCATTTTTTCCTCCCGAATTTTCTTGAGAATATCCCTAAAAATAGACCTTAAACGCTGATTTTCATGATTTAGCAATAGCTTTTTTTGTGCAAAGGGATTGAGCCCCGAAATAGGATTGTTTGCCTGGAATGAATAGATATACAATCATATGTAGGGAAAACCCATACAATGGTGGACGAGTTCCAGAAACTGTATAAATATTATTTACTTTACAGGTTGGGCAAGGAAAGAAAAGACGACCTTGGTTTTTCAATCTTGGGCTCCTTGGCGCGGATTCCGAGACATTTACGACATTTTCCCAAGAAATCGAGAGCGGCCGCAATGTCACTCAAGGTTTTGACGTACTTGACTTCATCAATTGTTACAAACTCGTCACCCATCAAGATCTGAAACGAGTCAATTAAGTATGTTATTGGGCTGTGTTGGGATGATGATGGTAGATATTTATTTCCAATTGAAGTAGACAATACATAATGTAGTTTAAAATGGAAATTACCCTTCCACTTTAAAGCCTAAGGCTTTGTGCTGTGGAAGGATCATGAGGTTACTGACGTAAGCAGACTAACGTTACTAGAGCGGTTGGGTGGGTCAATTTTTCGTAGATTTGAAACGAACCTTGGTAGAAATATCGCGGCTCACAATGAACAATTTGTCGATCCGGTATTGTTTCCACCATCTGAGAAAAACGATTGCAGTGCCGATGATTGTGTAGCTCCACAACTCGCGGTCTTCAACGAGGGATTCAGCAGCCTGGCAAATCTCTTCAAAGGTCACCTGGCTATTTAGTTTTGTCTCGATGGGTTGAGCTTTCTTTTGAAACCGACACACAAGGCAATGGGTGATGTTAGGATCGTCCGCCTGAGTCCTGAAGAAGTAGCCTTTGCAGTTGGTGTAGGGCCTGAAACGATGTAGGATGAAAAGATTTTTTTTCATTCTGTTTGTTTTTTCACTTTGAAAAAACAAACAGTAGACTTTCAATTTTCAACTTCCTTTTGGACCATAATAAACATTACCGCCAGAATTACAAGTGAAGAGGGAAACTTGTACTGATTCCTATTAATTACTCACCTGACCATATCGCTGTACTGGTTACACAATTCAACTGCATCTGCCAGTTTGAGAATCGACCCAACTTCCTTGATAGATCTTGGTCGAATAACTTCGCTAAGCTTTACTTCACTTTCACCAATCAGTATCTATAAATAACAATACATTACAACCAAAAATACACTAGTAGCTGTAAACATAGGGGGAATGCTGAACATTCACATTTGGCACTGGATGCCGCCAACAAGAGGAGATGATACAAATCCTGCGGGGAAACACGAATAGGAGAGTGGCACACTATAGAACAGATAATATTCAAAAGGCCTGCGGCCATAGCCCTCGTCTGCAACTAGTGCCGAGGAGAGATGACAAGAACAGCAATGGTTCTCGGATACTCTCGGTACAGCTGTAATTCCCAAGAGCTGAATGATGGGGCGGGGGAAGGATTTTCGTGGTTGAGGGCGAAAGCACCACATAAATTAGCTGTTATTTTTCCCCAAACGACAGAGCTGCTGTGTTTGAAAGGAAGCTGCAGGCTCTGGAGGACACCATCAGTAGGTCATGTGGTGACGTGCTCATGGCTGGTGAACTCAATGCAAAGTCAGTGAGGGATGAATCACACAGATAGTAGGGAAACGCCAATGGTGAAATCGTGGCTCGGCTGAACATGATCAATCTAAACAGAGGTAATGTGCCTACCTTCAGGAGGTTGTAGAGGTATAATCCTAGAAATAACCTTTGCGACACAGAGATGAGGGGAGGGCAAGTTCAAGATTGGCGCTTTTCCAAAAGATACACGCAAGTGACCACCAGTACATCGAGAACTTTATTGTAGAACAGCAGTGGAATGTGGAGAAAATCAATGAGGGTTTATTCTCCAACATGAACGCCATTCCCTCCAGACTACCATGTGCAGAAGAGTTAGTGACGGCCACTGTAGAGTCACTACATAAATATTGAATGAGGTTAAAGTGTAGGTTGCGACAATATTGTAATGATCTTCTGATTGAATAAATTGATTTTGAGCTACTGTATATTGGCGCTGCGGAAAATGTCAAAGAATGTATGTCGGTGCCATACGCGCATTGGTAGGAACTTGTGAGTTTGGGGGAAACCTTGAAGAAAGGTTGAGAGACCAGCTTCTGATGGCCATAAACAAAGCAAGGGGCAAGAGGAGTTGATAAGGCTACAGCCAAACAATAACCGCTTTGGGGCTGGAGCAGGCTGTGCAGCAGGAATTGAGACTCGAATGGAATTGCAGCAGGAATGGTACATCGCCTGCTCAGATCATCCATGGTACGAGCTTACGCCTCCCTGGCCAGTTTCGGATCAGAGGATGCCAAAACCTTCATCGGACGTCTCCATCGTACCATGAACCAACTTCGCCCCGTTCCTGCCACACTGCACAGCTTTGTACATAAGGACTTGACCACCTGCGAGAAAGTTTTAGTTCATCGGGATGCAGTGCCTGCACGCCACGACAAATATTGCAAGCTGCGCGTAAAGGACCAGGAAGTCGTCGTATGAGTCGATCGATTGCCTCTCCAGACACGCATTACAATTTTTCACTTATCCGTTTATTATAAAATATACCCGTTTTTTCACGCCGTTCTCCTTGATAGCGTCAATTTTGAGAATAAGAAAATGGTTCACCTCTAAAACTTAATTACAGGGCTTATGCTACAAACATCATGATCACAAATGAGAGGGTGAAAAAAGGAGAAAATCAAATGCGTACGGTTGGGTGGAGGTTCTGACTGTTGAAAATAACTTTTTTAGTTATTTTGTAGCCGAGTCCCCAGCACAGGAATGCCGGTGCCCCTTCTCTAATAGTGCAGAACCAGCTGTCAGACGGATATTCCACGCGGTCGATGTTGTACAACAAAGTCTTCACGTCCAAGTTGTTGGTGGTGGGGTAAATGAACACTTCTTCTTCCGTCGGGTTTGCCCTCTTCTTCTCTGGGGGTGAACTGCGCATCTCGAAATTACTTTTCTGACCTCTTTTATTGACTTTTGATACAATGTAAGTTCGGCAGAGGCTACTGAAGGCCTCGTCGATGTTGGATTTATGTGGGCCGTCGTCGTCATTATTCAGGATCTGTCGGAGGTCAGGGCATGATTCGTTCGGAGGCAACGTTCCTTTGTATTCTGGAGCGTTCTCTTGAGAAACCTCGAACTGGGGAGGTTCAGCAATAGGAGAATCAGTAGGGCATTCCTCGTCTTCATCAAAAACCTTAAAGCATGTAGGATCATCTTCCTCAGCGTCAACAACACTGTTGCCTCTATCGTCATTACCATTACCATCATCGTCAATGACATCAAACGTTTCACTACACTCTATACCATCACCCTCATCACGGTCTACATCCACTAATGTCCTAGGTCTTCCCCGTTGGCGCTTTACAGGTTTTTCTTCTTCCACAGCTAACTCTGGTTCATCAACTTCCATCTCAATATTGTCATCGGTAATCGTAACATTCTCTTCCTCAGGTTCATCGTCATCCCCAACGTCGAAAATATACGTCACTTCCTGCAAATTAATAAAACCAGACAAATCATTCATTGTAAACGATGGTATGTACCGGTTTCCACTAATACATCTTAACCTACGAGTTTGATGTTTGACTGAATCCGGACTTGCCCTCTCACCTTCTTGGAAGTGCTAGGAGCTTTGACTTCGATACAAGAAGATTTCTTCATCTTCTTCAAGTCTTTCCCAAAGAGAGTCGGGTACACTCCAGGTGCAAGGGACACTCGCCCTCTGGGCAGCGTGTGTACTGTTCCGTCTCTCAACTTGGTCACAAACTCCCGGAGGATGTCGCTAGGCTGGAAATGGAGCTCGCAGACGCCTGTCGTCCGGGTAAACGGCAACCGCCGGTGGGGCTGGACTACTTTCTTCCATGTAGCGAACTGCTCAGAGTCCTGAATAGGATTGAATAGAAACTATTGAGACAGTCGATTTGAGGCTAACATCCACCTGTCACTCTACACCTTATAGTAGAGGGCATCCCCCCAATTTAGAATGAGTAGGAATTGAACTTGTTAGGGTTAGCAATCGAAAGGCTATTCGTAGATGGGCAGAATCGGGCCACTCTAAGGGCTCTTACATAAAGACAGACTTTACCTTAGGCGGTAAAAATATGCTCAACAAGCTCGAGGTGCATTTCCGATTAGGGCAGGAATCGACGCAACAATACCGTTTCCCCATATCGTCTGATCGAAGATCTGAAAGACAAGGAACTCAAATTAATGGACCCTAATCACAAAACCTAATATGCGGTTTAGCCTTGCAATTGACAAACCGGCCCTAGATGGATTAATGTGGAATACCTACAAGTTAATGATGAACTTGAGCCTACTTTTTAATTGTAATGCGTCAGAAGTCGACACTGCACTAATAGTCGACACCCTCTTGAAAAGTGGGCAAAAGCCAAGGATAAAGACATGGTTTGACGTTTTTAGTTGTTGCTTCCTATTATACTATTTCTTCTCAGTGTAGAGAGATAAGGTTGCCTTTAAACACGCGGGTTTAAAGGACGCCAGAGCGCTCAAAGCTGCTATCGTTCGTTTGACCACGTTTCTATGCTGATTGTGGGCGTTTTGGCTAAGGACGGACTGGAAATGTAAGTGTATTTCACTCTTATTACCTGACATTTAATAATATCTTTTAAATTTCTGTGTCGTTTATTGCTTCTAGGCAACATTTATTCAGTTTATTTGTGTACCCAATACGCAAATTTGCGTATACGAGTTTGATTGGTTCGGGGAGGGTGTCGACTACTGACATAAATTTCGGCTCATATTTATTAGTCGACAGGGTGTGTCGACTTCTGAAAATTTTCAGAATTTGCTGTGCATCAGTAGTCGACACTAGCTGTATTTTCTTCGAAAATATACCGACTAAGTTCACAGAATGGTCTCAAGGTTTAGAGGATGGAATTTTATTAACTTTGCATTTTCTTTTCATGGCAGAAATTTAAAAAATGGCTGGCTCGTCAACGAAGAAGAAGACGAAGGAGGCTCCCAAAAAACCGAAGAAAACATGCAATCCCAATAGGAAGGGAAGACGACTCCTCCAGTACACAGAGGACCGAATGGCTAAGGCAATTCAAGACGTAAAAAACAACGATGTTCCTAGAACCACTCTACTTGGCCACTACTTTCAAGGCCAAAGTAGAAGATTCTCAGCTGTGTTTTGTGAAAGATGTTACAGATAAATTAAACCCTGTATTGATTGGAAGACAACGATGAGGACAGGAGATACATTTTGCCAAGTTCTTCCAAGTGATTTTGTTCATTTTGCAATAATAAGTTACCAACTTGTGATTTTAATTAAACATTTATCTTGTGATTTTATTTATTTCGTAATGGGATTTATTAATAGTCCACAGCTAGTGTGTAATGAATCATGCAAAGTATTTCTCTAGTACTTCACAATATTTTTCTTGTAATCAAAACTGTGCTCTACATTTTGACATTTTATGTCTTTACTATGGCACATAACTCAAAAAGTGTGACATTTGTGACATTACAGTGTGACGAAGAAAGCGTTATGAAACATTTCTAATGATTTTCACGTACAACCGATTCGTTGCTACGGAACTTTAACATCGCCAGTTATCATCGTACAAAAATCGTTCACCACTCGTTGGATAGCTCTCGATTTACCTAACCATATTACGTTAACCACTGCGGAGTGCGTGGCCGACAAGCTGCGGTATGAGCGTGATTGTTTAAATAATTGTTTACACACAGGTGATCATTCTCAATAATTTATATAACAATTAAAAAAAAAAAAAAAAAAAAAAAAAAAAAAAAAAATGAAGTACGAGGTACGTGGTGTGGGAGGGGGCGCAGAGACATAAAATGTCCCTCGTGGTTGCGTACTTGTACGAAAGCTGTACATTTTATGTACAGTTTCTTCGAAAATTCGCTCTTATAGTCATGCTGCATGACTGGGGACTTTTTATCTCAGTTTGATAACCCCGAAACAGAAACACTGTACTGAGAGTGAGAGTTACACCGATAACCCGCACACAGATGGATGCCAATGCATAAGGGATCTACTAACATTTTCTGGTTTACTCAATCTTTATGTTGCTTATGTATCCCAACCGTTGTATAACGCTATTTTCTGAAGTGTTTTCCTCAATAAAAGATTTATTAGATGTCGATGGGCAGACTGACCACTTTGGGTGGACAAAAATCTGAAACTCTGAGATCCTTTAGGAAATTTCACGGTGATCACGAAAGTAGTGAGGAAGAAATGGGGGTTTCAGATATCTGCCTCCCTCTGGCTCCTCTGACGTCATCACCACCTCTTTTCGCTACCACCCGATCACCTAACCAGCCGGCCCTTTGACGTACTAGTTGGCCTCCTGCCAGCCGTCTGACGTCATAGGCTTTGGCGTACTAGTTGACCTCCTGCCAGCTGTCTGACGTCATACGCTCGTGCGTCATAGGCTCTGACGTACTAGTTGGCCTCCAACCAGCCGTCTGACGTCATAGGCTTTGACGTACTAGTTAGCCTCTTGCCAGCCGTTTGACGTCATAGGCTCTGACGTAGTGGCCCGCCGGTCGCTTGTGTTCTGGCGTGATCTGAGGGAAAGGGTGAATCAAGGGAACAAATTTTTCCCGTTTCAGTTTATGTGCCAAAGCAAAGACATTAAAATGTCAAAAACTATGTAAATAGGTACTGTAATATCAATTTTCCAACTGTAATGTCAATTTTCTGACAATGAGTTTTCGACTATAGTTTTCATACCTTTTTACTTAAGTACTTATTGCAATTTGAGACTGATAATGAGCTGTTTGCAAATAAAAAGTCTGATAACTACTTTATAACATCTTATTAATCTATTTTCAAGTTCCGATTCACAGTTGAATGTATTTTATGGATTATTAGATGGGTCATTTTCCCAGAAAGGGCCAATCCATACTTCAAGAGTTTAGAAAATTTAAAGTTGAAATTGAGTTCTTTAAAAAATCAGGGATTAACCACACACAATACTCATTGAATTTCAACGGAAGAACACACAGTAGGGCGCTTACTTAATTAATTAAAAAATAAATAAGAAAACCTATCGGCAGATAAAAGACACCCATGGCAGATGAAAGACTCTTGTGCCCAAATTGAAGAAATTCAAAGGCAGATTAAAGACAAGCACTGGCAGATTAAAGACGTGTTCATGTTTGATCCTAATTTTCTCCGTCAAATTTCGGTGCAAATATAATTTGTAATGCACAATTTTGATTAAAAATCCGAATTCAATTACCTAAGTACCTACTCCTTTAAAAATGGGAAGAGTAAAATAAAATGACAAAATGAGCAATTCTATTTAATTTGCAATAAAATTTAAAATTCCAAAACATTTCAATAAAATATGAATTCATTAGATACAGTAACAGTCTTGTAGTAGTAGAATATAATAATGTAGACAGTATCATAATAACTTGTGGTTCCATCCATATAATCCAATCAAGTGGCACGTTTCATTACGAGATTCCTTTTCCTCACTAACAGTCTCTAGGATTAAGCATAATTAAATCGACTTAGGTTCAAATTGAGATCTAAGTATTGTTTTTGTGAACCACTTTTAATACAATCGACCAGTCTTATTTCAGGAACTTGATATTAAAAAAAGATTAGACAAATCCCCCAACCTCAAATAAACCAAAAACACCCTACAAACCCCAAAATTCGTAGCTATCACAAAAATGCAATAAGGTATAATATAGTGAGATCATGTGAGATCACAAAATATGAGTAGGAGTAACGAAATAAACTTACGAACAATGAATTAGCAATGAACTTGTACCTTACAAATCGAGAATAAATACCTAGTTACAACGAACTGACTAGGAAATATCCAAGCCGTTTGTGGTTTCGACATTACCTTTTTAGCCAAATTAGTGGAGCAACATTCAAAATAGAAAAATTGAGGACTACGAGAACTCGTAGTTGCTTGACTAGGAAATTATTTATGGCTCAATTGAAAGTGATGTGAGCAGAGAGTTACATTTTTTACAGCAAAGCATTTGCAACTCCATCATGTCATCTGCCTCAGAAGATCCTTTATGGCACGTTTCGTGATAAGCAATTTCTTGACAAATATCACAGAAACGGCCTTTTTTTCTTGAAGTTATGGATCCCCCACACTCGAAACAGAGTCCTTTGACACATTCGAGGATTGTGAAGTGTAGTGAATCATCATTCCCAGAAGTTGGTTGAATGTTTTCACTGTTGATGTAAATGGACTGAGGGGATGACTGGTGCAAATCATCACTTCCATCAAACATGTTGACACCCTGAAGAACTGGAATTCCTGGGCTCAAGACCACTTGAAGAGGGTTGACATCACTTTCTTCATCAACAGCTTGTTGCAAGTTTTGCAGATTGGTAACCAGGGGCAGAGGAATTGGCGTCTCCACCTTCTTGGAACTATGGCGTCGGGATTTAGATTTTGTTCTTGTTTTTTTCTGTAGTTTGGAGAAACACATTCTTTTTTGTTTTGGCAGAGTTATGTGAGAACTAAGCTTATACGTCTCACAGTCAAATGGACAAGAAAAGCAGCTCAGCACGTTCATGCTCAAGGCATCTTCACCCTTCTTCCAAACGACCTGATGGGTTTTCAAAGTTCCAGGAAACGGCTTAATGCCTACGGGGATGGTTTTGGACACGTCAGCTATTGCTGCTCCTTGAGCAACTGGGAAATCCACGGCATTTATATTTTTCTGTAGAGCAAGAACCAATGAGTCAATGTCAACTATATCACGTCCCTGGGCTACTTTTCTGTCCGCTGTTCTCTTCACAAGTCCTCCAATGCCGTCTGGGGCACCCTTGCCATGGCCACATTCATGGTAGTTCCATGTTGCCAGATTGATCGAAGGAAACTCTTCAGGAAGTTTCCATTGCATAATCCAGAACATTGTTTTATTTTTATATTGACTGCTGGGACCATCTGAAAGGAAGTGAATGCTAGTTACTGTTGGGACTTGTTGTCGAATGAAAGTGAAAACAGGTTGCAGATGCACCCAAATAGCTGCTGGACCGTGATTGAGGTTTTCTGAAAGAGTGCAGAAATTTTTCAAAGAAACTGGAGTGAGCAATGATTTTTTGTAGTACACGACCACAGTATGCAGCGAGATACTCTGTCTGTTTCCCCCGAAATGAACTGATTGTATTTCAGTATTATACTTAGTGGCGTAATTCTCACTGAAGTCCATGTGTATTAGCACTTCTTGTGGTGACAGAGTTTCTTTCAACTTCTTAATTTCTTTATGCTGATGGATGATGTTCCCTTCGTGTGCCAAAAACTTCAGCGATTCTGAATCAGCCTGACGAACCACTTCGAGCAGAGGTTTTTTGATAAGCATCTTTTTCAAACGTCTAGTGGTTTTCACTTTCTTGGTTTTAGGATCTTCATAGTCCACTGTGGTGCTCATCCATTGTTCGTAAGTGATAGTCTGTGCACCATCAAATATGCCGTACAAGATGTTCTTATTTCTACACGACTGACATGTTCTAAAGAAGCACTTCTCTGTTCTTTCTTCACAACACATCTGCATCCTCACGTTTTTTACCAAAGGACTTGCAACAACTTTGGCATCATAGAGACCCTTTACCAGCAATTTGAAGTTGTCGTGCTTAATGCACTGACAGGTCTCTCTTTGATTCACGTGAGGACTTATCACCCAAAATGGCTTCAAACGGGTGAATGATGTGTAGCTGATATTGTAGGGTCTTGTTGCACAAAACTTGGCATGCAGTTCACGCAAGTCTTCGAAGAGAATTCTCTTTTGCTTCTTGACCTTTTTCCTGGTCAAACAGTCGTTCTTGCCTGGACAGATTTTGCTGTTTTCGTCATCTTGTAAGAAGGCTTCGACATCTGCTCGAACGTTAGCGGTGATGGTCTTGATCCGATGATTGTAAGCACTGTTACTTAATTTCATCCTGAGGGAGGTTCTTAAAGTTTTGTTCGGGATGAAGTTGACTGATTGAAGCAGACCATACCTCCGTAACCATTTACCATCACCAATCAATTGCTTCACGAAGTTGTGCCTACCTTTTCGGCTTTTTATTGTCAGAAAATTCTCATTTAATTGTCTCTTCAAAGTTTCACCAAAAACTAATCTTCTCTTCACTTCATGAGTATCTTCCTTTTTTATAATCTTGTTAACCATTGATCTTGGTGAATTGGTATTTTTCTGTTTCATCCTGTCTAGTCGTCTCCTCATTGTTTCGCACTTTCTCCCAAGTTCTTCTAGCTTCGCATTTCTAGTAGCAATGTCTTTCTTCATCAAAAGATTTTGCCGATAGCGTTTTTGCCTATTCCGGTCTCTATTCTTCTTTCCTGAAGTAGACTGATGTGGAGTTTTCTTCGATGAAGTAAGCAAGCTTTTTTGATCAGTAGTAGAAGTGGGTGCTTCTTCTTGAGGTGGGGCATTGAAATCATCATGATCTTCAAGAGCTGGCTCCAACTGAGAACTTTCCTTCTGTTTTAGCCTGTAAGTTCTCTTTTTCTCTCGCCACGCTTTCCGTAAACCTCGCTTCTCCCTGTCACTCTTTTGACAATATGGTTTTTCTTTTTCCATTCTTCTCATGTAGTTGGCATGCATTCTGTTCTTGATTTCCTGTGCTTTGACTGGATCACTCATGTTTCTTTCATAACGGGCCTTTTCCCTTGCACGCTTGGCGAGTATCTTTTCTTCTTCATTTTTTTTTCGCGGTGCCATATTTGCCCACCAAGCCTGCAATTAATAAAGAATTAAAGCAAAAATTAAAAAAAAGTTTGAAACCACACATGAATTTGTACATTGTAGATTCTAGTAAGCTCTCCCACTGGAAGTGGTTTTTTCAGCCTAGGGCAGAGTGAAAGATTCGGTGAACGATTTTCTTGGGGTGAATTCTGCTACAAGGATTTCCTGATTAATTGTATATACGTAAAAATTAATTTGATAAAGCCCGAGAAGATTTGTGGCATTTTTTGAGACATTTCCTACAGAGTAGCGATCAGAAAATTAAATATCTTTGACGTTTATGGTGTCATCAGACACGCACAGGAAACTACGGAATTCGTCAAGTCAATCTTCTAATGAGAATTGGAGCTGAATTTATTAGATTTTTGGGCAAAAACTCGTACCAGTGGATTTTGAAGGTTGCTGAATACAGTTTTCCTGAAGTATATAAAGAAATTGGACTTATATTGCAATGGAAAATCCAAATTGAATCATAAACAACTTGAAAGTAGTCTTTCATCTGCCACGCAGTCTTTTATCTGCCACCATTACCGGCAGATGAAAGACACAAGCTCCTGGGTGGCACAAAGGTTTTTCAGCTTTTCTCGCGATCTGGTGCTGTTTTTCAGGAATTTAACTATATCGCCGGAACCAGCTCGGTAAAATCTATAACTAGAGAACAAATAGAAAAAATAATTTCGATTTCTTACCGTTTTAGAGCGGGCAGATGAAGGACAGCTGTTGATTGTGACACCACTTTTCTTCAACTGAAATCACCTCCACACGCTCCCAGATAAGATAAAGATGGTTCCCGCCTTTTTCTTTCGTAACCTGACATGCAACTTTACATCGTGAGGTGGTAGCGAAACCGCGGGAAACGAGAATAAGCCGCCAAAATACGAAAGCACGGGAAAGGCAGATTAAAGACAGAAACCTCCGGACAAGCACATTTATCCTCATGCCCAGCTTTGTTTGCTTCTGAAAAAATTTGCAAACCCATGTTCCTCATCTCTAGATATATGCAACAAATAATACCTGCAAATTTGGGCCGCTGCTTTGATTGGTAATTCACAGCATTCACGGAAAGTTGACTACCGAGGGGTCCGGACAAGGCAGATTAGTAGACATTTTGCTGTTTAAACTTAAATTTCTATATTTTAGAGTGAATATTTTCATATTTTGTTGATTGCCCGTTGTAGAGCAAAGTGGATAGCTTATATGGAGATTTTTTTTAAAGCCCAAATCATACACGAGCGTTCGGAATCCTCTCCGGACAACGATTGTCCCTTTCTGGGAAAATGACCCAGATGGAAGTCGAAAAAAGTGAAAACGATGGAATGACGAAACCTGTCGACTACTGACTCAAGAGATACTGTCGACTTCTAACACATGTAGGTCGACTACTAGTGCAAAACCATGTCGACTACTGAAGAAAATGTTGGTCACTGGTGTCGACTACTAGAGCATTGGGATTTTTTACAAAACTTGTTTTTCCCTTTTCAAACCGAGTTGAATAATATTTCCCGCTGCCAGGTCTTTGAGGGAAGGATCTTGGGTACACAATGAACAGGTTTGCAATGAGAAAAAACTATTTCCCTACGTGAAAGGTAAGCTCAAAGTTCAAACTTCCTTTAACGTGTCAACTTCTGACGCATTACCTTACCTAGATCGTTTTGTTGCGAATTGCATGGACTCCATGAGAGGTGACGTAATGGGTAATTGGAAGGGATTAATTGGAATAGGTAATTGCTTCAAACCATTCCCATTACAGGAATGGTAATTGCAATTACTTGGGAAGTATTTGCCAGCTTAAAATCCCAATCTATGGCTAGTAGGCATACCTAACCATACTCACTGTACTCATTTCATTGCATTTAAGAAAATTAATTGAGAAAGTAATCATTAATCAAGGTAATCATTACCTAACAATTCTGGAAAGGAACGACACTTAGATGTCCTCAAAGTCGAAAAACTCAATTCTTGAACGTGTAATGAGGATAATGGTCACATATTGCTCAGGAACAAATTGTTTACCTTTCTCTATTATGCTGTCAATTATTGCTTATAAATTTTAAAAGTGGTCAATACACTAGATAGTGCAAGACATGATACGTACCACGAATCTTTTTGAGGGAACCAGGACCGGGAAGTATACTAGGTACAGATCCTCGCTTCAAGTGAAAACGACTTCTCTCGTACTGGAAATAAATAAGAATGGAATGTACCAATTCGCACCCATAAATTGATGAATCAGGGAGATTAAACAAGTCAGTACTAAAGATAAGTAATCAATAATTAGTAACCGCCCCCTCGTCTCGTATTTTAATAAATAAAAAAATTTAGCCAAAATTTAAACAAAATTATTGTATGAATTAAAAAATTCTTATTCCTTGATATAGTGAATTTAGACCTTTATTTTAAACGTTCATGTCAATCTCAGCCTGAGATATCCTTCAAAAATTGTCCAACCTTAACCGCAAAATGTCACTTGTGGCTAACCAAACCAAGTTCGTGATTTACGAAATCAAATTAGTTTGTGAAGAACCACACAATATAATCTACACGAATCCCTTCAGTCCAGTAAAATAAGGAGCGGACCTCGAAGTGACCTGGGAAAGCTGGAAGTTGTTCTAAAACCTTAAAATAGTCTGGAAAACGTATAGTAATCTGAGTTTGTACTCCTCAAGGGAATGAGCTTAACTTTTGGTGCCCTGAAAACGTCTTGATTTTCGAACTTTCTTCAGTGCTTCGCTTATAACTCATAAACAATGCATCCTAGCGAAAACTTAACCGACAGACAATTTAACGAGCATTACATTCTGCGTCGATTGAGCCCCTAACTCTAAAATTGGAGCAACGTAAAGGGTTGAAAAACGACAATTTCCCCCATACTATTGACTGAAATGTACCATTTGACGACTTTCTGTCGTCTGTAGCATCAAAAGTACTGGTCTTATCAAAACACTCTTCGAATTTTCCCGATTTGAATTAGTATCTTTCACTTGGCCTGAAACAATGTAATCTACGTAAATAAGGAGTGGACCTCGAAGTGACCTAGAGAAAGCTGGAAATTGTTCTGAAATCTTAGGGTGTTTACTGTTTTGATAGGACCAGTACTTTTGGTGCTACCGACGACAGAAAGTCGTCAAATGGTACATTTCAGTCAATATGGGAAAAATTGTCGTTTTTCAACCGTCGGTGAGTACCCTTTAAATTGGTCCAATTTTGGAGTTGGAGGTTAATCGACGCAGAATTTAATGCTTATTAATTTGTCTGTTGATAAGGTTTTTCCTAATTTTACTGGACTGAACCCACTGAGAAATATACATGTCCAAATTATGAGCCGGTAGGTAGGTACTTCAAGCGTATCTGATATAATATACTTATAATATTATAAGTAGGTACCCATGCAATGCTTGAGAAGTACCAGCTCATAATTTCTATTATTACATAATAAATCCCCCCCTCCCCAACAGTCATATCAATAGTGGTAGTTAAGTCATCGAAATGATCTGAAAACTGCAGATAACCCTTTTTAAATAGGTAAGCCGAATTTTGTTAGCCTGAGCACACTATTTCACATTTTGCATATTTCACACCGTCCGGTTATATCCGTACAGCATACCTGATGAGAAAAAAGTCATCCGGTTTTCCTTTCTCTGACGCCATGACATTCAATTCTGTGCAAACCACAATCTTGCCCGCGGTTCTCTCCTCTCTCTGTGACTTCGCTACCAAAAGTACTCGATATCACAAGAAAATATTTGATACTTTACTCGTATCGATAGGTATTGCACGTCACTATCTGAAGTCAATTCTGTGCAAACCACAATGTTGCCCGCGGTTCTCTCCTCTCTCTGTGACTTCGCTACCAAAAGTACTCGATATCACAAGAAAATATTTGATACTTTACTCGTATCGATAGGTATTGCACGTCACTATCTGAAGTCATTGGTGTCTATGGACTCACGGTGGCCGCACGGATATGACTGGATGGTGTGAAATGTCCTGTTGATGGACCCATAAACTGAAAGTTTAGAGGTTTATACGTGAAGGTGGATTAGTGGTACTTATCCATCAACAGTAATACAATGTAATACTGTCATTCAGAACGTGGTGTGGGGCTTCGTACCTCGTGTTCGATCCTTTGGTTGTTTATCACCAAAGGAATAATCAGCTTGTCTTCAAGTTCGATAGAGTGAAAATGCAATCCGCATACGTATCTCGAAGTGAGAGTCTTGACATCCATTGTCGCGGCTTCTGGGCGGTTGACTCTAACCCACCATTCTTCGGCGAGTTCCGGATGTTTATCTTTATTGGGGAAACGGAACATCACCCTGAACTTCGATCTCCTCGAACCCGACCCGCAGCCCTTCACCCAACAATAAGGCATTGTCTCGGGAGTATTCGCCTGAGAGTGACGACGTACACGAACGAATAATACGGTTACATAGAAATGTTTGCAAGGAATAACACTGAGTAGGTAATAAGTAATCACCAAAAGACTAACCCGAAACCAATTTAAAACGGTCTTCAGTCACTCGGTCTATAGTGAAATTCTAGCATATTCAAAGCAAAAACAACAATTCAAAACAAACATAATCACAACGAACATGGAAGAATGAACGAAACTTCTTTTTCGTCTTCTTAATTTGTTGTCCAGCTATTGCAATGGTGGACACAGGTGGTAGATCAGCGTTGTTGTTGACATGGGAATAATACTCGTATGATGAAATTTCTTCCTTTCACCTTTCCATAATGATCTTATGTCTTAGGAACTCTCTACTAGAGTAATTATGGTAATATGAAACTTTATGGAAATACAACAGGCCTGTACAGTACTTTTTAGGGACTAGGAGAATAGGGAGGTTGCAAGTGCTTAATTTTTGTGGCTTCTTACTTCCATTTCTACAAAATGTAAGACCGATTGTTGCAGTCCTCCAAAATTAAAATTTCCACTCGTTTTTTGGACCTTTCGTCAAAGGCAACAAACATTTGCACAAACATATTAATAGCCTACGTAGCATTAACTCCAATTAGCGAACGTCAGATTTCACTGTGCCAATGACCTCGTAGGAATCATGTGAAGCTTGTTGCTGAGATCAAATATCGCTCTATGTATGTATACGTGAAATACCTAACGCTAAATAACACGGATTAAAATTATAATATAATGTTGCTTACATTATGACATAATGTTGATCTTCGAGAACGTTGACAAATCTTGGGGTAGAGCTAGTCCAATGTTGGCCGCCTGAAATCCATAACGGCACGAAGCAAATGGGCGTCATGCCACAATCGTCATGATGTCAACATCAAAAATCGCACTAATAATTTAATTATAATGAAATTTCAGTTGTGTAGAGTAGTGACACATCTTTGTTTTGGTTTTTCAAAGCACCATTGAGAGTGAGTGAGTTAGCTGTTTGTAGTTAGCTGTCTTAGAGCAAATTGTGGCGGACATCCTAGGTTTGCCCTTGTTAACCCAAACAAAAAAATTTGTTGAACATTGTTGAAGACTTTTGATTCAGCAGCCGTCCGTCACAATTTTATTTGGAACGGTTTTGAACTTTCCCACATCTCGACATGCAACTGTTTATTAGTTCTGAGCCATAATTTCCATTCGATTGATTTCACTCAGCATCTCTACTAACCACGGGAGAGTCAACTATTGAGTCGACTATTGAGAGTCGACTATTAGTCACTGTTGAAAGTTACGAAGGTTCTCTGATGAAGGCTGAATGAAGGTAAACCACGTCTAGAGAAGAAGAAGATAGTGAAGAAGATATGAGAAGAAGATGAATTTGATAATAATCCAAAATACAGACCTCTGCAACTGCTTCTCAGGTACGTGCGACTGGTTTTAGAACATTTTATGTTAAATATAAGGAAATTTTCCTTGTTGTCCAAGGATATTTCGTCTACATAAGTCTTTATATTATGAATCTTAACTGCAATGAACTAAGACCAGTCATATTAGACACCAAATTTTGCATATATGCTCATGTATCTACGACTTTTTTTATATGTTGTTAGGACCTACGACTGTTTATAAGTTGTAGGACTACGAGTAGTAGGTATGTACCTAAATTACAACGCGGAAAACCTTGTGCTAACTTCGTGGTGCTCGGAAAACAGCGAAACTTTTGCTCTAGTTTTAGTTTTTTGGCCAAAACAGTTGGGTCCAGAATACCGGTTTCCCGCTTTTCGGTTTTTATGAGAACCATTTGGTCTAGAAGCACCATACTGATCTTAAATTAAAGAGTAGGTAAGTATTAAATTGTCTTCAAATCCTCCTCCCACGGTCTTTTAGCAGGACCAGTCGTATGGCCGGTAACTACGAGACTAGAAAAATGACCGTAACAAAAAATTTGCACTTTTTGGATAAATGGTATTTTTTTTTGCAGAGCTCTATCTCGGGTTCTACTTGGTCGACGGAGTTCTACTACCACTAAAATTGTAGGGAATTTCATATAGGTACTTTAAAAAAATGGGAGTAAGTATAACTTTTTCGCCAAGAGGCTGCGTAACTACTTTTTTGGTCACAAACTGAAACTAGTACAAACATTTCGCTGTTTTCCGAGCACCACGAAGTTAGCTATTAGTTACATATTAAAAAATTGTAGATACACGCCAATTTGAGGCTTAAGCTTGTGGCAGGTAGGTATATAGGCACTGAATTTGCATACTTTTCCCTTAACCATCATTCCGATCTTTCAGGACCCCGAACTTATGATTTCGTCGAGGTCCTCATTCCGTTTCAGGCGGTTTCTGCCGCGCTCATGTTCCCGTCTCCTGAAGGCGTTACAGTCATCAATTGACTGTCCGAACACCGAGATCCCTTTTCTTCGGAGAAGCTTTTCCACCCTTCGAACCGCCAACATTTTAGGAATAGAGACGAGCTGCGACGACACAGGAGTTGCGATTCTGAATACAGAAGGTGTCATTTTAGGGGAAAGCCTGTACTCTCAACAGGAGCTTCATTTGGAGTAAGAAATAATTTAACAATCATTGTCAAATTTGTTTGTTAATTAATCGCAAACTGTCATATTCAGCATGTGGGCTCTAATTGAGCCGAAGGTATCCCTGGAAACTACTCGTAACAGTCTACAGGTTGTTGCTAAATTACATAATGACTCTATTCAGATATTATCTGAATAGAGTCATTACCAAAACACGAAGAAAGGCAATAAAGACCATAAGTATCCGGGATATCCATCAAGTATACTCATTACCCAAAAAGTTGTATAGCGTCTTGAATCTTGGACCAGTTGCAGTCCAAAGTTGCTTCAAAGCTGCCCATATTATTTGAAGGGTTTCGTAATCATTCCATGTCCTTTCTGTTCTGTGTACTTCTCTAATTAAGGACTACAAGTTTTAATTATGTTACACAGCTTTGGAGGTATCATTCCTCCGTTGGCGAGGGACTTGCACAAAGAGAACATCCAGAAAGCAACTGACGTCGCTCTGGAGAAGGCCGGCTTGTCTCTTACAGATGTTGACGCCATTGCTGTAACTAACCGCCCTGGTCTCCCTTTGTCCCTTCTCGTGGGCCTCAATCACGCCAAACGCCTCGCAGTATCTGCCAAGAAACCTCTGATACCCATCCATCACATGGAAGCCCACGCGTTAACTGTCAGAATGGTGGAGAAGGTCAGTTCCAGAAAAATAGTTTTTAGATTTATTTACACATGTTTATTTAAAATACGAAAGAGAGAAAGTTAGGCTGGGGTCAACGCACGTTGGTACAGTTAGAACAGTAGGGTGGGAGGGAGACTCTTCTCATTTACTGAAATTAGCTTTTAACAATCCACGAATTAAGTCACAGGTCGACAACGGACGTTCGGAACGCAAATAGTGGAGCCGCTCCATTTGATTCTTTGGGTTCTGCGTCCTCACCGCACAGTCTGCTTTGGAAATTTCCAACTAACTTGCATTTTGTGACAACGCACAAAGTGATGCCCATCCCATGCTCTCGTTGCCCGTAGATAACATCAATGCGTGTTGGCAGTAGTTGGGGTTGGTCTAGATTACAATTAGCCCATAAAACTGGTTCAATATTCCAAGGGACCTTCATTCCCGATTATTATTAAAGATATATTTAATAACGGTGTTTCCCTGGACCCTTTGAGAAGCAATTAACAATCAAAACAGGAATAATTGGAATCCTCAGTTTAATTATTGGGAACCATGATTCGAGGCAAGGTTTATTGCTGTTCAAGCTTGGGGATCAGGGGCTTTGGCTGGAGACCGAATCTGTGACCAAAGGATGAGCCTTCTCTCAGACAGTTGCAAAAGACGGTTTGCACAACTGTGTGTCATCTGTCAGCATCAACTTTAGGAATTCCATTTCAAAGAACTCGACAGCCTCCATAATCTGAGAGCTTCAAATTTCAAACCCCGGGAGAAAATCAAGAATTATCGATAGTCTTGAGTCATCTCCTCAACAAAATCTGGAACGGGTTTTGTAGGCGTGCTGTCACTGGGGGTTAATTGTCGCTGTTTGGTGGATTTCAATTTTTTCAAAGCCTCAAGATGGATTACGGTCGATTTGTGTTGAATTTAATTGCTGTTTCCTGCCGAATGAATACTGTGAAAGAGAAAACAATTAATGAATTGACGAATTAAGAATCACAAACCCAAGATGGAACTGTGTTACTGTATACAGAATACTATATCGAAGGTAAGGGAAGGTGAAAAAAAGGTTTGAAAATGACATTATTATGTTGACATGTCAATATGTCATTTTCCCATCTCTAGTCATGACCTATGCCTATCAGTGGAATTCCGGATTCATATGTTCATATGACGGATCATCATGGATGTTGTACACATCTTCTGTAGTTTTATTTTAGCGTTAGAAGTTGAAGGCGAATAAATTCCTGCCAGCATAGCATTAATACCATTAACTGCCCATAAAAATAGCTCCTTGAGGCAGCTTGAGTTGCCCGTTGTGGATAATAGTATCACATGCATCCTCATCTCTCTGTTTCTGTGAAGTTTACAAATCTTGGCAGCTGACTGCTTTTTTTTCATAATGGATACTATAATATAGTAACTATGTTATTGATATGCCAAATATATTATATTTGGCATATCAATAACATAACAACTGAGCTGCAGCCCATGAAGTTAATTTCCTATAATATTATGAACTGTTTGTTGAGTTTTTAGCCCAGTGGCTGTAACTCAGTTGACTGTAAAAGCTGACTGCTGTTCTTAATACCAGATTATGATTCTGAGCATTTAATTGCAGGTTGAATTTCCTTTTCTAGTTTTACTCATATCCGGCGGTCACAGTCTCTTAGCCGTAGCTCAGGACGTGAGCAAATTCCTGCTTTTGGGGTCAGCTCTAGACGATGCACCCGGCGAAGCATTCGACAAGGTAATTACGTTAATTCGTGTTGCAAATAACCTTCCTCTTCTTCTTATTGTTCCTCTCCTATGGGAGGTTGGAAATCATCGTCATAGTCCTATAGTGGTCAGTTTGTGTTTGTCCCTTGCAGCTCTGAACAGTTCCTGCAAATCACAGTGGTTCCATTCTTTGAGATTGTCAATACAACTTGTTGTTCTTCTTCATCTTCCTCTTTTTCCTGCTATTTTCCCTTCTAAAATAAGCTGTGAAATATGAGAGATGTGAACTGTAATTTTCCTTTTTTTCTATCAAATACTCGTAAGTTGTAATTCTCTTAAATCTTGTCTTTTCAGATTGCGCGAAGGTTGAAACTGAGAAATCTCGAAAAGTTTTCCAGTATGAGCGGAGGCCAAGCTGTTGAGACCGCAGCTGCGGAGGGCGACCCTACAGCATTTCCCATCTCCGAACCACTACTACATAACAAGGACTGTAATTTCAGTTTTGCCGGGATCAAAAACTCGACCAGATCCTTCATCATCCAGGAAGAAGAGAAACACGGTAATTACTTGGGTCGCTTTCTCTTAACAACCCACTGGAAACCATCGGATATTGATTTGTCTGGGGAAAGAAAACCTTGATTTTGAAAGATCGACGTTTCGTTTACAAGTTTAACCTTTGTTTGTATGTGTTCAGGAATCGAAGGAGACGAAGTGCTACCGAATGTGAACGATGTCTGCGCTAGTGTGCAACTTGCTATCACTAAACACCTCTGTCGACGAGTATGTAGGGCTATGGAGTACAGCGATAGAAACCAATTGGTTAACCCTGACAGAAAAAGTCTGGTGAGCTATTTTGGTTAAATTGAGTTTTCTGTAAGAACGCAAAAGTTAGGAGCATAGGTTTTTTCAGGTCTATGATGAATAATGGTTATTATCATGGAATATTATGATTAATATAGAATATTCATTCATTTATTATTTATATTCATAGCCTTCCAGCTAGCCCTGTCTACAAGCTCAATATTGAATTACGTCATTTGATCAAATGCCAATAATTAAAAAGATAATTTCTATGTGCAAGGTGGTATCCGGTGGAGTTGCTTGTAACGGTTTCATCGGAAGAGCCATGCGCTACATCTGTTCCCGCCAGGGTTACGAAGTCTTCATTCCGCCGCGCCACCTCTGCACCGACAATGGCGTCATGATCGGTTGGAACGGAGTCGAAAAATGGAAAGCTCGAGTTGACGTTCATCCGCATGATTCACTTGATTCCATCGACATATCATCCAAGTACGTACGAATTACGCTTCGAGATAAGAGTAGGGCAGAGGTAGTACGTTGGTAGTAGATGGGTGGAAGGGTTATTCACAAACTTGGCGCTTAAGGTGAGAGCATAAACAACATACACGCTTTATTAAATAATGGGACACATTTTGTCCCTTGGGAAGTGGTGAATGGTGGTGTTGTTTGAATGATCTTTCTCGCCACTCAACGTTAGGATCTAAGTACTCGTACTAGCAACTATCTCAATGCTGGTACCTACTACACCATTACTGAGCAACTAAGTTCACACAATTATCTATCACAATCATCATTCATAAAAATTACCTTTCTCATTCCACGTAACATAAGTAAGTAGTTCATTATTGAGGACAATAAAAACTTGCAACTTATCCATCAGAACTTCATATGTAAGAGTTAATGTGGGTGCGGCTGGATGCTGACATCTTATCCAAGTTTGTAAAAATATTGGCAGAGCTGCCCTTCCGTTCTCCGTCTACCCTACTCTCATCTCAATGAATATTCGAATGTCGTATGAATATAAAAGTAGAATGTTTTTTGTATTGTACAGTTCCCTTTTCCTTTACCAGGTGTCCTCTAGGAAAGGATATCAGCGCAGATGTTGTGAGCGCTTGCGTGAAGACACCGTCGATACCTCTCCAAGGGCTTGTCGACGCCTGCAAGCTGTAGACGCATCTGATTTATTCGTTGCTAAACTCCTGTGTAGTTCTGTGCCGTGAGTGTAGTGCAATTCAGCAAACTCCTGAACTTGACATTTTGATAGTCTTCCTGCTCTGAAGGGGAATAATTTTTATAATGAAGGCTGCGGTCTGTTATGGAAAATGATATAGCAACTCCTAATTAACTGTTTATAAATTACTAAAATTTACTCAGGGATATCGTTCGATTGTGTAAAACTTGATATTTTTATAAACAGTTAAGTAGTTAACATTTAATGGAGTTTTGATATGTACAATAGCAGCCTTTAACATTACTGCACAAATGTTTGCTAAAATTCATTCAATTTACTGCTGTTGAATGAACTGCCAATGAATTGAAAATGATGTGCAAGTTGAAAATTGGTACAATTGTTGTCGAGGAAGTGTTATGATTTATAAAGAGGCATTGAGTTCAGAGCCTCAATATGTCTTACGTCTTGTAACACTAATAAACTATAAAAACCACTAACGTGTACCCAATCAGTTCCTCAGTGTTAGGAAGCTTTCAACAGGGCCAAACAGATAATTTCAGAAAATAGTAGGTAGGTGGAGACTGGTTATCTCTTGATTTGTCAAATTTATAAAAACCGTTTATTCAAACGCCGAAATAATCACAATTGTGTTGCTATACATTATGAAAACAAAATACATACGCTATACAAACATGCTATACATTTACAAAATCAACTCGTGAGACTTAATAAAACTTCCTCCGTTACCTGTAAATTAACTCAACTCAACTTAGATCCGAAGGACTTCATAGATCAATTGTATAACTAATGTACAACAAAAAGTGTCGCCTATACTTTTTTTAAATCCACTCTAAATGACACTTTTTCCACTTTTTTTGTGGAAAAATCAAAGAAAGTGTAGTGTAGTGGTAAAACCAAAGAAATTATACGTGTTGTTTATTTAGTTCGGTACGTATTCGGTGACGCACACTCTCCTTGAAGCGTATACGTAGAGATGGGAAATAATCTATCGCAGTTTAACCTTTTTTGAGGAACTTCTAACATCTACAGGTGGCAGATCCTTTGGGAAACTCCTTATTGTCGAGGATTTTCCTTGGTTGTTTACAGCTTGGCCACAACAGCTCATGGTTTGATAAGGCAAAACAAAATCAACAATGTAAACTTTGGGTGTACAAAATTCATTTATTTCAATACCTATGATAATATACAAATAAAGTTACGTAATGTTATCTACTCGTTCCAAGAGAACTAGTGCCTGGAATCAAGACCCCTTGAGATCACTTGCAGCACCCTTGTCTACTCCAAGTCTTGCTGGTTATCAAGATCCAGTGCCGAATTCGATATGCTTTTTATTTATCACGTCACTTGTCTCCCCCAACAGGACATGAAAATACCAGCAGCCTCTGCCGAGAAATTAAGGCCAGATTCACGTAAACATGTCGAGTTCAAATAATAAGGACTAATTTGTCACCGATTAAACATATTTTCACTGACAAATTTCACATTTAAAAAAACCGTCTTAATTTTTAGTTTTCATGAATGTTGTTTTGGTTCCAGTTTTGCAGTATGTTTTCAAAAAATGACTCGGATGAGTACAAATCCGGCTCTTCGAGGATAATCAGACGTAGTGAGAAAGGGAGCCAACCACTTGGAATTTGAGTGAGTTTGATAACTCGGTTCCTCAGTACATCATTCCAGGATGGATGCCACTTCGGTGGAAGAAAACGTTGGGATTGGTTGATAAAGTTCGTTCTACGGTTGTGTACATGCTCGAATCCAAGCCGCCAGCTCCTACAGAACAATGAACAAGTGTAAATAAAACAATGAAAGGACCCGAAAAATCCACAGTCATGCAGCATGGCTATAAAAGCGAATTTTCGAAGAAATAACTGGTTTTATGTAAAATGTCTCTAGTGAAGAACATCTCAAATAATATTATCAACCACGTTTCTTCATCTTGGTTTTATCAAACGGATTTTGGTATACAAAGTTTTCAAAAATCTGGACCGAGAACAATACTTAGCTTCTTTTTCTTCGAAAATTCGCTAAAACAAAGAGTGGCGATGGAGTTTCAAGAATGTGAAGAGAGTTATCATTTCCACACTCTCAAATACCTAGTTTACTGCAATCATATCATTTCATTCATTTACATTGCATGAATGAGACGAGCCCAATTACATAATTCGGGATGAGACAACGGAATTGACGGAGCAACAAATTCAAATGGAAGGGTACAGGGAAAAAGCAAGGACAGTCCAGTGAAAACCGAATTTGAAAAACGGGCCTACTGGGAAGAAACAAGAATATTTTAAGAGTCTCTGAAAAAAATATTGGGCTCGCTATTGGAAATGGCCCTCCACTTTTGGTTTATTATCTTCGATTATGAACCATTGGAATCGCCCAAAGAAATTTTTCTTCTTTCTTTTTCCGCTTTTTTTTGAAATGGAAATGTCTATGGGTCATGTGTTTTTTAATTCAACCCAATTTTCAGATCAAATTTATTCTTGCATACTGACTCTACAGGTCTTTTCAACTTCAATAACAAATAGATGTTATATCCCCCCCAAATGAAATGAGTACGTATCTACATGGATATGTCTCATTTTCTCCCTGTAACATATGTGTTTTGTGTATCAAGTAAAACAAAATAACGATACCAGCTTATCCTGGGCCTGTTCTAGTTAAAGTGTAAGTCCTAAGGAGGCTAGATACCAAATTACAGCTTCATAGAGTGAATAACATAGAAATTAGCTTTAAGAGCCACTCAGCTGATCCTGGGCCTGTTCTGGTTAAAGTGCAAGTCCTAAGGAGGCCACATACCAAATTACAGCGTCATCGAGTGAATATCCATATCAAAACGTATTTCTAATGATTTCTGATTTCATTTCTGCAGTCTAGTTACCGAATTGGTTTATCGGTCTCGCGTTACAATTTTTGATCTGAAAATTGGGTTGAGTTGAAGAAAAGACATGACCCCTGCCCACCATGCGATACAAATATGAGACTCATTAATCAGAAGACTAAAATGGGATTGCTTAAAGATTGGTGCGCTGTAATTCGTCATTTGAGGAAGTCACCAGAGCTTCTACTTTTTGGAAGTCGTCAAATGGTACGATTTCTACCCTTTAAATTGGTTCTATTTTCGTCTATCAACGCAGTATTTAATGCTCTTCAATTTGTCTGTTGGTAAGGTTTTCTGTAGAAAGCGTTGTTTAGGAGTTATGAGCGAAACATTGAAGAAAGTTGGAAATTTCGACGTTTTCTGGGCCAAAAGTTGAGCTCAACCCTCAGATTACTCGGTTTCAAGACTATTTTAAGGTTTTAGAATGATTTCCAGCTTTCCCCAGGTCTCTACAAGTTAGCCCCTTGCAGGTTTAATTTTACTGGAGTATATTGCTCACGTGGGATTGACCCCGAATGGGCGAGTGGGCAAGCTGGCAAAGGATCCATCCTACTACTTCAGAAGAATCTGTCTGTACATTTTGTGAAGAAGATTTACGAAGAAACCCGAACCACCTCGTTCTCGTTCATTTGTAAATCGAAATTTGTATAAATCCACGGGACGCTCGATATTTCAATTGAGAGTGAAACACGGCGTACGTGACGCGTACGTGAACAAAATTGGACCAAATCAGTCCTCGCATTGTCAGCAATGCGGAAACCCAAACGGAACACTACAGCACCTCATAATGGGATGTCGTACGCCCACAGTACGAGAGCGAGAAATTGTCTGCGTCTTCTCTCAAGATCCTCGATGCTCCACTAGTACGAAAGACGAAAAAGCAACCAACCACCAGAAACAACCACAAATGGAAACAGAGAAAGACTTGAGGTAAAGCAAAGAGAGACGAGCTGGAACATTTGGCATTAAGGGAGAGGTGGTTGACTGCAAGCTGGATGTGGTAGGAGCAAATGAAAACGGTTGAACTGGACGGTATATGGACTCCCAGGTATTGTTTGTTACCAACAAAAATCACTGTGAGTGAGATCAGAAAAATGAACTAACTTCTTTTTAATGGTAAGAAGTTTTGACTATTTTAGTTTGAATTAATGAGATTAGCAACTACCTATTGGACTCGAATGATTAAAAATGTACTTGGAAAATCAAATACTAGTGAACTAACTAATAGAATTATAAAAAGTTCGTGAAGTACCAATGAAATTATCACAATCCGTCGTGTACATCTTCCGCCTCTTCTCACCAGGTAGCGGGCGAGGGAAATAGCAGTAAGGGTAGTAGTGATGGCCGTAGCTGGGAGGGGGTGCAACCAGAGCAACTCGATCTAAAATATCAACATGATTTAAACCAGGTAGGAGTTATTTAAAATATATGTACAGGAAGATAAGATGTTGGGAGGCTTGCTGTAAGTAAAGCACCTCGACCTAATTAGATATTGTGCCCACCCTGAAATTAGAGCTCCAGTGGTTTTACCAACTACCAGAGGCATCAAGATTCCCCATGCAGTTTTCTGGGTCGGGGTTTTCATTACCCAGGCACAGAAACCAGGGGCCTAGCTTGTGCTCTGCCGTGTATTCGAGGCAGAACCGACACTCACTGCCTCCCCGTTCCTGCAGAGATGCTTTCAGAGTCGGCAGTGTCCAGTCAGTAGGCCTACCGTTATCCTCAGCCTGGTGCAGCTGAGGTTTAGTAGGTAGCTCTGCGGGTTTAGTAGGCTCCATGAGGCTCGAGTTTCTGATAGCATTCACTCTTTTACGGTGCTTTACCCGAGGCTTTTGGATACCCCACAGTAGGATTCAGGTCCAATGATAACGGTCTCTGGGCCTTTTTTGGCCAGTGTATCCGCCTCCTCGTTCCCCTTCAGCACTGAGTGCCCTGGCACCCATACATACCAAGGTGACATTATTCCTGTCCAAATTGCTGTCCAGGGCATTCTTGCAGTCCATCACAATCCACGATGTTAGTACCAAATATGTTTATATGTACAGTATGTTATATATGTACAGTATATGGACACCTTTTAATTTGAGGTATGGACAAATAAACTTGAGCAGCTGTATCTGTCAGGTCCTCCACACACTGGTCGATGTGAATGCAAATTCTGCAATTCTGGGTCGATTGGCGCCCTCAAAACCGAAAGGAATATGTGCAGTTCTTTGAGTGATGAGTGGGACGTCCCCTTATATTTTTGGTTCTGCCTGGTGAAAAGGTGACAAAGACAAAAGTTAAGTGTGTATAAGGACATTCAGCAAAACTATCTCACTGGGCTATTTGTTCGAGCACGAGAAATGCAAGAGAGCGACAAGAAATGTCGTCATGTTCTATAGAATGTCAAAAGACTCCTTCCTACAGCCACCTAGTGGGATCTCTTGCTCCAGCCAAAAATTTAGCCTGTAAAGGCTCTGCATGTCTCCTATTTCGCTCGGGATGTGGGCCTCTTCCTGCTGGAGGCGCTCCACCTGTGATGTCTTCTCTTGCCAATGCTGAAGGTGTTGGAGCTGGCACGCTGGGAGCGGATGGCAGAGGTGATGGAATGACTCTGGTCCCATCGGATACGTCAGCTGATTCCTCATTTCGTTCATATTGTATATGCCTTTCAACATACGATTCAGAAAAAGCGTTCCTTTTCGTGGTCTTTATACCACCCTAAAAACTCTTGAATCAGACCATGCATTCGGGGTGTTATTTAGAATGTTTTGAATGTTATACCCGGCATCTTCAACGTGAGAGTATTGGGGTCCCGAATTGTCAGTCCATAGTCCCATGCTGGGTGAGAATTACGTGTACATATTTTTCTGATCGGTACCTACATCACAACCCTTGAAGGAACCAAACATCAAATGGTCAAATCGCATTCTCGACACTAGACACTCTAAAAGTACGTACGACCAAAAGTTTTTACCGAAAGTGTTGATAACTGGCTGTTTCACAGCAGGCTTGAAGTGAAAGAAAGACGGGGATGCGGGGCGCGAGAGGGAACTCATCTTGTCCTCTCGATCATCCAGGTACACTCCCTGCTTGCCCATGGCTGCTAACTGTCGCCCCTGCGTCATAAACCACATAAAATATCTTGTACCATAAAGATTAGAAAATACCCAAAAAGAAGTTATACTGGATGTAGAATTGCAGGACTTAGTTACTCGTGAATTACCTTGGGCATGAACATGACGAGGAAGACGACCAGAGCAGATCCACTGAGACCAAACGCTAGACAAGCATCTCTGTTTCTTTCCACCACCATCTGGAAATGAAAATAATCGAACACATCAACGTTTTCTGGTGAACAATATCAAATTGGTACTTACAGTGTTGTATAAATTCTTGCTGGAGGCGTTTACTAGACTGGGGAACACCTTGGCAAGAAAATGGGGCTCTTAGAGCAAGGCCCTACTTGGGTTACTCAGAAAATTCGCTCGTTTGGTACTGCATGACTGAATTTTTTCTTCTATATTGCATTTTAAAATGTCCAGAAGTGAGAAGTAGCAATTGTGAGTCATCCAGAAATCGTCCAATTTTCCCGAAGTTGTCTCTCCTATGGACAAGTCTTATTGAAATCCTCCCTCAAGTACCTACACTTACCAGTCCACAAAGGGCCCAGCCTAGCCAGACCGGGATGACGCAGGCTGTAGCCAAGCCAATGAAAGTGGCCTCTCTGTAGTTGTCTCGTATCCCCCTACATTTCAAGGCCAGAACTCCCACAACGGCTATGAGGAACACGGTGTACACCAGGGACATCAGGATGTGCTGGTACGGCGTGCCGCACTGCCCAACTCCTCCGATCTGGTAAAAGAAAATGCCTGTTGAATTTTTTTTTCTCAAAGCCACCAGGAGTGGGGGTCATTTTGTTGGGCATACTAGTCTCAAGATAGTATTATTATTCGTAGTATTAGCAAGAGTGAGAGAAGTCGCTAAACAACAGCAGCTTTCATTCCAATGCGATCACATAAAATGGTCTATTCAGGAGCCATTGCTCACTTTGAGTAATAATAATTATTATTGCGTTCATAAAATTATCGAAGGATTCTCACTTGTATGACTCGAGGAGGGGTATTGATGAGCCATTGGATCCCTATGACGAGCTGGATGAGGACTGCAAAGAATAGGAGGAGAGCTTGGTAGGGGGCAGGCAGGTAGACGCCGCCGTTCAAGGAAATGAGGAAAACGCATTTGACGAGGAGAGTCGAAAACACTAGAACGTACGCTAGTCCTGCTCCCAGCCTAGAAAAACACACAATTATGTTATTATTAGTAACGTGTGGATTATTCGTCCATGAAAGAAATACACTGGCAAAATATCGGTTAGCCTCCAGATTTTCAGAATTAATTCAAGTTCAAGTTCACCAAATCAGGCCTTAGCACTGGTCTAGATTAGTGATTTTATATGGGTATTGTGTGATGGGTCCACATTATGGGAGTAAAATAATACAGAACAGTATAACAAAGGTACAGTACAATGTACTGTACATGTTGTAAAATTCACCTGACAGCGGCGCAGGTTAGGACAGTCGGCTGAGCGGCGAGGAGGGCGCTGACGGCGCTGCAGAGGAAGAGGCCGAGAAGAAGCATCTGACCGAGAAAGAGGTGCCGCCGTGAAGGCGTCGTCCTGTAGGTTTTTAGCACCACGAATACCTGAGACATTTAAATGAAGAGTAGTACAAAGACAAATTCTATTGTAAGTAATTGCGAAGACATGAGCGTCCAAATAATAACATGGACTGTAGGGCCGGAAGAGGTTCATTCCTATCAACTGGCTGAGTATTATCAACGAGGGACGTTCAGAAAGTGAAGTTACAAGGGCTGTGTAGGACGAAGGGAATTTTGTCAAAAAGGCAGTCTCTACAGTGGAGCCATACCTATTCACCATCAACCAAAAAATCCAATTTTTAGGGAGGAAGATCATGGCATCTGTATTTTGGCCCCGGAAAGGGAAATTATTGGTCGATTTTATAGCTAAATGCAGCTGCATACTGTGACACACTCAAGAAGTTAAATGAAAAATCAAGGACAAAAGGAGAGGAATACTGACTCATGATGTGTCACTCCTTCATGAGAACGCTACACCTCATACCGCCCGTCTCACACAGGACCTGCTTGTTTCTTTTGGGTGGGATATTGTGACTCACCACCCTACACCCCGGACCTTCACACCGTCGGATTATCATCTTATCGATAAATTGAAGGAGTTTTTGGGTGGGCAACGATTTTCAAATGACGAGGAGGTCCAGGATGCTGTCGAAAAATGGCTCCGGGAGGTGGAGCGGAGGGTATACGACTGGTCCCTATGGTTCAAAAATGTATTGACCTCAACACATGTTGAAACCTTACTTTCTGGACGTCCCTCATATTTGAAACTCAACGGTCGAGCGAACTGACCATTGGAGAAGACGAACACTAGGTACCTACTAGGAAGAAGACGATGGTAACATTGTTTTGGGATTGCAAACCTAATGGGGATGACCCCTCCCCTCCTTAGAGGATTCTCTCTCTGACCACTGTAATACTATGACAATCATCAATATCATACGGAGCTCTTCCCCACGTAATTCTGTCACCATCACCTTCAACGTCACGTTTTTAGTCCTTAAATAAAACAGTCAGTGTTCGCTCTTCCGTTCATTCTTTCACTTGAGATTCCACCACGCCCACACCACATACTATAATAATAGTGACATAATAATATTATTGTCTTTTGACATAATAATATTATACTATTACAATACTTAACGTATAGCGTACTGACCTCGAATAGGGCGATGAGGAGCATCGTTACAGCGGAGAACACCAGTAGAGGAAGGACCCACGACTCGGCGCGGAGGAAGCCGTTGGAATTTGGAAGGGGAACGGCCGACGGACCTGTAAATGGACGGACAGCAAACAAAAATTCAAATACAATATCAAAACGCTGCAAATTCTTGGACAATGGCTCACTATCTTCTGTTTTTTTTTTAACTTTTTACAAATTTATTTAATTATTATATATATATCGTTATGTTCATGTACCTAACTATTATTTACTATTAATTAAATTTAATTTATAGTAAGATGAATTACATGATAGTTATGGTAATATAATATATCATAATATAATCATAATATCATAATATAATATTATTATATTAATTAAGGTTGGCCATACTATAATCATAATATTATTATGATTATAGTATGGCCAA
This sequence comes from Stenodema calcarata, assembly GCA_963920205.1. Lineage (NCBI taxonomy): Eukaryota > Metazoa > Arthropoda > Insecta > Hemiptera > Miridae > Stenodema > Stenodema calcarata. The sequence continues at coordinate 21,059,229 of OY986058.1, forward strand.
CCTTAATTAACCTATTAACCAGGCACTTGATGTAAGATGCTACTCATCAGTAGGCCTTAAGTTTTAGAAATTTCAATACCTAACTCAATGGATTGATGTTTAAATAACAAGGGCAACAGAAAATCACAAAAAGAATTTAGATAACAAGGACAACACAACATCGATCAAGAATAACAAAGATTGAAGAATAAATAATAGGAACGGATTATGGTAGTAAGTGATGATTTGAGCGGTGATTTGAAGGGGGTGGTGGATGGTCGTGGGATGTCGCGAACTATCGGATTTGGATGATATGATCCATCATTTTGCTGTGATGCCTTTCATACGCCTCTACAATCACGTCAGTGACGCAGGGGATGTCCAGATCTGTATTTCTGACGTAGCGTAAAGTTGTGCACCTAGGGCTATTTTTTTCAAAGATGATTTAGGGTAAAAACAATCTCAAATCGGTATAACCACATCGAATTTTGATAATTATTATCTAGTTTAAGTAATACCTACCAATTAGGGTATAATAATAGGCGTCGGCCCGTTAGACTTACACCAGAGTTGCAAATTATCTCTTTCTTTTCTTATTTTGATGTATTCATTCATTTATATAAATCAAAAATAATGTGGGACCCAAAGTGCTTCCTTTTATGAATAACTCCAACGTTATTTGTAGCAGTATTTTGTTGTTATGTTGCGTTGCTTACCACCGCCGCCGGCCGACACGACGAGACGCGGGGGAAGCGGAGTGCTCTGGCGCGGTACCAGGAAGAACTCGGTGCTCATCTCGTCGCCGCCTCCTCCGCCCATCCTGCCTCGCCTTCTATCACCGCTTCCAACCCACCAGCGTCATCTGTCAACAGGAAAACCAAAAATAACTATCATTAAAATCACTTGATTTTATTTCATTTTATTACTTAGGTACCTACCATAAACGGGACTGATGCCCAATAACAGACAAGTTTTAATGGAAATCATGTAACAAACATAATTGTAATTGTAAACATAATTGTACATAACTGTAATAATTATAGATAGGTATGTATAATTAGGTACCTATGTTTGTCACATGATTTCCATGAAACATTATCAGATAATGTTTCTGATAGTAACCGATTCTGTTACTATACAGTATACAGAATATACAGAATGTTATAACATGTATTTATTCATAAATACAGAATACCGCATAATACCGAAATTGAAAAAAAAAAAAATAGAAAAATAAACGACAATCTGTGGGAATGAAATTCATGTAATAAACAAGAAAAACAAATTCTTACACTCGATATAGCCTTCCATTCTATACAATGTATACATACATTGTATACACGCTACGCTCAGGGGCGGCTCGTGGGCTCAGAAACTGGTGGGGCACCAGGGCAATATTTAGGTGCCTATTAGGTACTCACTATAGGAACTAAACTCAAACTACCCTTACAGCTAAACTGCTTCATAATTAGTGGTATGCAGCTCTTAGCAAGTCAGGAAACATCGTTCTCCAAAGAGTTCTCTTGAGGAGAGGGAAGGTTACTGACCAGTATCCAGGATTACCGACGAGGAGGTGGCTGCAAGGCAATCCCACCTACCCACCCAAATAATTATCTTCGAAATGATAGGAAGAATAAAAGAGACTGTACGTAGAGATTGTGACTGTACGAGTACTATTCAAAGAGTACATTATAAAGGTAGTCAAAAAATTATATTATTGGAGTTTCTATTACTGGGGTTTTTAAAAATTAGCAATCGCGACCATCTGCTTCCTAGCCGAGTGGTAAGTACCTTGAAAACCCCCTCTAAAAATGTCCTCTTATGCCCAGATTGCACATACGTTTTTCTTATCCAATCGTATCAAAACATTTTGAACGATCACAGAACAGCAAGATTGATTTCAACTAGCTTTTAGAGTTCGTTGGTTAGCTCAAACAAAGCTCGAGTCAACGAAGTCACCATCAGTTTCAGGGATAACAAATAAATCAGTATTCTCAACGGTTGGCTGAGCTACATAATAATATTATGTATATTACTGTTATTAACTGTTATTAACTTACAGAATGTAGAAATCAACAAATGAGATTCCCTTGGGCGAATAGTGATCCATTCAGTCTTGACGACTAGCAAAGCGTTCACGCGTTGCACGTGAGATATTAAATTTCAATGTTTAGTTGATTAATATTATGGAGACAATAATTCACTTTTACTATGATGAGTAAATACGAAGCTAAAAACCACCAGTCAATGCATTCAAAATAATATATTATAACGTCAGGCAACGTTTTGATACCATTCTTATCGAACATGGAAGAAAGCATGGAGGAATGAAACCCCCTTCTTCCTTGACAAGGAACGATTCAATGATCGATTGTTTTCGGCGTTCAACTTGATTTGATATTTTGGCCACCGCCCGGAATGGCTCCTATGGCGGAACACAGGGTGCCTTCCCCCACCCCAGGAAGCGCCTATACCTTCAACATTGAGACTGGGGCACTTCTGGTCGATCCGATAATCGACTTTTTTAATCGATAAATCGAAACAAAATGCGTTGAGGACACGACTTTTATCACAGTCACTGTGACACACTGTGACTGCAAGAGCTCAGTGGAAGTGGGTAGTCATGGAAGAAGGGAGATCTCCCCTCTTCCATGGTGGGTAGTAGTAGGTAAGATTTTTTTCTCCTTGTTCTATGTTTTTTCTGTTTTCCTTTGCAAATTTTTGGGTGGGGCGAGGGCCAAGGTGGCCTTATGGACGAGCCGCCACTGGCTACGCTCCTGATTCTATGACATGTCATAGAATCAGGAGCGTAGCGTGCCTCTGAACATGGGGGTACCGCACCTAGTATAGCACCGTAGTATAGTAGGGTTTTCTGTGACCGCACCCAATTCACCCCCCTCCCCCCAACAACAACACACACACACTTTGTAACTCTCTCACCCTAAAAATGAAAAAGAGACTTAGCTAGATCACATTTAATGTCATCTAGAATGACTCTATAGCACTTATAAGATCATTTTGGGGATACATAATATGTATTATATTACAATTTTCGGTGTCTTTTGTTCAGAAACGGATTTTGGTGTACAAATTTTTCAGAAATTCGAGTTTAAAACATTTTGGACCGAAAACAATAGCTTCCTTTTCTTTGAAAATTTGATAAAAAGCCACTACACCATGATGTTTTATCAGAGGAAACAAAAGGTTTTTTGAACTAGGTACACCCTGATAACCATTGGTCGGTACCTATTTTAGTTCTCAATATGTCTAGTACAACTGAAACCTACCAGCACACATCAAAACAAACACAATTGCATGGATATTATCAATTGATGGATATTATAAATTCTCTGGCCTCCGTATTTCAGCGAAAGCAACGCCTGCACAGTATAGTATAGTAGGGTTTTCTGTGCTGCACACAAGGGCATACGCGAAAAAAGTGCGGTGACCAGCTTCACGGTAAACAGTCAGAGACACACACACGCCCGCGACAGAATACACACAGACGGACGCACACAATGTACGTGTGACGTCACCCCCCTCCCCCCCCGCACAATTATTTTGCTGTTCCAATCTCAGTCAGATCGTGGATCTTTACCTTCTCCTTCTTCCTTTTCTTAGGTGACTTGGCTTCAGCCATGGATTCTTGATTGAAACCCACTATCACAGGTAGGTAGCATGGAAGAAGGAATTCTTCCATGGGTAGGTCGGTAGCTGTTGGTAATTTTCTTTTGCTTAAATATTTTGTTATTCGTAATAAATTTCTTCATCATTCAACTTCTACCTACATTCTTCATTTCTTGTGGGAAAGCGCCGCTTCCTGCGCAGCCCCTGCATAGAATGTACCTACAACCACCAACCAATAACCACCTGTTATTGACCACCACCAATTACCTCTTATTACAATTATTGTACTCAACGAAACCGAGTGAACGTCAACTTGTCAAGCGATTCAAAATTCTCTGTGCTCTGAGCAGAGGATTGTTTAACAGGTAATTGGTGGTTGTTGTATAGAATAGGTACATTCTACTCGTATGTATAGAATGGAAGGCTATGACTTGTACAGTGCAGTTGGGCATGGAAATAATTAAGTAGATGGAGAAGATGAGGGCAGTAGATAATATTAGAAATAAGTTTAAAAAGACAAAAAAAAATCCACGGTCATGCACTATGGCTGTAAGAGCGAATTTTCAAAGAAATAATAATTATTTCTTTGAAAATTCGCTCTTACAGCCATGCTGCATGACCGTGGATTTTTTTTGTCTTTTTAAACTTTTTTCTAATATTATCGACTGCCCTCGATTATAACCAAATTATTGGTTATATGTAAAATGTCTCCAATGAAGAACATGATGTCCACGAAGAACATCTCAAGTATCAACCACGTTTCTTCATCTTCAAAGTGCTCCAGTTTGAGAGTGGAATAAGATATAGCAATTCTGACTGTATATAATATACCTATATTATGTATGTGGCATTCCAGACGATAACTCTCGATAGAATTGAGATAGAAAGTTCAAATTTTTACAAAAAATCTCTCTTGACAATCGAAAGGCTAAGTTCGTATATGGGCAGAATCGGGACACTCTAAGGGGGGTTGGGGGGATCTCCCATAAATTCCAAAAATGAAACAGTCTGACAAGTAACACCTCATTTTGAAGTTTTTTTTCTGTTATTCCGTTCTCATACTGGAGCTGAAGATCTTATACTCGTATAAATCTATAAACTGAGTGTTACTCGGTAAAAAATGGAGATGAAATTTGTTATGAAACCAGTAAAATGGAGACAATAAACATAAAACCAGTTATTTCTTCGAAAATTCGCTCTTATAGCCATGCTGCTTGATTGTTTCTTCTTCGGTCTTGGTTCTCGTTAAATATCAGACCTGTGCTCACATTGAATCGCAAACCAACAAATTGGATAAAATCTGATCAGGGAGTTTTGGACTCTGAGTGGGCATTTTGGAAGTGTCTGCAAACATTCTTCACGAATCATAACTGACCTGAAGTCATTCGGCCTCGATCAACCTGAGAACCATGAGATCCTATTAAACTGTCGGGAACAATGAGTGTAGGAGTGTTGAAGAGCCAAAGCAAATAAGAGCGACGACAAATGCGTAGAACGCTATTGAACGTATTGGCGAAGACCTCGTCGATGAAACCCGAACCGAGAATGACTTCTAGAGGATTCTCAAGTATATTTGCCCATCTCAACGAGGTGGGGTCCCTCATCGTCATTGGCCACTGAGGTACCGATTCCAATCATCCGACGCACAAAGGAGCCTATTGTCCGCTCCGTAATTATATCTCACCGCCTCTGCCGCTCCTATCAATTTTTCTCTTGTATTCAAAGTCCCATCGCACTCGGCACCTCACGGCACTGGATATCGCTCAAAATTTTGCATCCTCCCGCTAAATATTTCTATTCAAAAATGTGGGAAATGTACAAATTGAACAACAACCGCATTGAGAAAATACGTCGAGAGGGCGGATGTACCTAGTCGAGCTGTAACATACACTACTAAACAAGATTTTGTGGCTTTTTCTAATCCTTATTGATTACTGGTGAGTGCAAATATCGTTACCACCGTACCAAAAACGCCAACTTTAGTTTTAGTGCACTTTTGGGTACCGTTGTACAAACCAAACCAGAGCCAACATACGTAATTCCTTCAATGGGGCAATCCATGCTTTGGATGGAGGAGCATGGTTGCAGCTGGCAGTCCAAAAGACCGAGATAGTGCTCCTGACAGCTACAACGTATATATATAGGTTATATATCATATTATTTATTTAAATTAAATGTTAATACAATCACAATTAAAGGCTAAGTAGGGCTGAATGTTCAACTACGAAGCCAATAAAGCACTTTATAAAAAAAAACATGGATTTCCACGATTCTGTTGCCAGCGATTTAGTTTGTTTCTTCATGGATGACAATACTCCACCAAGATGTATTTGATGAGTTTTCCTTTGGCCTGGATGACCTTATTTCCAGAAGTTCTAATTATAAAAGAGTCTGAAAGAGCCTATTTATAATATAATATATTTTATAATTAGAACTTCTGGAAAAAAGGTCATCCAGGCCAAAGGAAAACTACATAATATTATTATGTAGGTTGGTTGACGTTTTGATGCCGGTATGTACCTTGTAGGCACAAGCGCATTCTGCTGCTTCCCCAAGGTACCCCCAATACAGTGGTGCGCGCTGAGGTTGGTGCACTCTCAATAGCCACTCTCGTGTTGAGAGATGCCTTTCGATGGTTGCTCAGAGTAATGAGCATGCCTACACACCGCTTACCTAGGATCTGTATGGAGCGTCTCCACTCTCTGTCTAGATTGCCAAATTGTGACCCAAGGTACAACTGGTTCAGGCAGTTTGGAAACGCTCTGAATGCCCTTGAGATGGAATTGCCGGCAGGAGCTGGACTAATGGAAATTGACCGCTCAGTATTGCACAGCCTTTCGTATCACGGAACATTGACCTGCAATTGGCTACAGCTTCTCGAGCTTGTCCATACTATGGATTGGATGCGTTTCAAGAGACTTCTCTTCAGCCGCAGGGGTACCTACTCCAGGACTGGCCAGTAGTCATTGTTCGTCCCTTGGCACAGCTGCGGGTGCTTGGCAAGCATGCTCCTCGGATACTGGTAGCGGGCGCCAAGGTGTGCTTCTTGCCATCCGCTTGTCCCATCTGTGGTTGGGGCGTGGGCGACTCAGCGCTTCACTTCTTGCTGGCAAACCCTCGACTGAAATTCCTCCTTCCAGTGCTGGAGCTGCCTCTTTCCTTTGAGGAACAATTTAGGCGTATTTTGAAATCAAGTGATCGGAACCTAGCAAACCGTTTGACCTTTTATTTAAATGAAGCAGTGGCAATTAGATTGTTGATCACCAGTATTTAGTCTAGCACCTGGCAGAAGATTGTAACACAAGTCAATTTTATTTAATACTTTACCTTATTTTTGTAACTACGTTTACCGTGAGGGATTGTGACGCGTGTCATATTTCACTGTGATTCCTACCCATATTGCAATGGATGTTTATCTTGGATGCAATAAAGATTTATCTATCTATCTATCTATGTACCTTGTAGGTATATATGATCTTGGGACATTACTCTATAAATCCTCTGATCCGGTTTTGAATGCGACGGACGTCGCCATCGTTATAACAAACTAAAGCCACCGTCTATAAGTCACGAGGCAGAGTAAAGACGCCAATTTAAGCGGTAGATACCGCAAAAGGCGATTTCAATTACTGGCGAATAATTTATGTTGAGTTTTAATCGAGTCCTTGGTGATGACAAGCGGGCCGCTCCGCCCTGGACATACGTGACAAACCTATTAGCCCAAGAACTTCGACTTCGATTGTTCGATACGAGTGACGATAGGAAGTGGCCCGCCCCGGGTTTCATATCTCGTCCTTGAGTTATTGTTATTATACTTGAACAGGGTGTACGTTCGTCGATGTGAACTGACAACACACACGGACGGCCAGTTATAATGCTCGTATTATAATAGAACATCACATAGTGGGAACGGGCGTTGAGGCGTCGAAGGCGATACGGACGCGAACAATGGACCGGAGGTCTCTCCTGTTTCATACGCCAACGTTATTTCGGCACCTTATTTTTACATTCATCCGTCTAAACTTGCCCGAAGTTCTTAATCGTAAACCTTGCGTGGTATTAACTAGGGATGCAAATAAATAATCGATTATTTGACCCCGAGAAATTTTAATCGACGTTTAGCTGCCGATTATTTTTATTAATCCATTACCATTACTGATTAATCTATTATCATTACTGATTAATCGATTATTATTACTGTATCGGTTTTCGAATACATCAGGGTATAATGCATTCTAATATGCATTCTAATAAAAACTTTCAAAATCCAGATGTATTCGAAAACGAATTAATCCGTTCCTAACAAAAATCCTCAGTGGTGGTGGTGATTCAAATAAATCAAAATAGTCTTAGTTTTTCTTAAACTTTGGGAATATTTTTCTAGAGATGAAAAAGGAAAATTGGGAAGGTCTTGAAAAAATTTGGTCCTGTTCCTGCAGAGTGTGCTATGTGCTTACTCGGACATCGATGTTTTTCACAGAGCAACTTTTCATACATTTTCTGTCTTCCAAATTTTTTTCAAGACCTTCCCAATTTTCCTTTTTCATTTCTAGAAAAATATTCCGACCACCGTTACCACCCGCGAACAGCTGTTGAGCTTTTTTTTTTTTTTTCTCTTCTTCGAAATTTTCCTAAAATGTACCTACATTGAAAATACCACAATTTCTGAGATTCGAAACACAGTTAGGCCGGTCACCGCGGATGTTTATGGACAAAAAAATCGCAGGAAGCTGATTTTTCGTATGTTGTTAGGACATGTTGTTTTAGTCAGTAGTACCTATTACACCAAGTTTGTAGCTTCGAAATCTCGAGGAAAACTTATTAGGAGCCAGAATATATTATATCTCTGTAGGGTATAGATCCCGAGATATTGGACTTCAAAAATGTGCTATTTCTTCCATAAAGTTCGAAATTTAAGTTTCAGTCATCTCTTGGGTAGAATGATGGCTCGAGTACTCATTCCATGAGAAAGTCATAGGAGAGAAAGTTCTAGAGGAGGTATCTAGCTTTAATTTAAGCACAAAGCGAAGTCCGTAGGTTCAATAACTCCTCTAGAACTTTCTTTCCTACGGATCCAAGAGGCCACTAAAACTTAACATTCGAACTTTTTGGAAGGAATTGCTAATTTTTGAAGCCCAATATTTGGGAATCTCATGGAATCTAATGGACCTACCTGTTTAAAAAAACGCATCAAGTCCAATGTTTTCGAAAATGAGTTTTTTACCGAACCCTCCTATGTTGGACCTGGCCTTTTCGATGGTGAAGTCCAACTTTCAAAATTTGAACCAGAAGTGGGGGAAATTCTGACCGTAAACATACGAAAATTGGTCAATGTTAGGGTAAAACGCCTCAACTCACCAAAATGAGGCGTGTTACCTACAAAAATATACAACATGTTCCTAATAAAATATCCGTTTGATTGAGTTGTTTACACGAGCAAGTTGAGGCATTTTTCCTAAACAAACAACCCTCAAACGGAAGCTGGAAATTTTAAAATCGCCTTAACTGCAATTAATTGATTATATTGCTATTAATGTCATATTGAGTTGCAGTAAAAAACTTAGAGGCTAATTTCTGCAATGTTTGCTTTGGCTCCCAAAAAGTTTCCATAGGGATTTCTAGGCTGCAAAATTGGTGTAATATTACTCAAACATGTCCTAAAAACACACCTACTACAAAATCAGCTTCCTGCATTTTGTCGGACCTGAAGGGTATTTTTTTCGTCTGTGGTGACTGGCCTAAGTGATGGATTGCACTGAATCCATTCGATGTTTGACTCAGCTGCAGTCTAGTCTTGTGCTCTTATTTATCACCGTAACGTGTTATTTAAATAACGATGTTGTTAATATTATAGTTGGCGAAGACAACCCCTCCGAGTTTGTCTTGAGAAACGCTCCCAAGAAACTGACTGCTGAATGTTGTTGTCTTCCTGGAGAGTGTTGTCTATTTCCACTTCTAAAGAAGGGCCTAAGCTCGTCGGCAGGGCGCAACACATAAATTATGGTATCGTATTTGAAGTTTACAGCCGTGGCCACCTGCTCGGAGGTGCATTGTGTGCGCGGGCGCGGAGGTTATGGACCTTGACTGGTCTAGACGAACCCTCCTTAAAACTGCTTCTTCGAAGGCGAGTTTTACTGGCTCGGGCGCCAATTTCTTCTTCCATTTCATCGGCATCTTCGTGGGCCTTGGAGTGCAAGTGCTGGGCCCCAAGTGCAAGTGCAAGGTCTCTTTTTTATCTTTTTTTTTTTTTTTTTTAATGCCATCTCTTCTATTGGTCGGTTACTTCCTTTCTGAGTGGAGTATGTATGAACTGGGGGCTTGATCTGGCTGGATCTAGTGATCTGAGTACACACCTACGTTTTTACCACTACGGTCCACACTAACGTTTTCGGTGCATCAGATTTTGTGTGTTGCACTGATTTTGATGTGGTTTTTTGCCAAACTCTAAATTTTGCTCACACATTTCCAAGCTCTTGTTGACGTTTTTGAACTCGCTGTTAATGCCCGAGGATTCTGTCGCCCAGTCGTTTTTATCCTATAGAGTCTCATTACGTATTCAGCCGAACATCCCCATGAAGATGGAGGTCAAGGACGTTCCTCTCTGGCACGACCGCGTCCAGGCGAGATCAGTTTGCAAATTGAAGTCAACATAATATAATATTATTATATTTACTCGCGTCATATTCCTGCACGTATGTCCTTGGGCACCCAACGCCACTGTTCCCTCTTGACCATCTCGACGTTATTTTATGACGTCTGAAGATCGACTCGGTCTCCCAAAATGGGATTAAGGACACAAACCAACTCTTATTTTTACTTGCGCCATTACCATCTTGACCATTTGATTGATTATTTCAAAAATCGATACTGCATGACGAAAACCACCAAGAACGATACTAATCCGGTAGTTTTTTGTCAGGCGTCGTCATGATTCTGCCGCCTGGTGCTGCAGACAAACAGCGTATTCCGAGGGTCAAAGGACACATACGCACTCACATAAGTATATATACGATTTATACATATGTATATGTCGCTGTAGTTCTGAAGACGCGTCCACATTATGCCGGGCCGCATGGGTACAAGCCACGGGTTTTTTCGTCAAATTCTGTATTGTCCAAAATCTCGCAATTACAAAAAGTTTGAGTGATGAGGAGACCCTTTCAAGTTTTCTCCTGTATTTTTCTCCTTGGTTGTGGGACAGAGCCCACAAAGATTACAAAAATTAAAAAAAATCTGCAAACAGCTGAAATAGCTAGTTTTACTTATGTAAAATGTGATGTTTGGAACATCTCATTAAACCATTTTTAGCCGAGTAACACCTCAGATTATCAGAATGAGGAAAGAGTGGGGTGTGAGGAAAATATGCCGAATCTCCGGTCAAGATACGAACGGAAACATGAGCGCCTTCTTAGTTTCCCGACGCGTGAAGTTACAGTGATTACTATTAGCAAATCAGAATAGGTATAATCACCAACAAATCCAAATTGTCGTTTGGAAGAAAAAAATGTGGAGGTAAGATTGGTTAAAAATCCACATTAATGCAGCATGACTCTAAGAGCAAATGTTTGAAGAAATAACTGGTTTTATGTAAAATGTCTCCATTTAGTTTTATCACTGATTTTGTCTCCATTTTTTGCCAAGTAACACCGTAGTTTATAGAATCGTCAACGTTGAATACGATGGTAAAGTCAGAATTGCGATCTCAGTCCGTTATCAGATTAGATCACATTACATAAAGCCAGTTATTTCTTCGAAAATTATCACTTATAGCCATGCTGCATGACTGTGGATTTTTATTTATTTATTTATTTTTGTCCACAAACGACTGTAATAGGTATCATTCTTTAGTGTAGCCCTGATTATAGACCTACTACATAATATGAAAAACTAATTATTACCCTTCAAATGGGGCGACCAGTGGTCCTTGGTTGCCGGAAACTAAATGAGCAATGGATTGAAATCCGACAATTGGAGCGCGTCCGTAAGAAGGTAACAAAATGTATACTGTAAGTAGGTATTAATAAATGAAGGCTGAAAATAGTTAGGCGAAGCACGAGCGCGCGAGGTTCTTCCAATTTACATAGATGAGCCCGCAGTGATAACCTTCATCTTCACGGAGTCGTAGATGCCGTTTTGATAGGCACTAACTTTCTTCGGCACGACCCACAACGGAAAATAGATTAGTTCTGTACCAACTGCGAAAGGTCTTCCTTGAGCAAAGGCTTGAAAATTAAATCAGATGCGCACACCCGGAAATTGGATATTGGTTCGAATCATCTGTTTAAAATCTCCCGATGGCATCTGCGCTCGACGCATATTGTGATTGGAGAGGAGTGGCGGTGACGTTTCTCCTTACTGCCTTATACTATCAACTATTATACTATATAACTATTTAACTAAAACTAGAACTAGAAGCAAGAATTATTATTATCTAGTTAGCTATTATAACTAGAATTATTTCACAAAATACCCCCCACTTCTCACTTGTGGAAGTCATTCAAGTTGATTCCCTTGATGTGTATGAAATCATCAAGCAGAATCAATGGCAGAATGACAAGCCTCCTTAAACCAACAAGTTCATTAATTACTACCAACATAAAGAAATATGTCCAAAGCCCAAAATATCCGTCCTGGTAGATTGTGGGATATTCTGATCATTGAGCCCGTCGGTATGAAGTCAATTTTATGAACCCAGTTTTGTCACAGTAACCACGAGGCCCAATTTCATGAGAATCAATCATCATAAAATGCAGAACGAACTTGTATGTACCGAACAAAATATCTTGAAACATTTCAGGGGATTTTAGTGGTAAATACACTCCAATTGACTGGAATTGGATCGAGGCCGTGGAAACGTGTTTTGAACTGGGGATAGGGTTAAGGATTTGCACATTTGAACAGGACTACGTCATTCAACATTTTGGTTTATAATCTTCAATAATGAACCTCTGAAATCGACCAACAACACAAATTATTATGTGTTAACGTTTTAAAATACCTACATCTGAAAATCGAATTGAAAAAAAAAAAAAAAAAAAAAAAGCCGAGAACCAGGAACTTGATGTGAAAAACTGTGGGTTGTTCGAATCAGCTGTTCCCCAGTATAAACAATGACCCGACTTGCCGCCGTTTGATACCCGTTGAAGATGGTGGTTGAGACATTGTATAACCATACATCAACTAAAAAGGGTTGAATATTAATTTTGCGATTTTTAAAATGTCATATCTCGAAAATTTCAAATTGAACAGTATAATTTTAAGATCACATTTGAATAGAATTGAACCCAGAAAATATTTTTAACGATTCGGAGCTTTCCACGACTAGTCGTTTGCTCATAATGAGGGCTCGAAGATAGAGCTGAAAAAGGAGGCAACATTTGTTATAAAACCACTAAATGGAGACATTTTACATAAAACCAGTTATTTCTTCGAAAATTTGCTCTTATAGCCATGCTGCATGACTGTGGATTTTGAAAACGTGGTATATTAAACCAAAAAATTCTATTTAATTTAAGTACATTCAATTTCGTAACGATGCCGTAACTGGGAGAAGAATGTTGTGGTCCCGAGTATGAGAAGGTTTTTCCCTCTCGTGTGTTGTCACTCGTTGTGAGGGGAGTCACGTTCTCATCGGCACGGACGACAATGACAGCTCGCGGAAGACGTCCTGCCGTCGTGGGAGGCCTTGCAGCGTTTAACGAGGAACGGCCGATCAATTCCAAACTGCATCCGCCTCTGTACGCGTATAAAGCCGGCGCTACACGACGCGTCGAATGTTGGGCCAAACGTTTGACCGTACTCGACGAGTGACGACTCGACGAGTGACTCGAGCTAAAGCCCCAGCTACACGGTGTGGCAAACGTTTGATCCAGTACGATCCAGGTCGAGCCGTCGGGAGTTGTTTCAACATGGAAACGGATGATGAAGATGTTGCAGCGATTGCTGGGGATGCCCTTAATGGTTTATATAGCTCAACCGCTATTTATCTATAATCCCGCTATTCTCGGCATAACTAGAACTCAAACTGAGTTGAACTGAAAAAGAATGACAAAAATTGATAGGTTGCATATTTTTTGTTATTATCCAAGTACCTACTGATTTTTAGGTTTGTTTGTTTTAAATTATGGAAAAACGAATGAAGTGGAGACCCATGACACAGTTGTAGGCATGACAATAAAGACAAAGAAATTACTAAAGACAAATAAATATAATGAAATTCAATACAATTCAACAATTTCAATAATAAATTACCTGTGTCGATGAATACTTGGTGGCAAAAGGAATCAAACTGAACGCGCTACAAACTGAACGCCGAGTCGTGTGACCGAGCCTCCTGCCTTCCAAGAAACGAAGGTTCTCGACAACGTTGGACCCTTCTTTTTCCTTTGACTTGGGCGCAAAGACCGCTCTCTGACCGATCGCCCTCCAACGCCAACGTTGGACGCTGGCCATTGGAAGCTGGACGTTGGAAGGTCGGCTACACGATGCTACCAGTCACCAAGCGTCCAACATTGGAAGGTGTTGGTAGCATCGTGTGACGCCGGCTTAAGCCCCATCTGGTCATGTGTGAGAGTAACTCAGAGCTCAAAGAACTCGATATCACCAAACCATGTGTGGTTTGGATCAGCTGTTCCTCAGTGAGCACGAACGGCTGGTCGTACGAAGCTCCGGAAAGCTCTTAAAAAATCCAGTCATGCAGCATGGCATTAAGATCGAATTTTCGAAGAACATCTCACGTATCAACCATGTTTTCTTCATGATTCTTCAGTGGTAAGTGGAGCCTAGGATTTCATCAGTTTGACTTTGAACCCTCATCAAATCCTCAATTACCCATCGAATTTCCCTCAAATTTTCATCATCTGTTGTTCGAACTATCCTCAATCAATGCCCTAAATTTGGACCCGCTAGCTTCAATAAGTTTTTCACAAGTTCACTTTTAAAATTTCTCGCCGGATTTCTACTTGCCCCGGTCGAGCGGGGTAAGTGGATACTCAGCCCAATTCCACGTTGAACTGATGGGAAATTGAAGGGCATGTGGTATTGGATAAACTACTGAGTTTGATAATGAATCTTGAACCACTTTTCTGATGTGATTAATAAATTTGAATTTTCTAGCTATCTTCATTATCTGACGCTCTTTTGCTGCTATAGTGACATATCTCCAAATTTCATGCTTCGGGGTAATCGAAAAAAAAAAAAACCATTTCAACTTTGAAATATTCCGCTTGGAATTTCACGAAGCAAGGGTTTAAAGCTCTAATTTTCAAGCTTTAATATCTGGCTTCGTGATATTCGTTGAAATGGTTTTTTTTCGATTACCCCGAAGTATCTAATTCGGAGATATGACACTCTTGCAGCAAAGGAGCGATATAATATATTATATTATATATATAATATATTATATATTATATTATATTATAAACTTCTCCTTTTATCCCATTAATTGAAAATAGATTTTAAGACCCAAAAATAGTAATAAATGAATGATTTTCTACCAATTTATTACAATTTTTGGGTCTTAAAATCCATTTTAAGTCCTGCTAAGGTGAATTGCAGTAACTCCAGAAACGTCAAACCAAAGCACATATTTTGCTAATAGTTTTTTTCTATTTGTGCGTTGCCGACTTTGAAAAACCTTCTTTTCTCAAGACTTCTTTTCATTTACAAATAAATGAATTGTAAAAGTAATAATTACAACAACAATAATCGTGTAAATGAATAAATCAAAATAAATACATTTCATTGTGTTCCTATGTATTACATCATCAGTCATTGTACAGTTCCAGCCATTTCTTAATATAATTATTCTTAAATTCCTTCACCGAGCATTGTAGTTTAAAAGTTTCTTTTTCCTCATTCGCCACTCGTATCCCTTGCACTATGAATGACTTATTAAACATTGTTGTAGACGGTGATAGTCAGGTACCGAGTGTATCCAAACCGTTCGTGTTTGTTTACTTTGACTCGAGTCGTTTCGAAATCTTCCAAGGTTTTGTCCCTCCAGAAAACACCTTCCACTTCGACCGGAAGCGCCACTTTTAACAGATAAACCACGAAGATACGATATGCGTTGCACATACACAACGAAGACATAACGCCCTCACCCAACATACGAGATGAACCCTTTTTTTGTCTATCTCATCAACATGCCCGTTTTCCCCCTGGAAGTCCATGACACGCCTGGTGAATGAATTATTTGAGAGGCTTTCGGTCCCAGGAAGTTCGATTCCTCGTCAAAATATCTCCACCGAGAGACGAGATGTACTAGCTATTTTGGGGCCAATAAATATTATTATTATTAAATAACGAAATCGACACGTGGCTGCGGTATGGAATATATTGGTGGTGTTGGTGTTTTCAAGGATTGTAAACTCATGTTACAGGAGTTGGAGCAATCATGAGAGCATTGTTTCTTTTCAGGTACATCTTATTGCTTTATATATCATTTTCTTTAAATGCACTCAGGCACCCATCGCGTGACCTTTACAGTAATTTACAACAAATTTTACGACTCTTCATACTGCGGAAGGAACGAGCCGGCCGTCGTACGTTCGAAATAAAAATTAGCTCGGGAAAGCTCCAACCAAGCGTATGTAAAGTTCTGGGGTGTTCCGCTCAAACACTAAGGAACTCGATAATGGGACATGGGAGAAAGTGAGCCTTCCGATGCAGGGAGGCCGACAAAAAATTTAATAACCTTTGATCGCGAAAAATGGAAGGCGTGAGTGGGCTTTAAGGCGAAGCTCCAAGAAAGTAATGATACGGTTCTGGGCGGCCGACGCGTACCTACCGCGTGTTCTTCTGATAATGAAGAAAAATCTGAGTTGAGGTATCACTGTGGGTCAATACGACCCACTACAATGAGTACAGTATAATACATGGTCGAGAGAGCGTGGACAATATGCAAAAGTGAACTCAAAAACAGAAAAATACCAGAAACGTTGACACGAGGCCAAATGAGGATCGAGCAAATCAGGAATCATAAACATTCTTCGTCTGGTCGTTTATCTTATTGGACATATTCCTAGGGAGGGTTTCATTCTCTAACTACATTCTTTAACAAACACGATTTTTAACCTCTAATTACCACAATCCGCAAAGTCGTGCATAACAGTTTATCACGTTCTGTACAGATTGTCCTTCTGCTTGGATCAATGCAATATCCTTGTCCCACAACTATACGAAAATTTCGATCCAGGACGCAATATTTGGCTGTTCAGTCCTATGGAGAGGATGGAATTTAGAGTTCAAATAAGTCTCATAGAAAAACGTCCTCACTATCTCCCATGTATCCACAACAGCAATATCCAAAGTTGAATCCTACAAGTATGAGTCCTTGGGAGTCGTACTCGATCAGCGGTTAACCTACCGGGACCACATAAGCGAATTGATCAAGAGGCTGCGGAATCGCACAAAAATGCTGACACCTCTCCTTCACAGCCCTTACTAGTCGATCGACAACAGGATGTTGGTATATAAAACCATGATCAGGCCTATATGGGCATACGCTGTGCCAATATGGGGAACCTGTTCTGCCTCCCAATTCCGCCGCCTCGCGCAGTAACAACACCAGACCCTTCAAAGGAACATCGTGCGTGCTCCTCCTCTTGTAAGGAATGCCACAATATACAGTGGCTTTTGGCTGGAGACCCCCAGTGAATTCTGGCAAAGGCTGATAGAAACCTTCATTGCCACATCCAGGAGCAGTCCAAACCCACTGGTTCTTCAAGGTATTGAACCACACGAAGTCGCTAGGCTTAAACTTCCACGCCATCTCCCCTCATTTTTGCCTGAAATGTTTACGTGATTTTTTATTTTTCATTTTTTTAAATTGGTTATTCCTTTGTTCGTTTTGGCTTTGAAATAGGTATTTTACTCCACTATTGACCTTCTAATTTTTGAAGCAATATAACTCAATATAACTATCATGCCTGTACACAACTACAATATTACTTGTAATGGTCTTACTGAATAAATCATTTTAAATTTGAAAAAATAGAAGAAAAAATCTCCCATGTGCCCGAAATTGAGAGCCTGAGATCCTCGGGCAACGGAAAGGGCAGAACCTGGCGCTTTTTGGATGTTCTATTAGACTTTTAGATGCCTGTTTGAAAATCAATTATATGTAAATTGATGGGGAGGAGTGGGGGAGTGTAGAGTGTGGGAGTAGGCCATTGTACGAGTAACAGATTTATGTGATCATTGTCAAAACCTTTTGTAGGTAAAGGGAGCTTACTCCCTGCTGCCTCCCAATGTTTCCTTCGACGGCGTTGGATGAAAAGCGTTTGTTTCTATCGCCTTTGGTCACTGTTGACCCTTTTTATTCTATACGATATGCGGCAGACCTAGCACTCCGCCCGAGCAACTCTACGTGCTGCAGTCTGAATAGCATGGGCGTTACAGGGCACCATGGGGAAGGCAGCTTTGATATCAACTGAGCTCATCAATAATTATTATTATCATATCCGTGCATATGTGGGACAATCGCAATGGCAACTCGGGAACATGGGCTCACTGCTAGGGCCAACGATGTTTCAAAATCGAACCCAAAACTGTCGCAACATGAATTGAATCGGTTATTTAAGAAACAACACATGTAACAATTTTGACGGTTGTGAGTGGGGTGGATCTAGAGGGTGGCACCTCATCCCTAGACGCAACATTTAGCGCAGAAACAATACAGACGGTTTCTTAATGGAGAAATCTGGGTTGAAAGATACCGTGTAGAGCAGAAAAAACACAAGTGAACCACTCGTTATGTTTCTGCAGAAACGTGGTATGAATATTACTGTCATGTTGGGGCCCCAGTCAGTATGGAGCACATCAATCTATGGGTGTGTGATTTTTTTTTTTTTTTTTTGACCGTCAGTAAGAATGATGTTGAGGGATGTCGAGGGTCGGTCAAATGAAAATTGATTTATGTGCCAACGTTTCGAAGAATATATTTCTTCATCTTCAGGGCAGTGTACAAGATGGAGTTGGACTCCAACAGGGAAGTTCTTGCCTCCAGATCACAGAAGTAACAACTTCTTGTTGTTACTTCTGTTAAGTTACAAAGTTGTTACTTCTGTGATCTGGAGGCAAGAACTTCCCTGTTGGAGTCCAACTCCATCTTGTACACTGCCCTGAAGACGAAGAAATATATTCTACGAAACGTTGGCACATAAATCAATTTTCATTTGACCGACCCTCGACATCCCTCAACATCACCAATCTAAATGCCTCACTGTCAATTTGGACTGTGGTCAGATGGGTTTATTGACATACATGTAATATCAAGTTTTCAACCAAGTGAAAAATGTCGAGCAGTAAGTCAGAAAGTTATAGTCTGCATTGAAAACGAAGAAAAACGAAATGACTAATGAAAAACGTATAAAAGATCATTAGAGAAGCTCCGGTGCAAGGTAAGACTTATCAATACTATTAAGGTAAAGCAGTTCTGTGGCCAAACAGCACGTGTGGTTTGCTATGCTATTCATCGATTGGCGAGGAAAACAGGGGAGTTTTATGGAGAAAGTTTTACAAAGTTTACAAAGTTTTACTCTTTGAAGATTAAAATCACTCAGACTACATACCCACAAAGTACCAAAGCGACAACGTGTGGTATTGACAAGGTCAGATGAACCAGGTATTTCAAGTTCGGAGCGTCAAAAAACAAAACCTAAGCGTAACTTTTTCTAATAATGTGAAGAGTGACGGACAAATTACACCAATGTGCAAGAATGTCTGCTCAAAATGTGAGTTTTGTAGCGAAAATGATATATGCAGACTTGTGTGATTGTGCTAAAAGAGTGCTGCAGCAGAGCTCATTATTTACAAACGTCAAGCCAAAACATTTTATACTTTATTTTTTCGTTTTTCTCAAAAATAATGAAAATGCTACATGTGTTGTTTCTGAAATAACCGATTCAATTACTCTTATTTAGGATTTAACGTTAAATTTATTTAGAGTTCGAGTCAGATTGAGCTACAGGGCGCTTGAATCTTTTCCTCCTTCGGGCGAAGCTCTAGGGCTCTAGCGTCCTATTCACCATTTCAGCTTCAATAGCCGACTCAGGAAGTCCTTTATCCCACATACTAAGAAGTGATAATTCCAAATTACTCAACAGTGTTGCAACCTCCAAGCAGAGCATGTTCAGAAGAGAAACAGCCGTGAGCTAATCTCCACTCGGGGGTATTAGCCTGCACAAACGGCATAACCAGACGGATCAAGTCGGCTACGTGACGTGATGTGGGAAGGGAGGACGTACAACATAATCCGAAACACGACTACCGGCTTTACGAGGAGCTTGACGGGATCGGAGGCAGCCGACCGAGGAGCATCTTATTAATAATCGGCCAACTCACGATTGTTACCGCCTACCTTCACCGGCGACTTAGATTGCGGAGGTCCTCAATTATCGAACCGTACGGTATTAACATAGGTGCAGAGTAACACCGGTACATAGTCAAGACCGGTAGACGAATGAGAAGGAAGGGGAAGTGGGGAACATTCGACCCTTCCAACAAAAAATAGGCTACTGTTAAGTCCAAATTGACATTTTTAATACGTATATTGTTATAATTACCTCGGTTCCACTGTGCATATGTCGAATGATAGTGCGGTTGAAATTAGTAAAAGATTGTTGTCCGCCAACCGGTGCTATTTTGGGCTTCTCCCGTTTTTTAAATCCAGGACGCTATCGAGGAATTCAAAGCTCACCATGTACAAAACCCTCCTTCGTCCAGTTCTTTTATATGGAGCGGAAACATGGGTGATGACTAAACAGTCAGAGAACAGGATTAGAGCGTTCGAGAGGAAAATACTGCGGAGAATCCTCGGCCCGGTCTGTGATCGTGGTTGCTGGAGACGCCGAAAAAACGAGGAGATCTACCAGCTGTATGGCGATATTGACGCTGTCAAGTTTGCCAAATTGGGTCGCCTTAGGTGGGCTGGACACGTTGTGCGACTGCCGGATGAGGAGCCGTCAAAAAGGCTCCTCATAACGAAGCCGTTTGGAAGCAGGGGAAGAGGAAGACCCAAGCAGAGATGGATCGACAACGTGGAGGAAGACACGGCCAGGACTGGATGTCGGGATTGGAGAGGTGCAGCAAAGGACAGGACGCGATGGAGGGCCGTCTTGAAGGAGGCCAAGGCCCACCCGGGGCTGTAGAGCCACAAAGAAGAAGAAGAAGATATTGTTATAATTTGTAATGTATGGCTGCTGTGTGCCCTGTTCAAGAGAGGTTAGGCAATATGGCCACCCAGAGGCATATCCGGTCTGTGCTTCCACAGAACCGTACATCCCCAGAGCTGTCTAACGAAAAGATCGAAAACAGGGGCAGAGCAGCCATCACAAATTGTATAAATTATTAGGGGGAACGCCCCCTCCGAATAAAGTAGCATCAATGAAGGATACAAGTGTGAAAGGCTATCTGTGTACTGTGTACATTTTTGGATTTTGCTGCCAACTCAATTTTTACTAAGTACAAATTGCTTAGAAGTCTATTCCCAAAAAACTGTTACGATTGTAGACCGGTATCGGATCTTAAGTCAGCACAAAGTGTATCAATAGCTAATAGCCCTTGAAAAATGAATCTCATAAATTTTTGGTAAGAATTAGGGATCGTACCGATACCCGATTTTTGTCTTTGGGCAGAGGATTCAGGATGGTCTGAACCAGATTTTGGTACAAAAAGTTTTCAGAAATTTGAGTTTTAAAATTTTGGACCGAGAACTACGAGAACTTCGAAAATTCGCTAATAAAGTAGAGAAATAAACCATATAATACATGATCTACGAAATTTGAAAAAAAAGCATTTTATATCGTTAAATTCAGAATGACGTGGCTACGTCCCTATGATACATTCCAAGGTCAAAGCGAGGCAAACCTCATCGAAAAACCAGTTTAAAGTATGGATGCTCTGCCGAAACGTGCTAAAAAGTGTTATGATACAGGTGCAAAGTGAGCAAAGAACATTACAGCTTCAAAAAGCGCTAAAATCTGTTGACAATGGCTGCTGGGTGTAGTTCAGAAGCAAAACGCGCTGAATATAAAAATAGCTCTTCTCAACATCGTTTTTTCTGACTTTTCGACTTTTCTGAATTCAAATACGGATACGCATGCAGAGGTGTAAGGCGGAACGCACACGATACTTGGATACCTTGTTAGTTCCGGAAGCCTATTTTAGTTTCGCAAACGATAACGTACCTACATAAGGGAAAGTCGGGGTACTTCGGATATGTTAATTTCCATCGACAATCATCCCTGAAAGTTTAGAGTTTCATATGAAACCGCCGTTCTCCCTTTTATGAGCGGAAACATTCGAGGAGTCGAGTGAAAGTCAGACGATTCATCAGTCGCTAAAAATGTCGTTTTCTGCACAATTATAGGGGTTTTCTCGTCGTTGAAACTAACGTTTGGGAACTACTTATAACGAGAAAAGTGGTAAATAGTTCAATGCGAATCATCGGAAAAGGCCATTCATTCGAACAAGAAGCGATGGTTGGTGGCTCTTGAGCAAGTCATCATTTCGGTATGATTGATTGAAAAGTGAATAACTCAATTTTTTTCAAAAACGATATTATATCATATTTTTCACAAGTTCAGACAAAGAGTTACAAAGGGTTTTGGTCGTTGGAGGGGTTGTATGGTTTGCTGAGTTACCCTTGATCTCCGGGGGATTAGACAATATGCCCACCCAGAGGGTTATCCAGTCTGTATTCACAGACCTGGCTCTCTCCTGAGTGGTCGAACAAAAGACACGAGAACCAAGGACACTCAGCAAACCATCACACTCCCACCTTCAAACAACACCTGTTATGCCAAGGAAAACTCCAAGGATTGGTTAACCTCCATCGTAATGGTATTACTGCAAATTTATTACTTGTGGAGAACTATGCTCCTACAAGCATGGATATTGGCAGGGGTGTTATTGAAATACAGAAATTTGAAAACAGAAGACTAGCCAAAGAAATGTAGAAACATGGAAAACTGAAAATTGAAGATTGGAGGAGAGAGAGAAATTGAACAATGCCAATATGAATGCTTATACGCAAAATGGGTGTGATCCCTATAATATAGGAGTCCCTTCTGGAAAAGATCCTCAATAATTTAAAAAAAATAGTGGATGAGGTATCGAGACAAGGCCAGCACATACCTACCAACCACGCTCTGCTACATGTAATGTATGGTTTGCTGAGTTTCCCCTGATCTCCGGGGGGTTAGGCAATATGCCAGAGGGATATACAGTCTGCATTCACAGACCTGGCTATCTCCATTGTGGTCATAAAATTATCATAGTGCTCAAAATTTGTCATAAAGCCAATAAAATAGAAACATTTTACATAAAATGAAAATTCGCTCTTATAGCCATGCTGCATGACTGTGGATTCTTGGTTTATTATTTGAATATTTAAAAGCCTGTCCACACTCCCCGGCCTTGGAAGCTGCCGTGTTACGTGGATCGAAACCAACATCGATTCATTTCATTAATTTTTCCGAGAGAGAGAAACTTCATTGTAATCATGATTAATCAAAGTTACACACTTGGAGCAATGAAAAACGTCATGCGTTTAGGCCTTCAGGCGTTTGTAGGTCCATTTCGAAAACGATGCTCATTAAAAAATCCTCAATCGGTAGTTTTCTCAATTCGAATCGCTATAAGAAGCAAAACGAAATAGAGAAAAAAGTTCTGAATTAGCATAACCAGGAGCTCAGACTTAAGAATGGTCTCTTAACAATCACTTCGAGGCTAACTCTAATCTTTCGAGTTCTAAACCGCCTGATCTGGTCATTTTATCGAGCCGTTCCCATTTCGATCTTAAGTAGAAGAATCCACTGACGCGCTTTACTATATGAACGACTTCATCCCGTAAAAAGAAACAACAAATTGATTTTTCACATTAATTTAAACAGTTCATTATTTAATTTTTTTATGCGCGAATAATAAATAGAAACATTTACTTTTAGTTTCTACGAGGGACGTAAATTTGTAATTAAATAGGATCTCCTGTCTCTGTGAATATGTCTTCAGAATCCTCACTCATTCTGAAGACAAATTGACAGAGACAGGAGATCGAATTATGAATGTACAAATTTCGAATTTCGAGGCAATTTCACCATATTTTGCTAAAACCAATTCCATTTGTCAAGCGTTACAAAATCGTAAGGTCGCTATTACCACTTTTGAGAGTTCCGGTTAGTCTAATTCGACGCATGAGAGTGTAAACATTCGAATGGTAGCCCTCGATATTTTTTGGCAGGTCCATTGGAGTCAACAAAAACGAAAATTTAAAGTAAAAAATAGGCAAAAAAATTCTATTTTTACAGTTTTTCAGTAAGTTTTTGGGGGATTTGGAGGGTTTGGATCAACGTGAAAAAGAAATCGGGGTCATATTTGGATTCAGCATGAAATCTCCGACAAATTTAGCCCCATTACAATTGGTTTGGACGAAGTTCGTGATGACCAGAAAAATACACCGTAAAGTTGTAGTAAAAACTCATAAAAACGTCAAAAAAATTGCCCAATCGAAAAAAACGGACAACGGATAGTCCGGCAACTTTCAGGTTACTTTTTTCTGTAGAGCAGTGTTATACATTTGTGCGAGAGATTTATATGCTTTTCTTCCCTGAATAGACCAACCAATCTTTTTTCTGCATGGATCGTCAGTGTATTCATTAACACATCTGGACAAGTATTTGATACATTGGGCGATTGTAACTTTTGATTTTTCAATGTAAAAAAAAAAAAAATGGAAAGTGTTCAAAATGTTCGTTAACTTTGTAGGTAAATGTTCATAAGGTTCGTTAACCTGGTAGATAATTATTGAAAATTAAATGGAAATGTATGTTACTTCGAATACTTGCTCAATGGTTCATGTTGCTTGGTGAAACTGTGAGATATTTGGTTGCTATCCACGACGAGTTATTAGTGGACTCTTATAACAATCTCGCAGCAAAACGGTCGTCCAACCTTGAAAGAAGATCAGTTAGAAAGAGGAAGAAAGACTTGCGTACAACAGTAGTTAGTTTTTATTTTTCATTGTGGAATGAACCCGTGCGAACTTGCGGATGAGGGTATTCAAGGTAGCTATCAACCGTTTACGAGTGAATCGCTTTGTGGGAACGAAGATCTGCGGTGTGAAGTGAAGTATACACTCGAAATACACCGGCGTCGACAGACAGAGTTGTATGAACGAAAAACTCGTGAGCGACAATTACTACATATTACAACCAATCTGTACGTTTAGCTTTTATTTATTTTTTTACAAGGGTAAGAGACCAATTAAAATACTTATAAAGAAAAGAAATGACTCATTGTCTAATAACAGAAACACCTCCATAATTCAGTAAGTAAAAACTAAAACTCGAAGCTTAAATTATCACTCTCTCCCGTGGGTATTATAATATAATTATAATATTATGAATAACGGAAAAATTCATTGAGCACAAGCTTTAACTTTCTAAAAGAGTCACTAAAAATATCAATTTGAGTGTGGGAGAAGGCCAAATCCAGAGATCTTAATGCACATAAAATGGGATTGTTGTACAGGTAATGGGTTGGTGTTGATTGGATGTGAATAATAGCGAATAATACTAGGCATATCTTCATTGATATCAATATTTCCAAGTTCATTGATTCAAATGATAAAGAAAATACTCGTAGGACCAAGAACGGTACCCTGAGGGACTCCGTAATCACCACATTCAACATAAGACCCTAGGAAACCGTCAAGTTAGTGCACAGGTAATTGGTTGGTGTTGATTGGAAGTTAATAATAGCGAATAATACTATACCTTCATTGATATCAATATTTCCAAGTTCATTGATTCAAATTAAAAAGAACATAGGACCAAGAACGGTACCCTGGGGGACTTCGTAATCACCACATTCAACATACGACCCTAGGAAACCATCAAGTTTTACACATTCAGTCCTTTTGCTGAGATAGCTTCTCACCCAGTTTAATGCCACTCCATAATATATAATATATTATAATATAATATATTATATTATACCAAATTTCCAATTTTTCTGATGAGGTACAAATGGGATTTCACTATAGTGGGAGTGGGAATGGGAATTAGATCAAGTAATTCGATGGGAATTACTTTGGCCATTTGACGTCTCTGAAGATGTCGGAAATTGAATCTTAACTATTAATTTTTCCATACGCAGAAAACATTCCCAATACTCATATGCACATGTCAGTTTTTGGGCTGTTTGTATTTTTGTTTAAACTTGATATAATAACTGAAAATACCTTAACAACAGCATGGAGTCAGGAGTGAAGCCGTCAAAATGAACTGGAATATCGGGTAAATTCGTTAACGCTCATGAAGGAAACTGTGCACATCAAGGTGTAACTTTCAAAATAATTAATTCAGTCATTTGGCCGTTTTGTAATTAAAGAAGAAATTGGACATCACATACGCCAAATTCAAAGGGGAATTAACCTTAAAAATCTTTGTTGAGTCTGAACTCTCATGTCAGTAGGTACCTACCTATCAGACTAGAGGTCAGAAATGACTGGACAACTATTTCATACAAAATAAAATTGCTTGGTAAAACTCCTGGTAAAAGTTCCTTGGTAAAACTGACTGCTGTTAGGACACGCAGAGTGAAGTTTGAAGACTTGATCCGGAGGGAACCATACATTTGGTTTCCTTTCAGGTTTACAGACGGGATACTATTCGCCAACCAACGACTCACTGTACTCAGAAGAGCTTGAGCTCGTAAAAATAGTTGGTGCCAGTTCGTGCAGAGAACATGGCTCATATCATCTGCGAACATGAACATCTTCTCCGTAACTACCTGTACCGCGTAAAACCAAAGGTGATGTTTGGTTATAGTTGCCATAGACCCGAAAGTGCGGAAGGAGACGAACGGATGTGCTCTGCAAGGTTCGGTGACGCGGGTACAGTTGTCCCTGTTTGGAGGACTTCCTTCGCCGAATCGGCGGCCCGTGGAATCGTAAGCCTTCTAGAACATGCGTTTTTTCTTTTCTTGTCTTTATTTACATTGCGCAAACTTTTGCAACCCATCAGTGATTTATCCCCCCCCCCCTGTACTGACTCATTACAGCACAAGTACGATAAATCATCGCAGGGTGTAGCACGAGATACCCATTCACCCATTCGGTTTTCATCGTTTTTGGAGCATCTAGCAGTCTGTTGAGGGGTGGTGGGGCCTTTCCCGCCATTTCGACAACCCTCCCCATGCCAGTGAAACCCAAAGTGTTTGAATTCAATGTCCAGTGTGGTGTCGAAGGCGTGTCACCGTTAGTGCTTTCGGATTAATACAACGCCTGATGATTACATACAGAAACATTAAGAGAAATATATCAATCAGTAACGTTGCTGACTTTTCAACATTTAATCAAGTTTCTATTTTGTTGTTGTTTCGTTCATATCCTCCTTGGTTGAATAACCTTTATTTAAATGAATTTTTAACATTTTCAAAACGTCATACATTTTAGGAGGAACGTATAGTTTTTTGTACAAATTTGAATAGTTTTCAATTCAGAGAATTTTTGAAGATCACTCGTAACTTTACACGACCCGCCGTTCGTGTACAAGAAGGGCTAAAACGGAGAACCGACCAAAATTCGTCAATATGAGCGTGAATTGAAAGGCAGCATTTTCCATAGAGGAGAACAGCTGGTTCAAACAACGCATAGTTTTGAGATGTCTACATCTCTCTCCGTCCGGAGATGACCATCTGCTCTCCTTTAGAACAATATAGCGCATTCCTTCAGTTGTTTCGTGTAGTTATAGGACTCTCATGGATCTTGTATACAGAACAGTGATCCACACAGATGGGTGATTAGTATAGAAGACGTGTTTTTTTTTTTTAGATTTGTCCACCTGTGAGATTGTTTTCTCTTCAGTCAAGATGAACGATGGCAGTCCATAGCTATGACTACAAGCAAGCTCCTATGGCCTCGAGTTTCTTGCTTCTTGCTTGTACTATACGTGTCCAACACATCGGCATCTGTTTGTAGGTACTTACTTTTCGATAGAGATGCATTTTGGTACAAGTATTTATCCACGAAAATATAAATAGGACCAGCATTCAGTTGAATTGACATTGACGAGACCATCCCTGAGCCAGTTTCCGACTCCCCCTCATCACTCGGAGAGCCTCCATCTGATGTCCTAATCGACGCCTCGAAACGTCACCTCATTCTTCAATAATAAACTGTTGTGAAAGACAACTCGTCGCCGAGAATCGGCCCGCGTAGTTGCGTAAGTTTTTTTTTTTTTTGCGCTAGAGAAAATTCGTATGGGAATCTAATCGTGTGACATAGTAGGAGAAATGGGAAAGACAATCTTCCTCGGAGACTTTCTTCTAATGACATCTCGTGTCCAGGGGAAACGCGGCCGTTAGAGGGACATCAGTGGCTGGACAATGGGTAAGTTGTAACGAGACAATGAATATTTTGAGTAAGTGCGGGAGGTTGACTGCGCACAGAGCAGCTACTTTGAACATATTTCAATTGATTAGTCAACAATTTCAATTGGCATTAAGTCCGTGTAACCTGTGATCGCACTAGAAAACATCATGTTTCTCGCTTGGGGTTGATATGGTCCCTCTGAACTTCGCACAATATGTATGTTTTTTTTTTTTTTTTTTTTTTTTAACGTTATAGTAAATCGGTTATTTACACATTTTGCACGATACAGATATATTCACAAGTACAATAATTATTATGAATGCAACGTTATTTTGTTTATTATCCAGGCTCGTTTCTCTCCTAGCTCAGCTTGCGTGTGCGTTCGTTTAG
The DNA here is from genome assembly GCA_963920205.1 of Stenodema calcarata. Classification (NCBI taxonomy): domain Eukaryota; kingdom Metazoa; phylum Arthropoda; class Insecta; order Hemiptera; family Miridae; genus Stenodema; species Stenodema calcarata. The sequence continues at coordinate 21,087,604 of OY986058.1, forward strand.
TAATGCATTTTTGTTTATAATTCTTATATTATATTATATTACTTCTTAAATATCCTAATTTAACAAACTAATATGTGGTACCTATACCTAAAATCTAAAATTCGCCATTCTTTCTTTCTTTTAGTTGCAACAGCCGATCTCCGGACAATTTCTTGAATGATGGAGATCAGAAATTGCCAATTTGTAATCTTGTTCTTTAAGTAGTGAAATTAAGTTGAATTTTTGTTACATTTAATTTTAGCGAATTTTCGGAGAAAATTAAGCTATTGTTCACGGTCCAAAATTTTTAAAACTCGTATTTCTGAAAACGTTTTATACCAAAATCCGTGCCAGACCATCCTGAATCCACTACCAAAACACACCAAAAATTATATGTATACATATTTATAATTTTTATACCTAAATGTATAAATACAATAATATTGTATAAATAAATATATTATATTTATTTATGGGTCACTCCAGACGATAACCCTCGATAGAATTGAGATAAAAAGTTCAAATTTGGACAAAACATCCTCGAAAGGCAATCGAAAGGCTAAGTTCGTAAATGGGCAGAATCTTGCCACTCTTAGGTGGGGGGGGGGGAGTTTTAGGGGGGGAACAAGACACTCTGACAAGTGACATCTCATTTTAAAGGTTTTACACGCTGAATAAGATGGGGAAGGCAGAATTGCGATATCCTATTCCGTTCTCAAATGTGGTGGATACTTGAGATGTTCTTCATGGCCATCAAGTCCTTAAATGGAGATATAAAACCAGTTATTTGTTCGAAAATTCGCTCTTATAGCCATGCTGCATGACTGTGGATTTTTTTGTAATGCATTAATAAAAAAAAAGAAAACTGTGCCTAAACAAAAGAAATTAGGATAAGTATGTTTAACGGTTAAACCTGTACGGTAAAAGGGAAAACGATCCGTGGAAAACTCGATAAGCTGAAATCTTATTCGTAACTAACGCGAGGTCCATCGAAATGCTCGAGCGCCCGCAGTGATTGTCCCGTGACCCGTGCCATCCTCCGTAATTCACCCGACATCGGAAGTGTATGAAACCGGCTCCCATCGCGGGACACCGTTAGGCATCGGCCGGTAATGATTATGATATCAGCGCCACGCCTCCGCCCACCCTCAAAGAAGTAACCGGGGCCATCCATCGAGAAGTAATACCCGACTGAGGGGTTGCTATGAGACCGGCAAACAGGTCGAGCAGTCCGGCATTTGATGCATCTGACGCTACGTCATCTGGTTTCCGCGGACGAGAAATGGAGATGATCGACAATCAATCCGTTTGGCTGGTGGTTTATGGGACGACCCGCGAGTCGGGGGAACAGGGGGTTTCTAGTGCAGGGACCAACACGGGGCTTGATATACTAAACCCTCACGATACATTTGAAGGGGCAAAACCCGTAAAATAGTTAGTTTTTCGTATATATACGGGTTTTTACATATATGGGTCATTCTAAAAAAAAAAAAAAAAACGTGAAATTTGAAGTAGACATTTCAAAAAATTAAATGTTCACATAGGTACCTACTGTCCTGAAAAAAATCACCAAAGTCTTTTAATGTATTTGTAAATAAATGAGACCGTCAGCAGCACTTAAATAACTTCATTATTCGAATAAAAAATATGAATAAAAAATTTTAAAGTGAGTGGCAAATTCAATCACCCAGCAACGTTACTGACTGATATAAGTATTTCTCATAATGTTTCTGTATGTAATCATCAGGCGTTGCCTTAAATTTCAAAATCCGAAAGCTCATAATTTTGTAAATAAATTTAGGATGTGAAACATAATGAAATGTGAGTGTCACAGGGGTTAGCGTCAGTCCTTCACCCATTCGGTTTTCATCGTTTTTGGAGCATCTAGCAGTCTGTTGAGGGGTGGTGGGGCCTTTCCCGCCATTTCGACAACCCTCCCCATGCCAGTGAAACCAAAAGTGTTTGAATTCAATGTCCAGTGTGGTGTCGAAGGCGTGTCACCCTTAGTGCTTTCGGATTGTGAAATTTAAGAAACATTAAGAGAAATAAATAAATAAATAACGTTGCTGGGTGATTGAATTCGGCAATTAACAGTTTGTGACATGGGCGAAGGACTGGTTTCAACATTTAATCAAGTTTTTATTTTGTTGTTGTTTCGTTCATATCCTCCTTGGTTGAATAACCTTTATTAAATAAATTTTATTTGGAGGGATGTAGGAGGTTTTTTGTAAAGAAAACGGGGGAGAATTCTTTCCGAGCTTTCGGCTTTAATAAGCCATCTTCAGGGCTGTAACATATAACGACAATCTGCTATGAGACCTGACCGTTGTCGTTATCACCAACTTACAATTCTAAATAATTTTAATAATACAGTAACTGTTACTGACTTATGTTTGTAAAAAACTTGACTTACGTGAAAAAAAAAAACTCTGCAAATTCTTGACACAACGGTTCATTATCTTCTTTGTACAGATCACCCTTCTGTCTAGATCACTAGGTCTAAATGTCTAGATCCTAAATGTTAGATTAATTATTATTATCAATTTTATCAAGTACCTAGTGAAAATTATTATAATTTATTGTTAGGTATTAATAATTCGTATTTATTATTAATAATAATTGTTATTAATTATGATTAATTAATACGATATAATTCTGGGGTTTTTAATACTACGTCGGTAATAATTTTTCTATAAAAGAAGTACCTACCAACCAACATTCGAAATTACCTTCATTTCAGTAGCACGAAACGCACCTCAGAACAACAAACTCGACATCATTTAAGCCATATGATGTTCCAAATAGCTTTTTAGTATGAAAATGGACTTGTATTTCAACAGTTTGAGTCACGATTGTGTTGTGAGGCACAATCTTTGAGCCGTCATTGTGAACGAACGGCTGGTCGTACAAAGCTGCGGATGGTCTTAAAAAATTCTACGGAACAAACTCTATCTAAATATGAAATAAAAAACATACCGTTCCATATGAATTTTTCGAGATATGAGATTTTCAAATTTTCAAAATTTGTTTTGAACCCCTTCCCCTTGACCTAGGGTTCTGAAAAGTTTCGAGGACCATTGTGGGGTTGGTCGAAACCCATAAAAAAAATTTCGTAATTTTAACTCAACGCTAACTGGGCAAAGTGGCGCGGACGGCGTACGGCGTACGGCGTACGGCGGACGGACGGATTTTTTTTTATTCGATTTTCTGAATCTACGTATCTTGAAACGTAAACCAACAAATTTTGAGGGGGGGTTAAAATTTTTTTTTCTTTGGGCGATTCCAATGGTTCATTATCGAAGATAATAAACCAAAATTAAACAATTACTTCAACACTCAGGGAGCATGTGCGCTGGCAAGTACGCGATACCCATTACCATTTGTTCAAATCTCACCCATAACCATAGTTTCACGTTTTCGTGAGAATGAACCATATCGTACAAGTTTGACCAATTGACCAATTGACTTCAAATGGTAAGTTTGTGTCGTGCTGGTTTAGTATTTCCTGCCCCGCGTTGGCCCCCTCGCCAGAAACCCTCTTATCCCCCTACACCCGTGGGGATTCGCAATGAACACGACCCACTGCGATCTTCGAAGATACCGATTCAAAAGACAAAGAGCTCAACGACCATCAAGATTTAAATGCAAACTGCGAAGAGCCACACGATGCTGACATTCCAACTCGACCCCTCAGATTCCTGAAATCGACAATGTAAAAAGTATAAAACTCTAAACATTGACGTATATTGCGGATCGCGTTTCGTTTTTTTTCTTCTTTTTTTTTAACCCTTATAAACCTAAGACCTTCGTAATACTGAAACCTACGACTAGATGCCGTGGGGGCCGAGTTTCTTGCAGATCATGCTAAAAGATATCAAATCAAAACGGGGGATTCCCTTCGTTGACCCAACCCTGCGGATAAAAATAATTAATGGAATGTGCAAAAGTATGTTTTCCACGCACAAGCCCGGAATTTATATCGTACTCCGCCTCTTCACATTGGAACCGCGCCAAATTATGTAAATATTAAAATTTCACCAAGTTTTTACTCTTTTATTTGAATTATCCAAACAAGAATTGTGCAACTTGATTAAGAGCCGCCACATTTCTTCTGTACCCAAACTTTTTCTTCAAACGGAATGAGTACGCCTCAGAGGTGGTGGACGTTCTTCACTGATCAATATCTGGAAAATGTGAACGATCCTGAGAGAATTGTATAGAACCTATTTACAATATAATGCGAACAAGAAACAACTTTTCAGGCGAATCAACCATTTTTCATGATACCTCGAGGAATTCGGATGACGTTATCACAGCATTCTTTAATATTTAACGACAATCCAGAATCCTCGAATTCCAGAATCCCACGAAACGCGCACTTCACCTGCAGAAACCCACTCTGAATCCGATATACAACACGATTTTGGAAAATTTATCCTCGTCGCCAATATACAGTACATATAACAAACAAGCGAATCCGTACGTTTAGCGAAAGATAGATGTTTATTGTTTATTGAGAGTGTTTACATCGTTGTTTTTTACACCGTCAACATAAATGAAGGTAGGGAAAGAAATCAGTTTTATGATTGAAAACCGACCGACGCATCACAGATCACACTTGAAATGATCAGAGATCACACTTTTAATGATCTCCGCTACATCTCCGCCAACCCCAAGAATTAACTGTTTGTTTTCCACAGACTTTCTACGTCGAGTGGAAAAAATATTACTTCTCTTTAGCAGTCTACTGACAGTTTTAGCCGCGTCGCCCTGATAGCCTCAATCTTTTCCTTCTCCTTGAACCGATTTGTTTTGATTTAAAAACGACTGACGGTGATGGATGTCAGACTTCCGGAACAAATCAAACAATCATTCTTTAGCAGTTGAAACAGGATTCAATCAGTACTTAATACCGCGCTTGTAAGTTAAAACATCGTACCTATTTCATTTTTCAAGGATTGAGGAAAACGAGGGTGAGATTCTCTACACCCTTCGCTTATTTCATGCTAGCGGTCTGAAATATTTACGACAGCTTTCTAATATCAACACGACTTATACTTCAATCAGCAGGTAGTAATGAGCAGTCCAAGTGCAAGAAGTCGAAGTGGGGTCGTCCAATCTACCGACATTTTGGTTCACTGAAAAACGAACATGGGCGCGAAAACCTTCTCATCAAAAGGAGTCGAAAAAGTACCTAATTTCGAATATTTACTAGTTGGTAACGAACAAACAATATTTTATCTTATTACTCAACTTATTTTGTATAGCGCTGGCACTTACAAGAATATTGTACATAGAACAGTGATTTATTCAGACAATAATGATCTGGCTGAATTGGCAGCTTTTAATTTATTATGTTTAATAATGAATAATGATTCTTGTACTGAGATACTTCATTTGGACATAACCATATTGTCCCCTATTTGGAAAAAATTAAATATTTTGCGCTCAGGTGTTTCGAATAGTTGATAAGTATGGGACAAGGAGGTATCCTTCATTCATAGAGGTAGTAACAATAACAACGACGGTTTGTCTTAATTCATATTAATCGATTATTATTACAGATTAATCGGTTTTCGAATACATCTAGATTTTGAAAGCATTTTCATAGCATATTAGAATGTATCAAATCCTGATGTATTCGAAAACAGTAATAATATCGATTAATCAGTAATAATAATCGATTCATAAAAATAATCGGCTGCAAATCATTGATTGAAATTAATCGATTAATAGAGGTCAAATAATTATTAAAACTAATACCTAATCGATTAATCTAACCAATACATTATAATCGATTAATCTAATCGATACTGTCTAATCTACTAATCCAATAGATTAAGACTAATAATCGATTAATCGAATAATTAGCCGATTAATCGGTTATTTATTTGCATCCCTACTGACGAGGACATTGTACACAGAGCAGTATACGCAGCAGGCGGAAGGTTGATCTGTACAGAAGATCATTAGCCAATGTCCATGAATTTGCAGAGTTTTTTTCTCTAGGGTTTCAGTCCCACGTACTATCGACTTCTTGGAATATTCATGGGATAACAACCAACTCCAAGCCAACTATCGATTGACTGGAAATCACGTTTTGTTCGTCGAAAATTCCGACGAAAACGAAATTCCGAGTCCATTATTGGATAATGAATCAGAAGGATTTGGTTGTTCACATGATGACTGTGTTCCGTACAAGATCCCTCGCCTTCATCAGTGTCATTCACCGCGTGCGTCCTTCGGAGGAAACAATGTGCCTCGACGGAGAACACGCTCTTCGACCTCATGATTCGGGACTGAGGAGGGAAAAATGGCAAAAAAGAAAAGAAATCCATTTATCGAATCAGTCGTGTCTTCCGAGTTAGGGCTCACGTGGCGTTAACAGTCCTTTGGTGGACTCGGAGGTCACTGCACTCGGCGGATGTCCTACGATTTTTTTTCTTCTTTCGTCGACTATTCCGCTGATAGCCTCACCGACGTCGCTAATAACATCTACGGCACTAGCGGAGGAAATCACTCGTAAACGGACCGATAATCGTGAAGCCGCCCAAATGGAATCCGGCGTCGCAACGCAGACGACTTCATCGAAATCTCCAGTGATCAGCATGCAGGATCTGCTTTTGGTACGCTTTGTTGGAATTTGACCTTCCTGGTTCATTTTGACGAGTTTGTGTTGTGTTTGTCGTATATTCCTTTAAAATTGTTACATTCATCACTCATAAACAAATCTGAACCCTGATCATCAATTCGGATTTAGAGAGCACCATTCAATGATAGATCAGGTACACCGGATCACAAGCTTGATAGAGAAATGCTTCGAAGAGAAGGCAACCTGCTCAGCAGTGTCCCTTGACGTCTCTCAGGCGATTGACAAAGTCTGGCTGCAACAAAGATATCTCCCTGCAGTCTTACCTAACGGAAAGGCATTTCAGGGTGAAACACGAAGAAGAATACCTACTCCCAATTGCGGGACATAAAAGCAGAAGTACCTCAGGGTAGCGTCCTTGGGTCAGTACTCTATCTACTATACACGAGGGATCTCCCAAAACCAACAGATGCTGTGGCAGCGACGTTCGCAGATGAAAAAGCAATCCTGGCAGTTGGCCCCACAGTTGGGAAGCCTCGAGTAAAGTACAGGAATCCGTGAACAGTATCCATCAATGGACCAAAAGATGGAGAATAAAACTCAACGAAGCAAAGCGACAGACATTAACTTTTCATACAGGAAAGTGAGCCGAATACCTATAGAAATAAACTCCCGAATCGTCCCATTTGCTGATACTGCTAAGTACCTTGGAATGACCCTGGACTTACACGACTTGCACAGTAAATAAAAGTCTTACAGGGTTATTGTACACAGAACGCTGATCTAGACAGAAAAATGATTATTTAATAATAAACCGTCGTGGACAAATTTTCGCGGCGTTTTATCGTTCCCCAATGGGAAAACGCCTCCGCAGCAAACCAGATTCTTCGGGTCAGCGTGAACCCCGCGAATATATTCAAGAGAGAGACTTTTTTTTATCGTTGTTCTTTCTGTCCTCGGACTTGTCCCGTAGCAGATAATGAAATCAGCTGATCTGAAGGCCAATGAATCAGTTCGGATAAGTGGTACCGCAGCGTCGCCCACGCCTCCCTCCGCCAGATGGTCGACTCACTCCGGTCCGGTACCGTAAGCCCCAGCGACGGTTTTTCTCGGTGATTTGATTTTTGATATCCCCCCTACACACGCGAAGCCTACTCTGAAAGATGCTCATAAACGAACAATATAACAGCAGGACGCTACACCAGGAAATGCACCGGAGCAACGCTTGTACACAACATTCCATAATTTCTGCATAAATAGCTACATGAAGTCGTAAACTTTATTGTGCCAAATTTTATATTCTATGCTCTCGAGGTTCTTATCTTATTTATTTCGTTAGATAGCAAAACGAACAATTTTGATCAAACTTGGTGAATCAGGCGCGCATAACATAAAATATTATTATCATCCGAGGGGCTGACGACACCTTCGGAGAAATATGACTTTTAAATTGTGAGTTTCCTGTACGTAATTTATGTTCCCTACCCAAATCAAAACCTCCTTTCTTCAACTAATAAAATCTCTATAATGTAATATCATTTATAACTGGAGGAGATGAGAGTCGATTGCTGCGTAGTTTTGGTTCATCATTTGCAAATCTTAAACAATGGCTTAAGATCTGCTGTACGAATCACTCTTCTGTCTAGATCACTTCAGCATTAATTTTTATTAGTGTAATTAGAGTAATTCTGGTATGTTTCTTGTACCTACGTCGGCATTAATTTATAACTGGAAGTATCTACGTAAATGCACGAAATTCCCTTCTTTCAGAAGTCACGAATAATACTCCTATTTCAGAAAAAAAAACTCGACTTCTCAAAACCACGTGTTGTTTGTATCAGCTTTTTTTCCTCAGTATGAAAATAGACCCCACTAGCCGCAGTTTGATTGACGTTCATATTGACGACTTTTTATCGGCTCTATCTCTTAGGCCTTGTAGGAAGCTCCAGGTTGTCTTAAAAAATCCTCTGAGCTAACAACTATTCAAGTTCACGCAGAAACCTATACCGTTCAATTTTCGAGATATGACGTTTTCAAAATTTCAAAATTCATTTTAAACCCCTTTCTATTGACCTAGGGTTATGAAAAGTTTAATAATTTTTAATAAAATTTAATAATTTTGCTGCTAACTGGGCAAAGTGGCTTTCAAATTTTGAGGTGTGTGGGGGTTAATTTTTTTTCTCGGTCTATTCCAATGGTTTATTATCGAGGATCGCATACCAAACAAACCTTTGTAATGTTTTCCAATCCACCTTTGTGTGTTTTGAAAAGTGGTTTTTCTTCCCAAATTCTTCACTGAGTTTACCTTTTACTTTGAAACGAATGCATACGAGTAAATAAACTATACGCAATAATTGGACTACTTAGATGAAAAAAGTGACACAATTACACACCAAATTTCATTAGGACTAAGTAGAAGTTTTCCCCTTTGAACGAGGTGGATGTAGACCGAGGTGCAGTTTTAAGGCTCGTGCACCGTGCGTTTATAGGTTAAAACTTCAAGGGACAAATGGTTAAACCGTGGTCAGTGCCGCATTATCCCGTTCAACTCGGTTAAGGTTGAAAACGGTCTGGGTATCGGCGATTCGGGTGGAACGTGGAAGGTGTAACCCCATTGATTGTCCACAGCGAGTCGACCTTCGCTGTCCTCCGACACAGATCTTTGAGATCGTTCATACAAGAGAGAAAAAAACTTTTTTCCTTCTCGTCCCATATTCTTTAGCTTCGTTCTTTGGGGGAAAAAAAAAACAGTCGGGCGAATATTAGGCCACCCGTCTGCGTTGGGCCAGACCAAATACTAGTGAGCTAACGGGCCACCATCCACTCAGTCCGGTCACTAGATGATGAAAGATTCAGAGGAAGAAGATGAAGAATAATGATATTAGGAAGAAGCTTATTTACAGGAAAAACAATGTAACAAAATAAAAAAATAAAAAAATAAATAAATAAAAATAAAACTGAGAGACCCTCATGAGAGCATGAAAATGTCTTTGCTTTACACGCTAGTTTTTGTATAATTTTTCAAGTTTTCCGCTTCTGCGTGTACGCAGACGTATTGACTGTGATAGTGGATGGCATGATCTCAGAACTATGCAAGTCCAAGATCTGGGATCCTCTCCAAGTTCTCTGGGATCCTCACCAAGATTGGTAATGGGGAGAGAGGCAGTCAGTAGAGTAGTCAGAGAAGCAGTCAGCCAGAAGAGGCAGTCAGTATAGAGTCCAGGTTTGTTACAAGATGCAGTCCAACAGACTGAAATCTCATAGGTTGCATTGGTACGAGTATGTCAGACAAAACAAAGACAAATCTGAAACTTGTATTTGTGTTGCTGAATACATTGTTTACACTCATGTTTTTCATCCTGTACATCTCACCTGCCACTGAAGATACGTGCGTCTGGTTAACATGAAACTATTTCATAAAATCTGACGATTCCAACGAGCGGTGAACGATTACCGTGGGATGCACACAGACGGAGTTAGAATTATTCAGTTACGGATTGGTTGTACGTGAAAATCATGCCAAAAGGGGGATGTCACAAAATCGTTACACGAAATCGGGGGGGGGGGGGGGGGGGGCAGGGCAAAGACATTTTCATGTCAAAAATACCCTGTGACTTCAACCCACAAATCAATCGTAAGATTAAAATATCAAAACCTCAGTAATTGACCAATTCACTCGTATTGTATAACTATGTATAGTAATTAAGCTCAATTTGTATTTAAGCAGCCTAATAACGTGCAATTTTAATGTCATTAATTGAAAGATTAGAGGGAGAACCCCGTCTATCCAACCAGACCCCTTTCAGCTAGCTCCCCCCCTCCCCCCCCCCCCACACACACACATTAAGTTTCTAGATCCGCTGAGTAGCTGAAAGTAGTTTTGGAATAGAATTTACAACCATTTGTAGGTCTCAATTAACAACAAACCACATCATTATTGAAATGAAAACCAACTAACAACGAAAACAGTAGCTTTCGGGACTAGAAAAAGGTCTTGGTTCAGAAATTTAATTGTGGACGACCACAATGAGGGCTCACAGTTGGGGCCGATATGAACCTGTCAACACGATCGTGAATCAAACGGTTGAAATACAGGCCAATATCCATACTATGGAACAGCTGTTTGGAACATCACATGATTTGTGGGATGTAGATTTTTGTTCTCAGGTAGGTTTCGTGCTACGGAATGAAGGTAATTTTGAATATTTGTTGGTAGGTACTTCTTTTATAGAATAATAATTATTATTGCCGACGTAGGTAGGTGGAATTAAAAACTCCAAAATTATATCGGTACATTTTATTTGTATTTAATTCATCATCTCTATCGTTTAGTTTCTGCACAAAGAAGATAATAAACCGGTGTGTCAAGAATTTGCAGAGTTTTTTGCTTTCTAATTCATAGATTATTATTTAAACTAAAACGTTAATGAGTTGAATATAGCAAGTTTGGTGGGTCGGCCGTAATGTGGATATTACGGTGAGTTAAGGTTACATGTCCTTCGTCAACTCTGATGTAAAGGATTCCTTCTGAAATTTAATTGAATTCATCAATTCTCTATCAGACATTGAATAAGCACAGTAGCGAATATTTGGTTTTGCGTTTTGACTGAAAAATTGAATTTACCACCTTGTTCAGCTTTCTTAACTAATTGTCCCTCACCGGCGATTTTACCGGTGAAAAAAAAAAAAAAATCGGCGTGGAAATGCGTATGACAGAGGTCAGGCAGAGATGAGAATCGCTGGTTCAGCGCGACCTTCCCCAATGGCTCCTAGTTCACTGACCCACCTGCTCATCTCGAGACCGAATCAACACACAACAAAAAAAGAGCTAACCAGGTTTTCTCCTCTTGACCGCCCGAGTTTTTCAACAATCAGCGGTGTTTTCTTGTGAATAACGAAGGGGAGCGTCGTAATCAAACGGTAATTTGCGTCGGGTGTATCGAATAACCAGAACTTGGCAATTAACCTGGAGAGTATTGTGCTAGAAAGGGTTCTCCTGGGCAAGTAGCAGAGCTAGACGTGGGTATCTTGCTTCTCCATCATGAACTCCAGCCAATCATGACATTCATAAAACTTATCAGTCAGATAAATAATCGTTGGAAAATTTTCAAAGCTTGACTTCATTCTCTGTTCCTATACGTTTTGATTGGTAGGTTTTCTGAAATAGTGTGAACTATGAGCACACATTAAATTGGGCCTTCCAGCTTTGAAGGATCCTGTTGCTGTCTTAAATGGCGTTGATCTCGTGAGCTCTCAGTTCAGCAGTATTATGGAGAAGTGGCAGAAGCATTCGGTGTCTGTGGATATAGAACTCCAGGTATAATGATTACTTTCTGCCTGGAGAAAATGCTGGTGGAAGTGGAAAGAGAATTGCTCAGCTCCGCGTTTCGTAGTACCGCCATCTACCGGTGCAATATCAGGGGCTCAAAATGCGACAAAATACTGGAGAATGCATGAACTACAATAAGACAGCGACTTCGCTCTCTCTACAAATCTTGCAGGACCTCTCACTTTCATTCCCATGTTACTCACCACCTGCAACTTGCCTATTCTTGCTGCTCAATTGTCTTTGAACTCTATCGATAATTTCCAAGCCGTCTACAAGCACATAATCTATGCTTTTCCTTAAACGAATGAACAGAACCAATAATTGTTCATAGATGATGTACAACGAAGAAATCAATTCGCCTACACGTCACAGCACCATCCAATCATCGCTGCGTCTCCTATTGGCTGGCCATCTAAACTAAACTAAGGCTTATGCCAATACTCATCGTATCGTTGTGGTTGAATAAGTCTTTTTTTTCTTTTTCCTTGAATGGTGTATACATATTACGTATTTATTTTACGATTATGTAATCATTATAACCTTCATGCATTTAACTAGAGATTATTATGGTCACAGTTAGCTCAAATATCTCCCCTTAATCGCACAGGGCTTGCCCTATGGTTAAGGTGTATGTTCCATAATATTAATGCCATATTATGATTGCATACTCGCTCTTGTAATTTGCTGTGTCTCGGAATAAACTCACTTTCATTCATTCATCATTTTATTAATTTCGCTGTTGTTTTGTAAGCAAGATATTTTTTTACATCAGCGTCCTTTCAGTTCAAATCAGTGCAAATAAATGTATTGATTGATAAACACATGTCGTCATATGGTTCTCACTTTGCGCTGTAAAAGAACATTCTTGACGCGCAAGAATTAAATCTCACTTGAAATTTTTATACGGTCGACAGAGAGCATTGAGATTTATGATGATTTCCAATTATCAACCAGAAGTTTTACTTAGTGTTGGGATGTGCTTCTCATCCCAACGGAACAGGTTGTCAGTGATGGTTGAGTGATAGTACCGACCTTCGAAAGGACGATTTGATGGTTATACTCGTGAGGACGGTGTGTCCATCCGACAACTAAATCATTGACTGACACAACATTATCATGCCAAGCCCTTCACAATGTACTGCCGGCGCTTTCGATTACCACCAAGATTGGTTTGAGTCCTTGTCACTCGTTTCCTTCAGACGAATCTCAAGTGCAGTCGATCGGATTAGCTCGAGGTCGGCAGGTTGTGATGTCCGCAGGACCTTCCAGAACGTACGTCCGTTCTGACCCGATAAAGAGATCCGCGGATGACTTGACAAAGAATTCCCTTCTGCGTCAGCTGCTTCGTCCTCGTTACCTTCGGGACACGAAGGATCGGTCAGAAATACCGAATTATCCGTCGATGGCATGCAGAACGGTCAGCCAAGCCCGAACCAGTCATTATCACTCCATTAATACCATACTCTGCCGGGTGTTCATCAGGTGCAACGCAATCCGCAAACGCGTAACACGTTCAACCCAACAAGATCAATCCATCGGAACAGAATTTCTAAATCTGACTAACAAGAAATATCACACATTTTATTTGCGCCATGCTCTTCTTGATGTTCGTGCCAAATTGCATGTAACTCCCCAATGTAAACCAGTAGTATATATTTCAATAATTTATTAGTTGTATCAATATTTCTTGAGTTCAGTAGCGGCCGCCAGAACAATCATCCGCCACTTCTTTGTTGAAGTAGTTACTCCGAAACCGACTTCAAAGGTCTCGTAAGGCTGTCATTGGAATTAGCAACATTCCATGTTACTTTTCGGGAAAACATTTGTGATTGTCTGCATGAACTGCCGTTTCAAAGTCAGCGAGAACGGTTCCACGGTATGTGTGTAACTCATAACAAATTATATAACCAAAAGCCGAAATCGATCACTCTTCACACTGTTTGAATGAACAGAAATAATTATTTTCGAGAAATTTTGCCGATGGCGCATTCCTGCGGTAGGCGACTAGAAAATTTCTCTCTCCGCCAATCGACTGGTCCCAGTAAACATTTTTTCGAGATAAGATGTTTTTAAATTTCAAATTTCATTTTGAAACCCTTCAATGATTATGAAAAGTTTCAAAATCATCCTCTGGCTGGTCCGGACATATAACCTGAAACTTTATAATGTACTGTAATTGATGGCAATTTTCACGCAAATACATTGCAATTCATAATTTGCTCTGTAACGTAATGTACTTGTAAGACAGGACAATTTGTGTGTTTCAGCAGTAACAGTGACATCTTGTTTGGACCACGCATTAGGAAATCGGTGGAATTTATCTTCATGCTACCAACTGTCTGAACTACAGCCGATGGGTACAAGTTCAAGGAATCATTTTAATTTCTCTTCGTTCGTAGCGTCCCGTTTGTTCTTTTAAACGATTATAGTGATTTCCGTTCTGTTGCTCCTGCTTGAAAATGCGTTTTCGCGTCAATACCCGATCAACGAGATTCTCTCGTCTATTAGACTGTTGATGACTCCGGGAAACTTTAATTCGTTCCGTTATGTCTTCCTATTGAGTGAATTAACCCGTTAGACCCTATAAGAAATTCTTGGGCAGGTAAAAGAAAAAAACCGCTCCCACGTCGCCGTCCGCACTCCTTCGAGGGCTCGCAGGCGGCGATATAATTATTATACGCGAGTAGGAGGGTATGATCAGCAGAACGTCATGTGAACTGCCTAATAATCAGCGTGATAACATTATGATGTGGATTATAGACCATTTAGTTCTTTTGTGTATTTACCATCTACGTTAGGTAACAACCCTAACGTCCTTTTCACAGGATTTGTGCGACTTTTTCCTGTGGGGCTGCTCGAAGGAAAAGATTTTCTAACATCGGCTTCACACTCTGGAAGAGCTCAAGACCTGAATCAGACAAAAAATCTTCGCAATTACCATCGAGATGTGCAAGAGAGCGGTTGAAAACTTTAGAAGTCGCCGCTGAGGGCAGCCACCTTCATGACATATTTTTTAGGACCTAATTAATCAAAATGAGGTGATGACTGGAATTTAATTAACCTTCCGGTGGGCGCATCTTTGAAACTCACAAAAGCAGGCGCGTAGCAGCACTGGGTGCTGTCTCTTGAAAATCGCCTTTTTCACCTCTAAATCAGCCCAGTTTTCGAGTGAACGGAGGTAAAATCATTAGGGACAACCCTCTTTATCAACCTGAATGATATATTTATATATTTATAAACTAGCTCCTCTTCAGAATAAAACAGCTCTGTCCTATTACATGCAATATTGAGGACCAATGGTAGTAGGTAACGATAACAATTATGGCAGATACCTAAGAATGATATTAGCTTTACACTGCTAATATGAAAATGATAGAAATGAATACTTAGCTAAAATCACATATAAAATGTGTTGCATTTTGTGATCTACTTCTACTTAATAAAATTCCAGAGGCTTATTAAAACCCGATCACCTAACCAGCCAGCCCTCTGACGTCATACGCTCGTGCGTCATAGGCTCTGACGTACTAGTTGGCCTTCGGCCAGCCGTCTGACGTCATAGGCTCGTGCGTCATAGGCTCTGACGTACTAGTTGGCCTCCGGCCAGCCGTCTGACTTCATAGGCTCGTGCGTCATATGCTCTGACGTACTTGTTGGCCACCTGCCAGCCGTCTTACGTCATACGCTCTGACGCACTAGTTAGCCTCCTGCCAGCCGTCTTACGTCATACGCTCGTGCGTCATAGGCTCTGACGCATTTGTTGGCCTCCTGCCAGCCGTCTTACGTCATACGCTCGTGCGTCATAGGCTCTGACGTAGTTGTTGGCCTCCTGCCAGCCGTCTTACGTCATATGCTCGTGCGTCATAGGCTCTGACGTACTTGTTGGCCTCCTGCCAGCCGTCTTACGTCATACGCTCGTGCGTCATAGGCTCTGACGTACTTGTTGGCCTCCTGCCAGCCGTCTTACGTCATACGCTCGTGCGTCATAGGCTCTGACGTAATGGCCCGCCGGTCGCTTGTGTTCTGACGTGATCTGAGGGAAAGGGTGAATCAAGGAAACAAATTTTTCCCGTTTCAGTTTATGTGCCAAAGCAAAGACATGAAAATGTCAACTCCATCCTGTTGTTGATACAGTCGAGAATTAAATGCTTGCATACGAGTCTGCAACACATTGGGACATTTTATGTCTTTAAAGAAGTGATTCAAGAACCTTCGAACAATGCTACATCACCTACCCCAGTAGCGTTGTTGTTATACTTAATTGTAGGGTTCATCATAAATTATGAAGCTTGCATTCGTATAGACAATATAAATTATTGAGAATGATCACCTGTGTGTAAACAATTATTTAAACAATCATGCTCATACCGCAGCTTGTCGGCCACGCACTCCGCAGTGGTTAACGTAATATGGTTAGGTAAATCGAGAGCTATCCAACGAGTGGTGAACGATTTTTGTACGATGATAACTGGCGAAGATAAAGTTCCGTAGCAACGAATCGGTTGTAAGCGAAAATCGTCAGAAATTTTCGTGACGATTTCGTGTAACGCTTTTGTGTAACGTTTTTCGAGTTATGTGCCAGAGTAAAGACATAAAATGTCAATAATTATTAAGCTTAATATAATTATATCATAAATTATTTATGATAAAAAAATAAGCCGAACTGTATTTATATAGCACCAAAGTTACTCGTAATAACATATTTTACAATAAACCACACCGATATTCAAACAGCAAAACTACTTACATGAGTGGGCGCTTGCAGCACGACGTACCATTCGACCTTACAAAGGCTATGGCTACAAAGGAGGAAAACGACATATGGCACGTGGATTGTTTTATCAGTACGGCAAACTGCATGTATTAAACCTCCCTAGCCGTTTCAAAAACACAGAAACACTGTCTAGGCAGCACTCGGTGCTGCCATGCACCCACCGGAAGGTTAAACAAACAGCACTCATCTAGTTGGGCCGTTTTCTTAAATCGCCTTTTGAAACTGCGCTGATTGTTTTGGCTCACCCTGTACATCGTCAGACATTTCGAGCTTGTTAGTCCAGGAGCCACGTACAAAAAACTCTACAAAAAATTCTTGACACAACGGTTTATTATCTTCTTTGTTCAGATCACCCTTCTGTCTAAATCACTGAATGATAGATTAATTATTATTATCAATAATAATTAATAACTATTATCAAGCAGTGTAAATTATTAATAATGTTTATGCTTAATAATTAATAATTATTATTTATTAATTCGATATTTGAAAACCATGGGCTGTTCGAATCAGCTGAGCCAGTTTGAAAATTGACCCGACAGACTTCCTCACAATTCACTCTCATGTTGACGACTTTCAATCCGCCCCAACTTTGAGCCCTCATTGTGAACGAACGGCTGGTCGTACAAAGCTGCAGATGGTCTTGAAAAATTCTAAAAACTAAACTCTCTTAATCTGAACTAAAACTATACCGTTCCATTTGGATTTTTCGAGATATGAAATTTTCAACATTTCAAAATTCGTTTTAGACCCCTTCCCCTTGACCTAGGGTTATGAAGAGGTTCGAGGATCGTTGTGGGCTTGATCAGAAACCCCTCTTTACTTCAACAATATTTACTATTTTATTTTTTTTATTTATTTCACTAGTAAGTTCTTAATGGTCCATTGAATTGCCACTAACCACTGTGAGCAACGTTTACCTGAAAATGGTTAATACATGAGGTCGTCAATAGATGGCAGGCGGGTATTTTACTTTGAAAATTCGCACACCAGGACACGCCCGATGGCTGGCAACATTTTAGCTCTCGGTGCTTCACTTCTAGCGATAACCTTCATAAAGGAAGCTAGAGAAACCGAATAATGATAATTCCATTGTTTGGCAGCATGGGGATCCCACTACGGAGATTGAACTCCCGGCAAGATCCCCTTCATTAGACGGCCAAGACCGCCAGACAATGGGCAGATCGACTTGTAATGTTCTTCCGCACCCTTTGAATTTTCCCTGATGATTCGATTAAAGGGCAGGCGTGACGAAATTGGAAGAAAACCGAACGATCATTTTATGCTCTTTAAGATTATTGTACATGTCCCCGCATCAGGAAAGCAGGGATCAGTGCGAAGGACGAGTGTTGGATTGCTACAACGAATGGGTCAAATTTGAGATTTTGATTAAAATACCAACTGAAAATGACGAAGAAACGTGAAAAAAAAGTTTAGGCAGACAGGAAGTGATTTAAAAAAAAAAAAACTCTGCAAATTCTTGACACAACGGTTTATTATCTTCTTTATGCAGATCACCCTTCTGTCTAGATCACTAAATGATAGATTAAAGTAAGTAGTAAGTAAAGTAAGCAACCATTTCAGGTTGAATTTTCGTCCAACTGCCGTTTGACTAAATGATAGATTACCTAATTATTATTACGAATTATCATTAATTGTTAATATTTTGATCAAGTAGTGAAAATTTGAATTGAAGAGCAATGAATATAGCAGCTCCTCTCGAACATCTAGAACTGCAGCAGCACGCACCCAATTGCATTTTAAATATTGGCTGTAATTGTCCACTGACACCTAAGAAAAGTCAGGCCACATACCTTGGCGTTGTATTCGACTCGGACATGAAATGGGTTGCCCAAATACATTCTGTCAGGCCGAGGCTAATATTCGTGTTAAGCTGATATTCGTGTTTGCAGGATTGAATACAATTCTTTGTCCAAAACTCATGAAAGTTTTATACTTTGCGTTGGCTCAATCTGTCCTCGTTTATATTTTGCCTGCATGTGGGGAGGGGGGGGGGAGGTGCTTACCCGTCGATAATCAAGCCAATTGTGTCAATACAAAAAATACTGATACGATTAATATCGAGAAGTAATTTTCTAGCTCACACAAAAACAAATTTGGAAATCTAAGGATTCATGACTTCCAAGGTCTATTGAACATGAGCAACAGCAACCTGAAAGAGCGCCGTGTGAGTACTAATTATCAACTAAGCAGGTGTACCACAGTCCCGTATTTCCGTACAACGGCAGCTCAAAATTGCTATAGGTACAAAGGTCACTCATATTTCAATAAATTGTCATACAAGGTTAGGGAAGATTTACTGGAACATCCAGAAAAATCAAATATTATAAACAAAAAGTATTTTTTTACAAAATAGGTTTTTCTTTATTCTTATTTTTCTTTTTTCCGAAAGTGAATTAGGTAGGTTTTTTTTTTGTTATTGATCCTTATTGATATTTAATCTTGTTTTTTTTGTGTCGTAGTAACTATTACGATGCGATTACCTAGAATATTGACATAATATGTAAAACATTCAAGAGTGACTCATATATCTCCCTACCGCAGGGTATGCCCTTATAGGGGATTAATTTCAGACAGGGTTATCTGAAGATTTTTGTATACCTAGTGGTACCCATAGGATGTGTCTAGTGACACTATACACATACATAGTCTGTATTACAGACATAAAGCCTCCATCCTTATTCGCTGGGATAACAATTAAAGACGGGAACTGTTCGTAATATTTTAATCGATTAGCCCAAATTTACCGCTTCTTTGACACGTGTAACATAAATATGTTACTTGATTGCTCTGATGAAATGATTGATACTTTGATACTCTAATCGGCTGATCTGCCTCGACAAGATTGAGCACCCGTCATTTTGCCTCAGTTAAGTGCCGGTTCGGCGAAACCCCCGCGAGGGACTCGTTCCCTGTTGTTGTTGGGATTCGTTCCGAATCGGACAGTTTTTTTTTATATTCCTGGGTAACGTACCGTCTCGAGGTCCGGAGTGTGAACTCTCATTAATGTCGGTCTCATCATCTTCGTGACCGTCTCATCGTGAGCCCCCGCGGGCTGACACACGATCAAGTAAATAACTTGCAAGTGCGGAAAGAGCGGAAAAGAACAGATCCGCGGAACCATTTTTTTTTCAACTTTAAGTCGGCGATGGGCGTTTTCTCCCAGTTCCCGAGATTCGTCGAATTTATCAAACGAAAACGAGCGTTTCCCGTCCAAATCCAAGCTTGCAGGTGAGACGTCGCCGTTCTTCACGGATTCCAGTCGTATCGATATCGTTATTAATGGCCCATCTGGTCAGGGGGCCCTAACACTGGCAAAAAACTCTGCAAATTCTTGACACAACGGTTTATTATCTTCTTTGTGCAGATCACTAAATGATCGATTAATTACCTCCTATTAGTTATTATTATGAATTACCATTATTTATCAATCAAGTGTCTAATTAGGTATCATCCAGTAGTGTGAATGTTTATCAATTATAATTAACGATTCATAATTAATCTTAGATATTAATACCTAATTATTATTAACATTACTTATTAATTATTACAAATTGGTATTAATAATATTCATTAATTATTATCAATTAAATCGATATCTGAAAACCATGTGCTGTTCGAAGCAGCTGTGCGGGTATGAACAGGCTGCCGCCGCATGGTTCGCCTTCATGTTGACGATTTTTGATCTGCTCCAACTTTGAGCCCTCATTGTTACGGCTGGTCATACAGAGCTCAGAATGGCCTTTAAAAAAATGCTACAATTTAAACTCTATTTAAATGTAAACTAAAAACTCACAGCGCGCTCCCCACCTACAAAATATTGACGGGTCCTCGAAAATTTCGAATCTTCCAGAAAAATATTGAACGCCCCCAAAAGTAACAAACGCACTTTTTTTTTGCACAATATTCCTCCTCAAACTTATTTTTGTTCCCAATATTTTTGCACAAATACAACATCTTTAAAATATGGCAGAAAAAGCTTGAAATCTTGCGTAAATAACGCAAACTAGAGACAGTTTCTTGACCCGGCATTTTGTATTCATTGTATTGATATTAGTATAACATCACAAGAAAAATATCTTTAAAACCAGAGGGGTATTGGAGGGAACTCGTGACGGCGACGTTTGTCCCAATTCGTCGCTCAACATAGCCTACCCCACAATTTGGACAAAATGAAATTTGTACACCGTATAGCGCGGTACAGTCAGAATTTTGAAAATCAGCCGCTGAAAGCGCAGAAATCAACAAAATGTCCACTTCGCCTAACGACGCCTTGCTGTTTGGACATCGATGTCACT
This sequence comes from Stenodema calcarata, assembly GCA_963920205.1. NCBI lineage: Eukaryota > Metazoa > Arthropoda > Insecta > Hemiptera > Miridae > Stenodema > Stenodema calcarata. Next base: position 21,108,594 of record OY986058.1, read on the forward strand.
TCTCTTGTTATTAAGAGCGAATGCGATTCCGATAAGACTTCGGTCCTGTTCTCACCTCTCCCCTAGTAAGACCGCCAGTTTTTTCCGATCCTTATTTAGTTCATATTACCCCGTTTTTTTACCCCGTTTTTTCCCTCCTCATCCTTCATCATTGTCATAACGCTTTCAGGAAGACCAACAGTCGATCAGGGGCCTCTGATTCCGTAAAGGTACAGAAAAATCCGAATACTCGCTCCCTTTACGTATAAAGTACCTATTGGATCACTATTAAACCTAACGAACACAGCCCATGGATTTCGTGCAGCATCACTTGCCTTCAGTAAATTGCGAGTACGTTGGCGGGTCTTTTTCGATTTTGTTCTCCTTCAGCTTCTTCCTGGAATACCTCACCTTGTTTTTGGTTTATTTTTCAGTTAGTGCGTATTAGGAACCTTGTCCTGCTACACCGTAAGGTGCACTTCACTGTTCATCGTCAGAGATCAGAAAAACGCCGGATGGATGAAAATCATCGTCCTGCTCTCGCTTTCAAAAGTGACAGCTCGTCTTGACACAGTTGTTCCTTCAAAGAGGGGAAACGCGATAACGCCTAATGACGCGAGACGATCAACGGCAAAAGATCGTTTCGAGGATCAGGCCCCGCCAACGGATGGGCATCACTAATTATCGGGGCGAACCTGGAAAATGAGGAGCCAACCAAGTCGAAAGATTGTCGAAATGAGTTGGTTGCAGGACGGCCGACAATGAAAGAAATTGTACGCCCTGGTACAATCCGAACGAATTTGGACTCTCACTTGCACGTACCGACACTACAAACATAAATTCTGAAAGTTACGTACAGAAAACTTACCAAGCACCCAAAACGGAGCTTTACGGTGGTTGTTTAGTCTTCTCCCTCAATATTCTCAACTTTACCACAAAATCCAGTATCGCACCTATATCCAACACGATTTCCAGTCCCGAGACCACGAATTCTATTAGCAATTGTACTGGTGCATGTTATTTACAAAAGACTGCCTTATAATTTGAAAATGTTGAAAAATTTTAAAAGAGAATTCAATAAGTATAAAAAATGATTTTGTTCTTGTATCATAGAAAGCGCTTATAAGTTATAACGCACCAGGTCATTTTTTACGAGTATTTATAAATGAAGAACCAAGGTACTCCTGAACGAGACTTTAGTACCACCAGTCTCTCCTTGGGGCTCAGAAATATGAGGTGCAGTCCCGAGTTTAACTATAGATACGTATACGTACCACTGGTTTACATGGTCACGAGCCTTCACGCTGATGATATCTTTGTCCACTTTTTTTCAGGATTTGGTGGAATATGTTCTGCGTTGTGAAGCTTCTAAGTTACCTTGCAGAATGTTCATAATTTGCTACTTATCCTTTATACCAGCGGCCCTCTCCACGGCTGCTTATACATCTACAATCTCTTTATGGACAACTATTAACTGTCAATGCGTGTTAGGCATCAAGTCCCACGTGCTGACAGTTTGCAAGTCTCACGGCCTGAGGTTTACATCCATCGGTCCTGGCACATCTTCCACACACTTCCCATGCTTCGGTTCTGGCAGATGTGTGGTCATAGGTCTGGGCACATGAAACAGGGGTTGAGGTCAAGGAAGTCCCTTATATTGGATCTAGCGAAATCGATGTTCCAGGTACGACATCCTAGAAGGATGTCTCAGAAATTAGTGGAGTCTGTTACTATCCAGATTATATCATCCAGGTCCCGTCGGCCTTTTTTTAATGCAGGGATGAAGGCCCTCCTTCATTTCAGCTGGTGTGATGAGATTTTTATTCGGACCTTTGAGAGACGGAGACTTGTGGCAAGCCAGGCATAACAAGGGGTAGGTAACAAGGAGTACGCCACAGAGTCTCCTGAGAGAGAGTCCAGGAGGCATGCGTTCTAGAAGAAGACCGGGTCGAGGACTGTCGTCAGATCGCAATCCTCAATTGGAAGGCGGTCGCCCAGAACAGGACAGAACAGAACAATTATACTTTTACTACTGTTCGGTCACTAGAAACTCTGCATTATTTCAAGCTTTAGAATGAACCAATTTTAAACAGGAAGCGGTTCTATCTCAACAGCATAGGCCTAGCCTGAAATTGTGATATGTTTCCACAACAGTGAGAGTTTTCATTATATTCCATCAGTTATAGACATCACCATAGAACATCATTAGCTCTCGGTCCCCGGCGACCCCCAGAAGAGGTCCACGACGTCTGAAATGACCGGAAAACCATTTTTCCCCGATTAGTCGGGCGGAGGCGAGGGAAGTGGACTTGATATCCATTTCGAGATGAAAATCTCCTTCTCATCCCGCGGACGCTCTTACCCAGTGGGCACCTTAAACCTACTACGGCTCAAAAACCTCTTCACGACCCACATCAGAGTCATCTCACGGCATGAACAGCGTTGTTTGAGTGTTACGGAGAGAGCTGCGAATGAAAGCGAATGAAAAATCGAAATGTCTTCCTACGCCACACTTTTGACTCTCATCTTCAAAGACACTCCTACTAAGTGTTTGGTATTCTGTAGCGTGTTATTGGTGGAAATCACATCTCCGTCCTCACCATAACTAAACGAAATATTAAGTAAATATAATTTCAAAGTAGTGAGCTAAAATTGTGTTTTCGTTACCACGTTGTGTTCTCCGCATGTGTTCAGCGTAATAAAAACCTTTAAAATGAGGTGTCACTTGTCAGCCTGTTTCACTTTTGGAATTTGTGGTTAATTGCCACCCCCCCCCCCCCCAACACCCCGTAAACCCCCTTGGAGTGGCCCGATTCATGAAAAACTTGAAATTAAGACAATTCGTCTGCAAACCGAACTCAAATATTACGAATCGCAACTTTACTGTTTCCATTGAATGACGCTACTTTGTTTTATTTTCATATTGGTTTATTTATCTACTTATGTCTTTTGAGACACCACCACCAATGGTGCCATCAGCTTCAGTGAGTTTTTAACGGCTCAACCTTTGAGCGCTCATTGAGAACGAATGGCTGGTTGTACAAAGCTCCGAGTTCTCTAAAAAAAATTCTCTGTACTGAACTCTGTTCAAACTGGTACAGAAAACTACACTGTTTCGAGATATGACGTATTCAAAATTTCAAAAGTTATTTGATTTATTTTGACTTTGAAGACCTTCCTTGGGCTGGTAACAGCCTTTAACCGGAATTTCATAATTTTAGAACTGGGTGAAACGGCGCTGGAGTTGAGAAAAGTCACATGTACCTACCATACGAGTTGTTGAGCGACGATTTATAACTGACACAACTTGACTAAGATTGAACTAATACAACTGCTGATCATTTCAATTATACTGTCTACTAATTTCAATCATTTTTGTAATTTCAATGACATGTTGAGTAAACAACTTTATCTGAGGGTGACCACCTTATTATCCTCAAGTCCAAGAGAAGTCTGCAATGGTTTGACTACCAGAAACAAAAACAAATTACACTATTATTCTTGGTAACAGTAGAATTAAACGAAAAATATGTCCGATACAAATATCAACAAAATATCCATAACCTGTGGATTTTTCGTCACAATTTATTGATTAAACCAATTTAGCATTAGTGTGGTAACTATGAAGAAAAAAAAAGTGTGGTGTTTAGTGAGGCTGAGTTCGAACTGGACGTCTTTGGCGTGCAAAAAGCGTTTAAAAAAATAAAATAAAATAATTAAAAACATTGATTTGGCCTTGTATTAGTAGGAATTAGGTAGAAATTCAGTTATTGCCAGTGATCCCCTAGACACATTGAACATGTGGTGATTTTTTAGGACAACATGTCAACTACTTTGTTGTCATGTTGTCAACTACTTTGACAACATGACAACTACTGACCACTACTTTGGAAACAAAGAAGTCAAAGCACATCGACGCGCGATTTAGAGAAAAGTGTTAAAAATATCGATAGTGATATCGATACTATCGGAAACCGAAACTATAGTTCAACACCACTGGGATGTACAACGCCATATAAGAGGATATTGAGATATCAAGGGAATACGAGATTTCAAGCGAATAACGTGATCTCGAGCGAATAACGTGATCTCAAGGGAACAACCTGATCAAACGAGATCCTAAGCAGTTGATGTTGACATTTTTTTTTTTTTTTTTTTTTGAGGATAACGTGATCTGATAGGTATAACAAGATGGCGGAGGTGGAGCGGGGTGTAGTAGGAGGTGACGTATGGGATGACGTATGGGCGGGGGTTGTCCGCGTCTCTAATGAGGCGGTGATCCACTGGCGATCGTGGAACTCCACTGACGATCGTGGAACTCCAATGGAACTCCGCGGACGATCGTGGAACCCCAATGAAACTCCGCTGACGATCGTTGGGGGACCAAAAAAAGGTCGAAGAAGGGGAGTCATTAACGATAACTCCACTCCACTGACTGCCAATGAATAGTCGGAAGGTTGCGGTAATAATGTACGAGTATCATATCGTCGCACGTATAACTTTTGCCAACTTTTCAGGAGGATGAAAAAACACGTTTTTGTCTAACATTGGCATTTTTGTCATTTTTCTCACAATTTGTTGAAAAGAGTGGTAGGTAACTCCTAGACAATAAAAAATGGTGAGAAAAATGACAGAAGTGCCAATATGTTACGAACTTAGCCTGTCGATTGCCAAGACAGATTTTTTGTGCAAATTTGAATTTTTTATCTCAATTCTATCGAGAGTTATCGTCTGGAATGACACATACATAAACATATAAATATATATACGATGGATTGGTGAAACTAAAGACTCTCGCGTGAAATATGAATTTGAATGATTGTACAGGAGGATGAAAATTATACAGAAACACTTACAGAAATTGGGAAAAGCTTGATAAAACGGAAATTTTTGCGTTACAGCGATAAAATTTCCGTTTTATCAAGTTTTTCCCAATTTCTGTAAGTGTTTCTGTATAATTTTCATCCTCCTGTACAATCATTCAAATTCATATAAATATAATACATACTTAAATATAATTTTTGATGTCTTTTGGCAGTGGATTCAGATGGTTCGAAACGAATTTTGGTATGAAAATATTTCGACAATTCGAGTTTTAAAAATTTTGGACAATAGCTACATTTTCTTCGAATATTCGCTAAATGAAGACAACGTCTAGTTGAAACTATAGAGCTATCAGAAATTTTACATACATGGGACAAGGAAAGTCCTGTAGCGCCATGTCGATACACAACCCAAAATTCTGAAATCTGAATCTCATCCGGTATTTACACGATAGGTTTGTACGAACATCAAAACCAAACTATAAAACACATTTATTGCATACAACTAGGTAGGAGTTCGAATCAAACGATGGGATTCGCACTTATTGTTCGCCAAAATGCGGTACCCTCGGATTGAAATCCGATATTTTACACCGGTTGAGATTTATTTGATTGCGTACCGATAGTTATGGTTTTCTCGTCTTCTCAAAAGGGATGCCGAGTTGAGCTGGGACTCGTAAAAACGCTTCCAACACGTGGTAGACGGACGGTCGGTCCTAGGTGTGGCCCGGAGGTAAGTTACACAATCCCTTCCAGCGACTTTGCTTTATGTCTGTCTCGAGTTCACAAGGGCGTTCGATAGATAAAGCTCGGGTATCCCAACTAACAATGCGATGTCCCCTCTCGCCCTACGTTCTCTGACAACCCGGGGATAACATAATGGCCGGAGTTATCACAATCGAGATTTAAGAAATGATGCCGCGCGGATTCGGGTAGGTGGACTTGGGCTGCCGAAGGATGTTAACCGCATGCACGGGGAGCTCATGAATAACTGACCGCAGATTTCCCAACATATTTGCTGATTGGTAGGTCGATATTATGTGTATGAACAGCCAAGAAGGTGAAGAAGAAATTTGAAATCCATTAAATAAATGTGTTTAAATTGTGGCTAAATTTTTATATTTTTTATTAATTTTTATATTTATAAAATCCACAGTCATGCAGCGTTGTTAAAGAGCGAATTTTCGAAGAAATACTTAACTGGTTTATATATTTTCGAAGAAATACTTAACTGGTATATATCTAAAGTATCAACCACGTTTCATCTTCAAAGTCCTCCAGTTTGAGAGCGGAATAAGATATAGCAAAGTTCTGACCATTTTATTCAGCGTGTAAAAACCTTTAAAATGAGGTGTCACTTGTCAGACTTTCATTTTTTGGGTAACCCCTCCCCCCCCCCACAGCTTTTGGCCGTCCCAACGCTGAACAGGACGGTGAAGTCAGAACTGCGATATCTCTTTCCGTTATCAGATTAGAGCAGACTTAACATGAAGAACGTATTCTTCATCTTCAAAGTACTCAAGTTTTAGAACGGAATACGATATCGCAATTCCGACTTCACGATCTTATTCAGCGTGTAAAAACCTTTAAAATGAGGTGTCACTTGTCAGACTTCCATTTATTGGGTCCCCCCCCCCCAACCCAAAACCCCCTCATCATTTGAGAATTTCTACTGTAAACTCGACGGCGAAGTCAGAATTGCGATATCTCATTCCGTTATCTGATTAGAGCAGAGTTAACATGAAGATCATATCAAGTAACAACCACGCTTCTTCATCTTCAAAGTACTCCAGTTTGAGAACGGAATGAGATATCGCAATTCTGATTTCACCATCGTGTTCAGTATAACAAAACCCTTCAAAATGAGGTGTCACTCGTCAGAAAGTTCCATTTTAGGAATTTATGAAGAGTTCCCCCCCCCCCCCCCTTAAACTCCCCAAAATCCCCCCTTATAATTGGCCGATTATGCCCATCTACGAACTTAGCCTGTCGATTGCCAAGATGGATTTTTTGTGCAAATTTGAACTCTTTATCTCAATTCTATCGGGAGTTATCGTCTGGCATGACACATACATATAGTTTTTGGTGTCTTTCGGAAGTGGATTCAGGGGGGTGGATTCATACCAAACGGATTTTGGTATGAAAATTCGAGTTTTAAACATTTTGGACCGAGAACAATAGCTAAATTTTCTTCGAAAATTCGCTAAAACATATTCATAGTATACAAATATATGGGTGATTTCACAATCAAAAGCATTTTTCTCAGATACTATAATACTTGGAATGAACATCTCGTTGAGCTTGATAGAGTTCATGATGAATCAAGGCTCTAAGTATTTGACATTTTATGTATTTACTCTGGCACATAACTCGAAAAACGTTACACAAAAGCGTTACACGAAATCGTCACGAAAATTTCTGATGATTTTCGCTTACAACCGATTCGTTGCTACGGAACTTTATCTTCGCCAGTTATCATCGTACAAAAATCGTTCACCACTCGTTGGATAGCTCTCGATTTACCGAAATTTGTTTCCTTGATTCACCCTTTCCCTCAGATCACGTCAGAACACAAGCGACAGGCGGGCCACTACGTCACAGCCTAAAACGCACGAGCGTATGACGTCAGACGGCTGGCAGGAGGCCAACTATTACGTCAACGCCTATGCCGTAAGAGCCTATGACCCACGAGCCTATGACGTCAGACGGCTGGCCGAAGGCCAACTAGTACGTCAGAGCCTGTGACGCACGAGCGTATGACGTCAGACGGCTGGCCGGAGGCCAACTATTACGTCAGAGCCTATGACACACGAGCAAATGACGTCAGACGGCTGGCCGGAGCCCAACTAGTACGTCAGAGCCTATGACGCACGTGCGTATGACGTCAGACGGCTGGCAGGATGCTAACTAGTACGTCACAGCCTATGCCGTAAGAGCCTATGACGTCAGAGGGATGGCTGGCTAGGTGATCGGGTATTAATAAGCCTCTGGTATTTTATTAAGTAGAAGTAGATCACAAAATGCAACACATTTTATATGTGATTTTAGCTAAGTATTTCTATAGTACCTTAATTCTAGGTTAAACATGCAAAATCCTCACTCCCTAGGGTGTCCCTACTTCGAGGTTGCCATGTTCAACAAATGTTCATGACATAGCCTGACGTGTTGTCCTTAGTTTCAAAAATTGAGCCCGTCACAGTAATAGTATTTTATCCAGGAAACCCATCGTCAGTCAGATAGTAGTGTTGTGAGCACTTTGAACATCGATGTTCAAAGTGCTCCCAACACTACTATCTGACTGACGATGGGTTTCCTGGATCTGCAGATCTGCCCACGATTTCGGCTCACTCCCTGGGAATGTTTCTAAACGCCTGCCAAACCTCTCAGAGTGGGAATTTTTCGTTCCCCCAAAGCTCAGGCAACACTGTCACATGTCAGCTGTTGAGTGTCGAGTGTTTCAGTTGCCGTTAAACCATCCAACAGGTGCATTCTCTGTTGCAAGTAAGTGTCGTATTTTTATTAACCCTCACTTCTTAGGTTGTGTGCAACCATTGAAAATCAGATAATTTTTCAGAAAACGTTGTGTTAGTGTTTAGGTGTAGTAAATGTGTACCAACTGGTCTTTTGACATTTTCAAATTGGTTGCATGGCTAACCTACATCAAGGGATTTTATGAAAAACCTCACTCCCTAGGCAATCACCCTTTAGGAATTTTGAATTTTTTATTCACCTAGGGTGTGAGCTTTTTGCCAGGGAGTGATTTTAATAACTAAATAATATTATATCAATTTATTGTTACAATAATAACGATGATAATCACTACTATGATTGCCAAACGTGAGTGAAGGGAAGACTCCAATTGGACTCGGCCTGCGTCTGGTAAGCGGTCATTCTCTCTGTAGACATCTTCTTTTTTTTTTTCTTTTCATCGAATATTTAAACTTGGAGGGTAGATTCAAATGAGGAAAGGTTTTTGGTGGACCACAGGGGTATTTATAAAGTTGCCCTAAGTGGCAACTCACTCCCTAGATTTAAAAAATTGTAATTAATTAATATCTCAGTCATTATTAGTGTTTATTGCGCCCAAATAACAGACTTACTACTGCCAACCTCCTGAACAAGTTCAGGCCGAAAAAACTGAGTTTTAAGCCATTTTAGAAACAAAAAATTTCAGACCGACATTGTACCAAAAGTGTGAAACTACCAGTATACAATGTTCCAGAGACCAGATATTGATACGAACTCGGAAATGACCACCTAGTCACCTTTTTGTACAATATTACAGCACATTATTGCCGTTGTTTCGTAAGTTTAGTTATTGGGCTCACAATAGTATAGAGAGTAGGTAGTAGAGGTCTAGGTAGACACTCAAAACGCGAAGATTGTGGCCATTTGAACTTTGAACCGCTCAGACATGTCTACGCTCAGACCTCTTGCAATCCACGAACGTTTCAACACAATTATGAGCGTTTGATCGTCATTTAACCCGGCTTTTACATAGGGAACATGTCACGGAATAGTGGTAGCACAAAACCTTCTTGGTGATACCTATCGATGGCGTAAAATCGACCGTGCCTCATGACCCAGTTAGAATCCGTCTGAGGGATTTTTCGGGATGGCGCAAGGCAGTCGTTGCAGGAGCCTCTGGAAAATGAAAGTTCCAGTCATGCAGCATGAATTAATGAGCAAATTTTCGGAATAAAATATCCACTCCTTTGTAACCTTCAATTTTCTACATTATTATACATTTTCCACCATTTTAAACCGTAACTATTCAAAACGTAACAATCCTCCATCTAAACGCTTTCGGTTATTTAAATAATGTTTATTGTGCGAGAGTTTATTGTCCGAACGTAAGTTCCCTATTTGACTGTGTACAGTAAACGAGAACCATAAGAGGTAGAAAGCTGGGGAAGGTCTCAACATTTTCGTTTAGATACACTGTTTCAGGTCGCTAACAGGTTGCCTTCATTAAACCTACTCAGTTGTAACCATAAGCTCCCGTCGAAGTTGGGTCCCTGGGCTTCTGTCCAATGAGCACAAACAAAACCGTTTGGACGCCGCAAATCGACTTTCTGAAATGCTTGAGGACGAAGGAGGGAGATCTTTATGGTCAAATCGTGGCTGAGTCCATCACAACGCCCCAGAAACCAAAAGGCGGAGCATCGCGTGGAAAAGCCTTCAAACAGAGGAAAAAAGTGAAGATTCACGCCCGATTTGGAACTCAAAGCGATTAGGAACTTTTGGTTGATTTGGCCCAAATAATCAACGCTGTCAGGCCTGATTCGGCCAAATTGACTATTGTAGGTTCGTGAAACACAAGGACTGGCGAGTTAGATACAGTCAACTTGTACATCAAAATTGACTGGTAACTTGTACTTGTTGCTTTATGAAATTGGCTCAGTCAAACTCCCGTTGTCTGTTTCTGTTTGTTATGCAGCAGTATTTGTTTTCAGGGCTTTTGGCTTGGCGATTTTCCCGGTTGCTGTGATCGGGATCATTGATTGATTGTTTCGTGCTTCAAACATTGGCCTCACACTCAAAGCTCAAGACCCGAATCGGAGAAGAAATCGCAGCGATTCCCACTGAGATGTGCAGGAGAGCGGCTGAAAACTTCAGAAGTCGGCTTCACCAGTGCGTTGCCAGGGCATAATTTTTAGGACCGAATTAATCAAAATGGGGTGATGTCTGGAACTTGATAAAACAAACCGCTTTCCTCAAAGTTGCGCCGTTTTTATGAAATCGCCAATTGAAATCGCCACTGATTGTTTTGTTTCAACCTTGTTCTTGCAGCCTTAAACAATATTTCCAAAGAACCGTCGAACACATCTTCTGCCGATTTATAGTACCAACATAACAGCTGCCGAGTTAGTCCTTGATGGGGCCTAATCCTAACGTACAGGTATCAAAATATTATTCCATGATGTGATTCCAAATAGTCCTCCAAACATTTAAATATAGTGCTCTGATGTAAAATTCAAATCAGAGGTGTTTGGGGGGAGTACGTATCAAAAAGGATGACATAGGAGCAAGTACGTACTTGAATCAAAACTGTTGGTAATTCTAATAAATACTCTCGTGTGAATCTCCTGTTCTGAACCGTCCACGTTGTCTACAAGGAAGTGCAATACAAATGTAAACCTGCAAATACAGTGCAAAACTCAACGGGACATCACACATCGGTTGAACACAATACGAGTCTAAAAATTTCCGACTGTGCATGCGCGGAGGCTGATATCACCTCGTCTCTGTTGATTATATCAAAATATCTGAGGGTAGTGCCATCCAAATCGGTTGAAAAGAACAAGGATTTTCCCTTTTACTACTGCAAGAGCGCGGTATCACAAATTCAGGACCCACTTCATTACTAAGTAAATTAGTCCTTTTCTCGCCTTCAATCCTGGAAAATATATTCAGGAGCGGTTTTGATAGAGAATGCTGAATAATCTCATCAAATAATAACAGTGATTACATCTATAATAAGTTATGGAGATAGAGATTACAGCAAATCTTAATCTGTGTGTCCTGGAATTCCAAATTGCCTTATTACAACGTCGAATGACATAATTATTACGGTGCTTCTAGGGCCCATTATCTGATTTTGGTACACAGTTAAGTAATAACTTATTGTTACAGCAGATGACGGACGGTAAAATTACTGTTTAGCAGGCGGAACGTTTGATCAACTTGTCACAAGTGCAGTGCCTCACGACGTCATGAAGCAATCCGAACTGTGAAGTAGATCATGCACTTTTCCACTCTGCTAGTGATTGAAGTGGCACTACATTCAACATTCGTGTCTAATAATTAAATATCCGAAAAATATAATTATTTTCTAATTGTGATAATTTTGAATAGAAAGACGAGATCTGAGTACAGGCGAAATACTTTGAAAATTTGAAAAATGGGGGAACTGCAGCTAAAAACGTCCTTTTTAAATCTCAAATCAATTCATCGAGTCATCTTATGAAGAACGTGTTCCTTTCCTACGGTAAACAAAATAGGTACTTTATTAAACTCCCGTTTATACGTTATTCACTCGCTATTTCGCTAAGCATAAACCACTAACCTCACTAGGAATCTTCCATAGGAGTCGATGTGAAGGATAACCGTCGAATTGAAAAACCAATCATTCTACTGAAAAATGTTGGAGAAACGAAAATAATGAGCAAAAATTCAAGCTGCAGAGATGCGATAACCCCGGGACATACAGGGAGAGACGGATGGAATGTCAAACCACTTCCGACGTTCATGAAAAGCGCTCAACATCCGACGGTACGATCGAGCGCTGAGGATGTACAAACTCTATGGATAGTTTGTCCACCGGAAAGTGTATAACACCGAGATGGACGGGACTGAGACGACTCTGAGGCAAAGCCCTCGTACAACATCGAGGAAGAGAGGAGTAGGTACCTTAGTCCAGTGCTCCCTACATGGTCTGGGATAGGAAAAAGTGGAAGTCCCTTCGTGACTAATCCACTACATCTAAAGGCACACAGGAGAGCGGAATGAGTCAGAAAGTGTGAAAATATCCAGGTTGGTCTTCTATCAAGAGCACAATTATTGTACTCGTACAAACTAATTAATTTTTTTAATTGCCCGAATCCAGATTTTTATGCTGCATATTCCCACTGTGATCTACCTTGTCTGTACATTGTCGAAATCATTAAATGTTTTTATGTTGGTATTTGGAGACGATTGGCGCCATTGCTACCCGTGTTCCCATTTCTGTTAATTTTCAGTCACCACCATCCACCCTTCTTTGGCCAAACTTAACAATATGATTTATCATCCTGGAGTGACGCGCGTGTTCCATTGGATCAGGAGTAAAAATCCAACCTTCTCCATTTCGAAAATTCGTGAAATTATCGAGTAATAGGCTGTATGCTGCGAAATGAAACCAAAATTCGCTCAGTACCGTGCTGTTGTAATTAAGGTGACATCTCCACTTGAAAGGCTAAATCTCGATTCGATTAGCCGACGAGTAGTCGCTGTTTCCATTCGCATTTCCGTGTACATATAGAACCTGAAGATGTTGTTCTCGATATTTGGAACGCCATGCTACATACACTCGGACCAAGGAACCTCGTTCATGTCTGAAGAGCTACAAACCGAGCCGTATAATGGTATATACAGAAAACTGTCCAACTTGCTCACGGTGCCAAGAATCTTGAGAGTCGGCAATGGGAAACGGTACTGGTCTGTCTCCACTGAAAGTGGACACTGTACTCACATTTCAGGGGAAATAGACGATTTTTTCAAATACCTACTCTTGTTTTCCTGAATACAAGTTTCTACGATTTCGTCGCGAGTGATTTAGATCGGGAAACGGTCCTCACAGACGCGCTATATGCAATTCGATTGCTCCTCCGTACGTCAACCAATGAGACTCCTCATGGACGCCTTTTCAAACACAATCGGCGCAGCTGTAACGGAACGTACCTACCTGAGTGGCTGTTGACGCCAGAGTCAGTATGGATGAGACGGAACGTCAGGAACAGCAAATATGATCCATTGGTGGATAAGGTGGACCACCATCTTCCGGATATTCCATTTTTGGCTGAGATCTCATATCTCTCCTGCCCCAACGCAGAACAAAGCTTGTCGACGGCTACTATGCGATTGTGAGTAGAGGGATCTTGCTGCTTCTAGCACAGTTTTGGCCTCGATTTCGATGGCGTTGCTTTATGGAAATGAGATGCGGAGAAGGTCATTTGGGATAGGGGAATATAGGGAGGTGACGCTCTCGCCTCACCAGGCCTGTTGAAATCTGACAAAAAACCCCTCTACGTCAGAGACTAGGGCTGTATTTATCTCCGTTCGAGTACGATATGAGGCAGAAAGGTGAGGAAGGTCATATATTAATTCTCGTGTTTTTTCCCAGCGTTGAATGGGGTTTTTTGGAACTGGGTCGAGAGGTTACGTCATTCATGAGGTGTAAAAGGCGCAAAAACTTTCAAGAGGGATAGGATTAGAACCTCCGATCTCCTGTTAATTTCTATCTCAATTTAATGCGACGTGGTATGTGGTTTGATAAGAGTGTTTATTGTTCATATCCCCGATTAAAACGGAATCCAGGGCATTCCCTACGATTAACCTTTTGAGGCGTTAATCACTCGGTTGTAAGCCTTTGACCACAATGAGGGGTATTGACCACAATTAATTATATGATTAATACTGATATACGAGTATCAGTATTTTGAGTACCTTGAGTACTGACCTAGCCAACTTGTATATAATCTCAGAGTATAACAAAACAATGTTGGGAAGTAAAATGATAAAACTGTTAGATATCAATTCCATTTATTCATTTCTAAAGCAGATTTAATGAAACTTGAACCCTTCACACTAATTACATATGAACAATGTGGGTAGAATCTTGCATGTTCTTGCCAAGGATCATCATTATAATCCCATTCCGAAATTTGTCCTCCGCATCTGTAGCATTTTACGATGTCACCAATATGATCCTCGTAGTGGAAACCTGCGATGCATAATTCTTGAACAAGGTGTTGTAAACATTTTGGCCATAACTTGAACGTGTTAAATCTACCATCATAGGTTTCGAGGGTTGGAGGAATTGTAGTAGTATCCAAAGCTTCATTTACAGTTACAGTTTTTGTTACATCATTTCTAGTATTTGAAAGGTACGCAGTGCTGGTTTGGAACGAACTGTTATTGACGCCACACACATCCATATTGTATTGGTAGGTGTTGTCTGTTCCAGTACCCAAGTAAGATTGTGGTGAGCTCTGAAGCTAATGATCTTTATAGTTACCCATCATGACAATGTTTGGGAGTGGGGTAAATGAAATAATAACGAAACTCACTTATAAATCAGTTTTTATTAAATCCCATACAGTTTAATAAATTGATACATTGTTCAGTAGCATACTGAATACGCATACATGCACATGTGCCCACAACATCTATGCCACCACCATAATTTGGATTGAGAGCTGCCCAACTACATGTGTTGAAGTGTAGTCCATTTGGTGTTTGTTGATGGTATGCCGCCAAATTATCCATCTCCAATCGTACAATGATGTCAATCAGTGAATCAACTCGTACCATCGCTTTGTAAAATCCCATTGCTCCGACGTAACGTAGGTACTCGTGGTAAGCGGGTAATTTTGCGAGCTTTGCAAGTCCAGTAACATCAAATCTCGGTGAAGTTGAGGGGTCAGTTGTTATATCTTTTACTTGTGATTCTGCAAAAACAACCGTAATGTTTGATGAAACATAGGGTTTGTATCAACTGCATCACCAGCAGGAATGAAATGATCACGATGAGTGGAAAAATGTGGTCTGATGCTGGGATGAGTGGGAGAGTTGAATTATTCGGGGTAAACAACACGTTTACATCTTTGGGAATAGGTAAGTGGTTACCTGACAAGTTGGCAGCTTGTAGAAGATCTGCTGGAACACCCGTTTTCAGATTACCGAACCCCTCTATTAATAATTCTATAGGATGTTCACTGTCGTCCATGATTGTATGTACTGTAACTATCTACTAGTTCACTTGATCATAAAAAGCTACGTCGAATGGCGGAATATCATCCAGTGGTGGGGGACTGACAGGGTTGATAACCAAACCGTTTCCACCACTCACGGCTGTGAAATCTCGCATTTTGTCCAATACGGATTTTATCTTTGGAAGTAAATTTTTCAAATTGGATGTTGCCTTTGCACTCAAAGTAATGCTGTGTGCCTCACTATGTAAAAGCCGATCAACCCAACTTGGGTAATAACTCAATATTAAATGTTGTTGCGGAGTTGTAGTCGCACACATGTAGGTTCCGTGAAAAAATGTAGCATCAGTTTTACGATCTAATTGCTGTAGCTTGTAACTGAACATTTCCCAGTCTTCAACAGAAATGTAGAATGCTGTGCCCTTCGCTCTTCGTATCACAATCACTGTAGTGGTGAGGTCTGATAGACCAATCACCAACTGTAAATTTTTCACATTTTCAATCACAAATGAGCTGGTGAGCATTAACGATTCCATGGTGGTACACTGAAAGTTCCTCTTAGTTGTGTCATCGTTTAAATCAACAGAATCCCCTCCACACTCCCAGGTTCCAATGCAATCATTATCAGGTTCCCCCTCCTCTTTCTACTCATGTCTGCTGTCTTTCTTTTTTAATTCATAATGTTTATTAGCATAACCCATCGTAATAAAATCTTGAGGGGAACTGGGCTCTCCCGTGCTGAGCAGACGATGCGATCCAAAATGGAGACTCCATGATTTCTCATTTTTCGTGTAAGGGAGTGATCCTACAGTTAGAGCATCATTCGAATTAATCCCAGGTTTTAGATGTATCAGACGTTTGTCGCCCATATCAACTACATTAGGTTTCGCCACAATGATACCCTTCTCGCTTATTATTTTCTCCAATGCGAACTGCAATTCTTTTTCAATTATATCCTTAACCAAGTCTTGTAAGTTTTTCTTCAACTCACTCGATCGAGGAGAAGATACAGTGTATTGTGATCCAAACCTGCTGATGGTTGACATGTTAATAATGACTAAGTTATAATGTTCAACTCTTTTAATTCTTCAATTATGGAAAATATTTCTGGGTTATGGGAAGTATTTCCAGCTTGTTTAGAAGCATACAGCAGTCGTAGGCGATCGACTAATTCATTCGGATCATCAAAGTAAACGTAACGTGGCCGCGCATTTACAGCTCGAATAAATCCCTTACCAATCTTTTTAGGTGTAAGTAAGTCCATCAGTAGGGACTTATACTTGTGGCCACTTGTCTTATAAGGTCTCAATCTTGAATAACCCTGTCGAGCTACATCACTGTATAAAATCAAATCTCTATAGTTTGCACGATCAACGGCGGTGTATGTAGCAGGATCAGGTTCCTTTAGGAAAAGTAAATTGAGTAATCCTTCAGTTATTGGATGTTTCACTTTATCATCCAAGTAGATATTGTCGCGATCAAGATGTAGCTGTCGGCTCCCTAAACTAAGAGTACCGTTAGCATTTACTTTAGGTCCATAGACAGTATCCAAATTCAAGTCCTTCTTGTCACCAGTTAGTAGAGCGAGTAAAAAAGGTCTAGCGAATGAGTGAACATGACGAAAATACGTCTTAATTTCCTTCTCACCCTCTGGGGTTTTGCTAGCTTCCTTCAACATATTTTTAATTAGTGTATCCCTTCTGGGGGTACTTGTAGGTGGTGGTGGTGTTGGTGGTACCTCTTCTTTAATCGGAGGGTTAGAGAATATAGTTTGTGATCCATCCTCTTCCGTTTTGATGTAATCGCCCTCTGTTTGAGGTAAACTATCTTCCATTTCAGCATTTCCTGTTTCATAATTAATTATTGATGGTTGTCGTTGAGACATCTTTCGACGTTTAATACGTCTAGGTTTTATCACCACACGTGGGCGGGTGGAAGTGTGTGTTGCAGGTGGATAAATCTTGGAAGGAGGCACGACCTGTTTAAAAATGTCTTTCAATGGTTCTAATGACATGTCCGTTTCAATTTTTCCTTGTTTTAAAAGTTTATATTTTTTCTTCACCGCCTGTTGCGCTTTTACTAAGCGCTCTGTGACATGTTGTGCTTCTTGCAATTTCATTTCAACTATCGGTTCCATCAGTTTGAGGTAATATATATACATCAAACCCCATTCTGTAACGTCCATCATTTATTCCTTTATCCATATCTACTAATAAAAAGTTATTCTGTAACCAACATTTTGAGCACATAGTTTTGAATGTTTCAAAATCCATATCCCCCTGTATATGATCGTCATATATATGTCGCACATTTAATATATCCATTTTGAAAAGTACAATCATAGTAAGATTGACCCTAATCAAATTTTTAGGTACTAAAACATAACTATGTGTACAAAAAAATATGTCTAGTGCAAAATGTCGTGACATAGCAAAATATTCCCTCAATGTTTTGTAGTCGTCCGTTATAATGTCATCAAATATCACAATAGAATGTGGCTTTATGGTATCAGGTCTCAAGAGTTCCACTTCACCATCTTCCATTGATGCACCATAAGCATAATATCCAATATCAGGTGATAACGGTTCTAAAACTCTCTTCAAAAATTGATATTTCTCCTGGTTTAACGTTCGTGAAAACAAGTACACGTTTTCAAATCTCAACCCGTTCGGATGTAACAATAAAGAAAGGATGGTACACGATTTTCCAGCGCCTGATGGACCGCAAATGAGTGCTCTTATTGGATTTTTACCAAACAATAAACCATGAGGTAAGTGAGATTGAACATCTACCCCAACGTCATGTTTTTCCTTTTCGGCCTCATCACTAACTTTTAGCTTGACACCTTGTTCAAGAAAACGCATTATGCAGACTAACATTATTATCTTTCAACACATGCTTAAAAATGGGAATTACAAATACTTACGGAATTTGAATAAGGAATACAAAGGGAATACGAAAATACTGAATACGAATTCATTATGTATTTGTAATAAAATAATGTAGGTGAGTTACATTCCACGATGAACACTGCCAGATAATGGTGAGTATGTAATAACTGTATCCTGCAACATCAAACAGTATGCACTAGTGTTGGGTGGTATTTCCTTCTTAGTCTCAAATTCGATGCGAATGTCCACTACATTGCTCCCTGTACTTGATTCAATCTGATGACTGCAATCAATCACGACGATTGGAGCGAGGTTTATGAATTCATCATAGGTTAGCATAGGTTCTGACCAATCCCTGGAGTAGTATGATCTTTGGAAATCAGCATACATTTGGTACAGTATGGGCACTCGCTTAGAAGAGAAATCTAGGTTCATTCTGCTGTAGGGAAATACCTGGGAACCAATATGAAGCCGAAAGTTGGTCAATTGGCAGTGGGTGAATAGCGTCACATTTTTGTCAACATTTTTCTGTAGATCAGTTTTCAATCCAAAAATCATGTACCGAGGCTTCTCTAAACCAGTACTAGTTTTCAATGACCACGAAAACTCTTTGTTAGTTGGTAGGGTTGGATAGACAGCTAAGTTCCAACTTCGAAATCCTATTGTAATAGGTTCATCTTTTTCTAGTATCGATAGTAACTGTACTTTTTCATTGTCAGAAGGTGTGACGTACGGAATATACCATACCATTTTTTTAATAGAAAGTTCGGGTGAGCCAGTTGAGAGAGTGCCAGCTGCCACTGATAAGCGAGGTGTTATCATGTTAGCATCCGATGCAGATCGGTTGAGTACAAGTTCCATCCGAACATTCACCAAGACTTGACGATAATCTTCAGCGAACCCCATTAGAGTGTTTAGCGGTACACACGCTGAAAATGACCCACTGTCCAAATCCACACATGGGTTCACAGCTGAAGTAGTAGATGGCATCATCCAACCGGCTTGATGGAGCCCGTCGATAGTTGATTTGCTAAAACTTGCGTATGCCTTCATATTAGACGTTATGCCTGGATTGTATGTCTTATCTACCAGTTCACCATTTAAAAATAGTTTGATTTCATCAAAAGCGTGAGCGATCGCATTCGGAGCGAGGGTGTACCTGTCATATTTTGTCAGTGAACCTTCTACATACAGATAGCTTTTGGATGGTAATACGTATTCACCTGGTTGAGAAAATGGTATTATTATTTCATCTGAGGCGTTGTATCTAGCTGATGCAAATGGTTCATGAGGTCTGTACTCCAGCTTGCTCAATCTTTCATCGAATTCAAGTTTCCTGTCCACATCCAACATCGTGAAGTTAAGAGTTATTGACGTTATACCCCAAACTTTTTAAAAAGTAATAGTTGATCGGTGTCAATCGCTTAGCACAGTGATTGAAGGTGTTGATAGGACTGACGCTAGTACGAGTGGGCAACCTCTTTATATTTCGCACCTGATGATGATGATGATGATGGTTGAAGATCAACATGTTCAAGAATAATAGTTCATAGTAAGCTCTTACATCTCTTTTTATGATGAACGTCTTCTGAAATGAAGACGAATGGATATTACCTCATCACCGAAGGGTATCAGTTTTCCATCTTGATCAACAATTTTGACCGTGATTTCTTCAAGCTTATCGCCAATTACTGAATGATAGGTTATTGATTGTGGATTTTCTATCATTCTATAACCGGGTGCTACATTCGGAGTGAACTGATAGATGACATGTGTTGGTGTTCCATTACGAATGTCACCTTGACAACAAGACACTGATACACCAATATTTAGTACGTTGAACACATGTACAATACCCTCCGACCAATTCCATTTGTTGCTTGGTAGCTTGTCTTCTGACTTGAATCCCAATAGTTTTGAAAATGAATCTTCATAATTGAAATCGATGCGTTTGGTGCATTTTATACCACAGCGTTGTGTGTTCAAGTTAACTACCATATCAAAATCTATATCCAGTTTTTTCAGTTCACTCTTCAATAGGTAATGTAGGTCCGCCAACTCATATGTACCTGTAGGAACTTTGAATATAACACCGGAATATAGTGCATGTTGCTTCCCAGATGGTAATTCCATTCCATCAATTTGCTGTTTCTTGCTTGCAGACCATGTGTTTTTCAATGGCACATCCGCTGTATGTGAAGTGGTGGATGAAGCAAGTAAAATTCTGCCCTTTTTGAAGCCCAAGGGTATCAATACCGAATCATCACTAGTATTGAAGAGTGTTCGATGAGTTTTAATTATTGCATGATGATTCCTAATCGTAACTTGTATGTCTGGGTGTGCTTTTTGAAATAGTGGGGCTATAACGATATCATCGAAAAATTTCCCAGTGTTGTCATGTATTGGTACACCTTTATCATCGATCAGATATAACGTGGAATTAACACCCTCAATCAGGTTTGGTATGGAGAAATAAGAGTCAAATGACACCAAGCCAGCCTCCCATGCGGATGAATCGAGTTGAATGGGTGGAAAAAAATCAGCGCTTAGCTCACTTTTTCCACGTTCAGTGAGTGTTATTGTAAAGGATGCCATTACACTACTACCAATTTCACTCATCCCATACCTTTTTATAATATTCGGATATTGCCCAAAGGTATAGAAAACATAAGTGGCCGCAAATTACGCTTTTCTTTTCATCGTCTATCATCTGAAATCGATTAGTGTTGTACAAGACAGTTTTATTTGAACCAAAATACGCTTTCCATTCGATTGGTGGTTCTAAATTGCCGTAGCTATCGAAATAGTACACCTTATTTCCATCTAACCAATATGCTGTCCAATGAGTTCCATTCGAACCATCATTACGCGAAGCCATGTTTATGATGGAACATTCAAGTTTCTTGGGCTTTGTCGGAGGAATGTCATCACGCATCCGAACTCCACTAAAACCAATAATGTTAACCCTTTTACACATGCGCTCCAAATCAATGTTAGTGAGAGGACGATTTGGGAGCGCAATGCTTAGTTTTTTGAACCAACGTTTATCCGTATGCCATTTCCCGTTTGCTTATATGGTTTAATATACAAGCCTTTTCCGTTTGTTTGCCCCGGTTTATAAGGTCTGATGTAAAGTCCTTGCCCATTTTTTCTAGCTTCCTCTTCCATTTTCTTGTTATGTCTTCTTGTTTCGCTTAAATCCTCTTGAGATCGTTTAGCATCAATCACAGTTTTGGCCACGGCTGCCCCTCCTCCAACAAGACTTCCCACTGCAGACAGAAATGGGAGAGCAGCCAATAATGCAGGTAGGAAGCCACCTTGAACGCGCGGTATAAGTTTCGTTCTTGTTTTTCTACTATTTACATTCTTCTTTCTGTTACGATGGAATTTGAGGGCTGATCCCTTAGATGGTTTCCTGAGAGTTTTCAATTTCATCGCATTCATTACCAGCCAAGAAGCGGTACGTTCAGAAAGAGGTAGTTCCTTATTTCTAGCCAAATCCCAAGCTCCCCACTCAAGTTTCTTGTCAGCCTCGTATCTTTGTTTATCGTCTTTAGTATTGTGATACGTGTGATCGTGTTGATAACAGAGTTGGTCTAAAAAATTAACTCCTCGCTGTCCAACACTTTGTCTCTTCTCAAAGCGTGTACCAGGTCCGCAAAATTGATATCCACCAGGAAGATGTAGTTCAATTGGAAGTGAATCTATTAAGCGATTTACTATACCACGTCCTCTCGGTTTCTCTTTCACCTTCATAATGGTTAGTAATATGGTTATCAACTTCATTATATATAGGAACTGTTTCAAACTAGTTCTTTTTCATCAATCCAGGAATTGTGAGTGCCATCGAACCCCAACCATTTTACGTATACTTCGTTCCCTTTCCTCTTTAATATTTTTTCTACTAGGTATACATCTCCGACTGTGGTTTTTTTAATTTCTTTGTCATAGAATTTTCCTTTTAACAGTTTATTACGATAATCTGTCAACGAATAGGTAACTGGAAGAGTTGGCTCGACAGAATGGATAGTAAAGATCTCATTCGTCCAATTTGGTAAATATCCTTTATCAAAAACTTGTTTATATTTGCTTATTCTAACCTTATCCCCTACTTTGAATCGCTGCTTCTTCTCCGCTATGTTGTAGTGTTGACGATTTTTTATGATATTTTCCATTACGAGTTGTTCATTAGATGAATTTACCTCAATAGGTTTCATGTTGATGGTTCTATGTTTCCTAGTATTATAATTATGCAGAAGAGTTGGTAATATGTTTACCCATTTGTAATTCCCCCTTTCAGTAAATTTTTGATACATGAGAGATTTGAGGGAACGATTGAAACGTTCAATTATACTGCCCTTTTTCTCGCTATAGGACGAATAGTGTTTAATGTTATATTCCTTAACCAATTTTTTAAATTCCTTGTTGAAAAACTCAGTCCCCTGATCAGTTTGTAGGTAGCGCATGGAATTAGTATTTAGAATAGGCTTGATTGCTCCAACAATAGTTGACGCACGTTTATTTTTTAATGGCACCGCATAAGCATACTTGCTAAAACAATTAATCACAGTGAGAATGTACTTGTAATTGTTGTTCATGTGAGCATATGGAATCATTTCAACTAGATCAGCTTGATACAGGTCAGAAATCCCTTTTACTTCAACAGCTCTCGTTGGGAAATTTTTCCTGGCAGGTGCATGTAGTTCCTTTGCAATGATTTCTCTAATATTCATGATGGTGAACTATTTCCTTGATACCCTTGTACCTTGCTTTATATATATAATATAAAGGTATGTAATGAAGGAAGAAAAATAAAATGCTTTATGTGTGATTTTATATTTTGATATGCAACAAAAAGTACAAGAGAACATATACGAACTTAAGGTGTGGTCCTACTGCACAACAAAGATATTTTTGTTATACAACAAAAGTACAAGAGAACAATACAAACTTAAGGTGTATAACAGATAACGTCAAAAGAGTGCATGTGGGCCCAACATGCACTCTTTATCAATTATTGTGTCGTATTTTTGAAAAAATATGGTTTTGTGTTAACCCCATCGTCCAAAATTTCTCTTTTATCATCATTAAAACTTAAAGATTTTTTACAAACATCCATGGTAAAAACATCATGTAATTTTGAATCTATTTTCCTAAAATTTGTATATATATCCTTCTTTGTTTTTAGACAATGTAAATAGTCTTCAAGTTTGAGATCTTTAACAGCCGTTTTGTTGACTCCTTTGGCTTTCTTTATCACATTATCACCAAACTGAAAAGCGTACAATTTTGGTCTTAAACCCACAAATTCTTTTATTGGAATAGAGTGGGTTTCGTCTTTAAGTTTCCCTATTACTTTTTTGTTTTTGGTGGAATAGAGAGGGTGTGATGGCGGATATTCACTAAAATCAAACATATGAGATATAGTTTTCAAATCATTATACAAATTATTTGATCTTATCTCCCAGATAAAACTGTCAGTATCCTGATAACATATCGAGATGGAGTGTCCTCCAAAGTGTGTTAACATGTGGTTATAATGTAAATCATACATGAGAGTTTTGGATAATTCCAAGATGGCAAATCCAACATAAATTGGTTTATTGAATGTAATTTTTTCATGACTTAATCGAACAGCTATTAGATTTTCATCATAAATTGTTCGATCGACAAAATTTGGCTTTCTAGCTAATTCGAGAAGTTTTTCTTCTGAAAACACCAATTTCAAATTTATTCTATTTCGAACAGATTCCATAGTTTTTCCAAACACAGCATTGTTCATTAATTTGAAGAAATCCTTCTCAAAATCAGTTGTAGCTTTTTTTCGCAATTCAGTGTTCATATTTATGTAAGTGGACAACCACTTACTCTGTTGAAATTGTAAAACTCTATTAATTTTTGTTAAAATAAGTCCTGCTTTAATAGCTTGCTGCAACACTGCAATATGAACAACATAATTTTGTTTATCCTCAAAATCCAGCAAAAGTTTTTCAACTTTTGAACCAGGAGGTTTTTTTCGCTCTGGTAGAAATGGAAAATCTGAATGTTTAACATGCAAGTTTGAAGGATAATGAATATTACAATCAAATATGTATCCAAAATTACCATCTGGGTCAATCCCCATTACATCAAAGTTCTCACAGTTGTTGATCCATACAAAATTGCCATATGGTAAGCTCTGACTCATTGCCCACCCATAAAGATTACAAACATCTCCATAAAAAATATATGAGCTATCGTCATGGGGGTTATATGTTTCAGGTATGTAAATATTGTTAGCTATTGCATGACGTTTAACACATTGTGTTATCCCACCACGAATCCCTGATTCAACAAACTGCAACATTTCAACATCAGTGAGAATTTGAAGACGAATTTTAGAAACTTTTAATGCTGCTTTAAAGCTTAAACCTGGTAAAGTAAAAAACCAAGCACTATCTAATTGAAAACGGTCATAACATAGTTTTCGAAAAAGCTCAAAAAGTTCTGCAAGTAAAATTATGTCAGTTTTCAAGTACAAAATAGTGTACTCTTTGAGATTTTGAATGTTGAATTCTTTCCACACTTTCATAGCATGCTCATAGTCTTCATTTTTTATAGGAGTGTTAGTCAACTTATTGTAAAACTTATCCTGAGACGGCAATTGTGTTTCTTCTAAGACAGAGAAGTTGGTCACATGCTGATAACAGTACACACCTTTTCTTAATAATAACTTCCTTAAATTTGGATTAGGGAAATTTTTTTCCATTTCAGGGAATTCTCTACAGATTCCAACTAACTTTTCCAAAGAAGCAGGCAAAAATCTGAATGAATCTAAGAATCTACACCATAGTTTACATCCAGCAAAACGAATGGAAAAGCTAATATATTTTTCCTCTGTCTGAGGGATAACCTCAACTTGTAAATTAAATGAATTAATTTTTTTAATGATAAAATGAGCGTCGTACCCTGACAAATTATGGAAAAAAATGGGTATAAAATTAGGTTTTTGCAACTTTTTTAAATTACAATAGCTACAGCAACTGAAGCGATATTCACCATTTCCATGGTCATGGTCTGCACATTTTACATTTTCATCATCAAACTCTTTACCACACAACTCACAATGTGTTGCTTCTTCATGCTTTTGTTTTTGTGCATCAGTCATAAAACGGGGGACATTAATGTTATAGCATTTTTCTATCTGGAAAACAAGTTCCTTAATTTTATCTAAAAATTCGTATATGCAATTTTCCATGGAAAATATTGCAAGTTGATCCTCCATTAATTTAGGATAATACGATTTTAAATATAATCCAGCACACATTGGTTCATGCTGCTCTTTAGGTATTGTTTTTGAGACATTGTTTGCATCAGTTTCTTTATTATTATGGTCTGCTTCATCAGATTCAGAACATTGTGGTTTTAATATACACTCCAAGTCCGCATAAATAACAAACCCCACTTTAGTCATAAACTGATAGTCATCAAATTCAACAAAAGGTTTTTTAGGAAATTCATATCTACAAGGTTTGAATTTGTTACAAAATATTTCATGTTCCTCAAGTCTTTCTTTGGCTGTTTGTCCTGTTACATAAATTATAGATGAGCGATACGCTTTAAAACATCTTCTACACATGATGATAGAGCGGTTAGGTGTTTTGTACATTTGTAGATTAACGAGAGATGGTAGGTTTGATATGTAGCAGTAATGAGAGTGTGGACCACTTTCCAGAAATAGTAAATCTATGGTTGGAAAACCCAAATTTACTTTTGTCGAAATTTTAAGAGGGTAGATTTTATCATCCCTACCTAATGCATAAATATTTACACTTACTGAATTATGTTGTTCAAACCATGCAACATCTTTGAAATTAGCAGGAAAATTCACTCCTTTAAAATTGAATGGGTGAGCCAATTTAGTGTACTTAGACACACGTTGTAAATTTCTTTGTGGAGCGTTATTATTTTGATTGGTTTTCACGTACCAGCTCAAAATTGCATATTTGAAACAAAGGTTATCTCTATTTTGTACATTGATTATTGATTTGGATTTTTTAAGGCGTTCATTCAATGGAAAAGAACAGTTTCCTGAAAGAGGAGTATATTTTGTGATTCTAATTAAAATTCCATCAACAGATTTTAACATCCACCCAGATCCCTTGAGTTCAAAGTTGTCCATTTCCATTATAATTTGTTCAAAACTTTCCAATAAATATTTCTTCAAGTCTGTTGTTAGTGATATTTCTTCATTTTTTGTTTTAAAATTGGCATCTATAACATTTTCACCAACTACTTGATTTTTCTTATCCCCATCATAAATCTTAATTTTATAAAAAGTACATTCTAAAAGTAAATTTGCTTTAATGTTTTTCCATTCCCTCAAATGTTTATTCAAAACAGATGTAATATTTTCCTGAGAATTAAGTAAAAAACTTTCTGGAAGATGAAAACCATTTATATTTTTGAAAAAAATATCGACTGCAGAGTTGCCTACTTTCGCTACAACTTTACCATCCTGTAAAGGGACAGCAAACAATCTCCGTAATTTT
Organism: Stenodema calcarata; assembly: GCA_963920205.1. Lineage (NCBI taxonomy): Eukaryota > Metazoa > Arthropoda > Insecta > Hemiptera > Miridae > Stenodema > Stenodema calcarata. Next base: position 21,135,290 of record OY986058.1, read on the forward strand.
TGCGAGCCATGACCATGTTCGGATTCTGGATCACTATTTGCTCTTTTCCCTAAAGACATTGTACCACTTGAGGTGGGAGTCGACAGCGGAGTGAATATTGATCTCAAGCAACTGTGATTTAAATAATTAATTCTATTGGTAAAAAGTAAATTGCATAAAGTGCAACTTAGTTTTTTTTAATGCGCTTAGAACTAATATGGGTTCTGACTTTTTTATTCTTGACAGAAGTACCGGGAGCAGTGTCGTGATTGTCGTCATCAGTGTCATCTTCCCCGTCTTGAAAACAATCGTTCCTCTTTTCAAACGACAATTCCAACGCATTGTCACGTTTCCCCAGGTACTTTACGATGAATGAATCGTCTGTTTGAACATAACAACAACGAGGATATAATACACATAAGTAGGTACCTATATGGATTATTACTTGTAAAGGGGTGTAAAGTGTTGAGGTTATGATCAAAAACTTGGGTGAAACTAAAGGTTTTCATAGATAGTGAATAACTGTGACATAATATGACAATTCTTAAGCTAGATTTAAACAATTATTCAAACAACCTTTTAATTTTTTAGTTTGTTGTTAACTATTATGTTGCTACTGACCAATATAGGCGTTCGAGGATCTCATGAATAGCTCCCCATAGCGTCTGGGAAGCCATACATTCTTCACCGCTCCAGTAACCCGACTTTTGAGTCGGGCTGCTATGGCCTCACCATACCTCGTGTTGACCTTCTTCACCCTTGCTAAGACAAATTCTTCCCCAATGGGGAGCTCCTTCACGGAGTAGGTATGTTCGAGTTGGTGAACTTCTCCGCCGACGGCCTTTAGGCTTTCTAATAGATAATCCATATTTTCTAAAATAAAATTATACGAAAAATTAGCCCAAAAGTTTATTGCTTGAGGACTGGATAGAATAAACTCATTCTGCAGTCACAAAGGCTACCACTAGTCTGACAATTACGAAATTCATAAAGAAGAGAGTTGAGGAGCTTTTACCTGAAAAATTGACAAGATCATGTGAATAGTGGTGAAATTTATGCATGGCCAGAAATGAATTACAGATAGATATGCTGAAGGCTGAAGGTGCATACAAATATCACAATATGACAATTTGTTTAAGAAAATTTTCCTAATGTTAAGTAGGTATCTATTCATCATGCTCACTTTCATCCGACTCAGGCTCAGTTAAATAGTTTAAGGGATCTAATGTAAATAAGCTTGAATCGAATTCTAGTGAGTATGAATTCCTTTCAGCTTCGTTTGATTCCCACATCAATGAGCTGTTGCAGGAATCACACAGGGAAACAAATTGACACTTGAACAAATTTTCATCGCATTCATAACATGTCTCTGTTAATGAAAACCCCAACTCCATTGAACCCCTAGGGAGAATGAAATGTTTAACATGTAAACTCCCAAGTCGTTCAGAAAAGTTGAATTTTTCATTGGCACACCAATGACAATATGAAGCCGCACCAATCTTCATAAACTTTGTCTTAACACATATGTACAACTTATCAAAATTTATAGAGTGGTTCATAATTGCTCACCTGAGGGTTTATGTGAGTGTGATGTTCAGGCGAGGTTCAGGTTCACGTTAGGCGATGCGGGTGACGTTCAGAGTGACGATGTCTGGTGCACTGATAGGTGAATGATTGAAGACACTTGCTTTTATAGAAAACCTTATTACGTAATCCTGCTCACATCAGATTGGGTCGTCGGCCAATTCAGGATTTTACAGTGAATTTGATAGGAAGGTGAATAAACTGCAGTTTTTTCCTTTCTCGTCTGACCTAAATATCCGAACTTTGTACCTCATTTGTCTAGACGTGGATCGAATGATGCTATTTCTCATTGTTTAATCTTACTTTTTTCCATTATTTCTGTCAATTATCTCACTTGTGTAACCAGTTTCAAATTTTCCATTGGTGATCTAGAGATCACAGCCCTCACCTCTATTAATGAAGAACATTATTTCTACCACTTCAAAACTCCCTGACATTGTCAAGGGGGGGATAAAGACAGCCCTAGTCTCTGACGTAGAGGGGGTTTTTTTTAAATCTTTCAACAGGCCTGGTGAGGCGAGAGCGTCACCTCCCTATATTCCCCTATCCCAAATGACCTTCTCCGCATCTCATTTCCATAAAGCAACGCCATCGAAATCGAGGCCAAAACTGTGCTAGAAGCAGCAAGATCCCTCTACTATTGTGTGATGCTACAACTCGTTTGTAAAGGGTTTTCTGGCGGAAAACCCTAAAACTAAAGTCACCAGTGGATTCAGCGAGAAATTCGCTACATAATTTGGGCAAATAATTAGGTATGTCACGATGAGAGAGTAGGTAAAGGATTATTTCAGGTTCTTAATGCGAGGAAATGTTCATGAATTTCTCCTGTGAGGTACCTACAAAACCTCGACAACTACCTCAACCGTGTGCAAAGCACAGTTTAGCAACCTATCGTATAATAAACAAGCAAAACAGTGGTCTTTGAAATTAACAACCCTGTTATTTAATGTCAATAAAGTCGCACATCAATAAGAGATAATTTGGTTGGTAGGGTAAAAAACAGCTTCAATGGAAATCGAGAATAGCTTGGGCCAAGAGGGAGCTTCACTTTCGTTTAGGAAGGTAGAATCCAAATCCCAAAGCAACGGGACCTGTCCCCATGAGAGGAAAACTGGTCTCCTCCAGAGATGGGGACTGGTTTGTTTACAGGAGGCGGGAGGGTCCGGCTTGAGTTCGAGTAATAATCCATTCCTTCCCGATGGCTTTTGCGAAGGACGCCAGCGAACGACCGTAGAACTGGAAATGCAGTTCCTGAGTTAGGTATGTCCAGTCGGTTGTTAGTTACCTCAACTCCGCACAGGCACAGGCGCTGAGTGCCGCATTTTGAAATAATACAAAAAATATTAAATACGGCTATTAATAATTAATGTTTGTCCAGTAAGGTCTGATTTCGTTTTGTGCGCAATTGGTATGCCGGTACACTTCGGACATAGTAAGGACTTTACTCCACTTTTAATATTTACAAGTTTCCACCTCCAAGTAATGGCGGAGTATATTCATTCTAAATATACCTGGAGGCATTCACTATGCTCCGCAGCACACTGTTGAGCACCGAAAGTTGATTGCTCTGACCTGTGCATCCCCGTAAGTCCATACTGGCTTCAGGTTACGGTTGCACAGGGGTATTTGTTAAATTGTTAACGTGGCGGTCCCAGCGTAGATTCTGGTCCACTTCTACCCCGATGTTTGTTGATGATAGTTGCCGGAACCCTGGGCAATGGCTCGTAATTCGTACAGTCAATGTTGTGACATTTTATGCATCGAAAATGCTATAAAATTCGTATTTCTTACATTGATTTGTACAAGGCATTTCTGAGAGTCGGAGACACATTTCTCTGCTTTCTTGATATTTTGGTCCCAGGACCTCCCAAACACGACGTACGCCGTGTCATCAGCAAACGACACTGGCTCACCTTTTGACTGGAGTTTGAGCCAGCTGTCTATAAACACTATAAAAATTAAATAGGCCCTATCACAACGGTCCCTGAGGGATTCCACATCCGCTAGGCTGCTTGTTGCTGATGGTTTTTCCAATTTTTGTGAAGTGGCCCCTCCCTTCCAGATAGCTGTTTGTCCAATTGAGGAATCGTAAGTTGACCCCAGTTCTACTATTTTGGTTATCCTGTCCATTCGGTCGTTGTAGAAATAACCAAGAAAACAATTGTCAATAGATCTCCGATGTCGAAATGGTCTGATCCGTATTAACATTGCTAATTAAATTGAGTGTTGAGTGATGAATAGAATGTTGGAGCAGATCATGAAAATCCCTGCAATAAACACAATGGCGAACAGGAAAAATCTATTTTGAAACGTATTAAATTAAGCTATTTATAGTTATGGGTGCTCCACGGGTTGACAAGTGGTTTTTTTTTTTTTTTCAGAAAAAGTTCAGGACATTCAAAAATGAATGAAAACTATGTTGTTTGTGTCAAATCGAAAACAAGCTTCTGGGACCTTATGAAGGATAGTTAAGGTTCGCCCTGCATGTCATAACGCGCGCTCTGGAGACTTTGAGAGAATTCGTCTTCGGCAGGTCTATTAGGTAGTTAATTCGACGTTGATAAAAATCACAACGAAAGACCAAGATTATCGAAAGAAGAAACCGCTGGCTGTTCAAGTGCGTCAATCCACCAGTCCGCCCCCGTCGAACTCCGCTTGCCCTCGAAAGAAAGTGAACAAAAAAAAAGATATACATATATTTCGACAGAGTCCACTTGTTTCCTAACTAATCACGTCGTGGACAGCCGCCTCCAGACTAGAAGATTATGGAGAGAAAAAGGGTATAAAAGCGTCGACATCAGCTTTGAGAAGGGAGACTTGTGACGGGAGGGCCTCTTGAAAAGTTGGCCTTAATCTGCTCTTCTGTTGACGCCGCACGTCGTTTTGTTGAAGCTTACGCAACGCTATCGTCTGGTGGCGATAGCCGCGTGTTTTCACGTATGCACGACCGAACTTGCTGAAGGCAGCCGATCTCTAGCTATTAGTCTACTTCGACTTCCATCGAAAAGATATTGGAGGCGCTGCTTCCTAGTCAAAGAAAACTCCTCAAAGAAGGAATTGCGAGTTGTAACGAGAGGGAGAGTGACCATCAGTCAAATCCCACTCCAGTCATCCTCTCGGTCGGAATACATAACAAATTTACACTTGGAGCTTTGTGAAACACAAAGACCGACGAATTCTTCAACTTGTACGATAAAATCTACTTGCAACACGTTGTGATGTGCAACACGTTGTGATGTGCCTCCAGTCCATTTGTGACATCGATCACCTGTTTTTGATTAAATATTCCTATTCATTTTCGTAAAAGTTTTTGAGAGAAAATACAATTCTACCAGTTGTCTCTATCAGGTCTTAATATTCCATAAAACCATAAGTGCATCTATAGATACGCCAAACGAATTTATTATTTTTCCAAAAATCTACTGGGAATTACATATATTGGCTATGGCATGGTGTGCCCAACTCCATAGAGTACCCAAAACTATTGGCGTGGTGGTAACGATATAAATGGACTATATTGTAATTGAAAGTCAAATCAGGCCAGTCCACTGTCGTTGCATACGCGTATAAACTACATTCTCGTGTACCATCAATCATCTACATTGGGCATACCGCACCAAATGCTTCGGTAGATACCTGGGGGTCTTGTTAGATGGACTCTTGACATTTCACGAAGGCTGAACAGCAGCAAAACTGCAGAACAGAATTGTGCACATCCCACCATTTGAGAGGAAACGAAACTCTGTACAAAAGATTTCCGAATTTAAACTCCCTCGGAATTCCCACAAACACACCCACAAAGGTTTCTTCATAGTGAATCCGAATTGATCAGATTAACATAGTGAGGATAATTACAATGATTAGCAGCTCCAGGAATCAATCCACCTAAAATTCGAAGATTGACAATTGATGACTTATGATGTGCTTCCAAAGTGTGAAAATGTTTCTGGCTTAGCATCACTTGTGACTTGTGGTGAGGTTTCTGCTCAGTAGCAGTCCCCACATGTCAAAGCTTTATAACTAATGGTATACAATTAGGCAATAGATTCCGACAACATTTAGGCTATAAAGTACTATAGTTCAGCTGCCTGGTATGACTTATGACTTGGTGATAGGAACGTTTCGACCGTAACAAGTTTGATAAGCCTCCAGTAACTGAGGAGAACAACTGTTGTTCTGGAGTAACTGCTGTAACTGAAGTCAGGTGGACGTTTTGTTTTCAGTATACTCTGGCTTCTGGTTACGGGAAGATTCGATGCTGTAGAGTAGACTACCTGGTTCTCGTGCAAATTTTAAGGAGCTTGTATTTTCCCCGGTTCAGTACAGTTCGTTTCATTTCAATAATCTGCTCCTACCTCTAACTGAGATCAGGACTACCCATCGATTGTAGATTCAATACTGTTGTGTAATAATTAGAAACCCCTTTTAATCTTTTCAAGGGTCAGATCCTGTAGACCTGTAGTATATTACTACTCATACGAATAACTTTTTCCGAGGTAATAAATTTCTTTTACCCTCGACTCGTTTGGTACGTAATGAACCATCCCACGTGTTCGTCTCCACTCTCACTCGTTAGCACCTGTAAGGAATGGTGCCCCCCTCCTCAACCCCTCACAGCATTCCTTCTCACGACTCGTATTTCTACTGAATGTAGGTGACGGCTTCCACCCACGGAATCGCTCTGCCTGCAGTCGCCCCGAATGCGGTTGGCTGAACGATCTGTTGACAATGCACGCTCTGATGACGATCATTCGGAGAAAATCAAGATGGGATTCTCTCCTAAGAAAAACGACCTTGAAACGGGGCTTTCAGGCTTGTTGCTAACGAAAAACTCCGCACATTTTCCTACAATGTTTTATTATTTTCTATAGTTGAGTACGACCTCTACATGCTGCATCTAAACGGAAAGCCGTATGCCACTGACAGATGCGAAGAGTGTTCCTTATGCAACACACACCAGAGGGAGGACGTGTTCCACTTCCTTTGCATCTGCCCAGTGCAAGTACAGCTTTTAGAAGGCAGCTACTTGGGCGTGAGGAGGCATTGGCTCTGCTGAATGGCGATTTTTTGCAAACTAGCGTGGCGGTATAGGTCAATGTTAGTGACTGAATTTATTTTTTGACTTTGTAAATTTTGTGATTTTGTTCCAGTTTCTGTTCCTTTTCTAGCCAATTTATTTCCATTTACTGATTATTATTCGGCGCCGACACTACCGACAGAATAATACAGTTTAATACCGTGTTGTATTATTTATTTTATAAGAATAAGAATAATTTCATTACGTTAACGAAAAACGTTAAATAAATCATATGCATATGATTTATTTAACGTTTTTCGTTAACGTAAAGGGAAACGTTTTTCTTCTTCTTCTTCTACTACCTCCACATAAACTATAAACTCCATAAACTATACAGATCGGACACTAGACAGTGGTGGTTATTTTAAAACTGTAAGTAATAACTCAAGTTTGTTGATAACATAAACAAAGTACTTTACATATTGAAAATCGGTTGAGACGTTTCAGTGATGGACGGGTATTAATTTTGCTCCCACGGGCAGAACAATTTCCGCACTAAAACCCGTGACATGTACCTTCACACAGTAGGTTTATGAAGGGTTACACAATGATTTTACGGCAGATTTAAAAGTCATGGGAACAAAGACAATTCATTACTTGTGGATGCGGCACAAGGGACGGAAGAGCTGATTTACAACATGAAAGGCCTGCGAGTGGTCATGAAGCCACAGAATACCGAATATCGGCCGTCTGGAGCCGTTGAAAACATCTTTGGCAAACTCATTTGCTTCCTAAGGAATTAACTTGGGACAGACAAAGAGAAGTAAATCAAAGAAAGCTCATCTGGCGGTTGTGGCATTAAAAGAACCTCCGGACGTTGAATGAAGTGGGGCTACATTGTTGTATGTATACTCATCTCCTGCTAATTATACTGACTTTAAAGAGGGGCGGAATTAATTGTTCGCAGGGGGGTCAACGGCCACATTATTTTGGGGCTGCTCCGAAAGGGCCGCACTTTTGTCCATTGTCGAAGCTACGAGCTTTTGCCATCGGAGGCATTGCATCCAATGTCTTCTCGATGGAAGACCAACGGCCAAGAAGAAAAGATGCCCCTCTCTTTTGAAACCTTTCCTGAGAAGGATCATCACATCGGATTTACTTAGCTCCCACCCTCCCCCTCATCGTCTTCTTCAACCATCTTTCTTCTTCTTCACGGTCTCTTCAAACTGTTTCTGGTGCAATGAGTAAGCGAAGCTTCCGATCAGAGCGTGTGTGACCTTTTTTCCTGGTAGAAAATTGAACGCCCCAAGCGTTGAAAAAAGAAAAAAGCCTCGGGCCGCCGCCTACCTCCAACTGAAGAACTTGTGCTATTGTAGTCCGCATAATTCGATTCATTTCTAATTTCCGCTCCTCCAATTCATCAGTGATATCATGGGCCGTTCGCTTCCTCACATTGATCATCAGATGAATTCGCATAATTATTTGGTGTATCCAAGATTGATAACACTGGTCTACAAAAAAAAAAAAAAAAAGAAAAAAAAGTGGGGTATAAGTACTTTTAGAAATTGTCACTTTTTTCCAACGCCCATAAACCCCTATAATTCGGCACGATAATTATAGCCTGTAGTCCTAAATTTTGCGCCTAAATATCAGCTTTCCAATGGTATAAGCAAAATAATGTTTCAATGCACTTTAGAGGTAGAAAATGACGTGGTTTTTCAGAGGACAGTCCGGTTTTCACCAATCAAGGTAAAAAACTCTGCAAATTCTTGACACAACGGTTTATTATCTTCCTTGTGCAGATCACCCTTCTGTCTATACCAGACTGTGTTGCAAATCGGCACCATACCATATTCTCATTGTACTCATACCATACCATACGAATTTCATTCCTATCATACCATACTGCACTATACCAAATCATACATACAATAATATACCATACCATACTCATACCGTGTCATACAAACCGAGTGAATATTGAAATGTCATCCAGTTCTGACCTATATTTAAAATTTCAAGTGTCTAGCTCATCATCAAAATTTAATTTGTTTAAACAAATAGGTATTATTTAAACAATTTTACAGACAAGAAAACGAGTGAATATTGCATTGTGATCCAGTTCTGACCCATTTTTAAAATTTCAAGTCAATAGCTTATTATTACTAAACTATTACAAAAAGGTATTATTTAAACAATTTTACAGATGAGAAACCGAGTGAATCTTGCAATGTGGTCAATCCCCGACTCACGGTTAAAATTTCCAGCCTGTAGTTTACCGAGAAGATGGAAAAAAGGTAGTTTTATGTAGGGCCGCTGGGGGTTGACCCACCTAACGGCCGTTTCAGAAAAATTGTCTTCGCCAGTTATCATCGTACGAAAATCGTTCATCACTCGTTGGATAGCTCTCGATTTACCTAACCATATTACGTTAACCACTGCGGAGTGCGTGGCCGACAAGCTGCGGTATGAGCGTGATTGTTTAAATAATTGTTTACACACAGGTGATCATTCTCAATAATTTATATTGTCAACACGAATACAAGCTTCATATAAGTTTCTGCAAAGTCATAAAATGTCCCAATGTGTTGCAGACTCGTATGCAAGCATTTATCTTTCTTGGTCGACTCCAATACTTCAAAAAATTATTTCATATTCTTCCAATGCTCATTTTATTTTGATAATCGTTGTGAAGAAGAGTTCTATCTAAGTTCTGAGAACTTATGAGATTGGCAGACAAGTCTCAAACTCCTTACTTATTTCAGTCGACAATTGCTCTTCTTGAAGGTCCATTCGAACTCAAATAAACACCTCAAGTCGATATGAAGTCAACTTTTTTTCATTTTCACGAAGTATTTGAGTCGACAATTGCTCTTCTTGAAAGTCCATTCGAACTCAAATAAACACCTCAAGTTGATATGAAGTCAACTTTTTTTCGTTTTCACGAAGCATTCGAGTCGACAATTGCTCTTCTTGAAGGTCCATTCGAACTCAAATAAACACCTCGAGTCGATATGAAGTCAAATTTTTTTGGTTTTCACGAAGTATTTGAGTCGACAATTGCTCTTCTTGAAGGTCCATTCGAACTCAAATAAACACCTCGAGTCGATATGAAGTCAACTTTTTTTCGTTTTCACGAAGTATTTGAGTCGACAATTGCTCTTCTTGAAGGTCCATTCGAACTCAAATAAACACCTCGAGTCGATATGAAGTCAACTTTTTTTCGATTTCACGAAGCATTCGAGTCGACAATTGCTCTTCTTGAAGGTCCATTCGAACTCAAATAAACACCTCGAGTCGATATGAAGTCAACTTTTTTTCGTTTCCACGAAGTATTTGAGTCGACAATTGCTCTTCTTGAAGGTCCATTCGAACTCAAATAAACACCTCGAGTCGATATGAAGTCAACTTTTTTTCGTTTTCACGAAGTATTTGAGTCGACAATTGCTCTTCTTGAAGGTCCATTCGAACTCAAATAAACACCTCGAGTCGATATGAAGTCAACTTTTTTTCGTTTTCACGAAGTAATTGAGTCGACAATTGCTCTTCTTGAAGGTCCATTCGAACTCAAGTAAACACCTCGAGTCGATATGAAGTCAACTTTTTTTCGTTTTCACGAAGTATTTGAGTCGACAATTGCTCTTCTTGAGGGCCATTCGAACTCAAATAAACACGTCGAGTCGATATGAAGTCAACTTTTTTTTCGTTTTCACGAAGCATTTGAGTCGACAATTGCTCCTTCTTGAAGGTCCATTCGAACTCAAATAAACACCTCGAGTCTATATGAAGTCAAATTTCTTTCGTTTTCACGAAGTATTTGAGTCGACAATTGCTCTTCTTGAAGGTCCATTCGAACTCAAATAAACACCTCGAGTCGATATGAAGTAAACTTTTTTTCGTTTTCACGAAGTTTTTGAGTCGACAATTGCTCTTCTTGAAGGTCCATTCGAACTCAAATAAACACCTCGAGTCGATATGAAGTCAACTTTTTTTTCGTTTTCACGAAGTATTCGAGTCGACAATTGCTCTTCTTGAAGGTCCATTCGAACTCAAATAACCACCTCGAGTCGATATGAAGTCAACTTTTTTCGTTTTAACGATGTATTTGAGTCGACAATTGCTCTTCTTGAAGGTCCGTTCGAACTCAAATAAACACCTCAAGTCGATATGAAGTCAACTTTTTTTCGTGTTCACGATGTATTTGAGTCGACAATTGCTCTTCTTGAAGGTCCATTCGAACTCAAATAACCACCTCGAGTCGATATGAAGTCAACTTTTTTTCGTTTTCACGAAGTATTCGAGTCGACAATTGCTCTTCTTGAAGGTCCATTCGAACTCAAATAAACACCTCGAGTCGATATGAAGTCAACTTTTTTTCGTTTTCACGAAGTATTCGAGTCGACAATTGCTCTTCTTGAAGGTCCATTCGAACTCAAATAACCACCTCAAGTCGATATGAAGTAAACTTTTTTTCATTTTCACGAAGTTTTTGAGTCGACAATTGCTCTTCTTGAAGGTCCATTCGAACTCAAATAAACACCTCGAGTCGATATGAAGTCAACTTTTTTTCGTTTGCACGAAGTATTTGAGTCGACAATTGCTCTTCTTGAAGGTCCATTCGAACTCAAATAATCACCTCGAGTCGATATGAAGTCAACTTTTTTTCGTTTTCACGAAGTATTTGAGTCGACGATTGCTCTTCTTCAAGGTCCATTCGAACTCAAATTAACACCTCGAGTCGATATGAAGTCAACTTTTTTTCGTTTGCACGAAGTATTTGAGTCGACAATTGCTCTTCTTGAAGGTCCATCCGAACTCAACTAAACACCTCGAGTCGATATGAAGTCAACTTTTTTTCGTTTTCACGAAGTATTTGAGTCGACAATTGCTCTTCTTGAAGGTCCATTCGAACTCAAATAAACACCTCGAGTCGATATGAAGTCAAATTTTTTTCGTTTTCACGAAGTATTTGAGTCGACAATTGCTATTCTTGAAGGTCCATTCGAACTCAAATAACCACCTCGAGTCGATATGAAGTCAACTTTTTTTCGTTTCCACGAAGTATTTGAGTCGACAATTGCTCTTCTTGAAGGTCCATTCGAACTCAAATAAACACCTCGAGTCGATATGAAGTCAACTTTTTTTCGTTTTCACGAAGTATTTGAGTCGACAATTGCTCTTCTTGAAGGTCCGTTCGAACTCAAATAAACACCTCAAGTCGATATGAAGTCAATTTTTTTTCCGTTTTCACGATGTATTTGAGTCGACAATTGCTCTTCTTGAAGGTCCATTCGAACTCAAATAAACACCTCGAGTCGATATGAAGTCAACTTTTTTTCGGTTTCACGATGTATTTGAGTCGACAATTGCTCTTCTTGAAGGTCCATTCGAACTCAAATAAACACGTCAAGTCGAGATGAAGTCAACTTTTTTCGTTTTAACGATGTATTTGAGTCGACAATTGCTCTTCTTGAAGGTCCGTTCGAACTCAAATAAACACCTCAAGTCGATATGAAGTCAACTTTTTTCGTTTTCACGATGTATTTGAGTCGACAATTGCTCTTCTTGAAGGTCCGTTCGAACTCAAATAAACACCTCAAGTCGATATGAAGTCAACTTTTTTTCGTTTCCACGAAGTATTTGAGTCGACAATTGCTCTTCTTCAAGGTCCATTCGAACTCAAATAAACACCTCGAGTCGATATGAAGTCAACTTTTTTTCGTTTTCACGAAGTAATTGAGTCGACAATTGCTCTTCTTGAAGGTCCATTCGAACTCAAGTAAACACCTCGAGTCGATATGAAGTCAACTTTTTTTCGTTTTCACGAAGTATTTGAGTCGACAATTGCTCTTCTTGAGGGCCATTCGAACTCAAATAAACACGTCGAGTCGATATGAAGTCAACTTTTTTTTCGTTTTCACGAAGCATTTGAGTCGACAATTGCTCCTTCTTGAAGGTCCATTCGAACTCAAATAAACACCTCGAGTCTATATGAAGTCAAATTTCTTTCGTTTTCACGAAGTATTTGAGTCGACAATTGCTCTTCTTGAAGGTCCATTCGAACTCAAATAAACACCTCGAGTCGATATGAAGTAAACTTTTTTTCGTTTTCACGAAGTTTTTGAGTCGACAATTGCTCTTCTTGAAGGTCCATTCGAACTCAAATAAACACCTCGAGTCGATATGAAGTCAACTTTTTTTTCGTTTTCACGAAGTATTCGAGTCGACAATTGCTCTTCTTGAAGGTCCATTCGAACTCAAATAACCACCTCGAGTCGATATGAAGTCAACTTTTTTCGTTTTAACGATGTATTTGAGTCGACAATTGCTCTTCTTGAAGGTCCGTTCGAACTCAAATAAACACCTCAAGTCGATATGAAGTCAACTTTTTTTCGTGTTCACGATGTATTTGAGTCGACAATTGCTCTTCTTGAAGGTCCATTCGAACTCAAATAACCACCTCGAGTCGATATGAAGTCAACTTTTTTTCGTTTTCACGAAGTATTCGAGTCGACAATTGCTCTTCTTGAAGGTCCATTCGAACTCAAATAAACACCTCGAGTCGATATGAAGTCAACTTTTTTTCGTTTTCACGAAGTATTCGAGTCGACAATTGCTCTTCTTGAAGGTCCATTCGAACTCAAATAACCACCTCAAGTCGATATGAAGTAAACTTTTTTTCATTTTCACGAAGTTTTTGAGTCGACAATTGCTCTTCTTGAAGGTCCATTCGAACTCAAATAAACACCTCGAGTCGATATGAAGTCAACTTTTTTTCGTTTGCACGAAGTATTTGAGTCGACAATTGCTCTTCTTGAAGGTCCATTCGAACTCAAATAATCACCTCGAGTCGATATGAAGTCAACTTTTTTTCGTTTTCACGAAGTATTTGAGTCGACGATTGCTCTTCTTCAAGGTCCATTCGAACTCAAATTAACACCTCGAGTCGATATGAAGTCAACTTTTTTTCGTTTGCACGAAGTATTTGAGTCGACAATTGCTCTTCTTGAAGGTCCATCCGAACTCAACTAAACACCTCGAGTCGATATGAAGTCAACTTTTTTTCGTTTTCACGAAGTATTTGAGTCGACAATAATTGTTGAGAAGAGCAATTATTGCTCTTCTTGAAGGTCCATTCGAACTCAAATAAACACCTCGAGTCGATATGAAGTCAAATTTTTTTCGTTTTCACGAAGTATTTGAGTCGACAATTGCTATTCTTGAAGGTCCATTCGAACTCAAATAACCACCTCGAGTCGATATGAAGTCAACTTTTTTTCGTTTCCACGAAGTATTTGAGTCGACAATTGCTCTTCTTGAAGGTCCATTCGAACTCAAATAAACACCTCGAGTCGATATGAAGTCAACTTTTTTTCGTTTTCACGAAGTATTTGAGTCGACAATTGCTCTTCTTGAAGGTCCGTTCGAACTCAAATAAACACCTCAAGTCGATATGAAGTCAATTTTTTTTCCGTTTTCACGATGTATTTGAGTCGACAATTGCTCTTCTTGAAGGTCCATTCGAACTCAAATAAACACCTCGAGTCGATATGAAGTCAACTTTTTTTCGGTTTCACGATGTATTTGAGTCGACAATTGCTCTTCTTGAAGGTCCATTCGAACTCAAATAAACACGTCAAGTCGATATGAAGTCAACTTTTTTCGTTTTAACGATGTATTTGAGTCGACAATTGCTCTTCTTGAAGGTCCGTTCGAACTCAAATAAACACCTCAAGTCGATATGAAGTCAACTTTTTTCGTTTTCACGATGTATTTGAGTCGACAATTGCTCTTCTTGAAGGTCCGTTCGAACTCAAATAAACACCTCAAGTCGATATGAAGTCAACTTTTTTTCGTTTCCACGAAGTATTTGAGTCGACAATTGCTCTTCTTCAAGGTCCATTCGAACTCAAATAAACACCTCGAGTCGATATGAAGTCAATTTTTTTTCGTTTTCACGAAGTATTTGAGTCGACAATTGCTCTTCTTGAAGGTCCGTTCGAACTCAAATAAACACCTCGAGTCGATATGAAGTCAACTTTTTTTTCGTTTTCACGAAGCATTTGAGTCGACAATTGCTCCTTCTTGAAGGTCCATTCGAACTCAAATAAACACCTCGAGTCTATATGAAGTCAACTTTCTTTCGTTTTCACGAAGTATTTGAGTCGACAATTGCTCTTCTTGAAGGTCCATTCGAACTCAAATAAACACCTCGAGTCGATATGAAGTCAACTTTTATGAAGTGCACAAAATTCCTCTTCACACTCCATACGTTTGCGCAAACACGACACCTTTAAAATATTGTACAAATTTGTTGTCATTGTGAGGGCCCCTATACCTGCAGGTTATGTGATAATAGAGATAATTTGTCAGAGTTAATTACGGTTTAATTACTTTTAGCACCAAATGTGACTACGCCTTCGCTATAATCCAGCAAGAATAAGGTAAAATCACTTCTAAAATGTGATTAGTCTGTTTTAATAAGGAATAAAAGTTGGAAAAGCGCTGGAGAGTTGTTGGAGACGAGGACCTTGTACGGTAGGTCTTGTAGGTCCTGTTCCCTACAAGAGGTCCTGATCCCTGGCATCCTGCAGAAGGGTGATCTATACAGAAAGTAATGAGCCGTTTTCGAAGAATGTGCAGATATTGTGGTGTAGTATTCTCGATTCAAATGGTTCATTACATAAAACAATGAAGAAGAATGGAGAAGAGGTCCTTGTACAGAAGGTCCTTGTACTTCTCCCTGGCATCCTATAGAAGGGAGTTCCAGTGGTGTAGTACAGAAAATAATGAGCCGGTTTCGAAAAATGTGCATTTTTTTAGTCCATTATTTCTCGATTCAATAGGTTCATAACCAAAGAATGTTGAAATTTAGGGACGAATTCAAAACGCTTTAAAACGGATTTGTATCGGATAATCTGCCAAAAAAATCTATTTGCTGCAAACGAAGTTTGACAAAACGTCGGTAACCTGATGAATTGACAATATTTTCTGCACATGTAACCATCGCCCAAAACAGTTCCTAATGCGGTTTGGATGTGAACGTTTCTTAGCGTTCAAGGACCTTTCTAGAAGCTAATCGCCTTTCTGGTACGAATAGCGTGAAGCTCCGTGACCGTAAAACACGTTCCTACGCCGTATCCCGCCGCTCATCGCTTCTCGCACACCTCACACTCGCATTGAGTAGACATAGTATAATATACTATCGCTACTTCATGTAACCAGTTGGTTTTCTTGATGTTGTGCACGGTTGGAGTTTGCGCTAGTAATGAAAGTCTTGCAATAGGGATCTTAGCGTGGGCCATGCACCGGGAAATGCTTGTCGATGACGGTTTGAACTGAACGGCGTATCTATTTGTACGTTTAATTTACGGACGTCTAATTTACATCAATTTAACGGTTCGCTGAAGGAGCGTGTTTTTGTGATTTCGTAGCTTTTTTACGTAACGAGGAATTTGAAATACTTTTCTGTAGAACATGAAAGTGGCAATAGAATGCCACAGATCCCCACATAAGAACGCGGTCGATTGCTCTACAGATTGCCAACATAGACATATTGGAATATCATTAGTACATTAGGTCGAGAAAGCCAACTTATTAAAGTGACGAAAGGGAGAAAAGATTTCTAAATCCTCCTTACAAGAACCTCAGGCTGCTCATTCAATTTCAGGTGGTCTAATAAGTCCCAATGACTTGGTGGATTCCAAATTTCAACAGCTTGCTCTGCAATACGGTTTTCATTTAGCTACACTTTAATCCGATGAGTGTCTAGAGTTTTTTATTGAAAAAATAGATGTTCTAATGTTTTATATTTACAAGAATTTTCTGCCTTTGAAAATAAGACGTATTATGCCGGTCTGCCTATGCGTAAACCCTCTCTGATGTCCAGAAAATCCAAGACCACAATATACAGGAGGGTGATAAAGCAAGTGGTAACATTTGTCATTCGGCCGACCAGGGCCTTTCAATGTGTGCATAAGAAACATATCACTTCAGAACACTGAAATTCAGTTCATAGTTTGGCTGTCTCAATACCGAAGGCAGACCAAGTTTGTCAGTCTGTTTAGTTAGAATTCCTTGTAACCACCATATTTGAACGGTAAAACAGTAAAAACGAGCTATGGACTGGCCGGTATGGTAATCGTATAAGTACCATATCAATGTTACAAGATGTTCCGATATCGATGGCGATTCCAGGGATTATGTAGGTTAGCATGCAACAAATTATAAGTCCTCGTAGATCTCAGATCTCCTCCGATCCCTCCTTTGTTTGATAGTAGGGCAGCGTCTATTTACAAAGTGGGGTATACTTTCCTGGTATACTGTGACCGTAACAAAATGAAACAGCCTGTAAATACCCCCACCCCTACTCACACCTTCCAGTCTCTAATCCTCTTCGTGGTGGTGATAATCTACCTGGATCGTCAGTCTGCCGTAGGGACGCTCCGATACCGCTTTCGATACGATATTTGGTATTACTATCAAATCAATGGTATCGATATCGATACAGTATTGAAAGAAAATTATCGATATGAGTTGTATCAACTAAGTCCCTACATGGTATTGATACAAGCTAAAATACCTTGGTAGACTCGGAAGCAAAAATTTTTAGACAAAACGGGACGTTTATAATCATACAAAAGCTTTATTATAATACAAAATGCAAAGATAATAATAATATTAAGTTCTATTGTTCAAAAATATTGAAACTTCGAGTAACTACTCAGTTTTGTCAATAGAGAAGTAGTAACTTGCTTTACAAAGGCAACACCTACGGTTGGTGGTGATGGTGTTTGGTGACAGAGAGTGCTTTGGTTAAATACATAAAAAATTTGTCAATGTATTCAACCAAAGCACTCTCTGTCATTCGATACTGTGGATTTTCTTTCGACATGAGTATAATATTGGATGATTCGATAGCAATACGATACCAGTAGTATCGAAACAAAAGTATCGATACCTACTCATATCGGTAGTATCGGAACGTCCCGTCTGCCGACGACGCTCGGTACGAAACGTTCAGACGAATTTACAGATCGCTGCACTTCTGGCCTGAGCGCCACTGACACCGCCCCCAACCCACCTCCGAAAGGAGACGAACGAGTGAAGAAAGACGTAAAGTTGGGCAGAGTGCCGTACGATAACGCCGCCAACCCCTCCACGTACTTGTACGACGACGGCAAGTACTACCCTGAGAAATATGAGGGCAAGTCTACGTCGCCGCTCCGACCGTTTACGTGCCGGCGGTAACTTCGTACGTCGCCGCTCCAGCCGATCACGTGCCGGTTGTAACGTCGTAGAACGACATCCCGTCGTTACTACGTCGTCAGGTATCCCAACGTCAAGTCCTACGTTTACTGATGAGACTCGGCCGCTTCTCGTACAACTTCATTTCGTCATCCTTCTGCGTTCAGCCAATGAGGAATTAAATAATTTAACTAATTATTAGTTTTATTATTATGTAGTAATGCTGTTCTGTTATGTAGTAATATTGTTAAATTAGTTTTATACTTAATTATGTAGTAGGTAATATTGCTCTGATATGTAGTGTAATTAATTAGTACCTAGTTCTTTAGACGTTTGGGTTTTTGGTCATCTACATGATAATTGTCCGATGATAAGGATGGTGGCACTGAAGTGTGTGTGTTTGGTGCTTCTATTTCCGCGTTGTACTGTTTTTGTTGTTGTACTGATTGTTTTTTTCGTACATACATAGTACTTTATAGTCCTTATTGCTCTTTGCGATAACTTAGTTCTGTACAATAAACTTGTGTAAAATAAATCGCGATAGTTTTGAAACGGTCGTTTTTATTCGCCCCAGTTAGTACGGAGAAACAATAATCGATTAATAAAAATAATCGGCAGCTGAATTGTTAAGGTTTTGACAAATCTAAAAACAGGAAAACTCCCTCACAACCAAAATAACAACACATCACAGAACAAGAACAAAAGACGACCAAAGAATTTCTGAAACAAAATCCAGACCTACTAGTCCTGAAAGCTGACAAAGGGGCTGTTACTGTCATTATGTCCAAAATGGATTATCACAACAGATTAACCAACATACTTTTAACAAAACATCACAATAGATTAAAATTAATCGATTAATAGTGGTCAAATAATCGATTATTTATTTGCACCCCTACTCACGACCATTCAATTAGGTACATTAGGTACATATTTCGCACGATATTTTGGCTCAATATTTTGAGCGCCTTTTTGTAGCCATTGTTACTCTAGCCCTTAACTATAAGGACCATAATAACAATGCGATGTTCACAACTGAATAATTTGGATGTATTAAAAGCTGTTTCCCTGATAATCCCAAAACGACGAATTTTCATCATTGCATCGATATCGTCGGTTTTCGTACACATGAAAAGATCTCGGAACATCAAGATTGTACGTTTGAAGACGATGTTTGACTCAGCTGATCCCCAGTTTGAAAATTACCGTTTAATTCACGCTCATGTGGATCATGTTTTTTTTTTTTTTTTTTTTTTTTTTCTCGAACTGATCCCAGCGGTTCTCGACCGCTCGCTCGATAGAACAGCCCTCCCCGGCCGTCGGGTTATGATAATTTATTTTAATTACGATTTTTACCGAATTGAACGAAACTAAATAGAGCTCAGCATCAGGGGCTTCTCCCGAACAACGGGAGTGGAACAGGAGCTTTCGCAGCTTCTTTACATTCGGCGGAGAAAGTGGTGGAAGGCGTAGGAGTTGGTAATAACAAGGTCAGGCGGTTAGCGAGCAGGTAATGACCCTCTGCGCCAACTCGCGTTAGAATTACGTACCTCTGAGTACTTTGGTATTATGTTCTTGTAAATGTCACTTTTATTCGGTTCGAAGGTCTGTTGTGCTTTCCAAAGTCCGCCGTCGCACTCTCTGTTCTCACCAATTCAAGAAGGTAATTTACATCTCTCACCTAAAGTCTAGGAGTATAATTTAAAAAAAAAAAAAACCTTAAAAATCCTACTTGAAAATGATGTACTAGATTCAATTTTAATCTTAAATGTTAATTTTTAAAACTCTGCAAATTCTTGGATAATGGTTAATTATCTACTGTAGCGATCACTCTTCTGTCTGGATCACTCTTCTTTTTTATGTTATACATATATCAATACCTTAAAGCACAGAGGTACTATGTCCAAAAATATCGATTTTGAGACATTGGTATCAAAAGTCGGTATCGCATTTTGACGCTCTTTCGATTGGATCAAGACTCCTATCCGTACGAACGAGACAAAAGGACAAAAAAGAGGAAAAACTGTTGTTGGAATAGGTCCACAACCGAAAACGATTGGTGGCCATTGGTTCTATGTCCATAGGTTTGACGCTCAAAGGTTCTATGTCCCGGCAACTTTCTCAGCCTCGATGTTTGGTAGTGCTCAATGGTTCTATGTCCAAGCTAGTGTACTTTACAGAAATGTAACATGAGGAGTTCACAAAAATATCTTCAACGGACTGTTATGACCACATGAACTGGTCTTGGAGAGATATTTTGAGGACGTAGGATAATAAAGTAGATAAAATATCATTTTAGAGCAAAAAGCATTGCAAATTTATTAAATTCAATTTAGTTTCATCGTTTCCCAGTTCTCTTGCTCCCAGAACTACTACTACGAGTGGTTCTGCTGCTAGAAGCAGTAGCCCGTTCACTTGTGGCGTTTGGCCGGGTCAAACGGGCAGTAGTTTGAGTTTCGGGAGATGCTGATGCTGCAGCCTCCACTCGATCAGCATCAAGACGCTGATGTTGATCCTCCCCTTTTCCCACAGTCAGAGTTGAAAAATCCCTTTCCACACAGAAAAATCCCACAAACGCGAAAAATTGTATTTAGACGCGCTGGATCCTTTTGCCAAAAAATATTGTTCAGTTTTACATTTTATCCGTCCCAACAATGTTTTTAGAATAGAATACGGAATAAATTAACAGTTTCCTAGTTATTTTGGATTATTCCAATTTTTCCGGAAATATTTCCATCCGTCAGTACTCTAGTCCTGACATAGCTCCAGCCTGTTCAGCGGAGAATTATTTAAAAAAAAGAATTAATTGATTATTATTTCTTCATCCATTCGATCAATTGCATTACTCATCGCAGTCGATTTTGTTCGAAATACTCGTAATAGATCTGTTTCGCCTTGGCTCCGTTTTCAAGAGAGTGGTTAAAGAGGGTTAAAGAGTGGCCAAAAATTTTCATTCCAATTTACACTTGTTTCAAAGCTTTGCACTTATCTCAAAATGGCTCTGTGCTTTAAGGTATCGATATATTCGTATGAATGATAAATTAAACATTTACATTGATGATGAACTATTTAGATTTAACTCGTATGAATACCACCGAATGTTCGGACTTACCTTCTTTCCGTAGACACGAACCCTATCTCAGAACAAGAAACTCAGCATTTCAAAACCATAGTAAAAGCATACTATGCTGTTTGAATCAGCTTGGCCAGTATGGACGATGAGCCGACTTGACGCCGTATGATTCACGCTCATATTGACGACTTTTGAGTGGTTCTACTTTTAAGCACTCATTGTGAAAGATCGGGTATAATCAAACAGTAGGTACATACATCAAACTAAAAAATTAATAATAATAATTGCAGTAACTTCTCTGTCTCATACGTTATGCCCTAATTCCTTTATAGCAACATTTGTTTGTAGTCCTTTTTGAAAGTGGCTACGCTTTCGTGTAATTTGAAAAAAAGGTATAGGTACCTATTCTTACTGTAAATTCTTGTGCCTGGCCAGATGAGGATCTCTCAAATACTGAGGTCCTGTGGCTCGGTACCTTTTACCGCTTATTAGCGAATTTTCGTAGAAAAGGAAGAAGTTCTCGGTCAAAAATTTTAAAAACTCGCATTATTGAAAAACAATTCACTTCATGCAGCTCCCATCTGAGGGGCCAAACTTCTCAGGAGCTCGCAAGCATAATATGTTATACTCGTAGTATGTGTTCGATAATGTATGAGATACTGCAAAACCATATTACCGAATTGAGGCAATGGTGTGCGAAATGGAGGCTTGAAATTAACGCGAGTCTTGTGCGGTAGTGTACACATACACGACGGAATACACCGATGTTCCATTAGATTAACAGGGCGAGACGATACCTAAGGCCTAATCTCACTAAACCTTTGTGGAATTATCCTTCCAGTGACCACGTAACAGAAACGTCTCTGGACAACAAAATATTGACACACGGTCCTCATCCGTCCAATTTGAACCTTACACCAAAAATGGGCGTATTTATATTCACAAATATGAATACGAATAAAATTCATACATCAGAAAATGTGAATATGAATACAAGTACAGGTATGAATGATATTCATATTCATGTTATGAATACAAACGCAGATGTGAATGTGAATATGAATATGAATACGTATACAACCATAATCGCATTTCTCATTTCGTCCAGGAATGTTCAATGCGTTTTTTAAGGGGCAGAATCCAAATTTGAAACCCGATTTGAGCTATATTCTATCATTTTACGTAAAACAGCGGTAAAGTTGACAAAGTACACAAAAGCTTTGCCAATTTTTTTTTAAAACCATTCCAATGAAGCGTTCTACGAGGGATTTGCACCAAAAATTTCACCCCATTCATCAGGGCCACGGGACAGTTGAATGGGTTGACTTCCTCTTCATTGAGTGTACTTTTCTCCCTGTTTGAAGGCAATCTGTAGTGTTAACAATCAGGTATATTACGTAATGTGATGGTCTTAAAATAAAAATTTTTGCAAGTTAAAGTTTTTGCACCGATCGTTCCATTGATGACGTCAGTTCTCGAGGCCCAGTCCTGATTGTTGAACGAGCTCACGGAACGCGTCTCCCTCAACTGCTGCGGTGACCGTTCCGCGGAGGATTGGAATACCAAAGGACGCCCCGAGAAGAATCTCAGGGCCAAAAGGGTCCGACCTCGCAGACCCCATAAGGAGGGTGCCCATAATGGTCGGTCCGAACCGTGGACAATTCCAGTATGTGAGGTTTGAGTCGGGAGTTTCAATAGTTCAAGCGTAACTTTGGTGAGTTCGACACATCGGCGCATGATCGCCAGGAGTCCGTTATTAGGGTTTCCTCAAATCACAATCTGTTCACGCCAACAGATAGTACGTATAATTTTATTTGCTATAAGATAAGAAGAACTGTAAAACCGATGTGAAGTGACAGTGAACTGTGCCCTGACACTTGAAGGCTAATCCTCTACAGCGTCGTCTCTGATCAATCCTGTGTACCCCCTACCTCGTCATCATCATCCCCAAACAGATTTTGGTAAAATTTTGGGAAACCTCTCCTCGTGGTTTCTCTCCACACGCCATTTTTCTCTCTGGTCTCCCATTGAGCATCCAAACTCCTGCGTCATCAGAATCCCAAACTCCTGGGTCTTCAGCATCCCCATTAATATCCCCATTATTGACATCCACATAGTGGCACATCGTTGGGTAATCATGGACGTCTCACTGATTTCGGCAGTCACCCAGGAAGTACTCTCATGATTCCGGACAACCTGAGATGTTGGGAAAAGTCGAGTCAACCCTTTTACAAGAGAACCCTGTAGAATGACCGCTACCAACACAGAAAATACACGTCTACTAGACGTCTGATAGACGTCTAATGGTAGATGTAAACACGTCTAGTAGACGTCTATGGTAGATGATCTGCAAGGCGTCTAATGAATAGACTTCTATTCATCTAAATATGTTGACGTATCTACAGGCGTAGATGAACTTGCGGCGTCTAGACGGTGCCGAAAGAGTGTCTATCGACGTCTAGACGGCGCCTTTCAATAAACGCCGTCTAAACGTCGATAGACGCCGTGTAGACATCAACAGACGTCTAGACGGCGTTTATTGAAAGGCGCCGTCTTGAAATCGGTAGACGCCGTCTAGACGTCGATAGACGCCCTTTAGGCACCGTCTAGACGCCTAGTAGGTAGACGTCTATTCATCTAAATATGTTGACATATCTACAGGCGTAGATGAACTTGCGGCGTCTAGACGGTGCCTAAAGGGAGTCTATCAACGTCGACACGGCGTCTATCTACGTCGAGATGGCGTCTATCAATTTAGAATATGGCAGTCGTACCTAGTAATTGCCTGATTACAGATTGGCGGCCACTACAGGCAGAAGTAACGTGACAATCTCCACCAAATAGGCCACTACAGGCAGAAGTAACGTGACAATCTCCACCAAATAGGCCACTACAGGCAGAAGTAACGTGACAATCTCCACCGAATAGGCCACTACAGGCAGAAGTAACGTGACAATCTCCACCAAATAGGCCACTGCATGCAGAAGTAACGTGACAATCTCCACCAAATAGGCCACTGCATGCAGAAGTAACGTGACAATCTCCACCAAATATGGGCTGACCCTCTGAAGCGCTTCGCCATCGGGGAGGAAGCAACGACGAATCCTGTACGACAAACTTTGTTTGGATGTAGCATTATTTTAATGGAAACAGAAATGTAGGTAACCTCAACCTCAAGCAATTGATCACAAAACAAGCGGCAGTGTTCAGTAGGTATAGTAGGTACTATCTATTTATAACATAAAAATATATACAAGTCTGACATAAATACCAAGAACAAATACGCAAGAAATGCGTGATAGTTCGATAGCTTTCGATCGAATGGAGAACGATTTTTGTCCGATGAAAACTACAGAAGTTTCATTTCCCTAGCAACGGCTTGGTTGTAAGTGAAAATTATCGTAAAACGTAGGTAACGCTTTTCGAGGACACTTTTTCGTGACAGTTTTGGTTTATCTTCGATAATGAACCATTGGAATCGCCCAAAGAAAAAAATTTTTTAACCCCCCCCCCCCCTCAAAATTTGTTGGTCTACGTTTCAAGATACGTAGATTCAGAAAATCTAATAAAAAAAAATCCGTCCGTCCGCCGTTCGCCGTCCGCGCCACTTTGGCCAGTTAGCGTTGAGTTAAAATTACGAAATTTTTTTTATGGGTTTCGACCAACCCCACAATGGTCCTCGAAACTTTTCATAACCCTAGGCCAAGGGGAAGGGGCTCTAAACGAATTTTGAAAATTTGAAAATCTCATATCTCGAAAAAGTCATATAGAACGGTATGTTTTTTATTTCATATTTAGATAGAGTTTGTTCCGTAGAATTTTTTAAGACCATCCGCAGCTTTGTACGACCAGCCGTTCGTTCACAATGACGGCTCAAAGGTTGAGCCTGTCGACGCGATCTTGAATCAAACGGTTGAAATACAGGTCGACTCGATTTTCATACTAAAAAGCTGTTTAGAACATCATATGGTTTTAGTGATGTCGAGTTTGTTGTTCTGAGGTACGTTTCGAGCTACGGAAATGAAGGTAATTTCGAATGTTTGTTGGTAGGTAGGTACTTCTTTTATAGAAAAATTAAAAAGTATTAAAAACCCTAGAATTATATCGTATTGATTAAATACAAATTATTAATATTAACAATAAATTATAATAATTTTTACTAGGTATCTACTTGATAAACTTATTAATGATTAGTGATAATTCATAATAATTAATAATAATTTGCAAATTCTTGACACAACGGTTCATTATCTTCTTTGTACAGATCACCCTTCTGTCTAGATCACTAGGTCTAAATGTCTAGATCTAATTATTATTATCAACTATTTCTCATTGCAAACCTGTTCATTGTGTACCCAAGATCCTTCCCTAAAAGACCTGGCGGCGGGAAATATTATTCAACATGGTTTGAAAAGGGAAAAACAAGTTTTGTAAAAAATCCCAATGCTCTAGGTAGTAGTCGATACCAGTGACCAACATTTTCTTCAGTAGTCGACAGGTTTCGTCATTCCATCGTTTTCGAATTTTACGACATCTAAATAAAATACATTCAACTGTGAATCGGAACTTGAAAATAGATTAATAAGATGTAATAAAGTAGTTATCAGACTTTTTATTTGCAAACAGCTCATTATCAGTCTCAAATTGCAATAAGTACTTAAGTAAAAAGGTATGAAAACTATAGTCGAAAACTCATTGTCAGAAAATTGACATTACAGTTGGGCTTAGGTACCTATTTACATATTTTTTTGACATTTTCATGTCTTTGCTTTGGCACATAAACTGAAACAGGAAAAATTTGTTCCCTTGATTCACCCTTTCCCTCAGATCACGTCAGAACACAAGCAACCGGCGGGCCATTACGTCAGAGCCTATGACGCACGAGCGTATGACGTAAGACGGCTGGCAGGAGGCTAACTAGTTCGTCAGAGCCTACGACGCACGAGCGTATGACGTAAGACGGCTGGCAGGAGGCCAACAAGTACGTCAGAGCCTATGACGCACGAGCGTATGACGTAAGACGGCTGGCAGGAGGCCACTAGTGCGTCAGAGCCTATGACGCACGAGCGTATGACGTCAGAGGGCTGGCTGGCTAGGTGATCGGGTTTTAATAAGCCTCTGGAATTTTATTTATTATATCCGTCCGTCCGCCGTACGCCAAACGCCGTCCGCCGTACGCCGTCCGCCGTACGCCGTCCGTGCCACTTTGCCCAGTTAGCGTTGAGTTAAAATTACGAAATTTTTTTTATGGGTTTCGACCAACCCCACAATGGTCCTCGAAACTTTTCATAACCCTAGGTCAAGCGGATGGGGTTCAAATCGAATTTTGGTACGACATGGTATGACTATGGTATGGTATATTATTGTATGTATGATTTAGTATAGTACAGTACGGTATGATAGGAAAGAAATGGTATGAGTACGGTGAGAATATGGTATGGTGCCGATTTGCAACACAGTCTGGTATAGACAGAAGGGTGATCTGCACAAGGAAGATAATAAACCGTTGTGTCAAGAATTTGCAGAGTTTTTTATTTTAATGTGCCAAAGCAAAGACATAAAATGTCAAAAAAGAAATAGTTCGCCACGAGATGGCGACAAAATTAGTTTTTCGTCCCCCTGAAAAGTAAGGAAAATTGAGTTGTGTGATGCTGATTCGACGATATACATATTTATCTATCTACCCTCGAGAAATTTCCCTCAATTGTTGTTCGAAACTCCTTAAATTCAGATGTACCTAAGCGAATCCGAATGGAAGATCACCCGAGAGTCGTCCCAAAACCGACAAAGATTTCCCCCATCAGAACAATGAACAGTATCATCGGAGAGACTTGAAAGGCCGACTGACTTGATATTTTTCCAAAGTACCCGATGACTTGCCTCGAGTTTGCTCCATAATAGTCTCCGTCTTCTCATGACGAACAAGTTGTTGTACCCGAGCATCCAGTCTTTTATACCGTCCTTCGTCAGAACCCATTCCCGAGTCTTTCTATTCATGAAACGCCTCATCCTTCGTCTTAATGGCGAATTTCGTTTCTCTTAGTGCACTAGGGTTGATTGTTGTGTCAATTTTGACTTTGCGAATCCGTACATGAGCATTCATCAAATCAAGTAGGTACCTACCTACACTTTAAGGAAATACACCATTTCATTACTGTCGATCGCGGTCAGTACAATGAGGACCTATCCGGAGAAGAAACTCCACCGTGTGGGGAATGAGCGGGCCGATGAAACAGCGCGACGAGCCATCCACATAGAACAAGAAGAAATCCACAGTCTAGCGACATGGCTATGAGAGCGAATTTTCGAGGAAATGACTGGTTTTATGTAAAATGTCTCCATTAAAGAACATGATGGCCATGAAGAATATCTCAAGTATAAACCACGTTTCTTCATCTTCAAAGTGCTCCAGTTTGAGAACGGAGTAAGATATAGCAATTCTGATATAGATATAGATTTTGGGAATTTATGAGGAATTTTCCCCCCTAAAACTCCCCCCCCCCTTAGAGTGGTCCGATTCTGCCCATCTACGAACTTAGCCTGTCGATTGGCAAGACAGATTTTTGGTGCAAATTTGAACTTTTTATCTCAATCCTATCGAGAGTTATCGTCTGGAATGACACATACATAAATATATATATATAATTTTTGGTGTCTTTTGGCAGTGGATTCAGGATGGTCTGAAACGGATTTTGGTATGAACATTTTTCGAAAATTTGAGTTTTAAAAATTTGGGACCAAGAACAATAGCTATATAGCTAGTGTATAGTGTTGGACGGTGAATGACAATAATTGCAATTTTTTAATAGCATAAGCGAAGAACTAATTCACCCCTTCAATATGCGAACAATAATAGAAACAGGATGTGAAAAGATCCATAAAGAATTGTATTTATTTTTTTGTTCAATTAATTTTCGCGCCTGAAGCAACTATTTTATTCACTTTTGGTAGGTTTGTAAATAGTAAGACTTATAACAACTAGAATGTAAAATATGGCTGAATGGATAGGGATAGGGTAGGGATTTTGTTGTTGATTCCACCAAAGTGTCTACTCGTGGTGAAGCACCCTCTAGATTTGTCAACAGGTGTTTTATAAGACCTCATAGACGAGCATTGACTTAACTCTCGGTAGATTTGAGATAA
The DNA here is from genome assembly GCA_963920205.1 of Stenodema calcarata. NCBI lineage: Eukaryota > Metazoa > Arthropoda > Insecta > Hemiptera > Miridae > Stenodema > Stenodema calcarata. The sequence goes on from OY986058.1 coordinate 21,163,333, forward strand.
AAAGTTTTAAATTTGCACAACAAACCTGTCTTGGCAATCGAAAGACTAAGTTCCTAGAAGGAGAGAATCGTGCCATTCAAATGGGGGATTTAGAGGGGAAAAAAATTACCCATAAATTTCAAAAATGAGCCAGTCAGACGAGTGACACCTCATTTTAAAGGTGTTTTTACGCTGTACACGATGGTGAAGTCAGGATTGCGATATCTTATTCCCTTCCCAAACTGGGGGACTTTGCAACGTGGTTGTTACTTGAGATGTTCTTCACGGTGCATCTGCTCTAAACCAATAACGGAATGAGATATTGCAATTCTGACTTCCCAATCGTGTTCAGCGTTGAAAACTCTATAAGCTGAGGTGTTACTCGGCAAAAAAATGAAGACAAAATTTGTTATAAAACAATAATTAGGTACCTAAAGTTTAAATTAATTTTTCACAAAACCGGTGTTTTCTTCGAAAATTTGCTCTTAAATCCACGCTGCATGACTGTGGATTTTCAGGTCATTTTTGTTAAAGTGCACTTTTGGGATTTTTTGACACCGTGGTAACGACGACGTCGTATTCTCAAGAATTTTCTCTACTTTTGTAATAACGTTCCCTATTAGTCATAAATTATTTGATTAAACTACCACTGGGTAGTCTGATTTCCTTATATCCCACGTTTTTTAAAATGTATTTCTCTTACAATCAGCTCACTTAATTGTGGTACTCCTAAAACAGTAAATACTGACCTAATATGTGTATTAGTTCAACTTTTACCAGGATTATTCACATGAAAGTGATCTATAAAGAATCTGAGGTCACAGAGGCTATGAACATGAAGGCTTTGAGGCTCTGAGCAATTTTGAACGTTTGGACGTTTTAAAACTCCTCAGAATCAACATCTATTAAAATTTTTATTATAACTATTTAAAGTGTTTGGAAATGTTGGACTTTATATTTGCACCCATTTACATTGACCGGGTTTTGATAATGATTTCTTTGTAGGTTTCCATTGGTTCATTATTGAAAATAATAAACCTGTACATAAACGCATATTTATAAACATTTGTTACAACCTAGGGATGGATTCCAAGTGCTCAAAAGTGGATTTGTATCCAGAAAGCCTTTTTAAAATTTTCAAACGTCAAACTTGAGAGGTTTTTACCAGCAGCCAAAAATTGAGTCTGGAATAATTCTTGTAATAATTAAATCTTGAATAATTATTGTTGTAGTAATTATATTATTGGCTTCATATGTGGGAAAATTCGTGAGTAATGTTTATGAAGTGTAGACGTTTCCATGTCTCGGGTTTTGAAATGGTGGATAATATTTATTTTCATCAATTGCATTCTTTCTCACCTGATGAAAACGGAAGAGATAGCGAGAGATGTTGGAAGGCGGGACCCGCGATGTTCTGAAGGGCTGCGAGCGGCGAAGTGCAAATCAATCACCTGTAACGTACTCCGAGCGAACGAACCGAACGACTGAACTGGAGGCACAACTCAGCGCCGTCCCCTCCATGGTCTGTCTTGTGCCCCTTCCTTGTCACTATTTCTGCCCCTTCCTAGTCACTATCCACGGACGACGTACATTGGTACTAAACCCCCAGAAACAATATCGAAATTTACAACGTCCCAGACATGCAACATGACCTAATCTTCTTCTATAAAACTTCTGTTTTTATTTATTTAATTTATTTTGGCCATACCAAGGAAATCATACAGCACCATACATTCCACGAATATGACTTCACTAATTACATTTGCATCCCTAAGGTCGTAGACCCGTCCAGGGACCAGTTGACCTTCTTGTAGTATAATTTTCAGGAGAGAACCATAATGATAATAATATGAACCATGGTTAAAGACAATAATAGTAGATACGAAATTCTTCTTTTTTTTCTTTTTTTACAATTTTGTTGTTTTTTAAGTTTTTCACATGCACAGAATTTACTTGAACGATTCCAGTTATTAGGCACAATTCACTTAACCCACCTGTATACAGGGTGTCTACAGAAATTACCGGACAAACTCGAGGAATTAATTCTACAGCTAATTTGCAACAAAAAGTGCCTCTTGGAAGTTTTTCATTACTCCATTAAAAACCTGACTTTTTTCACTTTTTTTGTGACCTTACTTTTTCTACCTTGTCTCAGTAAAACGGCTCTAACTCCTTTAAATAAATGTGTAAAATGAATGTTGAGGATACCGTTGGAAAGAGCGTTAAATTTGCTACTTCCCTGATACAAATTTCGATTTTTTTCAGACAGTCCTAATTGATGAAAAAATGGCCCAACTCCAAAATTTGAAGATTTCTTAAAAAATCACCGTTTTTTTCTTTCGTATTTTGCGCTATCAGTAGGGAGTTCTTTCGGCGTGCACTCCTCGGGAAAAACTTGCCTAAAACCTCAGCTTTCCAGTGTGAACATGGGCACGCCCACTGTGGTCATAGTCTTCACTAGTTACTTTACCTGTGACCATAGGCACATTTCCTGCAGGGCGGTGAACCGATTTTGATGGAGATTGCCCCATTGTGATCAGCAAGTTGCAGGGACGGTTTCTATCGATATTAGATTTCACACACCCGCTTCCGACATCGTGAACGAGGCTTTCCTTAGTGACTATACAGATAACTTCTCTCAGTTGTGTTCAGACGTGTTGTACATAGTAATAATTATGAATATGAATCTCTCAAGCGACCGTCAAGCAAAGATGGCCAAGGTCTAAAACTTAACGTCGGTTCTAACTTCCATCCTGTTCATCTTAGAGTGCTGAAATTTGATACACAACCTCATGAAACCACGGGAAAGTCATTGGGAGGATGTAAGATCAGCTTCATGAGCGATACAGCTGAATTCTCCCCTGTTCATCTCAGGGCGTTGAAATCTGGTACACAGCCTCGCGAGACCACGGGGGAGTGATTAAGAGGATGTAAGATCAGCTTCGTGAGCGACTGTCTAGCTCCTCTTCTAATATACTAGAGAGCCCAGAGTTCCTTTTGCTCAGATATAGTAGAAGAGGAGCTAGACAGTCACTCACGACGCTATCTAAAACACCACCTACAAGATATTGACCAGGATCAAAACTACTGTTGATAGCCACCAGCCAGTGTTCTCTGCTGAACCAATCTTTACCAACGATCTAATCGTTCGATATTCCAACGTTTTCGAACGGAAAATGGGATGCATTCCCAACTACCAGGTGCTCCAATATATCATAAATTATATATTGGCTTAGCACCCCCACGTAATTTCAGGGTCACCTGGTATTTGGGAATGCATCCAATTTTTCGTTCGAATTTGGAATATTGAACGATTAGATCGTTGGTGGAGATTGGATCAACAGAGGCTGGTAGCTCTCAACAGTAGAGCTTCGATCCTAGTCAATATCTTCTAGGTGGTTTTGTAGATGGCGGATCCACACACGACCTAGAATAGATAGGGTACCCTTAGTACCCTACATAAAGATCTTCAAGCGAACTACGTCCTTTATAGGTGACAGTCAGAGTAACATTCCCTTTCAGTAGGAAAATGACATTTGTATAGTATTGAAAATGTGAGTTTATTATTAAGCTTATACAACGTACATTGTAAAAGTAGGAATGAACTGTGTCCAAACCTGTATTCACAATATGTTAACATCGTCAAATATGTACAGGCAAATGTGCACTAGTTTCTGACAAACTGAATAACCAGGATTGAACAACAACATTCAAACGGATGTTTGTTAGAATGCAAAATGTCGATGTAAATTGACGGGTGAATTATTTAGTCCAGCTGACTTTGGGAATGTCAAAGTGTTCCGTTAGACTGTCGAGGTGTTTGTTGAACTCTTCTACCCTTTGCTTGTGAGTCATCGACGCTTTTTTCATGATCCGCTCCATTTCCTGAAAAGCCAAATATTCATATGAAGGTGAGAAGCGATATATAGAATAGATCGATGTGGAAGAGGTTGGAGGTGGGTCTCTAAACAGGAGATTCAGGGCGAGGAATGATTTGGTGCATTTCAGTTCTGACAGTTCCAAACGGTTCTGACAGTCCTAGAGTATTATCTTCCTTCAGAAAGGGGCTTAAGAACCCTCAAAATTGAATAAAATGCATGTTATTCAGAGAGGTGTCGATTTTTCATGCCTATCCTACTCCACCTTTTTGGACATTTGAATAAGGATTTTTTTTTACGGCAAAAACTGCAACTATTCTTTCAAAACGGAATGCAAAATGCGTCCTTTTCATGCAACAAAAAATCTATACAGCTACGGGCTTCACGTTGTCTGAACTCATGAGAAATATAATATTTAACCCAGGTAATTAAAAAATGGCAATTTTCTGCGTGTTTTAACTATAAAACTGGCGATAAAGTCCCTTTGCAGGTCTCTACCAATTCTTGTCAGAGTTGTTTTTTGTAGATCCCAATTCGAACTTCCCATTCTACACGATCATGCTCACGATCGTGGTCAGTGGAAAAACGACCCAAGTCCAATTTTCAGAAAAGCTGCAAATTTGTCCACAACCGTTTATCATCATCTATACAAACCACTGCTCATGCTCGGTTATGTGATTCTTAAGCACGTCACCGCTTGAGGGTTAAAACATTTGAGTTTGTATAAAACATTAACAGGATCACACTAGTTATTTTGAATCCTTCATGGACGTGATAGTTCATCATACTAATTCAATTGTCGATCGTTTAATTTGTGAGATCCCACCAACTTACCACTTTTTCTTGCATTTTTTGAAAGGCCAACTCTGCCTTTGTTGGCTGTAATTCTGGTTTTTTAGCTTCCTTCACGTACTCTTCAATTTTATTCTGTTCTTTTTTGTCCTTCTTCTTCTTTTTCTTCCTAGAACCACAAAACACATTGCGGATTAGAATTGAAAGTACAGCGGCATTAAAAAGAGAAACGACCATTTAAAAAATGTCTCCATGTTACACCTCAGCTGAGCTGAGGGAGATGGGACACTCGAAACTCTAGAAACAGCGCAATATCAGTAACCTATTAGCAAACTAACAATATTAGTTTCGAGAAATCAGACTGGGCAGTTAATCTATTGAAATCATACGGCCCCTTGGTATAATTTTGTGTTAGTTCTAATCTAAAGCCCATGTTACCATGTCTGCTCACAGTACCATTAACGAGTACCCTAAACATCAGACTGTACCAAACAGGTCGTTAAATTCACGATCAACTTGTAACAAGTCATCAAAATCCCTGTCGTGATACAGAAGAAGAAAAATGTAACTTACTTCTTTATACCAGCATCACCCTTCAACTTGAGAGAGCCTTTCGACAGGAGCTCGTATTCCGACATGGAGTCAAAGTAAAGGAATAAGTTGAATCGTATACCACTGAATTGTAAAATGAATTTAATTGAATTAAGTTTTTTTTATAGATTTTATAAATTTTATAGATTCTGTAAGTACATCAGTAAGCAGATCAAACTATATAGTATCATATAGTATCCATAAAGGTTATCATATAGTTTCCATTATCATGATGCAGATATAAATCGAAGCAAAATCGAGAGTTATCTCTGGTTCGTGTATATGGATACTAAATGATATCCTTCACGCCATCCAAAAAAAATCCTTTATACCATCCATATTTACGTACAACAGATAATTTTTCAGTTTGATCTGCTTACTTACTGATCCCCCTACACATTCCTTAAAAATTGGAACTAGTATTTTTACTTTCTCTATTTTTCCTATTTTGGTTTAGATTGACTAGACAATAAGGTCATTATTAAATATAAGGAGAGAAAATGTTCCTTCTTCCATGGTTTGTGGTTTTGTCTTCAACCATGGTTGAACGCATTTCGTCCGTTAATTGTCTAGACAAGATCACATGGACATCAATTCAGCTCTCCGCGTCCCTGAATCAGCTGTGTTGCTGTCATGGTGCAATAAAAATATTTGTTGTTTGGTGCGTTGTACAATTTTCCTACATTTTTTGGCGTGATCTACGAGTGACCCAGTCTTTACTCAAGTTAAATGTGATGGTGAGGACAAAGGATTTATTTGAGCTCGAAGAGATAGTGGCCGATTCTTTTATCTCCAGCCTCAGTGCGCTCCGTCGAGTGTGATGTGAAATACGATTCGGACCTCTTGTTATGTCTCAGGTTTGGTTTTGTGCGATACGCTCGTACGGTTGATACACCGCGCACTTCGCTGATCGTTTCAAAATGTGTCACGACGGAGCGCTGGACGAACTTTTGAAAATTGCGGACATGGCCGTCGTCCCTATCACGGCCGATCAGTTGGTCCGTGGAAACGTAGTGCTCGCACTAAAGCCTCCGCTCCTCCAGGTTTTAGTCAACATTTTCAACATCCAGAACGACGGCACGTCTTCGCACGTCGGCCGTTTTGATGATGTGATTTTAACGGAGACTCAACGGTTGAAATTGGACAGATTCCTTCATGTTGTAAACAGAGTTTCAGTGGTACGACTAAAACATTCCTCTTTGGAACCTTACGGCAATTTTATTGACCTCGGTATCTTCCATAGTTTGAAAACTTTGATTCTTGAGCACATCAACATCGCTAAGCTCAGATGTACTAGCCAAGTTAAAAGTCAATTAATATCTTTTTCCGGGGAGTTCTGTTCTGAAATTGAAGCGGTCTTCTGTGATAAGCTGTCCTGGGCTGAATTGGTGGAATTGTCTCTCACTTATTGCAATTTGAAACCTTCCAACAACGCCCAGTACTTCAGAAATGCTCCATGGCTGAGGATTCTGAATTTGTCATATTGCAAGTTGAAAAGTTGTGATTTCCTCATCAACCTCCACCACTTGGAACACTTAAACCTCAGTTTCAATTTACTCAGTAAACTTCCCACGTTGAGTGACATCTGCGTTATCAAAACGCTTAAAATTAACAATAATTGTGTTCAAGACCTTCACGGTAAGTTAAATCAATCTTCACCTAGTACTTGAGCTTTATAGCTATTGCAGAACGGTAATGTGTCATTTGTGATTTTCAGGGATCGAAAGGATACCCTCGTTAAATTTTCTAGATGTGTCATATAACTGGTTACCTAACAAGAACTCACTGAAGCCGTTGGAAACCGCAGAAAATCTTGTGACCATCAAGCTAACTGGTTGTCCAGTGTCCTTCGTGAAATATTACAGGATTTACGTGGCGATGTGCATATGCACGAAAACATCTCCATCCCATGTAAGTACACAGGTTTCTAATCGGGCAGTTGTGAGTTTCTCACAAGTAATAGCCAACCTCCATTGAACGATATTCATTTGGTACAGTTGGACGTTTTGAAAATTATAGGACAGACGGCTTATAGGAGATTTTTGTAGATTTATTATACAGTCTGAAAGTTGAGGTCGTCAGGATGGTTTTCATGGTTCTTAAACATTCAAAAGTGATTGTTTGCGCAACATTCTATAGGGAAACGCAATTTTCCATTTAGTTGTTTCCAAATTAGTAAAGTTAAAGTAGGTAGGGTTTCCCAACACATTTATAAAAAATTTATTGTTCACTGAATGAAAATTAAAATAGGGACACTACCTTGAGGTACTCCGGCTTTTATGCTGCATGATATAAATGTTGCGTCGCCGCAGCTAACAACGAATGAGCGGCCAGTTAGGTACGACTGCACTGTCCTAAAGTATGTGTTTGATTTTTGAGAGGAGCCCAGCATGGCACACTCTGCCAAATGCTTGTTCCATGTCGAGGAACAGGATCAAGCAGATATCTTTTGGTTCAAGAGTGTCATTTATTAGTGATTACGCTGGAACCCAAATTGAGTTTGTGGGATTTGTGTGGGGAGCAATCCGTAAAATTTCGACAGCAGGAGTAGTTTGAAGAGCTTAGCAAATAAGGGTAGCAAGCTGATTGGGCGATAACTCGTAGGGTTGGATATTGGTTTATTTGCTTCCTTAACCATTTGGGGAAACAGGTTATAGTAAGGCTGCATTAAACATTTGTGTTGAGCAAACTATCCCTTTTCTTGGTAATACCCTTAGTAAGGGTTGTACAATGGAATCTACTCAAGGAGATTTCCTTTTGGGCGCTGAAAAATCTGCCCTGTGATAATATCGAGCAGTCACCAGGAGTTCTCCAAATCGAGGTACAACTGTTCAACATGAATTGTAAGTTATTTGATTCAAGCCTTTTGAATTACGCAGGTTCGGATAGACGACGTAGGTTTGAGCAAGACTGAACAATCTGTAATTGGACTCAAATTATTGAAGGATGATGTTGTGAAGCGGCCACCGAAGTTTACTAGCCCTCCAGTGTTTGATCCTAGTCTCCCGTCGAGTTCGTCCAATATTTCTGAAAGAGCTTTACCCTCTCCTGCGCCAGGTACTGAAATTTTATACGAATGCCAGATAAAGTCTAAGAGTCCAGACTGTAAAAGCACTTACAGGTGACGTTGATGCATTTTGTTTCGTCTTCTAGGGAGCCTTAAACCCCGAACGAAGAAATCTTTTGTACGAGAACCCGTCATCTATGACGAAAGCCTGACACCTAATGAGGAAAAAGCCGAATCCACTCCGCCTGTGGTGGAACTCGATGCAGACGTTCGCAGAGCACCTACTGTCGTTCCAACGGGTCCTATAGCTTCTGTCAGTGATATGCTTACCGAAGAGCTGAGAGCTATTCAGAGCGCTATACTGCGAGCACCCAAGTCTTCTCAAAGCGGGGTGCAAATAACCCGTACAAAGCCTAACCCCTCGCCGGTTAGATGATTATTTTCACTTCTAAGTACAGGGTTATTCTAAATTCTAAATTATGGATCCAATCTATTAGTTTTAAAGGAGTTTTTTTTTTAATAAGGTCGCTAGAGTTTCCCTCGCCATTTTGTTTCACTGTCAGTTAGACGGCTGTCGGCCCATTGGCGCGAGAACTCTAGCGGCTGTTTCTGCATCTACCGCCGCCCAATTCCGTGCATGCATAGGTTAAAAAAATTTGTATTGGATACTTGGAGCCAGGGCGATCACACGCATTGATTAGGGCTTTTTGAATAAATTCAAGTTTCTTGAAACGTTCCTGGGGCGAGGTTGCAATAAGTCCGTGTTACGAGTACATTGGTCATTCGTCAATCATTCTCAACTCTTTCTCCACTCACTTTTACTGTTTGATCAGTACTGGTCACACGTAGAAAGGCAACAAAACTGCACTGAACTAATTAGTAGATGAAATGTTTCCCTCGACTTGGTTGATGACATCAACCTCCTCTTGGTAATCGGCAATATTATAGGAGTGGTCTGAGCGTAGCACAATGGCCAAAAACGTTTTGGGAGGATACCACGATTTTCAAGACACATCCCAAATTTCGTGGGGTTTCTCAATTGGTCCGTACTGAGGCTAATTTCGAACATTCGGACGTCTTTGGCGTGCAAAAAGTGTTAAGTATATCAATTAAAAAAATGTTTTCTTTGGTCGATTCCAATGGTTCATTATCGAAGATAATAAACCAAAAACTCAAAAAGCAGAGCAGATTAAAAAAAAAACACATTGATTTTGGCCATGTAGGTACAAGTAGGAGTTAGGTATAAATTAGTTATTGTGCGTGATTCCTGGGGTGAAAGTCTGGATTCTCCCTTGGTCTATAAAGTTCTATAACGATGACATCACATGATAACCTTGTTTTTCGAAAAACCCAAGTTTTACAGGAGAGACAAAAACTGATTGTAACTCATCAAAATGAAGATTGGCCAAGTTCGAGGTCTTGCTATTCATATAACTATAAAATCTATTAAATTAATTCATTATCACCAGGTGAGAGGTCATCATTTTTAAAGGACGGTAGAAGTACGGCTTTTAGAAGAAAGATATGAGGATATCAGTGTCTTTACTGCCCACTTGATATTAAACGAGGTTTTCATTTAGGTCTTTAGAGGGCAGAAAAGTCATTTTCCGCAAAATTCGATCCACAGGACGATGAGATAGGAGGTTTTCTTTCAGAAAATACAATAAAAAAAAGCTAAAAACCAAGCTGCTATGTGATGCCATCGATAACGTTTGTAACGAGTACTACTACAATGCAACTTACTTACAATGTTTAATTTTTATTCAGCTTCACCTGGGAGTTATACCTACTCGTACTCCATCTCTCAGTACCTTTGACGATGACAGCCCGGTTCCCGAAGTCGTTCCTGAGAAAGTGTTTGCAATTGTTCATGCAACGGATGATCCGAATCGGGAACTTGAATCGCCAGAAAAATGTGAGGATGATGTGAAGAATGAGGAAAGCAGCGGCAGTGCGAACGGTCGGCCATTTCGAGTGACGTTTGCTGACCAAGATTTTGAAGAGAAAGAACGTAATCGTGGTGGAATGGAAGAGCTGTCTCAGGAAATGGAAGATAAATTATTTACAGCGTTGGACGAAACTCAAGCCGTGGATGAGCATGAACCTGAAGTCGTTCCAGAGAAATTTGATAGTGACAATCTTCCAATGTCAAGTTCGGAAAATACAGACAAGCAAGTTACTGTTGAGCAGTATGAAAGTAAAGCTTGGGATCGGAACAGCGACTCGGGAACTGGAGACATGAAAACTAGTTCAGAATCCGAAGAAAAGTCTGGATTTGCCGATTATGTTCAGCCACCGTCAAACGCACAAGTGTCTGACGATGAGTACTGCAGCCCGAACTCTGAAGTGTCTGGCGAATCCCGGAGTCTCGGTGGGGAGGTTAATGAAGATGTCGAAGTTGTACCAGTCATCACTGATGGCAAACAATTGGAGAAAAGTGACGGCTCCTCCAGAGGGAGCGATGAGGAATCTTGTTACGAATCAGATCCTGATGGTAAGTGTTTCAACCTGGTTCTTATGGTGCATTTGGTGCGGCTGATATTGTGCGTTCTGTAATCAAAATGGTACCCTGTCATAAGAAGGTATATGATATCCATGAAGACCCGCCAAACGCTCCATCTGAACCCAACTGTAGGCGACGTATTTCATGAATCCCTTGTCCAAATGCTTACTATTTCAAATCAATAATAGCAACGATTTTGCTATACAAAATAAAACTTTATTGCAGCTGATGAACTCCTGTGGCACGTCATGAGGGTCGATCCTGTAACAAAAGTTAACCGCCCTATTTTCCTGGCATTACTAGAAAAGTGAGAATCTCAAGATGATTTAGTTGATATTAAAATTAACAAATATTGGATTTTCCTAAAGAATCCTATTGAGAAACATGATTTTCGAATTTTTCATAATCCAGCAATCGAAAACACCATAATTTTATTGCTTTGCAGTGAATTGAAAGAGCGTTGTCCCAAAAGTGGAGAGACTCTGTCGAAATGGCCTTTGGAATTGGTTTTGAGCTGCGTCAAAACCAAAAACCTTCCGATCACAATTGAAATGGAGTTTGACAGTGCAAAGAAGGATAAGCAGAATCGAGAGTACATAATGGAGTATGCTGATGCTCAGGTATGATTGGTGATAATTGGGAATATTTTACTATTCAATAGAATGCCCAGATTAATTGCCCCAGTTGAGATTTTGTTGTTCATATGATCTTTCGAATATTATAGGCCTTGACGAAGAAGATCTACAACATTTTGGAATCCAGACCTTTGAGCGCCATGAACCAAGTGTCGCACAACTGTTTGAAGTGCACCACCGTGTTTGTGTCTCCCCGTTCGTCTGCATCTGGAGCCAAAGGTGAGATTTAAATGTGGAGTTAGAAAAAAGTGATTATTTTATATAACAGACATAGTTATATAAATTGTAGAGTCATATCAGTAACTTTGCTAACCAAGCCATTCCCCTTCTACTTGTTAGGTATTGAATTAATTTAAAATGTCTGAGCCACAGAGAGATAGCGTTTGATTAACCTATCCTGTAACTGATCCCTTTCCTCCTTAGCCAATCAAGAAAGCACTTGTCACCAGCGAGCTATCTTTCAGACAATCTCCTTTCACTTTTGAACCATGTCAAAATAAAGGTCCACTCACGCTGAAAAATATGATTTTTCTTTGCACGGAAACGTGATTGTTATTTAGGAGTGGTGTTAATTGTTTGGTTTTGTTTTTCAAGCGCGTTAGTATTTCAGTAGGTAATTTGATTTGAGTGGGTCGCTGATCAAGGATGTCTCCGAGGTACACGTTTCGGGGTTTATTCAGGATAACCTGCTGGGCCCAATTCGAAGTAGTTGTTCGAAAATGTCTTCTGCATTTATAATATACACGACTTGTTGTGGGATTGATTTTCGCGAGCCATTTGGTGCACCATTGGCCAAGACGTACTACAAATTCCCTGAGTCGTTTAGGCATATTCCGATTCAGGATATGATACGGCTTAAATCAGATCATCTAGGATGACCAAGTCGAATTCTCAGGATTAGGTATATTATATTCCTGAGAATTCAACTGGTTCTTCCTGAAGTGGTATACCAAAGCAAAATATTGTAACAAAATCGTGCCTTTTCAAATAGCCGTGTATTTCTTTTTAGAACCAGCTTTTAACAACAACACTAATTCAACAACCTGAATCCAACACATGTTACATGCAACAAAATTCAATACAACAATCCAATACTCGAGTCATTACAATATGTTGTGTGAAGCCCAAACACTTCCTTGAGGAACGCTAGCCAAATTGGGTCGTGTTATAGATTTTTTGTTCGGGTTATAGGAGACTAGTGAGAAAAAGTTAAATAAATTCAATTTTAAAATTCTCATAGGATGAATGTGTGGAGTGGAACTAGAATTTCCAGATGCCTTCGTCAACTTACTTGTTCGTCACGAACATTCACAAGGTCGTGCACTTGCTGAGTTTTTCTACGTCAATTCGTATATTACAGGGAGTGCGGTTTCATGTCCAGTCTGCAACAGCACAAACGTCGTGGAAACTGAGGAGCCCAAGAAACCGGAGAAAAACAGCCCTCCTCCTAAATCTCTGAGCCACTCTCCTTCACTGTCGAGCATTGGTAAGATTATGAACATTTCCACGGTATGACCCATTTTAATCTCTTTCTAACACAAATACTTAGTAGTTATTCAACGATATTTTTAACTTTTTTTTTTCCAATTACCTCCGTAGATGATATTATTCTAACGCTTCAAGCTAACTTCACCAGTTAGAAATTCACCTTTTATTACTAGAATCCAATCATAACTACAGTGAATTATGTTGAAAGATTCTGAGTTAAGGCCAATGCGGACTACAGTTGTGTGTGGAGGAGGGTTTTTATTTGTCTGTGTACCTACTTTGTGAACTCTTTGATTTTCGTCACAATAATAAATTAAATTAATTTTTTTAGTACACCTACCACGTTAAAAGTGCTCCAGTAAGAGAACGAATTAGGATATCATTATTCTGATTTCACAATCGTGTTCAGCGTAAAAAAAAAAACATTCAAAATGAGGTATCACTTGTCCGACTGTTTCATTTTGGGAATTTATGGGTTATGATAGACGAGTTCTTTAGATTTCTTGGAGGCGACTGCAGCGCCATCTCCTATTGTAGACGGCGTTATCTCCACATTGGCCTTGACTGCATCTGAAAAAAAACCATTTGTTATAAACGTACATTTGTTTTTAGTTGTCTTCTGCAAAACTTGTTTGGGGATCTCGATGAAATTCATACAAGTTATAAGCGACTTAAACTCATTCCTCTCTTGAAAAAGTTCAGTTATTTCGAATGTTGGCGGGTCAAGAAAGGCCACGCGCCAATGGTTAATCACGGGTTTTTGCTATTCCATAACTTTTTTCTAGATGTGTTGTTTTGCATAATATATAGCATATTGTAGTGGGTACTTGGGCATTAGACCTCTTTTGTTTGGTTTCTACAACCGTACCGGACGCTAACGAATCTGGAAACAAGTCTTTAATAGGTTATAATGCTCAAGTGTGTTGTAGTGATTTTACGTTTCATACATTGTTTTCCTCGTAAATCGTACTGATACTAGATCGTTTCTAGTCCATATTTTGGTTTGGAGGTGTGATTATAATCCGGTTTCCTCAACTTGCATGGCTATTGCATTTTGTCTTGTGGTGTGCGCAGTGATAGGGCGTGGTGCAGAGACACCTGGCTCTTCCCAGGCAACATCAACGGCTAAGGACTCGAGGATTTGTAAGGCATTAACAGCACTATTTCATTATATCGAATCAAGCTATTTGTGGAATCTGGAACTGATAGGTGGGTCATTGGTACTGACTGGAAAGTTGGCGAGACTGCTTCCCAATCATCTCCTTATCTAAGCATCCTCTTTATTTGATCCTTGGTATTTGAGAAGGTAGAACTAATTTCATCTAAGTACTTAGGTACTTCAGGATTAATAATGACAGCCAATTCATGATTCATAGGTTCCTCCTTATATCTGAGGAAGAATAACAAAACCACTGATATTTTGCCAAACTGCTACAAGATGAAAAATTGAATATTGGAACTCAATCAGAACAGCTTGATCAATGCGGGAATTTCAAACACAGTCATTGATACGAGCATTGACATACAAACTATTCTCTTTGCCGAAAAATGTTTAGGTTAGGTTAAGTCATGAACCAGAACATTAGTTTTGCACAGTGTCTCTGCTTAGGGACCAACAAATATTCTCTGAAATTTTCTATAAACCGGTTGAATAGAACTAAAGTTTTGAATGTGCTAAGGTGAATCAATGGAAAGGCGAAATTTCATTTTATTATATTCATACAGAACCATTTGGAATTTGATCAGAATTGTCGAGGAGACCAAGAAAGCCTCGCAGAAGATCTGAATCACAAAGACTCGTAATGTTAACATTCGTTTTGTATGTTTTAAACTGTACTTGATTACGTGATGAAATGGTTTTGTTAATCTTCTCCTTACCGCTGCTGTCAGCCACTAAAATTGGCACACCTGTTGGTTCATGACTCATGTCTCATCCATCCGTTCCAGAGTTCACTCAGCATTTTTCCCCCTGAATATGTTCTTGGCGAGGTTACCTACTCAATCACTTAATTTTATGTTCTTCAATTTAAATTACATAGCATGCAGCAGTCAAGACTTATTGAGGTTGCTATTACAACTCTCATTTAAGTAGGTTAACATCGTTACCTTAACTAGCTTCACCCTCACAGAATCGCATGATCTAACGAAACATTTTCAGTTATTTCATTATCCAGTATGTTTCAATCATTCGCTTATCATTATTAGAAAAAAAAGAAATCATTCCTGTTCACCATGAAAGTAGCAATGAGTGGGTATTTATGTAACTATGAGGGTCATGCCATAAGTAAGTTTCTCTATTTAACTGTACAAGAACCAATGGGGTGAGAAGGTTTCCGTTTGGATCTAGTGGTAACACTGGCGATTTCAGGTCGCGTTGTTTATACCCTGTTCAGTTGTAGCCATGACAGTCTGTCAGCAGGGGAGTCTGTGATCAAATTCAAAATCCGTGGTGAAATTCACTGTAGAGATACTGTAGCTTACGGTGAAGGAGTAATGAATGTTCGAATGGTTCGGAAGTTGAGAAGAACGTGATCCGTGACTTATGAGCACAAACAAAACCGTTTGGACGCAGCACATCGAGTATTTGAAGTGCTTTAGAATGAAGAAGTTTTTATGCTCGAATCGTGACTGGGGATGATTCTTGGGTCTGCTGCAACACTCCAGAAACCAAAAAGTGTGGAAATGCCTAAAATGAGACGTCGGCAGGAAGGATAATGGTAACGGTGTTTTGGGATTCAATTGTTCGTCTTTTTCTTGATCTCAACAAATTTTCTTGTAATAAACGAAACCTCACATTATTGGGTTGTTATGCAACTAGAGTTGTCTAGCTCTTCTCCCCCCTCTAGAAGAGCCTTCTTGTTTTGGGTAGAGGGCCAGTCTATCTACGAGGATCACCTTCAAACCTCCTCAGGGGTTCTTGATCCTATTTACAACGTCGTTGAGCTTCTTCACCTGGTAAGGGTTGTGCAGCCAGGCAAGGTCCCCAGCGTTGAATGAACGCATCACAGCGCCGTTTCATATCTCCTGAGACACTGTCTTTGGTACTGTGGGCAGTGCTCGGTGCTTTTTGATGAGCCTGCAACCGTGCATGCAATTCCATGGTGTATTTCTCTGCTTCCTGTTCCCCAGGAGCTTGACCAAACAACAGTTGAAGAAGGGGTAGAGTTCTCAGCCAAATAGCATATATGCGGAGTATACCTACCCTGTTGTTGAGTGCACAGAGGCTCGGCATGGTAATAGATTTGTAGGGAGCTGGAGATTCCAGTCGCGCTGATGATCTCACTTCTGTTGTAAGACCTTAAGTCTCTGAATTCAAAAGCCTAATCAACTTCTAAAACCCGAATTGTTCGGTTCAAAGGGAGTGCTTTTGGTGGCTAATCTGCCCAATGGTGCGGCCAGGTATTTTGAGGTCTTTAACAATCGCAGAACTCTGATAAAACTGGAGCAGTTAGGACTAAAAGTGCTTCTTTTTCATCATAATGTGAGGCCTCATTCGGCCAAATTGACCTAATCTGGCCGAAAAAAAGACCTCCGTACCGAATTTGTTCACGATGTGAGGCCCTTGGGGACTGGCTGTTGATTTGCACCCGCAATTGTACGGCAGTGGCTTTGAAACTCTTACCACGCCTCGCTAATCAGGGCTACGTTGGAAAATGGTTAGATCCCAAGCTTTCCAACTGTGTGAGTTTTTTTCTCGATATTTAAACCAGTAGAAAAACTTAATTATGGCGATCCTCCTGTTGATGCTTAGGCTGTGATTCGTATTTGAAGTTTTGTAATAAAACTTCAATGTGGTTGGGATGTCAAATTGTCGTCACCGTTATGGACGTCTTTCAGTCATCTGAAAATGTATTTTCCAGGTTTCACATAAAGATGTTGTGTATCAAGTGACGTTTGTTATACGCGATTGTATATCGTTTTGTTGCCCACACTAGATAATTGTCTCATACACAGAGTTCATTTGGGCATTGAAGAGTACGAAGGTACAAGAACGTTTGTAAGTGTCCCATGAATGTCAGTTAGCCAATAGTTTCTACAGACACACCCTGGTTGATATTGGAACGTTGAACTGTACTACCACAATGTTGTGCAGCTCGTTGTATTTGAGGCAGTCGTTGAAATAGTAAATCATCTCCAATGATTTTCAGGTTCTGCCAGGTCAATGGAGCAGGGCGTTAAGTCCGAAGCGTCGATAAACCTGAGGAAGTACGAGAGCGACATTGAAGTGATTAGCAACCCGAGTCAGAGCAGCATCGAGGTCATCGATGAAAGCAGGTGAAGACACGATAATTGTATTATTATTCAAGTGACATCCGAAGATGATGCTCACAGATTCTAATTTTTGACTCTTTATTCTGTCGATATATCCAGCCGATCTCAAAGCGTCACTCCAACGAGGAAGAGATCGGAAGAACGTCAAACAGCTTTTGCAACTGAGCCAAACGTCCGTGAAATGCTCTCTCCGCTCTCAGCTCTCACTGAGAGCAGTTCATCAGGTTTGGAATAAACGCCATTTCTAATTTATATTCCTACCTGGTCTGGCCAGTCTCAAAATTCTAAATACCTACTAAGTTGTGTGGAGTAGTCTACTGCTGTGTATAGTTTCTTTGGGTTATACAAACTGCGTACTGCAATCCACATACAGAGGAATTCGTCTTCACTAGCGCATCTGGTACTATAAGAGGCGTATGATTTTGATGTCTTGGTCAGCACTAGGCTGCCAATACAGTATTCTCTTGACATCCTCTACTCCCCAGTACTCCAATTTCTTGTGATTTATAGGATCCCTCCTTAACACACATTAAATTTGAAACCTTCCAGAATCAATACACACTAAGGTTACCCTGGTATTCTTGCCGGGTTCAGGTACCGATGTTCAAACGCTACTCATGTAATGCTCCAATTGACTTTTGATACCCGGCTGTCGCACGTTGATTTTGATCTGTCGTTTGCATGATACTCCCGGATTGTTTTGATTGAATCTCCACTTCAGTGGTCCATCGCTTAGAAATAATCCTTGAAAACACAATATTTCTGTGAGACGTCTTATCACAAAGTCTGGTAGGTATATGTCACATACCAGACTTTGTGATAAGACGTCTCACAGAAATATTGATTGCTTGCAATGCGCCCTATCGGGTGTGAGTGTAAACTGTTACTGAGATAACCTGATTGAAACCCTTGGGCGTGTTTGCATTGTGAAGTTGTCCATCCTGTAACGCTTTGGCTAACGTTCCTTTCTATTTTTACGTAAAAAGAGATAAGAGACCTCATGTGAAGTTAATCCCTAAGAACCACATAGCTGTTGAGAATTATGAGCATTTTGAGGTTATGTTGGTACCAAGCGTTTTTGTACGAATACCCCTTATGTCCTAACATTGATACCATGTTGTGACAGTCATAATATATTAATGTGGGTTTCAATTGTATAATTTTATTATAATAAATTAGCCTAATCAGAAGAAGCAGTCAAATGCGCTGTGTGTGTTGATATGATTCATTCGGTGGAACCTCTTAACCAATTGTTCTTTTCTTGGTTTCGTGTGATGTTTTTTAGGCTCACTAACGGAAAGCGTCATCACGGCATATGAAACCTCTTCCGTGATTATTAACAAGAAGTCTGTCGAATGCCTGCCTGAAGCGAGTTGTGAAAATTCTCCCTCAGACAATTCAATGTCCAGCGCTACCAAAGGTGACGTAGGTTTTGACGTCTTTTTGACAACCTCCAAAGCAAATGATTGAAAAATGTACTCTTTGTCGGCGTCAAAGTTGTTGACATCTATTTTGACGCTCAAATCCCTGTCTGTGGATTTACAAGGTGTAGCGTAACTATTTTTATTGTATTTACTAAATTGTATTTACCTCATTTAACTGACATCATCTCATTTCGTTTCAAATGAAATGTGTAACTATAAAAACAGGGTTCATGCCTGGGCCTTTTGGATGTTAAAGTTTAATAGCTGCGGATGAACTACAAGCAGGTTGTGTGCGTTTCCGCTTATGCCTCTAACTTCCACAATGTTCTTATTCACTTGATATATCCAGCGTGCAGAGGCAACATGACATAATTCATTTTCCCTGATTTTAAGGAGACATAAAAAACTGAATTCTGAAGTTGCATACTAAAATCTGCAATTTTCTATATGAAATGGCTGAGATGTGTCATGTTGATATCACGTTTGAAATGATCAGTGTTGCTACAACTCAACTTGTCTTAAAAATGTGTTATGTCATGTTGACACTTCACCCTCGGTATTTCACTGCTCATATTAACAACCTAACTTGATAGTTATTATGGGGAAACGTAAAGGCTTTTCAATTTCGTTCCATGCCGCATCATACGAACTATCTCCGTAACGTTGTCTTGAAGAATTTAGCTTTGATGTATCGGATGTTTTTGATCCCTACGTTCACTTGATCATAACGTACATTCGAATCTCCTCAGGACCGAACGAAGAACCAAATGGCAACGTTCCCGCCCCGAAAAGCGTCAAAGGCGTTTACTCTTTCACCGATTTTCTCGATGTGGAACTCAGAGTGAAGACGTTCGTTTACCACAGCGTGTTCAAAGGCGAAAACGAAGAGCTACGTGCTCTGGTTCGAGTGAGTTTGATTTTAGTTCATTTTTTTCAACTCAGCCTAAAGGCGTTAAATTTTGTTTGGTAGTGTCTCCCATATACCTACTAACTCTGGGATATCCAGAAAATAGGGCTACAACAGGTGAATCCAACAATTATTTTTCTTGGTCGATTCCAATGGTTCATCATTGAAGACAATAAACCGTAAATGAGTCTATTTCAACCAAATTGACAGGTTGTGTCTTAAAACGTGTGTTTATTTCTCAACATAATTACCGTTAATTTCGATGAGCTTATTTAGCCTGAGCACCATCTTATACCCTTGTCGTATACGAGGAAGCCACCATTGACAGTCAATTTTCCACTGTCTCCTTCACCACCTCATCACTGCTCAATGGAAAACATCCTCCTTTTTGGGAGCACTTTTCTCATCGATCAGCCTCATACACCCTTGCATTGAGACTGCGAGACTCTGCCGGATCCTGAAAAGTCACTTAGCAACGAACATCAGCGTACTCCTCACAAGGTTGAGACATATGGCGCAAAACTCCCTATTCATGGCGAATCTTGATGGTTTATTTATTTATTTATTTCATTATTACGGGCATGCACACCCTTGCATTTCATTATGGTTCCTCTGCTCCTCCATATCAGATTTCCTACGTGCTTGCCTTCAAGGCTTAAACAGCAGGCAACTTTCTATTGAGACGTCTAAAGGGTCTTGAATTGAATTAAACTTCATGAAGTCCAACCATCAAGTCGCTTATTACGGAATTTCAAACAAAAATTATCACGATCTTCTCAGGACATGGACTTTTCTATGCCCACTTGTACAGAATGGGAAAGGTGCACACCAGGATGTGGAAGATGATGTGCACCACACGTTCTTAGGATGCACGAAATGGGTAGTGGAAAGGAGTTCTGGCTACAAGAAGTCTCCCATGATGTCACCAGAGCTAGTGCTAAGATGTTGCACAGTGAGCAGCCTAAGGGCCCACATATCAGAATATGTGGAGAGGATCTTGAGGGGAAAGATGCTCCTTGACCCCCGAGGACTTAACCCGAATGTGCTAAACAGTCCCAGGCTGAGATCGAACACGGGAAATGTAGTTGAGGTTTCAGTGAGGTTCGAGTTCAACATAATCTGGTGGTGCGGTCCTCTCCAGGTATCTTACGAGAGCCAAATACCATCTACGGAGCTTTAAAACAAGTGCATACTCCAACATCTTCTAAATTCTGTTTGCGTTTATGTACCATTTCTAACGTGATATGACCCTGTTATACACTATTCAACATGACATCTCGTTTCCACATGTTCATCATTGTTTTTGTCTCTTTTTAGTGCCACATTTGGAAGACAGGAGGTTCAGATTACGATGGATGTTTCGTCCTCTCGAATTCGACATTGTATTTCCTCTATCACAAAATGACAGATTTTAGGTTAGTACTTTCACCTGATACCTTTTATCCCATGTTGTTGCCAGATAATCTACTCGTTAGTCTTTTCAAACGACCAATTTTTATCCAATAGCTTGCCATTCAATCGTGTTTTGTACAAATTACTCATTTGGCAATTGCTGTACACCATCCTTTAGTGTTTTATTCGGATGTACAGAGTAGAGATGGGGACAAAAAATGAAAAACTGTTCATCAATAAATTAATGAACAATTTTAGACTGGAATGTAACAGTTCAAAAAGGATTAGGTACATTGATTGTACCTAATCCTTTTGGGACTGTTAAACAAATTTTGTTTCTTAACAGTAAAAACTGCCTCTGATATTAATTCAGCGTCTTATTATGCATCTTATTCAGCGTGTAAAATCCTTTAAAGTGAGGTGTTACTTGACAGACCGTTTCATTTTTGGAATTTATCGGTACCCCCCCACCAACACCCCCTTCAGCTTTTGGAGATTTCAACGCTGAACACGATGGTGAAGTCAGAATTGGGTTATCGCATTCCGTCATCAGATTAAAGCTGACTAACCATGAAGAATATAACAAAATTCAACCACGTTTCTTCATCTTCAATGTAAGTAGGTACTAAAGTTTGAGAACGAAATAGGATATCGCAATTCCGACTTAACGATCGTATTCAGCGTGTAAAAACCTTTAAAATGAGGTGTCACTTGACAGAATGTTTCATCTTGGGGAATTTATGAGAAATTCCCCCCCCCCCCCTTTTGTTTTTTGGCAGTGGATTCAGGATGGTCTGAAACGGATTTTGCTATGAAAATGATTCGAAAATTCGAGTTTTAAAAATTTTGGACCGAGAACAATAGCTAAATTTTCTTTGAAAATTCGCTATAAGTTGACAACCAATGAATTTGATTGGATATAACTGTAAGTTCGTGTGTTCAAGAACCTTTCGTGATTATGTTGTGTTTGCTTGTTTTTGAGGAATCATTTTCTTTCGAAGTCTAGGAGAGATAAGGAGTATTGATCAGTCTACTGTGTGATATCATTGCAGAATTACTTTCATAAAACAACAGCTGCGTCATGTCAGTTCTAGTATTGTAGAATTTTCTATTTGTGACTTCCAGCGATGAAAACTGCGACTGGTTAAGTTTGAACGAGTCTTTCTCGATAACAGATCTCAGAAGAGTTCAACCCATCATTTGGTACCAAGGCTTGGAAATCCAAATAAAAAATTTCTCTTTCATTTTGCTTCTCATGGATGGAGACCGCACGCAAAATCTCACTCAACATCTAAACAGTACGTTCTTTGAATGTGACACCTCTCAATGTCATAAATTTGAGTCAACATAGATCTGAGTTTATTTACCGATTGAAATATTAAATATTTCAATTTTTGCCTGTTTTTCTCCACTACTCAAGGCTTGCCATTGAAAGGAGTGAAAATCGTTGGCAAACCCAATCCCAAAATAGAGATGTCGCTACAACAATCTGTTCGCTCGAATGATTTGAACCACAACTCCGAGGATCCGTCCGTCTTATTCATGGTCCTGTGCCGCTCGTTGGAAATAACAAAAGTCGAAGGTACTTTTATGTATTTTGAACTCAACTAAAATAATAATAATTACAATGGGGTAGGGAGAAGAGTTACGGAGAGTTCAACCGGTTTCAGGAAGCTCCAGAGAGTGCTTTTAAAAATAGTTTTTGGCTCACACAGAGAAGCTCTGCAATTTTCTCCCACAGCTCATCCTTCTTTTAGTTCTCATATAGTCGGTATCACTGTTGTTGTGCCGATGGGTGTGTACGTGTAAATTAAATCAAGTACGAGAATAGAAAAGGTCAATCGCATTTATAATTCACAGCCGCAAAGAAAAAGAAACATATTCACATCAACCAAACGGCTGTTAAAAAAGGGAAATGTGTCAGCTGCACAATGGGGTTGATTGTCGCCGTTGACTGGTGGCTACCCACATTGTCAAACAGAACGGACAATTCAATGCTCTTTCAATACAGAGGCTAAGGAATTGGTTTCTGTACCTAGCTACGATGTTCGAATGATTGGACCTCAATGATTGATGCCTAATGCTGCCCCACTCCAGCGACACTACAATAAAAAACCTTTGTGATATCGCCAAAATAAATACGCCCATTCCTACAAACTAGTTCACCCAGCACACGCCCAACCATGGGATGGGTCGAGTAAGGGTACAACACCACTTTTCAAGCTAACTTCTCCATATTGTACAGTCAATGTAAGTACAGCCAATGCATGTCTTTCTAGATTGAGAAATTTCTAATTTCTTTTGAAACAACTTCATAGAAGTTCATGAAAGGCGAGAATAAATACATTGATAAAGACTGACCTCGACGTCATAGCAAGCCTCTCTCCGGAGAAATACAAATCTGGAAATTGGAATATTTCTCTACTCACCATCTGATACCACTCAGAATGTAAAAAAAATGTCTCCTGTGTCATCCGGAAATATTCCAGAAACTTGGAGGGTGGTTCCAGCAATTGGGGGAACAAGGCATGGAACTCTCCGGATGATTCCCTCTCTATAAAAATCTTATTTGCCAATACTCTACGCTCGAACAACAAAATATATCTCAATCTGCAGTAGAATTGTTTTAAAGTGAAAATGACCGATTTTGTGGTTTTTTTAAGATGCTGTTCGTGTTTTACGCCGCACATTGTACATATTAAACATGTTAAAGTCATATGATTTTCTAATACCAAATGGTTTGATTTGATTGATATCACAAAGGTTTATATGAGCTCATTTTGATTCCTATACCATAACTCAATTTTAAGTGAAAGTGCGTTTCCACGCAATAACCAAATTTATGTATTTTTGACAGTTGAAGAAGAAGAAATTTTACGGTTGGCTGGTCTGGTGCTGACAGCCGGTTTGCTAATCGTGATTCCTGGAGATCTGAGTTGGCTGTGTTCGGGATCTCAGCCGTCTGTTGTGACCTCTCGGGATCTGTCGACTCTGATTGAAGTGGTAAGTGATTTTCGACGTATTTATGACTAGCAAGCGTTCCACACAAATTCAACGATAAATTTCCGTTTTGTCATGAAGTTTATCTTCTCCCTTCCATGGTGCGCACCTTATTATATTTTGTTACTTGATACCCCATTGCAGCTTCTTTATCTGCGTGATTGAAACGTAGGTGAACGAATGAACAGAAGAACGAACACTGCTCGGACTAAAAACTTGACGTTGAATGTGAATCTGGCAGAATTACGGTGGGGAAAGACTCAGCATATGATTCTTGTGCAATGATGGGAGAGTGAATAATCTGAGAAGGGGTGAGGTGATTCCCCATGTCATCCCCATTAGGTTTACCAATCTCAAAATGGTGTTGCCATCGGCTACTTCTTCCTTGTAGTGTTAGCAGCCCTGGTGGTCTCATGCGACTTGAACGTTCTTGTTCCTCATCAACGTCAGACGCCCCGCTTCTATCTGAATAATTAGGGAGTAGTGATTAAGTGGTCACAATAATATCAAGAGCATTGAAAGAAGATGCCCAGTTATCGCCTCTCAAATTATTTGAGTAAAAAATGTCTCGAGCTTGGGCAAAGGAGTTGGGAAGCTCGGGAGCATGGGATTGGTAAAAACGTGTTGAGGATAGTCTAAATATTATAGGTCAACTAATAACTTTTCCATGGTTGAGGCTTGGACTCTCAAGAAGGGGATATGCATAAGATCCAAGCATTCGAAATGTGTAGCTATCGTAGAATGTTACATACATATAAGTTTGAGAAGAATAAAGGCAAGAAAAATTCAATATTATCAGAGCAGAGATGTATAAGACCTTACAGCTTATTTTAGAAGGGAAAATAGCAGGAAATAGCGGAAGAGGAAGAAGGACAAGTTGGATTGACAATCTCTAAGAATGGAACCACTGCAATTTGCAGGAACTGTCCAGAGCAGCAAGGGACAAAGACAAACTGGCCACCATGATTTCTAACCTCCAATAGGAGAGGCACAGTACGAAGAAGAAGAAGTATATAGAGTGTGAAGGAAAGGGTCTCTGTTTCAAAAGCATCCCTAATACTTGAAAGCAATGCCATTCCTTATAGACATTTTAAGGACTTTCAGTGCTATAAGTTTAGGTTAGAAAGGACCTTTTGGCACTGAAATATAGACCCTATGATATCTGCAGTAACGGGGAAATCAAGCCAGTCCTGTGACACCACGATTATTTGCATGGTACATTACCTAATGGATATTTTGATGGGTACTTACTTCTATGGTATGAACGTGTGACTTGGGACTCTTTTAACGTTCGTTTCTTTTTCATTGTAGGAGAAGAAGGGGATGCAGCTCGTATTCCACTTCCTGGACGAGGCTGAAGCAGTGGAGGAAATATGGTCCATCAAGTTCGAGGTCGACAATCAACTGGAGACGTTGCTGGACGCAATACGACGTCCCTGGGAAAGGCGATTTTCCGTTCCCCTCGAAATCACTGGATTATAAAAAAGATACGTTGCAACCCTGTAAAAATCAAAGCTGTACCTGGAAATTCGACGTACTTGGACTGCATTGGAGGTAGAGAGAGTGAGATACTACATCATTACACGCCTTTACCATGTGTTTACTACATCATTACCGCATTAAATTGTAAGATCTACCTTATTTAATTTGATACAGATAATCGCAAACTTAGCGGGTTGATTATTTCATGTCTTACGTATTTTCAATCTACTGGGACTTATGAACCACAGAGGGTTCGTTTTGTTCTCGAACTTGATAGCCACAACTCGATTCCCAACTGCTTCAGGTTCATGAACTATTGACACCAATCGAGATGTAATCTTCTACTGACGGGACACTTCACCACCACCTTCCAATAACCTTATTCCCTTCGAATTTCCACAACTCGTTCCAACCTACAAACCGAAGAAAATTTCAAATAGCTTTGTGGACTCGAATGCCTGAACTCGGAACGAAACAATTTAGTTCTCCTGCGCTGAACGGGTTCCAAACAAGTCAGGAAGTCGACTATGCTGAAACAGCTTTGTGGGTAACGAATTGCTAAAACTAACAACCCTTGGAAGGAGTTACCTTCACATAAGAACGAGTTCTTTTGGAATGCACTCATGATAACTCAAAGTTAATGCAATATTATTACGAATCGAGAACAATCGTCTGATTTGCTCAAATGAAATGAATGTTACTAGATGTTTGAAAGTAAAGTGAAGCCTAACCATCACAGTTATGGATTCAAATATGTTGTTACCTAGTGAAATTAAACGAATAATTATTGATTCTGATTTAGAAAAATATTGTTAATGTAAGAAATATCGTTATTGTTTTAATGTTACATGTTAATCTTCAGGGAGGGAGCTTTTAAATCAAGGATTGTTCTTCACCTCAGTCATTAATTAGCTCTTTTGTACGTTTTCGCATTGTGGAGCGAGTTGAACTGATTGTGATGGCGTTGATTATTTTTCTGCTCGTTTGCTGGTCATTAGAGAGTTCCCAGTGAAGGTACTTTAAAGTCATAACCATACGACGTTACAGGAAACAGGAACTTGGCAATAGAGAGTTTTTCAATGTTTGGTCAGTACATACAACAAGCTAGGACCTTCGTACAAAGGAAAGTTCGATCTGCTCATGGGCCTATTCCCCTGTAATGTAAGTCCCTAGTAGTGCACATAAACGGGACAACACTGGTTCGTTTACTTAGTCCATGGTGTTGAAGCCTCTGTCGGACCTTGACCTGCTCAAGTACCCGTTTGGTCCCGAGCGACAGCCATCCAATTCCTGACGGTGATCCGTCTAAAGTCTTCCCAAACTCCATCCAGCCAACGGAGACCTGGTCTTCCTCCAGGATTGCCTCGTATCTGCTGGTATCAAATGCTTGTACCGTATCACCAACCAAAGCAACGAACTAGCTTTTCATTCATAAAGGTACGCAACGGGCGCGATGGGAAAAGAATGATATCGAGTTTCGCTATTTCTTTCAGAAGACGGGATCGGGCCTCGTTGTAGCGTGGCCAGCATCTAAGGATTTAAACCAGGCTCGTCTTTTGGGAGGGGAAATAGGTCTTTGTACCTGTCTCCAGAGGGAAGATTCTTATGAAAATTCTCCCATGCTTTTATGAGTTGTAGGTGGAATGTAGCCCGAAGGTCCGAATATGGAAACACTGGAGGGTCGAATACACGCTGGGGATATATACTCCCAACAGCTTTTTTGTCCACGATCTCATTTCCTATTTCCTTTGTGTTCTCTTATCCAAAGGAACTTGGTTTGTGTACACTTCGATCTTAGAGCTTCAATTTCGTTCAAAATCTCTTTTTCTATGTACGTTAGTTTTGAGTTTGAATTGATATTTTGCTATTTAGATTGGACACTCTGAGAATCAGACATTATTACCACTGTTGAGGGAATAGTTTGAAGATCGTTCGTGTATTTTACCGAGGCGAGTCGTGAAAATAGAGGAGGGATTCCACAGTCGAATTGACTGGCAGAATTCATTCGTTTGGTTGTAAAACGCACATCCCGATCGTCCGGCGCTCACAGAGCCGTCTGTGAATATGTATAATGAATATGTCTGTGGATATTATCCCCGCTGGCCAATGTTCACGTAGGTAGGAGTTGAGGAACATATTTGGAGAAGAAGCATAACCGTATGCTCTGCCTGGGAGTTTGTGTACTGTAGGCGCCTTCATTAGCAAGGCTATACTCTATTGTATATTGGTGGGCTGTGTATTCTGTGGCCAGCCATTTTAGATCTTGGGCTATGGTTGTAAAGCTGTCACGTACCTATTGCTGGTGATTTCTTCTTTACCCAATATCGGGCCGTAATGACTTGGATGGAGAGTTTCACATATCCACTAGTTGCCACGTCAAAGCGACCCCCACAAACCTCTCCTTCAACAATCTTAAGAAGTATTTGCGTCTACAAATCTTGCCTAAGGAATTATCCATTCCATCTCTACGGAAATTCCAACAGGTCTTCAAGGTTACGAGCCAAAAAAGTTAACATCCGGTATCGCTTTCCCTAGGCGAAGGGCTCAGCTTGCCAACGTCTGAGCCTGGCGAAAACTCTCTAATGAAGACGCTGCAGGGTTGGTTAACTTTTTCACTCAAACCTTCACGTTTTTGAACATTCAATGTATATCCAGCAGATTTAACCCACCCTCCCTGCTTGGAAAATTGGTCAATCGTGTCGCCCAGTGTATGAATAATAATTTGTACGCTGATTTTCATATTCGCTTTGTAAATTCTTCTTGAGCAACGTAATTTATTGAAGCAATTTTTACATTAAGCTCATATGACTATCGAGAATGCTATTTTTCTAAAGTTGTACCATACCTAATACGTGTTGTTGACGTTGGAGAAAGCTAAGTGCAATGGAATGCCAAATGATGATTTCGGCAGTGATTTTGTGATAGTGAGAAACAATCAATTTATTCTTATACGGGAACTTTGTAAACTTTCTACTAATGAGATATTGTATGTAACGTATATAGTTATTTCTTGATTACGTACCTATTATACTTGAACTCTGTTTGAGAACGGCCATTTTTGATTTATAGTAATATAATAATATTATAACGTATTATGTTCGTGTATTGATCAAGTTTTGATTCTCTTTTAGTTTCAAGTGATATGCTATTTTTGAATCTCAACCAGTCACCAGTTTATTTGAATGTTTTCGTTGTTCTGAGCTTCTGCCAAATTAACATGTAAGATGTGTCCCGTCTAAAATCTGCTCGGTGCTACGGTTTTTTTTTTTTTTTAGAATTTCGTCGTTTTAATGTTATTTATTGGCTGTTGAGTTATAGTTATCATCTCGGTTTAATAATCGATTTTTTAGGGGTTTGTTTGAGGCCAATGGAAGTTGTTTGCTGAAGGGCAAAGTTGGAAATGAACTGAGTACTGTAAATAATGACAATGCCAAATGTTTACTACTTTGGGTTTTGAAGTGGGAAGCGGTCGTTGTTATTGATTTGTATGTACACGTGACCATCCTGTTTGAACGTAAATAAACATTATCTTCACATCAAGAATCTCTTATTTCGCTCAGACCTTATTTACCTGCCAGTGATTCGTATTCGCACCCCAACCGGAGTTTTCGTCCTGTTTGTGACGTCAACGGTCACCTCGATTTTCGCGGCTTCATTCAATCTGCTCTCGATTTGAAGTTTTCTCCTCAAGTAAAATTTTTTAAATGAATATCGCTGGCTATACACGTTACTCTATGGCCATATTATATAACGGAAGGATGATATTTGAAATCGACAATTGACGCAAATTCCTCATTCCCAGGTACGGTGGGTATTCACATTTTACCCCTGAAAGCTGGCCACCAATCACTCTGTTCTAAAACCATTTATTACTGAATCCTACTTGTCCACAGTAGCAGTATCGCCTATCTCTACTAACTTAGCTGGAGACGTTGACAACACACGAAATGGTGAGGCTGGTGATAACCTTACACCAAACCTAGGATGCATCCAGAACTAAACTACTTAACTTGTTCTCCACTGGGAATCGCTCATGAAAAGTCAATTACTGTTGCCTTCACCTTAATCAATTAGGTATAAACCTGAGCAAGTAGCGCCTGATCTCAGACAATGGTTGTATTCCTTCTCAATAACAAGTGTTCACGTACGTTTTTTTCCTCATGCATTTGATTATTTATTAGTTGTTCCAGTAGTGAGGCTTTTCTAGTTCTTGAGTTTACGTCAAGCCCTAATTCCTTTTCTCAAGTTCTACTTCATAACTTTCACCAGGTGTATCTGCTGATTGCGTCATGAGTTTTCCATTTGATTATTTCACTTATTTTTCCATTCACTTCATGTTCTTTATTAACAAGGCGCCTGCTCGGATAACCCGAGTATCGCAACTGTCCTTACGAAAGATTTAAATTTTCACGCTATTCATCCAACTTCCTCTATGAACAATTTTCTTGCTTGCTGGGAGAATTGAAAACTCAACATTCAAAAAAGATATATTTCTCACAAGTATGGTTTTCTACATGTGATTCACCGTAGATCCTAGTGACCACAAACAATCATTTTCCCCATAACCAAACAACTAATCGTTGCATCAAAACATTGATTTCAGAGACGAACGATCTTAATTGAAGACTCTTTCAAATGGCGGACGTCGAAGCGATCTTGTCCGATCTTTTCAACATCAAATTCGCCGAAGCTAGTGACAACAAATTCGTCCTGTTCTTTTGGTGAGTTGTACGAAGTAAATCACTGGCAATTAAGAGGAAATCGATATCAAACAAGAGACAGGGTTACTGTAAAGTTGTCTATTTCCACTAAAAACACTTTTTAGTTTTGGTAATTATTCATTTGTGACGGTGATCAGTATCCGATGATCGATTACCGATGATCGGTCACCGAAATCAGTATAACAGCGTAGGAGTGTTTCAAGTAGAAATAGCCAAAAATTATAACATTACTTACATGCAAAACAATGACATTACTGGAGCTCATTTCGGTTACCGTTTTTGCAGCACGTTTCTGATTCTCACTGCATTTCTGAGGTTCATGTTTTGGAAAATTTCGCCGGTTATTTACGAGTTCGCTTTAATTGGAATATTTTTCGGACTCGGGAAGCTGATACACGCAAATGACTCAAATTCAGGTTTGTCTTGACTCAAGTAGGTACTTAACCCAAATTTGTGCCTTATCTATTGAAATTAAGAAGTTCTTAGAAACCAGAAATTATACTTACGAGCTAAGTCCTCCAAGACGTCGTCATGCAGGTTTTCGCTTATTAGCGCCTTGTTATGTCTGGAGGTAGAAAAACGCACTGTACCTTTAAAACAGTAAAAAACCTGAGGAATCTTAGACAGGTAGGGCAGCTCTAGACGAAAAACGAATACCTACATAGTAAACGCTCGATACCAATTACTACCATACAAGAATTTTCATAAAATATGGTACAAAGAGCAAAACCAAAATGTTGAAGCTTCGGCTGCTTTGGAAAGCCTTGAGTAGAATAAGGCAAAACGCAGTGGCCCAAACGAGGCCAAGACTGGTAAGGGAGGGCTGGCAAGTGCTGAACAGCCTGGGAGCAGAGAACTAAGTCACACTGATGTATTGTGGCAAGGGAAGGGTCCTCCACATGGTTCGGCTGGAGCCAGTATTGAGCTTAGTCAATTGCTCGGTGGGATCCTGCTTGGGTGAATGGGTGAGAGAAGGGCATAGTAGGCCTTGGGAAGACATCCCGGCACAAAGTTTTGGGAAGTTGACTATGGAAGCAACTTGTAGAAGCTCGGAAGCACTGGAGCTGTCAAGGAGAAAAAATGAGACTCCTGGATGGGATGCTTCCAGAAACATCAACACAGAATTGCAGTATACACGGGAGATCCTTAGTGCAGAGTGGAAGTCTCATCTCTTCTGAGTGTCCAGCACAGAAATTCGACAATACAGAATCTTTAGGATCTTGAAACCACAGGAAATTGTGTTGGTAAACAGCCTGGTAGGAGGGACCATCAGTCTGGTAGAAGGAGTAGCCTGAGCCCAGAGCCTATAGGGCAGAGTTCTGCGCAATAAGCAATGCGTCGTATGGGGTCAGTCCCATCCTGAGTCCCTCCTACAATCTAAACACGCCTCTACTTTTAGGGGTTAATGGTGCTTGAGAGTATCACAACAAAACCTTTTGGTTTACAGTGCTGGAGACTCCAAACGACTTGGTGAGCAGGACCTCCCTATATTTTTTGATGCCAATATACGTTTTCACGGCGACTTTCCAGTTCAACACAGCGTTCGGCTCTTACGCTTGGATGTTTCTCCTTTTAACGGGCCTCATTCCTTTTTTCCTCTTGAACTTATTCTTCATCTCTTGGGTGATGTTCGTTGGGTTTGAGAAGAATATGATGATCGGGTTTATGGAAATGCTCATGATAAGTAAGTGCCACATATTCCGTAGGTACTTCGTACTAGCTCTGAAGGTATTTCAATATTGAGATCACGGCTAAAATAGAAGTGCGGTTGTATCACACCCAAGTAGTTATTTTCTGAAAGAAGTGCCACCCTTCAACGGTTGTGTTAAAACTGCAGCAAAATGAAAAAATTCCTATCGTTGTACATTTTATTTATGCTGTTTGATATGCTGCAAAACGATGCATTACCAATATTGGTGGTAATGTACAGCAAATAAAACACGTACAGGGGTTGATAAGGGGGGGGGGGGATTATATCTCGATTTTCAAGATAGTGACACTTCCTTGATTTCGAGTGGATGCTCAATAGGTCCATACATCCATAAAAAAATTCAAACAGCAAAATCGCTAAAATGCATTGACTTGGCCATGAACAAGAAGGAGATAGGTAGACCCTTGTGAGGTCAAGGAAAACAATAACATTTTCTTTTCTTGATTGAACCTTAGCCTAGTCTGGAATATTTCGAATTCCAATATGGCTGAATATAACGTTCGTAACCTGAACTAATAAAACCTGACCTCACATGATACGAACTAAAACACTCGCGACAAAATCGTGGAGACCCATGCTATGGAAATCAAGAGTACCTATTGGAAAAAATCGTGTATTTCCACTGAATATGAGTACACTGTTAGATCAGTTTCGGTGGTTAAACCATCATCAGTAACAAACGATACTTTATTATCATCATCAGCAACAAAACAGTATTGTTAGGTACTAATAATGGTTTGAACACCGAAACCGGTCTAACAGTGTACTCATATTTCAGTGGAAAGAAGCGATTTTTTCCAATAGGTACTCTTGATTTCCTTAGCATGGGTTTACACGATTTTGTCTCGAGTGTTTTACTTCGTATCATGTGAGGTCAGGTTATGAACCTTATATTCAGCCATATTGGAATTCGAAATATTCCAGACCAGGCTAAGGTTCAATCGAGAAAAGAAAATGTTAACCCAATAATGCAGACGGCATCTGTCCCAGACAGATAAATTGAGGTTGGGTTGTGGCATGAGCGTCTGAACACCGTTCAGCTCCAATCTTGGGCATGCGCACCTTCTTTCTCTACTCCTGCCGCCAAACATCTCAGGCTTTGTCCATTCGTAAATATGCGAAGATCGTCAGGATCACTGCGTAATTCAGCAATTGAATTTGTGTGAAGAAAAAATTCCTCTTGAGCAACCATCGTTTGCACCATTTTCGTTTACTCTTCTTTGTTTCGAACTTCTATTTCATGAAGCATAGAACGAATAATCACTTCTTCTCCGTCCATTTTCCAATTTCATTATTTCAAGAGCAAATTGAAGCTGTCTCATTAATCTGGCTTTCACACCGCCAAACTAACTATTCAAACGTACAAGTTCGCCAGAAAGTTTCGGTAAGCACTTTGGGTGCCTTTGGGACCCAAATTCAATTGTGAAGCACAGCCGAAGCAGTCTAGTTGTCAAATTATTTCAGTGAAGAGTCAAAAATGCTTCCATCGTAGGGTAGGTACTTGTGTGTCATGCGAGCAATCTACATTCACTCCTGTCCTTTTCTCTCTTCGTTTGCAGCCATAGTTTTGTCGCCCATTCAAGTCCAGTATATTTTGGACTATTTGGACCAAGCGAAAGGATGCACAACGGAGTTCAAATTCAAAATGCGAGCGGAGCAGTATTCGTCGATATGGCTTTCCTTTGTTATCAGTAACATATTGGAGAAAATCTCTTCGTTGTCGAGGACAGGACATATTTCGAGTGTGTTGATGGCCCTGTTCATCGTATATCAACGTAATTTCAATAACTTACATACCTATACTAGCAGAGGTTAGTAAAATACACTAGGTACATACCTTCTTGAAACAGCCACGAGTCAAACTACCTTCCTCAGGTTACGAATGGCAGTTCTTCAGCAGTACATTAGTCTTCTCCTGGTTCATTCCCAGTGAAGCATTCGGATCCCTTAGTTCTGAGTCATCCTGAGGCCCACCCAAGAGTTCAGATTCAAAATGTGGGGAGAGCAGTCTATGGGTTTTCTTTTTTTCTTTGCCAGCATATTGGAAAAAATCGCCATATCGTCCAGGGCAGGACAGTATTCGAGATTCTTGCTGGGCATGTTCAGAGTATAGTTCAAACCGTGAACCAGGGTCTTCAAAGTAATAGTGTATTGACCCACGTATTGACTTCATAGACGCCGATTTCAGGATGTTCCGTCATTGAACATCTCAAGGTTCATGAGAAAATTGACTCAATTCACTGCTATTCTCTTCTTTACTCATATATGTAATTAATAATAATTATTAATAACTAACAATAATTATTAATCATTAATTGAATACCTAATTAATTAGTTATTGTTTTTCAGTGTTAGGCATCATAATTGGATACACTTTCGCCCGAATTTTAACATATCCTTTGATAAGGGCCAGTGAAATGTCGCCTATTTACACAGTGGCAATCACTCTTGTTGGCGTATATTTGGTTCAGACGATCTGCGTTCTAATGGGCACAAGTCACACGCTTGCAATCGGCCTTTTTGGCATCGCCGTCAACGCTCAAGTTTCTAGGAGTAGTCGTGCAATTGTGGAGTTTTTTGACACGGTAACGTACGCTTCTTACAAATTAATTTCGAGTTAAGGCAGCAGCTATAGGTGTATCTTGATTGAAATCGTATATGAGAAGCGGGTTATGGGGATGTCGCCCAGAGCGCTCTGCGATTGGCTGACTTGTGTGTGACGTCAACTATCGGAAATTTGGCCATCTTTTTTTCTCACAGTAGAAATGTTTACGTGTTATGAATTTCTTGAGATTATCAATAACCCACTTTAGCACTCGACCATCTTCAGAGAAAAGGCGAAAAAAACAAACAAGAATTTCTCAAACTCGAAATGTCAAATTCCAGTATGGCTAAACAACCACACCGGAGAGCTGTGCACCTATGAGCAGATACGGCAATACGTAAAGTCAGCGGGAAATTTTGACAATGAATTTCACGAACGCTTTGCCCTACCGGATTTCCATCCTAGATAGAGCCTCCGTGTGAACTTATCTACACCGTATCTGTCCTCCAAACTGCTTGGTTGATGTCATCCTTTAATATTTCAGTACTGGTTTCACTTGCTCTTCCTCATCAACAGTCTCATAGTTGCGTTCGTCGGTGTCGTACTCGGTTATGCTGAACACGAGATAACCTTCGTTGCTATCAGGATGGTCATAATCTTTTACTGCGTTTTTCTAGCAGTGAGGCTGATTTTACTGCTTCTTGCCTTCCCTATTGTAACATTGGTGAGTGAAATACTCTTCTATATATTGTACGTATTATAATATTACAATACTGTTGGGCGACTCCAGACGCTCATAACTACCCACAAACTGAGGTTTCATTTAACCCTCTACGGCCAGGTGGTCTGAGGCGTACACTAACCTTAATGCATTATCCAACCTTATTTGCTTTTTTAGAAGATTCTCAGATGTTTTTCTCGCCGCAAGACCTCAATCAGATGGGATAAAAATTATTACCGTGTGTGGGGGGGGGGGGGTTAATTTCAATAAACTCTATTAAAATAAAGTTGATTTCAATTAAGGATTTCTGGAAAATTACTGTGCTGGGCGTACTCTATTTGCCAGGTCTGGCCGTAGAGGGTTAAAATAAAGAAAAAGTGGTTGTTATCGAAAGATATGTGAAGTTTAGATTTTGAGTTCAGAGACTTAGTTAGGAATAGTGTTCTGTGAGGAAACCTGAAACGTCTTATAACTGGTGTCATGGCAATCCCACGTGACCCACGCACGCTCGTTTCGGACTGGGATGGATAAGTGGGGGAAGAACGTGTAATGAAAAAAAGGCCAACCATGGACCAAGGCGTAGAAAAGATCGACAGATTAGTATCGTCTCCAGGCAAAATTGGACAGCAGGTTACAAGCAATGGCCAGCACCTTGACTAACAGCATTCTGAGAGAAGTAGTCATTTGGATTTATGCTATCTCAGGCCTCCCTGGGGACAATGCAGGACACGGGGAACCCATTATTCCCTTAGTAGAGCACAGATCCAAACAAGAGGTAAGCCGGCCAAGATCAGAGCGCGATGACATGGCGGCGGGTCGATTCCATAGGATAAGTACTGGTCATCAATACAAATAGGCTACCTAGTACGGCTGCAAAGAGCTTGGTCATGGCAGTCCGAGGCCCAGCTCTGTCAGTGGTCTGTAATATTCCTGACGAACACAGGCAATTGAACAACCTATGTGATGCTCTGACACTGAGGGTCAGGCATCTTTGTATTTCTATCGGCTGCAAGAGCGATCTCAGGGTCAAGGGGAGGGCGTAGCTGCCTTTGCTGCAGAAATAGAAGATTTTGCAAAGCGAGCTGTAAGCAATGAACACACGCGCGGAACGTGCAGAGTCCCACCAGTCTCTAGCGACTGGCACCACTGTCTGACTCTGGAACGTAGTACCTTCCTTTTCACAGGGCCACGAAAGGGAGATAGTGAAGAGGCCCATGGAGTGGTGGACGCCACAGAGGAGGGGAGTAAAGATGAAGATTAAGATAATTGAAATTTATCGCAAACTTTGGCGAGGCGATTCAAATTCCTGAGGGGAGGCAAGATTGAACCTCCTTCTAGCCCAGTATCAACGCTCAATCAAGCTTCCT
Organism: Stenodema calcarata; assembly: GCA_963920205.1. NCBI lineage: Eukaryota > Metazoa > Arthropoda > Insecta > Hemiptera > Miridae > Stenodema > Stenodema calcarata. The sequence continues at coordinate 21,199,748 of OY986058.1, forward strand.
AATCTAGGGCAAGCGTGAACGAAGCCATGACAACACTTTACTCAAACCTTTATAGGCACTGCTTTCTTGTAATGATTTCGAATTGAATGGTCGATATTGATTTGTGCATGGTCGAAATCATTACAAGACTGCAACATACCAAGTTTGAAAATCTTGTTTTATTGGAAAATGTATTTACAGGCAATGGGTAGGTCGGTTGACTGGCGATATGCGATCATCCAAGTAGTCGGCGCATACAAAGGTGGGCCTTCCTACATCTTGGGTTTTCAGTATGCCATGTTGATGACCAGAAACTGGTATGTATACCACGACACGTGTTATAAGTGTAGGACAGAAATCACGGAGGAAATTCCGTAGTTCTTTAATCACAAAATGAATAATTCAAGTAAACCTCCTAACTTGGGGCCTTAAACGGTTTTCCTACTGATCCTCTCTCTTTTCCAGGTACACAATATTACAACTTACCGTTTTATTCGTTATGATATCCCAAATATTCAACGTTCTCTTATTCCCACTGCTCCTTAAAATGCTTAGAATGTACGACTACTCTGCTGCGAGAATTGCCAACATGAATATCGCTATGGCGGACTCCAACAATTGCAGGGAAAAGGTAGGTATACCACAATGGTCGAGCTAAAGAGGGTCTGTAAGGTCTGTCAAGCTAAAGAGGGTCTGTAAGGTCTGTCAAGCTAAAGAGGGTCAATGAGGTCTGTAAGGCCAAAGACCTTACAAATAGGCCATGTTGATTCAGGAGTAATGATCTCGTCATGATATATACCGTGTAAGCTAATTGATTTCAATCCAAGTTGTCAAGGTACTTCAATACACCTGTAAGACTGTGATCGATCGTACCAACTGACACCTTAAACGTTTTAATTGCAGGCTATTTTCGCGCTGAAAATGGACAAGGTGTTCAGAGACGCAAACTGGCCCGTGGTAGAGGCCATTACTCGTCTGACGCACCCTTACAAGAAAGTGTTATCAGAAACTGTTCGAAATGAAGAAGGCAGAGAAGAACACCAAATAAGGTCGAGAGTCAATAAGATTGATCATATTCATAGTTCAAATCTTAGTTAATCTTAATTAATCTCACGTTACATTTACTTCAAGACGACGCGAATTACATTTAGGGAATCTTGATTTTAGATCAGTGATTTGTCCCGACTGTAAAACGGAAATTCTTGCTCAGCCAACCAAACGAGAAATTGATGCTATGAAACGAGAGGCGAGAGAAAGAATCCTGAAATCTCAACAGGTGTGTGAAATCCACTTAAAATACACAAGGGTCGTTTCTGCAGACTCGTAGCTTGGTATACCTAAAATAAAGGTCATCCGCTTAACCAGGTATCGTTTCACCGTCAATACGAAGTGGGGTCATTGACGGTTCGAGAGTACGACTATCTCAGTACAATTGTTGAGGCTGAAGTCAGCAACCCGGAGCCCAGGCTTCGTCCTGAAAAGATGAAATTCCGCTCGAACTTCACCAAATTGCTGATTCAATTGAAGAGGGTCCTTTTGTGGTTTAGCCGTTTGACTGCTGAAGTTTACAATTACATCCCTCAGAGCACCATAAGGAATTGGTGTTACCAAATTAGTACAGCGAGGTAAGTCCGATGATTCTGTACTGCTACTCTGAATTCGAGCCAACAGCAAATAGATATGATTGGACGTAATTGGTGGCGATTCAGGATGTGTTTAGTGGGGTAAACCCCATAGAATATGATGTGATCCAGGGAGCACATTAGGTCCGGTCCTCTTCCTGTGTTTGAATATTTGAATATGTTGGCACGTTTCCTCACCTTGAACATCTCAAAGCCAAAGTGTTTGCTGGTGGGCGGGGGCTCAGCATCTCCTAGTTGTGAGTTGAGAATCCACTCTTACGTACTGAGTAACCAAAGAGTCGCCAAGTACGTACGAGTGCCTTGGGGTCTTCGTGGATTCTGCCCTCGTCTGGGAGCACCACGCTGCCTATCTTAACTCCGGGATGTGTAGATTAGTGTACGTCAGGTCTGGTCTGTCTCGTCTGCGGAGAGACAGAAAGTCGTATACCTGGAGCTCGTACAGTCAGCAATTCAGTATGATGCGTGGAGTGTGTGTCCACCTGACCCATATTCAGAAGCTGGTACTACTGTAGATCTCATATTGTCATCCAGAATTCTTCATTATCTAATTTATCGAATTTTCAATACTCTGCCCGATTTTCTTAAAAACCCCCAAAATTGTAACTGGATGATAGGGCTAGGCCCGGAAAATACCCAGTATATTCTCGGCAGTACTTATGTTTAATTAATGTAGGTACATACTTAAAGTACTGTACGATTCGTAAAAATGTTCTAGTAAATAGAAGCTTTTCTGTCAGCGACTCAAAATTGTACTTGACTCAGTATAGGATTTTTAACTCTGCTTTGACACGCAGAGTAAAAATTCTGTGTTATAGCACTTGTCTACTTGAATTACACGTTTGATAAGTAAAGAATGATTCATCCATCACTTCAACGTGATGAAACATTCATTCTTCACGTCAAACCATTCAAATCTTTATCCAGTCAAATCTTAACTGAAGCGTCCAGCCCATTCGTTATTGGTGAATTGGCCATACGTTTCTATAACCCCTGAATTATTACCAACGTATACATTTTTCAATGTTGGCCATTTTTCCTATTCAACAAGCATCCTGCTGAATATTTCATGCAGTGTGGTTCCCCACACCTTATGTTTGCCTCCTCCGAGCTCACAGTTCATTCAAAATATTTACTTTCACTCAGATACCTAGTATTGGACTGATATTGATCACTATTGGTACTCGTGTTCAAGGCAAATGAGGATCATGATGGCTTTGCTCACCCTGTTCGACACAGGCCTCACGATAGCTCAGGTCATAATTTACTATTCGGCTCCAGAAGGGAAATCGGGAGACGAATCGGGGTACTCGCCCACCGACTGGAGCTACGCCATGACTGTTCAGAAGCTCCACATATTCTTTTACACGTTGAACATGCTCGAGTTCACTGTGCTCCTCCTCGGTTTGGGGATCGATCAGTATTTTTCGAGGAACGTCAATAAAATAGAAGCTTCCACTGGAATCATCCTGGGAACATTAGAGGCAAGTAGATATCACGATTGTCTTGATGATATATCATTTTCTGCAAGTTGTCAGAATGTCAAATTTAAACTTACAGGTTATTCTTCTGCAAGTTGTCACTTGAAGTTTTTGGTTTCCAGATCGGTATTTATGTGGAGAACTGCCTAATTACCGGTGAAACTCTTCATCCTTTCGTCATCCCGGTTTTAATGCTTATAAAATCGACAACACCACTTCGCCTAGCAAAGATATACATCCTCATTATCGCCGCTGTCCCGAAGATCATCGCCAGCATCGACGCCATCCTCGCAGATGAAATGATGAGAAATTACGAGCTTGGGAAAGCTTATCTGGTGAAGGAAATTCGTCATTATTTCTGTTCTCAATAAATACAATTTAAGTTTAATTGCATCAATAATTGGCAATCGGATGCAGGTGGCGCTGAATAGGACGTCCGCATTGCTGAATCGTATTGTCTACAGCGAGTCCGTATATACTGAGCTGATGAAAGAAATAGATTCAGACAGGATGTTCGTGACCAGAGAGATGGGGCTAATACAGAAAGATAATCCTTCCATAGCGACAACAGTGAAGACGCGTCATGCAATAAGGTAGAAAACGGAACAAACTCGGCAATATTGTACAACAGTAGGAACAGTTCAATTAGTGACCTCTTCCTCTATATTGAGCCTCATACTGCACCACTTCCTTCAACTACTAGAGCTTGTCTGAGTTGATCGCGAGTCGTCAGGCGCAGTCTGTTTCAGCTGACAATGGACAGCAAAACCTTAAGTGGGTTTGGTCTTATGAAGACTTGAAGTCGCACTCTTACTGTTACATGCTTTATAGTGCTCAACCATGCATCAGCATCATGTTGATCAAAGTTCTTGGAGGTTCTGTCTCGCCTGCCTCGTTACAAATAATTCATCCCCGCTAAAATTCTCACTCTTCAGAGATATTCATTTCTTTTACTATTAGCGCGTATACATCAATCACTACCCATCAATCCGACTCTAATTTTCAGATACGTCATCAATGCGATGGAAGAATGCATTAAGGATATGAAAGAGGAAGGTGTCGTAGACTTGATAGAAGCCGAAGCCGTGCAGGACTCCCTCACTAAGAACAAAAATTGTCTCAGAGAATTGATCATGATTTCGGCCACCCCTCCGGAAGACATCCTAATGAACATTCCCTGGCTTAGAGGTACATATTTGAATGAGTGAATCGCGTATTTATCGAATTCACCCCACGGATATAGAAACATCCGGGACTTCCGAATGGCAGTTTATCTGGACAATTTTTGACATGGATATGTTCTTATGTTTAAATGTAACGTATTTTGGAACACATCCCGAGGTGCTAGAGTCTTGACTTTTTCATGAAAGCTCCTTTCGAAATCTAGTTGGCTGAAGATCCTCGCCTTCAAGATCATACCACAATTAAGGGTAGTTTAGAGGGAGGGTCAAATACGAAAAAAATTATAACTTTGTTGCTGGTCGACCTATCCACTTGAAAGTTGACCCACAGCTTCCTTAGGATGGTCTCATACGAATTTTAGAATAAGGTGCTCGTCAGATTAGCTGAGTGCCCTGAACAGATAACTTTTTTGCTGTTCGACCTATTGACTTGAAATGTGAACCATAGCATAATTCAATTTCCTGCTACATCACATTTTTCTAAGCATAAACCTCTGCTTACGACTCTGCAACTAGAATTGAATAAATGATACGGTATTTAGAAGGAGTTTTCTTTTTCATTCGAAAAGGAATCCATAATCTCTATTTTCTCCCAGTAAGCAGAAAAGACATTTTCCGCTGAGATACGGAAACAGATTGACTAGCCCCGGACTAAAATTTCCTCTAAAATGACAAAATATTTGTGAATTTATCAAACAAATGCCAAGTGGCTCCAGGTCATTTGATAATGCGTTTACAATGTTTAGCATTTGTATCCTTATTTTCTTGATGTCCCTCGTACTTGCGTTTGGGCCCCTTGATTCCTCGAGGAATCTCCGTTATTCTCTGGATAACAGTGCCTATTCCGCATGATACAAAATTTTTAATTTGAAGGAAATCGAACTCGATTTTTGGTCAAAAAACGTCATTGCCAAGACCTGTCCAGAGTTGGAAGGCCTTTTCCCTTGCGATACCCTCCAACGCTCACTAATCGTCCACTTATTTTTCCCTTATACCAATTAACAAACATGTAATATATTATATAGTAGGTACCCTTCAGTCAATTTACAGAGCTCCTTCCAATTTCAAGAACACCGATCCTCATCATCCCAGGGGCCGCTGACATTGGCAGTTTACTTCCTTTAAAATTGAACCAATTTCATATTTTCCTAGATGACCACGAAAACCTGAAGTTTCTTCTACAGAACGCAGAACTGACGAGTTACGATTACGGGGACGTTTTGATACACGCGGGAGATGATCCGGTTGGAATTCACCTATTGGTGTCGGGGCTGCTGAGAAGTCATTATATCCCGTCCACGACAACTTTGCAAGTGAGGATTATGTAGCTGTACCATCGTGAAATCGTATTGTTACTGTAGAAATCGGGGGCACTCCATCGAATACTAGGAAGTTTGTATCCGATGGTGAGCAGTGGCAGTCATGTCCTGTATCGCTTAGTGGCGGGCTTAAAGCTGTGTATTTGAAAAAAATAAAAGAAAAAACGAGCCGTTATGGGTGTCTAGCCCCCAGTGGTTTGTGTTTATTGTAGAATGAAAACTGGGGGCTACCCCCAGACCCCCTGATTATTTCAGTTTAGATCAAGAACCAAAGGAGGGAAACATGGAACATTTTTTCGAATAGGTAGGTACATAATAACAAAAGAAACATGTAGTGTCAACTCACATTTGAACAAGTCCACACCCGAACATGAGAGAAATATCGAAGAGGACAATGAGAGAAATTTTGAAGGATGGTAAGGTCCCGTTTCAAGCCCTGGAGAGAGGAAGGAGCGCGGCCAAAGAGGTAACAGGACGGCCGAATCACGTTCAATTCCATGTTCAAAAGCGGTGGTTAACTGAATCAAACAACATCTATCAAAAACCCAGTTTTACATATAGCAACTGAAGCACATGGACGCACTCCATCAGCAAACCTCCTCATGCACTTTGAAGTTGTCTTCAATTCATGTTTCAGCAATTCACGGTTTTGTAACCATGAATTCAAGAAATATAATCGTACATTTTAGACATAACAACCAAAAACAATAACAGTAATCCTCTTCCTTGTGCCATCGGTGTAGAAATCTTGTCCATGCACCACAAATGACTGAATTCAGAGCCACGTCTGAAAAATAATGCATTAACGCACCTTTAGCAGCACTTACCTTGCTCGAGCTGAAAATGTGCAACTATGCTACCATGTTTCTATGTGACATTGACTTAGTAAAACATTTTACAGCTGAGTGCCAAATTCGGTGTACTTCCCAACTACGATTTCTTCAACAACGTCAAGTTCGATCAACCTCAGGAGACTTACGTCGTTTCGGGAAGTATCATCGGGGAAATTGGTGCCGTGACGGGAAGAAGATACGATATGACCATCAACTGTGACACTGCTGTACAGGTGTGTCAAATCTGGTTCAATGTTCAATCTCAAAGCGAAATAATATATTTTATACGGGAGATAATGAGCAATAGCCTGGTAATTAAAACAATGAGTTGAACAGCGATTACATACTTCAGCTTGGTTCAAATTCCGTGGTTGTGTTTCAGGTGTATTACATACCATGGGACGTCGTTAAGCAAGTGGTTCATGAAAGTAAAGAATCTTGGGTCATCAAATCCAAGATCTGGAAGGCCATCAGCGTCAAAATTGCTTTGAATATCCTTCAATACAATGTCGTCAGTTTCCAAGGTTGGGCTCCCGAAAAGTTGCTTTTGTACCTGAACAAAGGGTGAGTGGGATCGAAATGTCTCAGGGAAAAGACAGCCTTGTTTTTAACGTTATTTCTCTAGTAATTATTACCATACGATTTTCACGATAGGTAGATTATTATTTTTTCTCCGTGGTTTGACTTATTTTTGTACTCTATCGGATCCTAATCACTGCACCGATTAATCATCAACTCCACCTGTTCATCTCCTGGACACTGCTCGACCTTTACTTCTGCTCTCCGTCGCCTTCCCTTGCGTTGCTCAGGGGCCTCTCAAATCCTGTAAACAAAATAGATACCTACCGGAATTGGAAGTGGTAGGGGGACCAGAAGTCCATCTCCCTAGTCATGTGGCTCCAGTTGCACGCCAATACTCAACGGCAGCACTGCACTGCCTTTGTTAATGCTTTCCTCGCCCTAGATCGCCGTATTCTAGTAAAAAAGGTAGGAAATGCCATAGTTTTGTTTCGCAGCATCCCATCGCAGCTTTCATCCAGTTTTCTGGTGTGTGGAGACTGCACTATATTCTCCAAAACTACCACTTCCCTCCCTGCAGTACCACCCGCACCATTTCGAGGTAACTCACCATTACCAGATATAACCACGCAGTTCCTTTGTGGGTTACAGGATATCCAGAGGCAGTGATTATCACCGGTACTGTTACTTCTTTTTCTCGACGTGCCAACCTCTTTCCGCTCGCCTTGTGTCTGGAACGTCAATCTCACCCAGCACCTCTAATAGCGCCCCATCGCCACTTCAAATCCAGGCCAGATCATGAAAGTTTTTCAGTCCCAAATCACACTTTCTCACTATTTTTGAATCCGCTACTGTTTCCTAAGGGCCCTTTTAGGTGGTAATTTAGGACCTAAGAAAAATTCATTTCATCAACATTTTTCATTTATTTTCTCCCTTTTAATAAACCTATTTGCAATGAATCAGTAAGAGAGTTTACAATAAGTATACTTCTTAACCCACTCGTGCATCTCAAGCTCAATCATGCGATTCGTGTGTGTGTCGTGGGCGTTTCTTTCATGGCGTTTCTTCCATTGAGTTTGAATTTCAGCATTCGACGAAGGAAATATCTTGCGTAGAATCGCGATAATCATCAAAAGATTTCTACTGACAAAAGACTCTCCCACCAGGAACTCATGTGACTTTGCTTTTCTTTACAGGTTCGTCCCAATCAGTCCTGACTTGATATCAGTCGTTGTGACGACCAAAGTTGATATAATCGTTTTGATTGAAGGGGTCGTCATGGACAAGTCGACACGGAAAGTGTACACAGCCCCGACGTACATTCCAAAAAGCATACACGAGATCATCTTCCCGGAACACCCGGATTGGGAATACTCTACCGTCAGTATAGATCTATTTCCACCTCTATAAATGACGTTAGTTCGTGTTCTCTGGACATTATTTCAATGATATTTCACAAATTTTCCTCGTAGATATGCGAGACCAGGTTGTTGGTGATGCCGTCCAGTATCTCAAATGAAGAAGAGCTGCGAGGCTCTGGTGGCATATTCCGCTACATTCAAAAGGGTGAGGGAAATTTATTATTCATTTGAAATATGGATTTACTGGGTAATAAAGGTCTACCAGGGGTCAATTTCGTTGGCCAAGTCCGGTTTGTGGTCAGTTGGTGGCTGAGATCGGAAAGTAGTCGCAAGGTCGTCTGTTATCTGTAGCACATCTCGTCACAACTCAAGGCATTACTAGTTTTCAATCTCCTAATTTGGATGATCTGCTTGTAAAACACGTCAAACTACTCATGAATTCCACTCAAGATGTCCCTCATTTTTCAGATAAAAATAAAGAAGACCCTGAATCAGCACACAGAAAAGTTGGCTTCGAAGTTGAGACCAAAGAAATGGTTAAAACTTGAGTTTTGAAGACGCTATATTATTTTCGCGTCATACTTCCAGAACTTTGCAGTTGTTGTTATATTCGTATTAAAAAGGATTTTGAGAAAAATACCACCACGCAAGTCAAGTTCAGAGGATGAAAATGGCTCCTCCTTCGTGTTTTATTTGTCAATAACACTCACATACAACAAGAATAGTTATCTCCAATAGAACTTTGATATGTCAAGAGTCATACAACATACAGGTAGCTTCATAAATATAATATTATGTTTGTTTGATAATATATACAATAGTTAATCATTTTCTTCTTTTTAAAAAATATAACCTGAGTCACATAACGCCGAATGGTTCATCATAAAATTTTAAAATACAATAACCATTTGGACTGACAACAAAACCAAGAGGTCTCACAAAATAGTTTTTTTTTAACCTAATTTATTTCCGTTTGGTAAATCGGAATAAAAGCTTTTCTCTAAATTATCTAGCGCCTCTCGTTTGATTTCCGTCTAACATTAATAAAATTCAACTTTTAATTAGTACTTATTGTTATTATTCCATAAGAAAGACAATGACGAAAAATACCACAACGCAGAGTTCGTTAAAATTTGTTTCAACTGCAGTGGGATTGAGTATCCAAAACGTCAGACAGTACATGTTGAGCTCTGGAGTGTGGCCCATAGATACTGTAATTCACAGAGGAAGGTTAAGGTTAAGTAAGGTAAATTCCTCTGGGGATTTCTGTTTTGGTTACTTTTTTGTGCGGATTGTGGCTGAGAGGTGTAGAGGTTAAATACAGAGAGGGCGCTTAATTAAAAATAAGATGCAGTATACACATGTCGAAGGTTGCTGGCTTATGGCAGTCATAGAGGGTGATAAGTACAGTGAGGGTAAATGTACCAGTCGTTGACAGTCATCAAGCGGTGTTTTCTTGTAGGGCGAGTCTAAGAGCCTGAAGTTATTGAATTGTGATTTTGAATAGTAAATGTTAGTTTTGTTTGGAGCGCCGTTTGGAACAGTTCTACGCATGCGCAGATTAGGTTTTGCATTCAACTTTGTAATGCTCTGAGGGCGACTGCTCACGCTATTTGGAAGATTTGAATTTGTCTCATCGAATAGCGTGTCATGTAGTAGCATTAGAGAGGAAAGCTCTGTCAAAAAATATGTCGGATTATCAAAAGATTTTTTGTATTCGTTTATTCCGAAGCATGAATCAGAGGATAACTAACTTCTTCTTTTGATTTACATTAAAGTAGAAAACCTACTTTCATATTCATATTTGGGTTCGAAAAGCGTTGTAAGTGGCCTTTAGTTCCGAAATCATTTATCCTGAACTGTTTAGTTCTCGAATAGCTTGGCCCTTGACTTAGCTTGAACTAAACCCATCCTCTGGCCACGTCCCTGCCTCAGTCATCCTCAAGTCATATATAACCATCCCCAGTCATTTGTAACCTTTCCAAGCCGTTCTGGACCACTTCAAGCCCTCCCCAGACAATATAGTATACCCTAACCTCTAGCCCTCCCTATACCTCACTAGCTAACTCCAGCCTTATTTAACCTTCTCAAGTCCTCCTTAACTTTCCAGAGATAATTTCCATACGTAACTATGCCGTCTTTAGATGTTTCCCAACCTTCATTGAGCATCTCAAGGCCTCTTTAGCCACACCAAGCGCCCGCTAATCCATTTGAACCACCCAATGGCATCCTATAGCAATGCTCAACCAAATAAAGTCATCGTTTCTCCATGCCTAGCCTTTCTAAAGCCTCCCAGCCCCTCTTCAGCCTCACCAGGAGCGCCCTAGTCATTTGAAACGGTCCAACGGCACCCTTGAGCAGTCTTCAACCATCCCCAATCATTCTTCACCTTCACAAGCCTTTCTTGAGCATCTCAAGCCCTCTTCATCCTCACCAGGCGACCCCTAGTAATTTTAGTCATCCCAAGGGCATCCTCAAGGCCTCGCATCCCAAGGGCATCCCTGAGCAGTGCTCAACCAACCCCAGTCATCTTTCACCATTCCAAGCCTTTCTTGAGCATCCCAAGGCCTCTTCAGCCTCACCAGACGCCTCTAATCATTTTAAAAAGTCCAAAGCCACCCTTGAGCAGTCAGATGTAATAGTAGTTCTTTCGGGCTCTCTGTGGCCGCCCAAGTCGACCATGTATATATTGTAAATACTGTAAATATTGTTATTTCAGTTCGTTAGTTTAAGTTGTAAATACTGTAAATATTGTTATTCAAGTTCGTTAGTTTAAGTTAAGTTGTAAATACTGTAAATATTAGTTAAGTTCCTTAGGTTAAGAAAAACATCCTGACCTGTGGGTTATCCACTTTTCCCGCGGCACAACCACTATTGTATATATCATTTATAACTCCTGTCGTTTTAAAACGCTATGTCATTACTTATATCAAGTCAAATAAGGCCTTAGGCCGGTGTCGATGAAATCATTTTAAGATTCAATACTTGTATTGTTTGTGAATTATGCCAATAAACGTTCTGTATTCTGTATTCTTCTCTGTGGCCAAAAGGTCTAGTGCGTTCGTAGAGGTCTTGGGTTCGATTCTCAGGATGGTAACGAGCCTTACCAGGTCTGGGGGTTTCGAAGCATTGAGCGTAAGGTATAAGAAGTTGAGATGCCCAAATATTTGAATCAATGATTTTTGAAAGGACCTATACGCAACAATGCTGTTGTTTCTCCATGAAGTAAACTATAACTAGTCATAGACACATTTTTGAAAATCTCTCATTGAGGGTTGCAGTGTCAATAACCGGTACATAACATCCTCCAAGTTATCAGAAAAACCTGCATCAAAATACAAACAAGTATCTCCTGAAAACGCGTAAATATTCACATACGAAGTACTTGCTCCGCAATTACATCATTCATCAAATACCAAATATAGACGACATATTACCTTAAACATTATTATTGGAATTGTTTATATCATGAAAGCCTGGCCGCATGTTCCCCGAGACTAGACGTTTCAAGGGATCCGTAGCAGCCCATCAATGTTAATTACACTTAATACATAAAACTACATTTCCTTCAACATTGTTCCCCAAGTGAACTGAGTTCATGTATTTACACACGGCGTAGTTCATCTACTTTATGTACATAACATCACCTTAGTCCACAAGGCCTACGAATATTTCACCGGTAAATGGTTAGGGTCAGAAAGATATTAACAATATTCCAACAATTTTTAGTGAAACGATTGGAAGGAATCCGCCATTATAGTAGGCCACAAGTTTTTTTTTTTTTAATCTTCAATTTAAACATTTATTTTGATTATAACTCAAAAGGAATAACAATAATATGGTAGAATAATTTAAACAAGCTGATCCAAAAAGGTTTGATAAACCATATGAATCTTTTTTTTTTTTTTCGTTTTTGTACAAAAATATTGGGAAAAAGTCTTTACAAACTAATACGGGTACATAACTCTTGGAGGTTTGATCGTACATATTCATCTGAGACGGACCTGTATGTGGTAAAGTAACGCAATTTTTTGGTCTGGCGAAAATTCCACTGCCATTTGGATCAATAACACCAATACATTGAAGCGACTAGGAATTTCGAATAGTGGGGGTTGGGTGTGCGGGAATGGTATTGAAGACACGAGCCAAAATTCTTATTTTTTGGAATTGTTTGGTTTCAAAATTCTTGGAAGGATTTTTGCGAGGAGTTGAAAGCTTAGTGCTGAACGAAAACAAGAACACACGAGAGTTTACATGGGTACACAGGTATATACTATACTCGTAATAGTGGGTAATATCGAGTGGGCGCGCAAAAAAATGAAGACCGTGTTGTCCGTGCATTCAAGGCGAATTCCTACTCTCATTGACTACATGAAGTTAAAACACTCGTACTTTTCGTATAGCACAGGGAAATTAGAGCCTTCAAAAAATTGCTCGAGAGCTGGAAATTGTTTCAATTCATCTTGGGGGTCCTGAATATCAGGTATATGAGTTTGCGACGGATTCTAGGTCGTGGTCCGGATTTAAAAGCTTAAAAACCGCGAAATTCTCGCATTTTAAAACGCATCTGATACACAACTAAATTTCGTACAACTTTGGTCCTATGAAATTTTTCAATATAAGGAGCTTGTTTCCAAAAGGTACTATATCCGTTCTGGTCAAATGCGAAGAATTTACGGAAAACCTGAAACCCGGTTCAAATTTGAACAATTATTGTTTCATTAACTGTTTTCATTTTCTTTCCATTCTTGGCCCAGTTTTCTTTGGAAATACCTATTTTCCGAGCCTTGCATCGCGGCTTTTCCTTAGGAGACTCCCACGAATCTCCAAGGAGATCGTCGACATTCCCAGGCAGTTGTATGCAGCTGCCGTCCTCCTGCCCCCATTTTTTTCTACGGAAAAATAGTTTTTCTTTCAATTCGTACAAGTTTCTGGACACTGTGCACTTTTTATTCAGTTTAAATTAACAATAAACACGGCCCCAAATCCTCAGCTTTATCGAAGCAGTGATTGATTGATTGATAACGTTTTATTTAATAATCTCGCAAATTTTGGCCCAGAAGGCCATTCTTACAATTAACGAGAAATAATTAATTACAAAAGAACTTGCTCTCATAAAGCAAATATCAATTCATAAAAGACAAAATAAAATTAATGAAATGTGCTTCCGGAAACAATAAAAGAGAAGAAAAATATTATACCTAATTGAGTTGTGGTTTCAGACAATCCACCGATGAACAAAGGCAAAAACTAAGCAAATCTACATACTAAAAGGCAAAATGAATAATAAAAATGACGAATACAGAAAAAAACAAAAATTAACTGAATACTACTTGAGTAAATGGTTTTTTAAATTCTTCTTAAATGTAACAATGGAATCTTTCTTCTTTAAATCAATTGGCAATTCGTTGTAAATCTTAACAGAACGAAACAAAAAGGAATTATGGAACGATGCTGTTCGACACTTAGGGAGTCTCAATAAGCATGAATCAGCCGCTCTGGTGCTTCTCTCATGACTATCAGCCATGAAATGATACAACTCATTTAGGCACAGGCAGTTTTTGATGATTCCAACGGTATGGACGTTTCACCAGGGTTTCCAACATTCTTTCTATTGAAGTTGATACCAATCAACTAAAAAAATACGGTTAAAATCACTGAAAAACCTTCAAAAATAACTCGAAAGGGTAGAGAAATCCTATAAAATAATGGATATAGTACTTTGTGCTCAATACGCTGTAGCCAGTGTGATACTCTAATGGTTATAGTACGTTTTGAATCAAAACAGTTGGAAGTGTTCCTTCATGATGGATAATATCCATCTATATTATAGTACCTTTTGAAACAAAATTGAATTTTCAGCATAGTTTTCCTAGGGGATACAGTATGTAGGTACTTTTAACTCCATTTTGACAAAAATGGTCTTTAGTACCTTTTGGAAACAAGCTCCTCATATGAGCAGTCATTTACCACCTCCAGGCGTTAGACGTTGAGGGTTGTCAAATTTTTAGCGAAGTTGGTAAAAGTCGCCTATTTCTGACAGGCGATTATGCTTGAGCCGATTTCGATGTTTGAGACGCCATTTGACGAGGAATTTTCTGTACGATGTTTACTTTTTGAGTTATAAGAGTTTGTAGGCTCTCAAATCTGAAGCACAATCTAGAAACCGTCGCAAAGTCTTATACCTGTTATTCAGTACCCCAAATGTGGATTAAACAGATTTCCAGCTTTCGAGCAATTTTTAGAAGGCAGACCGCTTTTTTGCACTAACTTTCCTGAGCCAGTAGGTTTGCCTAGTTATATGTGTATGATTAGAAAAATAAGTTGATGATGACGAACGGCGCCCAACCCGTATTTTTTTTTCTACTTTATATAAGTTCAATTGACGAGATGTCCAATTGACTTACAAAACATCACATTGCTTGCTTCTGAGCCAGCACACAAGTGTTGGAAAGAACGAATTTTCATGAAAACAAAGAACACATTAATGAGAAAAACGATTACACAGCCCCACAAAAAAAGGGCATGAACTTTGAACTGAAGTACCTCTGTGTATTTTTTGATGCTGAATCCGAATCTGGTATTCAAAAAAGTCGTACACCCATAAAATTTGCACCCACGGTCAAAATCATCCCTTAAATACTCGTAACAACTATCGGCAGAGTTAGCTCACAGCAGCATAATAGTTAAGACTGATTGTGGGTACAACCGAGAACTTCTCATAGTTGAATCACAGGCCTGATCATGGCAATAAGAACGACGAATTAACAAATAGCTGTTTCATCGCATGCTGCTTTTGCCAATTCCGCTCCTGGTCTTGCTGCTAATCCATATCTTGATGCCCTACTGCTCCTGCTTCTACAACTCAGGGAGGGGGGGGGGGATCGATGGTGATTCCGATCGACGGCTCGTAAGTTCGTCAATTATCTATCGGAGGAGCTCTTTAGGGTCAGGATTATTAATATTGAATAAATAAAATTAACAACAAAATAAATACGTAGTGAAAAATCCGTGCCCTACTGTTCAAATTCTCTATGCCGAAAAATTAGAGGTGAACACATCGGTCCAAGTTGTAGGATATTCATTATTTCTATGGGAGCAGCCAGTTTAACAGGGAGCACCTTATATGACATATAATTACATTGTAACCCTTGGTCGTGAGGGTTACGCTTCATCACACCCACAGCAAGTGACGCGGAGGACCTCAAGATTGGTCGCGAATATTCTTGTACTCCTGCACTTACACAATCTAATGAGTGCTACAATGCATTTTTATGTCCACAGCAAGAGTTGACAAATTTGATTCAGCCCTGTGTACACAGAAATCCAGAAAAACTTTACTAAAAAAGAAGGAACCTGTACGAAATTGTTACAGTCGCTGAACTGCTAACGCCGAAGTTTTACAATTTACAACTTTTTGGAAACCATACTCGGATTCAGCAGCGGATGATACATAGGGATAGAGACAAAATCTGTAATACCAGTACTATTACCAGTATCATCGAGTGTTTGTCGCCCGGAAATCAATTTCCAACCGCTATTCAATGAATGGTTTTGACCGTTGGTGCAAACTTTAGGGGAGTACGTATTTTTAGGATATCAGATTAGGATTCAGCCTCGACAAATACACAGGGATACCATCGACAGTCTGTCTTTCGGATCTTGCATTTTTTTCGTGGGGCTGTATAATCAGGGAGGAATAAGTCTATTTACAGTATCATTCGTAGTAGGTTGGGACATTCTGCCAAGAGGGCATCTGACACGAGAGACGAAGGACAGTGTCAAAATGAGTATAACAAACACACCGGTTTATTAAATATTCTGGAAGATGCCAATAGCTGCAAAGTTACATGAAGGGTCGATTTTAAGTTCATGGTGCCATCTGTTGTCGTTTTGGCAGTAATATTAAGGAAGAACATGAAAAGTGCTAAGAGCCACCAAACAGGGTGGTGGCGTTCACGTGGCAAACGCAGCTGGCTTGCGCCATTTCGTTTTCAACGTCGTTTCTCTGATTTCGCTCATATTAATCTGTAGTAGTATAATCTACTAAATAATAATACCTAGTCAGTAGACAACTGTCACAAATTCCAGTGCGCGAATCACTACGATTTAAACAAAAATATGGCGGGTCATCATGGATATGGCCTGCATTTTTTTAGGGTGCTCCAACAAGTACCGACACCATTGAGTTGCCCCACGATATATTCTGCAAATCATGGTTTCTGGTAATGCCACAATTTTCCACAGTGAAGCAGATACAGACTCTTGGATTTTACTAAAGCCAATGTTATTGACGAGGCGCAAAACCCACCTCCACTTCCCCTAAGTAACCAGAACGCAGCTGGTCTTCAGATGGTCATAAGGGTCTCTCTGAGAGAAAAGCTTACCGATTATAACAACGCACACCTCTAGGGAGGAGGACAAACAAGAAACCCACAGCCAATAAAATGTGCAGGGCATCGCATTGCCCAGTCTGATAGGGCAATATACATTTCAAAACCTAAATATCTGTCAACACTTGTCAAAATCAACCTGGCCGTCCCTGAACAGGCACGAAAAGGCCTCTGAAATGCTTCTCTATTGTTGGAAGGTTGCCAATGGAATATGAATGTGGCTGAAAGACCACATCATATAATATATGATTATAACGCACACACACCTCTCTAAAATGCTACATCCCAGCCCACAGCACTGTTTTATCTAAGTTCCAGGTCTCATACACATTCTGTTTCTATAGACGTTTCAGGGCATGAGCATTTGACAGAGTAAATTTTTAACAAAAGGGGTGTGAGAATATCGAAACCAGTAACCCTGCAGGAGGTAAGAAGATACTTCAAAGATGAGGGTTGCAGGAATTTCACTGCGCCCAATTCATTTGGGAGGTCCGATGAAAGGTTGAGGCGTTGGGGAAGACGAACAGCTTCGAGATACGCCCCTTGGAGGCTCCTGGAAACACGATAATTATTTACGAACGATATATTTGTGATTTGAGTAGTGACACTACACGCCGGAACGTTATCGTTCGGCTTGTCAGGAAAACTCAACATGTCTTCAATGTGCGATACCAATTGCTTACTTGAAGGAGTTTAGGTGAGGGAGACGGAGTAGTCGACTCGGTGCTGGATGCTGCCGGGTCGGGCGACGGTGTAGGACAGCGGCCATCCGAGTTTCCGACGCTGCCTGAGAGGGATCCAAGTGGGATCCTGTACAGACGGAACGGCCTCACTTCTGGAGAGATAGCTGCGGAAGATGTGCAGTCGGTTAGAACGGAATCATTCAATGGAAATAACTGGGCGCCCAAAATGCATGCAGTCCATGCGCTTCCCCTAGGCCATCTCCATCGGCCCGGTTAGGTTGGCGGCTCTGGGAGAGGCTGGTTGGGGGAAAACCCCCCCTCTCCCCAAGGGCGACTGGCCTGTTCTCCCACTATGGCATCATTCTCTCTCGCCATCAGTTGTTTCCAGAATCCTCAATTTTCTTCTTTTCAACTTTCAAAATCCTAGTTGTTAGGTCACCACATGTGCTTTTTTTGTTTCTATTTCTATAATTTTCATTTCATCATCTTCATACAGGTTTGATTTATTTTCTATTTTCAAAGATCTTCTCATTTCTATTTTAGCAGGGAAAGAGGTTTCATTTATTTTTCACTGCGTTTTGCACCTGTATTTTCTCATTTTCTTAAATTTTCCAAGGTGCATTTTTTTGGGATACTATCCCCAGTAGCAGACTCTGCTGACTACCATATAATAGGGTTTAGCTTTTTTACATCACAAATTGGAACAACGCTTCAAATTATGAAACAACATAGACGCAACAATGCCAGAAGAAAAGCTGGGAAGAGGATTCCACTATTTGTTAAGGCCAACACTCTCTAACTGCGACGTAATTAAGGGAAATGCCACTAGCTGGCCTCAGCACCTTGATAATTGCTCGAAAGGGCTTATCAGCCCAGCTAGAGACGGCCAAGATCGGCAATATTCGACAGTTACAGTTTGACCTTAAGCCCTACAATGTCAGATTAACTGAAGATAATCGTAAGGCTGACGATCAGGGTCATCCACACACTTATCAGTTTATTTCAAGATCTTGGACTGCAGTTGGCTTGGACTGAAAGTGGGTTCGCCTGCAGTCCTCATTCCCGACCGACAGTCCGCCTGCATAGTGTGTGTGATCTTCAAGTGATCATCTGCAGTTCACTACATACGCCTGCAGGAGGAGGACTGGAAATGTGTGTTGCTACGTTTGCCTGTTGAGGCGATTATCTTCAGATAACCTGACAGTGTATGGAGGGCTTAAGACATAGTCCAGTATACTTTTTTGCACCTTGAAGATCCTGCAAGTGAGTCACGTGATGTACATCTCAATAATCGACCTGTGCCGAAAACATTCAAGTTTGCAAGACTTTCATTTAAGCAGTCAATGGGGTTTCGTGGGAACCACCGCATCACCGTTACCGGATCTGGGATCAATTTTGATCGCCCTCACACGATTCCCAATCGCATACCGTTCCACACCTTGGGCCTATCTCCAACCCAAGCTCCCATCTCCAGCAAGCCACAATACGATTTACGAACTGCTAAATGTCCACGAAAACTGTTAGCATACTCACAGTGAGGGGAGGAAGGGGGTGAAAGACTAGTTTCCCTCATGTCCATTTGCAGTCGATCCGGTTTACTAGCGAAGAATTCGGGTGCAGTAGTGGCAAAGAAAATATCACTCTGAAAAACCACCAAATCGTGTAAGTTATATAATGTAATAAATAAAACAAATAAAGTAACTGAGCTGAAATTTTTCCAATTTCATTTTGATTTTGAGTACAACTGAGTTGGGCACACCATGTCAGAGCTGACATCTGTAATTCCCAGTGAATTTTCGAACAATAAAAAGTTCGTTTCGAGTATGTGCAGATGAATTAAAACAAAAATGACCAAAAAAGCAGATTTGCACTTTTGGTGCGTTCGTGACGATATTGTACATTTAATCCACCAATATTTCACTAGAGTAATGATTACTAGTTATGAATACCGAACGGTTGTAATAAATTACAAGGTTTCGTACTTTCGAGCTGATGAGGCGGAGTTTAGGCATAGCCATCGTCTGAACGAGATTCCCGTTGATGACAAGGCGGATTTCCATTGAATCTGTCGTGAACGCCAGGACGTAAGGGAAAGCACAAACTAGAAGAAAAGGTATAAAAATATCAAGGTGACATTATCAATAGGTACATTTTTTCAGAACTAACAACTAAACGGTGAAAAAATTTGAAACAATTCTATAATCGCTCAAAACGCCACCCGTATTATCTGGGAATTTAAGGGTGATACAAGGTTCAACTGCATGCGCCAAAGCTCTTTATAATAACTATAATTGACATTGAATAGTATATAATATATTGATATTATATCAGTAATAGGTGCTATCAACGAAACAACTACTATAATGAAACTCACCAATGGCAGTGGGTATTGAGTTCCAATGGAAATCGAATTCAGCATTCACACTGTGATCGGAAATCTTTTGAAAGTGGCAGGTATCTGGAAAATCGGTCAGTAATCCATTAATCATGTCAACTACCCTTAGTTCCACAAGCTGAAAATAAGTTTAATTGCTTATACTTTGACTTTATACTGAAAATATGATACTAAATATAAATATCCACGAATATTTACCAAGAAATAATGGTCAAAGAGCGAATTGCAAAGTGACTATTTTTGGAATTTGGCAAATAGGTAAGTATGGTTGAAATGAGTCAAATTTTGAAATTTAGGTGTGGTTTGAACTCGCTGTTAAATTTTCTACAACTTGAATTAAAAGAGTGGTTTGATAGGACCAGTATACAAAGGGATACAACATCGGAACCAAATAATCGATTATAACATCAAATGATTAATCCTAAGTTAATAATAGATTTGTAATGGTTTGCAGATCAGGCTATCTCTCAGGGACGGGCGTAATAGCCTAACCTCCCCGGGTTGCGGGGGAACTCAGCAAAACATTCATTACAGATTTGACCAATTAATCGGTATTGAATAATCGATGTTCGATTAATCGAAATCAAATTATCGAACAACAATCGAACAACAAAAAATACAACAATATAAGCTTATTTCAAACGTATGATTATTTGCTTTCTCACTCTCTAAAAATCTGATGGTTTCCTTAGTCTGTAGGTTTTCTTCGTCAGAAGTTATCTTCTGAATAATTATGCGAATTGTGGGAATTAACCCTTATGGGAATGCCGAAATGAATAAAATTGCATACCATAGTTTAGAAGTGGCTGTGTCTTAAGGCTGGGGGTCGTTGGCGTGATACAAAACAATTAGACGTTGATTGGTGCAATTTTCGTGGTGGTAGGAACTCGACATTTGGCAAGTAGCCTCCTTAGGACTTTAGCTTGACGGAGCCCAGGCCCAGGATCAGCTGAGTGGCTCCTAAAGCCAATTTCTATGCTATTCACCCTATGAAGCTGTAATTTGGCATGTAGCCTCCTTAGGACTTACGATGAACAGGCACAGGATCAGCTGAGGGTCTCATACAGCTAACCGACATATCCGTGATCATATGTGAAATGACCCATGGACCACTTCTCATAAAACTCGGAGGTAGTGGCCTCTACTGTTCCAGAGAGACTTCTACCCCTGGGATAATTTCCTGTTATTGCGACTTACTGTTGTAGCAAAGAAGAAGTTCAGGTTCCTCGTCTTCGTAGAGGTCCAAAGCAGCGACAAGGTGAGGTCTTATGCCTTCAGACAGGTGGAACAGCCTGCTGACCTCTCCCGAGCGTTCAGAAGCGAGATCGAACTGCCTCCCATAGCCCAGACAGATAAGATTGTCCCCGCCAGCTGAGTAGGCACCAGAAGAGTCGACTAAAGTCATCAGAGTAGGAGCTTCGCTCACGCTTATCTCCTGTAATTTATAGTCGTTATTGTCAAACTTGCAATGTAGTGTGTAACTGACAGAGTAAACATTGAGCCTTCAGGTAATGCCCACAACATTTGGAATCGATTCAGCCCATCTGGAGGGAAAACAAAATCTAGCATTTTGGCTCAAAGCCTTTGTTTTTTCGTACTTTTGGTTTATTATCTTTGATAACACTGGTCTACGTAACAAAGTAAATGCAAGCATTAGGTTTTTAGGGCAACCAAAACATTTTGGGTGGCTGTGTTATCATTGGATCAAAACACTTTTTTTTTGTTCACAAACGAAACCTAGTAACATTTTAGTGTTTTGGGTCGCTGAATCCGAATCTGGTCTGCTGACCTTCATCAGGTCACGTTCAAGGGCATTTCAGGCAGTTTTGCTAAATATAGGGCATTAGACCTGAAATGACCTTAAACATGACGTGATGAAGCTGAACCAACCTCAGATTCAAAATCAGCGACCCCCAAAACATTAACACATACTTAATGCCTGCCTGTATTTACCTTGTTTTTGTAAACCTTTGTAATTGGAATCGACCAAGAAAATATTGGAGCTTTGTACGACGAGCCATTCGTTCAAAATGAGGGCTCAAAGGCGAAGCTGACAAAAAGTCGTCAACATGATCGTGAATCATACACAACAGTGATCTAGGCAGAAGGGTGACCTGTACAAAAGATAATAAATCGTTTTCCAAGAATTTGCAGCGGTTTTGGTCCAAAAGGGTAACATTTGAATGAATGAACCTGAATATTATGATTGTATAATGATTTGTTTGTACAGAAAGCAGTTTAAAGGCTTTAGAGATGTTAGTCTTTTCAATGTTTTACTGTTTTCGTGGGGTAGATTTACAAAGGGGCGCTATGTAAAAGAAAAAATCTGAAACTCGGAGATCCTTTAGGAAATTTCACGGTGATCACGAAAGTAGTGAGGAAGAAATGGGGGTTTCAGATATCTGCCTCCCTCTGGCCCCTCTGACGTCATCACCACCTTCCTTCGCTACCACCCGATCACCTAGCCAGCCAGCCCTCTGACGCCATAGGCTTTGACGTACTAGTTGGCCTTCTGCCAGCCGTCTGACGTCATAGGCTCTTACGGCATAGGCCTTGACGTACCTACTAGTTAGCCTCCTGCCAGCCGTCTGACGTCATACGCTCGTGCGTCATAGGCTCTGACGTAGTGGCCCGCCGGTCGCTTGTGTTCTGACGTGATCTGAGGGAAAGGTTGAATCAAGGGAACAAATTTTTCCCGTTTCAGTTTATGTGCCAAAGCAAAGCCATGAAAATGTCAAAAACTATGTAAAAACACAAAGTACGCAACCACGAGGGACATTTTATGTCTTTGCGCCCCCTCCCATCAGAAACTTATATGAAGCTTGCATTCGTGTTGACAATATAAATTATTGAGAATGATCACCTTTGTGTAAACAATTATTTAAACAATCACGCTCATACCGCAGCTTGTCGGCCACGCACTAATATGGTTAGGTAAATCGAGAGCTATCCAACGAGTGGTGAAGGATTTTTGTACGATGATAACTGGCGAAGATAAAGTTCCGTAGCAACGAATCGGTTGTAAGCGAAAATCATCAGAAATATTTTCTCCGTTACATTTTCGAGTTTATGTAGGAAAGTAAAGACATAAAATGTCAAAAAACCGAAAAGATGCAAGTAAATCATATGAGGGACATCTCGTTACGAGTACATTGTAAACGGGTAAATAGATTGATACAACGTAGGAACTCCGGGACATAAAACATCACTTACCCTAAGGCACTGGAAACCGTCAACAGTATCGGTATCTGAAGCAGGGCACCAAGCAGTCCAGGCAGCTGAATGCCGCCATTGCATCACCAAAAGTTTCTTTCCAACGCTCACAACCTACACAACAATAATATTATACCGTTAGTACATTGAGGCACAATAAGTTTATAAATGACGGTTCATACACAATAATATTGTGTGCAGACAAATCCAGAAACACCCTTAATTCTGCTTTCTCTTAACAAAATTCTTGATAATTTTCAGCTATATACTATATATTCAATATATTATACTATATTGTAGTTTCTGGTGAATGGCAACGTTGCAATATAGGTAAGGTAAAAGTAGAAACTGAAAATTATCAAGAATTTTGTTAAGAGAAAGCAGAATTAAGGGTGTTTCTGGATTTGTCTGTAACGGTTTCTCAAGTTGAGGGAAGTTCTGGATCTGGCACAGGGGGTCACCCTGCAAGGCTTATGACACTAACCCCCACATCTGTATCGGTAGACTGCGCCAGGTGCCCCTTTCGATTTATTATCATTGATAATGAACCATTGGAATCGATCTCCTTGAACTTTAGGTTGAAAATGAATTTTGAAACTTGAAAAAATCATATCTCGAAAATGTTGAATATTACCGTGTAGTTATTTGTACAATAATTGTACAAATTATTTTGAAATTATTTCAAGTACAGTTTAGTTCATAAGTTACATAATAATTGGACTCACCATGCGGAGGTGGGAACCTCCGGGTCGGCTTACAGCGTACATGGAGCACCCTTTGGTCCTCTCCAGCTTGTGCTCTTTAAGGTGCGCTCTGCCTTTGGGTTCGGTGGATTCGCCTTCGCAACTTTCGAAATCCGAAAGCCGAAAAACGTAAATCTTGCTTTCCCGACAACCTTAACAAATGATGCAAAATACTTCATTTATTTATTTTAATATACCATCAGATTTGAATTTATTTGCTTTTAGAACTTCACTACGATCACAACCAAATGGCCCCATGCAAAAACCCAACCAGCACAATTGGTCGTATTTCACCTTAGTTCGATTTGAACCCACCTAGAAGTAACACTGATTTTCGTCACTCAACCTTTGACTTGGAAAAAGAAAATGGAAAAAAAAAAGAAAAAATCAAGAAACAAGAAACTAGTTTTTTTTGGGATGGGAGAAGAAACGAGAAACTAGTTTAAAGTAACTAGTTTGAAAAAAACGTCATAACTGTTTCTTAATTTGAAAAAAACTAGTTGAAAAAACGGCAAAAACATGAAAACTTGGTGACATGAAACCAATCTCAGAATCGTGGGATCATTAGGGAAAATCAGGATTCTAGAGCCACTCAGCTGATCTGGGATCGGTCAGTTGTGTTCAGAAGTCCCTCAAGGGCCCACATACCAAATCTCAGAATCGTGGGATCATTAGGGAAAAAACTGGATTCTAGAGCCACTCAGCTGATCTGGGATCGGTCAGTTGTGTTCAGAAGTCCCTCAAGGGCCCACATACCAAATCTCAGAATCGCGGGATCATTAGGGAAAAAACTGGATTCTAGAGCCACTCAGCTGATCTGGGATCGGTCAGTTGTGTTCAGAAGTCCCTCAAGGGGCCACATACCAAATCTCAGAATCGTGGGATCATTAGGGAAAAAACTGGATTCTAGAGCCACTCAGCTGATCTGGGATCGGTCAGTTGTGTTCAGAAGTCCCTCAAGGATCATTAGGGAATCTCCGCGTAACACACTTCGCGTAACGCACTCCGCGTAACACACTTCGCGTAACGCACTCCGCGTAACACACTTCGCGTAACGCACTCTCGTAACACACTTCGCGTAACGCACTCCGCGTTACACACTTCCCGTAACGCACTCCGCGTAACGATTTTTCATTTATGTGCCATACCAAAGACATAAAATGTCAAAAAAACAATCGAACAAGCCCAATCTACTATCTTGGAACTTTGAAAACTTAAAAACAACCTAATCTTCAATTTGATAATTTGTTCAATAAAAAAGTGTTCTAAAGTTGTTTTTGCATTATTTGGAACTACCACAGCTGGTTCATGCAGCAAGGGACCTTCTTCGGACAGCTGTTTGCATTTTTGACCTAAAAACTATACGTTCGATCAACAAAAGCAATTTGGTTTCTAGCAATGGTTACCGTAGTAAAAATTTCATCGAAATAACCCAAAATTTGAAGGAGATGAACAGTTTTATTTTGATTATCTCGAAACAAAACAAAAAAATGTATAAGGACCCTGTTTGCATGCAGCCATGATGAGAATAGTTGCTATTCTCGTCATATTCCAATAATTATAATATATTTCACAGAGTCTACTTTATAAAACGCAGCAGAGATCAGCAGAGTCTCGA
This sequence comes from Stenodema calcarata, assembly GCA_963920205.1. NCBI lineage: Eukaryota > Metazoa > Arthropoda > Insecta > Hemiptera > Miridae > Stenodema > Stenodema calcarata. Next base: position 21,225,106 of record OY986058.1, read on the forward strand.
CTGATCTCTGCAGAATCTCAAAAATCTGAAAGCTGAAACACTCGTTGGTGTGCTACCCACAACGATTTCTTAGACTATGTACCAATCTGAAGCCATATTTTAACGGAAAAGTTGATTCTTACAGGTAATCATCATCGTTTTAGAAAGCAACTGATCACTTGTACTTCAAATCGATCTGTTCGGTATAAGAATACATACAGAATTTTGACTCGGATATAAAAAAAATACCTTTATCAGCACGTAATAAGAGTATTCCATGTGCCTCGACAACGTTGAGCTGTTTGACTGATACTGATTTCTCAAAGATGAGCCGATGGGCTGTACCGTCTGAAACAAACCGAAATTCACATTCTTAGCCCTTATCTTGGCAAGGTGTCACCTGTTACACCATGTTTTTCTCGATTTTTTATATTTTGGCGGGTAAACCCAGAGCAGTGGGAAGGCTTACAATCTCTTCTCTTTAAGCTAAACCTTTAAGGGCCAGTTTCACCATCGTTTTTAAACGGCGTTTAAACGAGTTTAATCATAAAACGCTCGCAAACGCATTTTGACGTCCTCGATGACACTGACTTCGCGGCTAGCTATCCTTATAGCTTATTGAAGTACACCAGTGACAGTTCAGATAGTTTTTTTTTTTCAACTTTTCAGTTGAGATGGTAGATCAAGATTTAATTTCGACTGCTACACCACCTCAGAAATGAGAAAACGGACATTTTATTTTTTGAAAACGACCCTGTAAGTCTATAACTTCAAATATTCTTTATTTGAGCCCTAATTAAAGTAAAAAAACGACAAATAAATTTTTGTCCGCGGTTTCAATTCTTCCCAAGATAAGGCACTGAACTGACAACCGGTGATCCGTATAGTAGATAATATCTATGATTATATATTATATAATCATAATTCATATTATGAAAGAAAATTATGGTGTATTACCTTCGACGAGAAAAACGCCTGCTTCAGTTGAAACCATCAGTTTTGTGTCCCCCCACGAATCACCACAGATTACCTGGAACGAAAAGCACCGTTTTACAAGCGTCTGACCAAAATCGTACAAGATTTGTTAGATTGGGGGACATTCTGTCAGATGTTCGTCTCTGTTGGGGACCAAGTCCACAACGCCCTGACTATAAATGGACTTGTGAAGAAGGAGAAGTGTCCATAACCTCTTATGTATCTTTTTCCCACGTTTGTCATTCGGTATTAGCGAATTTCCGAAGAAAAAGTTGCTTTTGTCCTTGATCCAAAATTTTTAAAATTTTTATACCAAAATCCATTTCAGACCATCTTAAATGTATACATACATTGTGTATATACATGATACACTTGTGTCACTCCAGACGCTAAATCTCCATAGAATTGAGATAAAAAGTTCAAATTTGCACAATCGAAAAGCTGAGTTCGTAGATGGGCTGAATCGGGCCAATCTAAGGTGGAGTTTTTGGGGGGGAAAAATACTTGAGATGTTCTTCATGGACATCATGCTCTTCAATGGAGACATTTTCATAAAACCAGTTATTTCTTCGAAAATTCGCTGTTACCTATAGCACAATCTTAAACAATCTTAATTGTCGGGAATGCTCCATTTAGTCTTAAAAAAATTTTGGAGCAGTCCAAATCTGTGAATTTTTTTACCGTGTTTTTGCTCTGTTTGAAAAACGCCTAAAGCGTTAAGTTCGTGCGACCAAATTCTCCTTAAGAATACGAAAACAATAAATTCTGAAAAGATAATTAGAATTGGTCGACTTCTGGCAGAGCATTGAGGAAATACTGGAGACACCTTCTTAATCAACTTATCAAGTAACTTGAATAATGCAAAGGTTTTAATTTTATAATGAGGCAGAGTCACAGGGCTGTGCGATTCAGCTGGTTCCCCTTGGACCAGTGCCATCATCGTTTTGGAGGGTGAAGTGGCAAAGACGACATAACTCATTTTCCATGATTTTACAGGAGACACCGAAAACTTATTTTTCGCCTTTGATTGCTTCAATGACGAACTAAACGTTACAAGTTTCACCCAACACCAAAATTCTGCTAAAATTACATGATATTCAACTTTTGGCTGAGATAGGCCAGGCTCTTTGAAATCTCATACCCCTCCTACATTAATCTGGAAACAAAATATAATTTAAAATACCACCGGTAAATGAAAAGAAGAGGCACATATAATTCAGTTAAACGAAATAATAAATTGAAATTTCAATAATAAGATAAGTAAAATTAACATAAGTACAAGTATAAATAAAAAGTATAAAATGGATAAGTAAGTAAATGTAAGTAAAATCATCATCATTCATTCAGCTGCGAAATCATCTCCCAACATGACCAATTAGAGGTGTTCCTTTTTCAGGAAGGTTCGACATTTTGGTGCGCTGAAATCTTAATCGGTTCAGTTATGAAAACTAAGATATCTGAAGGGGTCCCAATTACTAACGCGGTAAGTATCCACTTTAGAGACTTATTGCCGTGAACAAACGTTGTCGGGAATGGTCCATTTAGTCTAAAAAAAATTTTGGAGCAGTCAAAATCTGAAATTTTGAAAAATGTTACCTACCTGAGGGGCGAAAATAATTTTACAGGATTTTTTTTCTTCAAATTACAGGTTCTTGCAAGTTACAGGTTTTGCTTTCAAATACAGGTTTTTCTTTAAAATTGCGGTGACATTTCTGTATTACAAGGTTTTGATCTTCTACATAACTTTTTCTGATCCTGAGTTGAAACTCGTGCCAGGAATCAGACTTGTGCGTAAGTCCGTCCAAGGAAGACGCAAATCTTTAAAAAATTGCTGTCATCATTGGATGTCAGCTTCAATTGTTTTTTGAAGAAAAACCTGTATTTGATAGCAAAACCTGTAATTTGAAAGAAAAACCTGTAATTTGAAGAAAAAAAATCCTGTAGAAATTATTTTTGGCCCTGAGGTAGGCTTTTGACAGCTCCAAAATTTTTTTAAGACTAAATGGACCATTCCTGACCACTTTTATCCTAGGCAATAAGTCTCTAAAGTGGATACTTACCGCGTAAGTAATTGTAAGTAATAGTCCTACAAGTGTGTTGCAGGACCCTTTCGGGTGGTCAAAAAAATCCGAAAAAATTCCAGATAACTTGATTTTTATAAATGAAACGATTAAGTTTTCAGCGCATTAACATTTCGAACCTTCGTGAAAAAACACCTCTATCTCAATCCATCTTTTTCTCTCCTTATTCAATGTCTTTAAGTTGAATTTAATTCCGTAGTTAATGTACTATTAATCAACTAAAAAGGCTCACAACTCTAAAAGTTTGGATGAATAATTCAGTTTTTCTTCAGGTGACTTTTCTACTATATATAGTATATATATACCTAGTAAATTGTCACCTGCAGAAAAGCGAATTTCTTAGCGAATATATAAAACAGCTGAGATGTGTCATGTTTGCTCACGTCTCCAATCGATTCGCTGAGAAATTCCCTATAAACCTCTAAATTCAATTTGGCCAAAAAATGAGTTGTTCACCCTCGATTTGTCTTACTGCATCTTTTTCTCAAAGTAGAGATATCCAGTTGATATTATCGAATTTTTAAAGGAACATTTTCTTAGTACAGCGTTGTATGAAAAGCTCTTTGGTACAAATCCATTTTTCACGAGAAAATGGAAGTGAACTTAGTAGGAGCCCTTTGAAAGGAAGTCAGGGAGAGACTCGTCAAAGAGAACTCAGGCGCAGCTGGTGACCAACTCCGGTGCTTGATGACAATATCGGCAAAGGTCACCTTATAAACTTATCTTGCGAGGTGAAAAATCAATACATTCTCACTTTTGTTTTATTGAACTGAAGTACACTGGCGAAAAATGGAAGTCGTCCAGTCGGTGGAGCAATTGACAAGGTCGTATCATGCAAAATGTGGTGTAAACGATTTTATTGTTTTAAAATCGGTCTGTTTGAGACCAAAAGGAAAAAAATGTTTTAATCGGTCTGTGTGGGACCCAATAACATGAATTTAAAGTTTGTACACAATATTTCGAATGGCCAAACGTTTGGTACCCAAAAAACCTCGACATTTTCAGACTTTTTTCGGTTTTTTGATAACTCCAAAACTGTCACTCTTACGCCAAAAGTCACTACATACAAAACTAAAGTTGATAAAATTCCGCGTCAATTAAAAAAAGAAAGTCCGAAATCGTCGGAATAGGAAGTGTTTTACGATCGATCAAATCGATTTTTTCCAATTTTCGCAAAAACTGACACTACTAGATTTGCAGTATGCTGTACTGCTACAACATCAAACCCAATCGCCAATCCATCGCCCTAAAATTTGTCGAGCCCCAATCTGAGAGTTGAAAAATCTCCAACTTTTTGAAATTGGTCAATGTTTTGACATTTTAGGTCCTAAAACCTAATCTTATCGGCGTTGCTCGAAAAACACTACCTACCACAGTGACCCACATGAAATGTAACTACCAGAAAATTGATAGAAAATTGTCTAAAAATATAATAGGTACATATTATGACATGATATGTATGTATGTATTATTGTAATGTAGTTAGTATCTATAATCTGACGTATGAACAATAAATCTTGTACACGACCTTTTGCAAAATGAATTTCTATACCGACTGGACTAAAGGCTCCGGGAGCACGCAAGAATGAGTTAGTAACACAGTATTTCGACTTTCTTCGGCCTACATGTGGTACCTTGTAAGTGAAAAATCTTCAGTTTTCAGGAGAAGCAAGAAACTTAGCAGTGGATAAAACAACGTTTTTCGCTAGCCTTGGTTAATTAATAGTTTTCCAAATTTCAGAGGGGTAGTATGGAACGAAGCTTCATTTATGGAATGTCAATGTCTTTTTTGGGAAGGAAGAAAACCGGTAGAATAGGCCCCGCGTTGAATTTTAAATCCTAGGAAATTGCTCAAAAAATTGAATTATTGAATCAGCCGATCTGAAATTTATCTATTGAATGATTTGACAGGGGTGTTTAGTGCTTAGTGGCAAACTTGACACTCGCAAAATTGACTAAATGTTTGACTGGTCGTGACTGAAGTAAACCCTTTTACCGTTCAAATTCCCCCTTTATACTCGTAAAACCAATTTCATCCTCTTTGAGGAATGCGAAAAATGCGTTGTTCCAACTGTGAGCAACACCGATTGTTCAAATTATGTGGTTGACGTACTTTTGAAACTTCCTACAGCTGCCACAGGCCAACCATCGATTTAACGAATTTTCGGGACTCGGTCCATATACTTTTTTGAACAATGCCCGTTTTCAGAGGAGCAAGGGAAGTATTTTATAGAACATTCAAGTTCTGAAACATTAGCTTGAATTTCCTACACGCGTTCAAAACTTTCAACCGAGCGTCCTGAATAATTCGGATTTTTGAGTTGTGGCCCTAATGCACTGAGAGTGCGATATGATTTTTTTTAAAAATCGTAATCAAAATCAAAAAATGTTTATAAAAACCTCAATAATTGTGTAAAGGGGTGTGAAAATACCTCGTATCCAAAGTCGGGATAGAAACACTGAGGTTCCCAGGGAGCTCTTTTGTAAAGTCCGGTCGTGGCGAGGGACGTCGGAGCGTCACCTTTGACGATCGTCTCCAACTTGAGCGCTTGCCCAGTCCTCACAAACTCAACCTGTCGAGCTTCCTCTTTCCGCCTTCCGCCTCGAGGGGCTTCCGGCAGAACGTCGGAAAATGCCCGTCGGTTCAACATGGTTTGCTGCAAATAGAAATGTAGACGATGCTTTCAAACTGAACTGAAGAGGGAACTTCTGTACAATTCATTTTTCTCCAACCTACGGCGTTTTAAAAATATTGGTTGGAGCTTAATGATCGAAATTAAACCCATGACACCCTTTCTAGAATATTTTTTTTCGTTTTTATTTCATTTTATTTTTATTTTTTAAATTTTGCTTCGTCAATAACAATATTATTTCTAAAATATCAGAATTATAGTTAATTCGTCGTAATACACGTTCATTTGCAAAAACAAATCCTCGACTAGGACTGCCTGGAGATAACAAATAAGTTAAAACTTAAAAAAGCAAAATTCATTACAAATAACGAAAATATCACAGATGATGAGGTTAAAGTATCATACTGCCGAAATTGATAGAACAAGGAGCAACACAATTAGAAAATATGGTCCAAAACCTCTTTACAGGAATAAAAAGCTCCATCCTTCAACAACTGGACGATATACCGCTTATAAGTCACAAGATTTTGATCTCGGGCGGTGAGGGGCAGCTTATTGAATAACTTGAAGGACCAGTAGGTTCAATGCATTCTGAGATCTCGTCAGACGATTATACTTAGGTAAGTACGTAGTGTTGGCAACCTCTAGTGAAATGGTTGTGGATGTCGTTGCCCTTACGCCAAGTGTCTTTTGTTATGAGCCAAAATGAGGCATTCCTTTATGTATGTGAAAGGCAAGGTCAGTATTTCCCAGTGATTACTACGACAGTCCTCTCTATAGCCTAGATTGGCCAGAACTCTCACCGCTCTTCTCCGTAGGCCAAATACCGTCTCAGAAGCTGGTGAATGCCCCCAGGCATTAAACCGCGTACGACATAAGAAAATGGAAAAACCCATGGTAATTCTGAGCAATTATCCGGTCAACTCCGATATTTCTCAAACTTTCGTATAATGTTATAGACAAGGAAAGACAATAATAGAATGCAAAATTAGACGTCGCAAACGTAATGCGATAAGGCAGGAAGCGATAACGATAATTCTGAGCAATTACTTGGTCAACCCCAAACTTTTTAATATTTTACTACGGTCGTAAGGAAGCAAGAAAAATATAATTGAAGCCCCGCAAGGCCGTCGTACAGGTTGCCGAGCGATAAGAAGGTTCAAAGTCCACGCGAAAACAGTGGCTTGTGGGAGACGCGCGGATGGCCAGTTGTGACAGTACCCTATATGGTACTAATCAGTTGATTATGGGATGTTTTTATTCCGTAACCCCGTCCACTTGATCCATATGTCCAACTAATCTATATGGTACTAATCAGTTGATTGGGGGATGTTTTTATCCGCAACCCCGTCCACTTGATCTATATGTCCAACTAATATATATGGTACTCGTACTAATCAGTTGATTGGGGGAGGTTTATCGGAGGAACCACTAGCCAGAACGGTACTGTCACACCATGGCCATCCGCGCGTCTCCCGCAAGCCACTGTTATCGCGTGGACTTTGAACCTTCTTATCGCTCGCCAACTTATTTCGGTCTGAATATTGATCGCTCGCCAACTTATTTCGGTCTGAATATTGATATTTACTACTCTACATATATCATGGTTAAGTATGAGCAATATCGGAGTTGACCGGGTAATTGCTCAGAATTACCAAACCCATAATAAGCACTGCATCGAGTTCCCCTGATGAATAGAAGCCATCAAAAAACGTTTAAAAAAATTCAGACTTCAATATCTCCTAAGATCATTTCCATACTGAAAATCTTGTGTGATCAGAATCTCCGGTTGACACTACATTTGGAGCCGTTTCTATTGCCTTACGAATTCGCATTTTGAAAAAAGCTTTTACGAGGAGAAACCATGGGATGTAAGCTACATTAAGATTTAAAAATGGTCATTTAAAACAAATATTGAAATTTTAGGTTTTTTCCAAGTATTCCCCACTGTGCGCCGATACGTCGTTGAAAGAACTTCAGTCCGCCGTAAGCGTCACTTTGATCACTTGGCGTTCTCCTAAAATTTTGAAATTTGGTTCACACGTTCAGACCAATCCAAGGATGATCCTTGAAACTTTTCATAACTCTAGGTCATAGGTTCCCAACCTGGGGTACGCAACGACCTGGTTTGGGTACGCCGAAAATATTTGGTAATGGAAAAGCTCCTAGAACTTTCAAGTGACTCCTCCTTGAAGTCAGAGTTCAAGAAGAAACCCCTTGGACAATTCTGGGTGAGCATTAGGGATGAATATGGACCCTTAACCACAAAAGCCCTTCTGGGTTTAGTTCCTTTTACACACACAGAACTAGTTGAGAGATCGTTCTCTTCCTATGCTTTCATTAAGAATAATTACATATAGGAATAAGCTAAATGCATGTCCTGATTTAAGAGTGTATTTCTTGGGGGTACAATTTGAAATAAATTTATCTCAAGGGGTACGGCAGTGAAAAAAGGTTGGGAACCGCTGCTCTAGGTCAATAGGAAGGGGTTCAAAATGAATTTAGAAATTTAAAAAACGTAATTTCTCGAAAATTTCAGATTAGGTGGTAGGTCGAAATTCTGTACGTTTCAGATCACATTTGAAGAGAATTTTATTCAGAGAATTTCCAAAGACTATTCGGAGCTATTTTCATGAACTTTTTATTCTCGTAATATCGAGCTTAGTTACATGCAAGTACATGTACTAAACGTATGAGGCACAATTGATACAAACCGCTCGGTTGGAGTCGCTCATGTGCTCTTGACAGAGGTCCTTGATGAGCATGTCCAGCGTCCTCTCCCTCTTTTGAGCGAATATGGGAGTGTTGAAAGTGGCCTTCTCCCCATTGATCACTGTCAAACGGAACAATGAGACCGTCAAAACAAAATAAAGTGAAAAATGGACTGAAAGAAAAGGGGAAATAACCACAGCAGAGAAATAGAAACCCACTCCAATTCTTCGACAATGACTGGATTTATGTGAATTTTATACAGGTGGGTCCTGGAAAAAATTGGTAATTTAAACAATAGACCATATTGGGTAGGTTAGAGCGAATCCTGGCAATTTTTGATTTGTTGAATAATGTTGGTATTTAAGAGTATTTGAAGCGGTTTTATGTTAGAATTAGCTACGATGACTGTAATAAGAGCGAAACTAAGGGTTTTTCTCGATCTTGAAAATAACATTTTGAAAATGTTTTGTTTGCGCTAAAATGTTGAGGATGTGAGGAGAAATACCTACAAAAAAAGGGCATACGGGCCATTCTCAGGAAAACGTGAAACCGGTTGTCCAGTATGTTCGACAGTAGTCGACAGGTTTCGTCATTCCATCGTTTTCGAATTTTACGACATCTAAATAAAATACATTCAACTGTGAATCGGAACTTGAAAATAGATTAATAAGATGTAATAAAGTAGTTATCAGACTTTTTATTTGCAAACAGCTCATTATCAGTCTCAAATTGCAATAAGTACTTAAGTAAAAAGGTATGAAAACTATAGTCGAAAACTCATTGTCAGAAAATTGACATTACAGTTGGGCTTAGGTAGGTACCTATTTACATATTTTTTTGACATTTTCATGTCTTTGCTTTGGCACATAAACTGAAACGGGAAAAATTTGTTCCCTTGATTCACCCTTTCCCTCAGATCACGTCAGAACACAAGCGACCGGCGGGCCATTACGTCAGAGCCTATGACGCACGAGCGTATGACGTAAGACGGCTGGCAGAAGGCCAACCAGTGCGTCAGAGCCTATGACGCACGAGCGTATGACGTAAGACGGCCGGCAGAAGGCCAACAAGTACGTCAGAGCCTATGACGCACGAGCGTATGACGTAAGACGGCTGGCGGAGGCCAACAAGTACGTCAGAGCCTATGACGCACGAGCGTATGACGTAAGACGGCTGGCAGGAGGCCAACAAGTACGTCAGAGCCTATGACGCACGAGCGTATGACGTAAGACGGCTGGCAGGTGGCCAACAAGTACGTCAGAGCCTATGACGCACGAGCGTATGACGTAAGACGGCTGGCAGGAGGCCAACAAGTACGTCAGAGCCAATGACGCACGAGCGTATGACATAATACGGCTGGCAGGAGGCCAACTAGTGCGTCATACGACGAGACCTTTTATGTCTCTGCGCCCCCTCCCACACCCACACAGCGTACCTCGTACTTCATTTTGGTTTATTATCTTCGATAATGAACCATTGGAATCGCCCAAAGAAAAAAAATTTTAACCCCCCCCCCCTTAAAATTTGTTGGTTTACGTTTCAAGATACGTAGATTCAGAAAATCGAATAAAAAAAAATCCGTCCGTCCGCCGTACGCCAAATGCCGTCCGCCGTACGCCGTCCGCGCCACTTTGCCCAGTTAGCGTTGAGTTAAAATTACGAAATTTTTTTTATGGGTTTCGACCAACCCCACAATGGTCCTCGAAACTTTTCATAACCCTAGGTCAAGGGGAAGGGGTCCAAAACGAATTTTGGTACGACATGGTATGACTATGGTATGGTATATTATTGTATGTATGATTTAGTATAGTACAGTACGGTATGATAATAAACCGTTGTGTCAAGAATTTGTAGTTTTTTCCATAGGAATACTGATATAAGTCACTACTTACTTCATTCGGACATAAATTACTTCACATTTCCAAAGTCACAACTTCATGTTCATAGCATTACTTAATTTCTGCAATTTGGGAATAAATTTATATTTTGAGATTGAGAGAGATTTAAGCTCGGACAATGATCACATATGGTCACTTATTAATATAATATATTATGAACCTGGAATAAAAACATTGAGCCTAAAAATCGACTTTTATTTTTGGAATGAAAAGGTACTAGTCGGATTTCACGTTTTCCTGAGAATGGCCTATACAGTATTTTGTGGGGCGTTCAATATTTTCCTGGAACATTTGATATTTTTTGCGGACGCGTCAATACAGTTCAATCTTGATAATCTGGTGCCTCCAGTTAATGCCGACATCAAAGTCGACCGTGACAAAATTCTGGAATACGTTCAGAGAGCGAACGTCCAGAGAAAACGTTCGGAAATGGTTTATGCAAGAGCGTCCCTGACTCCACCACAACACCACTACCGGTTAGTTCTAAAATCCTTCGTGAAAAACCAAAATATGTTTACGAAAAAGTACGATTTTTGGGCCTAATCGTTTTAGATGTAACGTTTGGGGTAAGTTAGCGAATTTCCGAACACAAGTAAGCTATTGCTGTTTTCATATACTTATACCTATTAACAGAAAAGATTTTTGTCGACATTAGCGAATGATCTGGTTTTTAAGCAATGCGAGGCAAACGTTTTCCCAGAACATAGGCACAACAAAAAAGGTTATTACACTGGTGCTTGATCGACTTGTAATAATAACTGGTTGGTTAAACCCCCCCCCCCACCCTTCATATTAATAAAAAATGAAACAAATATGCAGTATTGTGAAACTCACGTTTTACAAGGAGAAACTCTCGGAACTCTTGGGGCGATCGAAAGTACGACGGGTTCGGTAGCGAAGGGCCGAACAACGGAACTGACTCTTCAGAGTACACAACGAGCCTGTACGAACAATCTTCAGACGAGTAGCTGACCACTGCGAAAACGTCTGATGAAATATGGTCACGGTAAAGTTAAGGAAAGATCGTGAATCATTTACGTGCAAATACGTAAAATTGATGCAAAATAGAGAACTGCATATTTACTCCAGATTCAAGAACTTAACCGTAGCGTTACACATATTGACGGATCAAATTTGTCATCTAAATTCAAAGTTCAATCCTCATAAATTCGTTGATACAAATCACATAACCAAACAAAATAACTGCATAGGTAGATAAATGGTTATGGATAAATGCTATAGCATCGACCAATTCTCTCCTAGTTATGCGCCCTAGTTATGCACCCTTGTCCTTCCCAGCCAATGTGTTCAGCCCCAGCCATTATACATGTGAGATCGTCCTTGGAATAAACGTTAATAATGGGATGAGTCAGAAAAAATGACAGTTTTCTTTGTGTTTGAACTCTGCATCGTAATTACTGTTATTTACATTCGGGAACTAAGAATTGTCGTAAGAAGTTCATGTTTGATCCCGTCTGAATCATTTGGTAAACAGCATGCCCTCTATCCGGGCTCAGTACTTCTTTAGCTTTCTTTTATTCACAATGACAGTAAAGTATGACATTCTCGTAATTGTGTTTGTTATTAGAAACGGGAGTTTTCAGCAGCTGAAACCACTCGTTTAGTGGTTGAATTCGAGGGTGAATTCCGAGACCACTCCTGAGTCGTCAGCTGAACTTGGCCACTCGCAATCTACTGTGACTCGACATCTGCCAGAGTTAGGAAACGTGCATGCCGAGAGGTTCCCCATATGCTTACACCACAGCAAGCCCAACGTCGTGTTGAAATGTGCGAGTTCCTTCAGCAAAATCCGACTACTAATCGTTTCATTGATGAAAAGTGCACTACTGGTGTATTGGCGTACCTAATCCTAAAAGAACAGGTCAATGGCTTGACCATGATCAGGTAGCTCAACCCGTTCCCAAGCAACGGCGATTCGAAAAAAATTTTAATATTAATAATTTACACTACTTGATAATAATAATTAATAATTAATGATAATTCATAATAATAAGTAATCTATCACTCAGTAATCTAGGCAGGAGGGTGATCTGTACTAAGGAGGTAATAATTTATTACCTCCTTAGTATAGATCACCGGTTTATTACTAATAAACCGTTGTGTCAAGAATTTTTACATACTTCTAACAACTTTTATGGTAAAACAGGGTTGTAGCGCTTTTTGGAAAATCTTCAAGATTACGTTGGATTCGTAATATTCGTGGAACAGCGGTGGGAGTGGCGAAAAGGGAGGGGAGTCGTGAAGTTCTCTTTGTACGTCATCTCTACATCCACCCACAATATAAATTTTTAGTATCTACGCGTGGGTGGGGATGTAACGATTACAGTAGTGGCGGGTGGAGTGGTGAGGGGGTGTAACGATTACAGTAGCGGCGGGTGGAGTGGTGTAACGATTACAGTAGGTGTGGCGGGGGAGTGGAGAGAGGGTGACGATTACAGTAGTGGCGGGGGAGTGGAGAGGGGGAGTAATGATCACAGTAGGTGTGGCGGGGGAGTGGAGAGAGGGTGTAAGGATTGTAGTTATGCGGCGGGGGAGTGGAGAGAGGGTGTAAGGATTGTAGTTATGCGGCGGGGGAGTGGAGAGGGGGAGGGAGAGCGACAGAATAAAGAGACAACTCCCGCCTCTCCCTCATCAACCACCTACATCTGCCCGTAAAATAAAGGGTTTCACTCATCATTTAAGTATATAAATAATTTATACGCCATGCCTGAGCTAGTGACGCCTATTCAAACCATTTATTGGCCCATTCCTCCAATTCTGGATATTGGATGCATATCAGTCTGATCTACGCGGGAAAGTGATCTGTACAAAGAAGATAATAAACCGTTGTGTCAAGAATTTGCAGAGTGTTTTTATAAAACACTTTTTGCACGCCAAAGACGTCCATGTTCGAACTCAGCCTTAGTGTGGGAGATATCCTGCCGAAAAGTTAGCGGCCATTGGGTAATAAGGCGACTGCTATACTGCCGATTTATGGATTTATTTATGAGGGGGGGGGGGGGGGTTTATGACCCCTATTACCCGCTTCTTGAGTTCGCCACTGTTTTCCAGAAGTATCTTCTACCTGTAGGACCAGTTCGAAACCAGATCTGTCGAATGGCTTTACACCAGCACTTCATGTTCCTGTCGCCATTTTTTCCCGAGGGCTTCTTGAATTTTCAGATAAATCTCAACACTACACTTTTCCGAAAATGACTGGGCCCATAACCTTTTGTCACGTTGAAGGCAGACCGTCAAAAGTACTGGTACCGTGTTAAGCTCCAGTCGTAATATGTTCCTTAGAATGAAGCGTCATTATACTTATCAATGAAACATCAAAAGGATACGGGTGAACTGGGATTTTATTGATGCAGGATTGAAATTTGTCATTTCCGTCGGGCTTCCATCTACGAAGACGATGTTGACGATGTCGTTGCCTATATGTCTTTTTCTTTCAACCTGCAAAAGGTTTGTAAATGTATACAAGGAAGAAGAAGTATTTCAGGTAGGTACCTACTGTAAATCCAACACGGGTACCAATTGACTTTTGACGAATCGAATACTCACTTGTTGCTTATTGTCTTTGGAGTAGGGAAGGAGCGTGGAGACGTGGAACATAATCTCGTGGCCTTCGTAGATGGTGTAAACGGAATGCTTTCCAGTCATATCCCCTAAAACAGAATTGGATAGGAAACTAGTTGATACACGCTTCTGCTTATGTTCACCTGCAATCCGCTAGTGTATAATACAGATATATCTAGTCGTGGTCTTGGTCAATACCTTGCTGGTAAACGATATTGGCCAAGACCACGACTAGTATACATGGTACTTCATCACCCAAATAATTTTCTGTAAAAAAAAGATAATAAACCGTTGTGTCAAGAATTCGTACAGTTTTGGTTTATTATCTTCGATAATGAACCATTGGAATCGCCCAAAGAAAAAAAAATTTTAACCCCCCCTCAAAATTTGTTGGTTTACGTTTCAAGATACGTAGATTCAGAAAATCGAATTAAAAAAAATCCGTCCGTCCGCCGTACGCCGTCCGCCGTACGCCGTCCGCCGTCCGAGGCACTTTGCCCAGTTAGCGTTGAGTTAAAATTACGAAATTTGGTTTCAGGGTTTGGACCAGCCCCACAATGATCCACGAAACTTTTCATAACCCTAGGTCAAGGGGAAGGGGTTCAAAACGAATTTTGAAATTTTGAAAATTCCATAGCTCGAAAAATTCTCATCAAACGGTATGTTTTTTATTTCATATTTAGATAGAGTTTGTTCCGTAGAATTTTTTAAGACCATCCGCAGCTTTGTACGACCAGCCGTTCGTTCACAATGACGGCTCAAAGATTGTGCCTCACAACCCGATCGTGAATCAAACTGTTGAAATACAGGTCCATTTTCGTACTAACAAGCTCTTTGGAACATCATATGGCTTAAGTGATGTCGAGTTTGTTGTTCTGAGGTGCGTTTCGTGCTACGGAAATGAAGGTAATTTCGAATGTTTGTTGGTAGCTACTTCTTTTATAGAAAAATTATTACCGACGTAGTATTAAAAACCCCAGAATTATATCGTATTAATTAATCATAATTAATAATAATTATCATTAATAATAAATACGAATTATTAATACCTAACAATAAATTATAATAATTTTCAGTAGGTACTTGATAAAATTGTTAATAATAAGTGATAATTGACAATAATAATTAATTCAACATTTAGGATCTAGACATTTAGACCTAGTGATCTAGACAGAAGGGTGATCTGTACAAAGAAGATAATGAACCGTTGTGTCAAGAATTTGCAGAGTTTTTGGTTTATTATCTTCGATAATGAACCATTGGAATCGCCCAAAGAAAAAAAAATTTTAACCCCCCCTCAAAATTTGTTGGTTTACGTTTCAAGATACGTAGATTCAGAAAATCGAATAAAAAAAAATCCGTCCGTCCGCCTTACGCCGTACGCCGTCCGCCGTCCGCCGTCCGCCGTCCGAGGCACTTTGCCCAGTTAGCGTTGAGTTAAAATTACGAAATTTGGTTTCTGGGTTTGGACCAGCCCCACAATGATCCACGAAACTTTTCATAACCCTAGGTCAAGGGGAAGGGGTTCAAAACGAATTTTGAAATTTTGAAAATTCCATATCTCGAAAAATTCCCATCAAACGGTATGTTTTTTATTTCATATTTAGATAGAGTTTGTTCCGTAGAATTTTTTAAGACCATCCGCAGCTTTGTACGACCAGCCGTTCGTTCACAATGACGGCTCAAAGATTGTGCCTCACAACCCGATCGTGAATCAAACTGTTGAAATACAGGTCCATTTTCATACTAACAAGCTCTTTGGAACATCATATGGCTTAAGTGATGTCGAGTTTGTTGTTCTGAGGTGCGTTTCGTGCTACGGAAATGAAGGTAATTTCGAATGTTTGTTGGTAGGTACTTCTTTTATAGAAAAATTATTACCGACGTAGTATTAAAAACCCCAGAATTATATCGAATTAATTAATCATAATTAATAATTATTATTATTATTAATAAATACGAATTATTAATACCTAACAATAAATTATAATAATTTTCAGTAGGTACTTGATAAAATTGTTAATAATTAGTGATAATTGATAATAATAATTAATCTAACATTTAGGATGTAAACATTTAGACCTAGTGATCTAGACAGAAGGGTGATCTGTACAAAGAAGATAATGAACCGTTGTGTCAAGAATTTGCAGAGTTTTTACTTAACGCACCTCTTCAAATCCCATTGAAATCCAGTACAAGTGGGGTTTGAAAGGGAATAAATCCAATATAGAAATTGAATAAGAGGCCTTTTTAACCCGTGCAATTTCTCCATTGTCCTGATATACTCGTACACACGCAATCGGACTGGGCTTTTCTGAGATAAACCATGTACTATGGTTAATAATTAATTATTAATACAGGCAGTAAACGTGTATTGCCTCAAGCCAGATTCAGATTTTTAATCAGGAAAAGGTGAGTAAAATAGAATTAACTATACAAATCGTACCTACACAAACGGCCAATAAATAGATGGAATCTGTTTAAATTAATAATCCCCTGATTAGCTACCATTGTATCACGAATCCCCCTGCCAAAAATGTCAGCTGGTGTTCAAAGGTCTAAGCGGCCGTCAGATGCCATTTCCCCCGTTTCCATTTTGTGAACTAATCTACCTCTCTGAATACACAACTCCAAACATCACCCGACGCGCATTGTGCGAATTACACCGAAGTGAAGGGTGGGAGTTGGGTAATCAAACTTGCTTCCTGTTCGGTCCAAGACCCTTCCTAAATGATTGATTGAGGGAACACCCACTCGACGCCTCTTCAGCCTATTATGAGGAAACTACCACTGGAAGTAACTAGTCTGACAATGTTAGCACATGATGTAGGTTGCAGATGGTATGAACAATGAGGAGATCATTTTTCAGATAGAGTGGCTCAAATAGTGGGACCCAACCCTAATAGTGGGTAGTTGCAAATCGTCAACGTCTGAAAACAACCATATGAAATGAAGGTGCCCACATTTCCACCAAGTAAATATATTAGGTTCGTTACTGCAAACGACTGTTACTCGCAGTAGACTGCGATTCGTGGCCCATGCGCAGTGAGGAGCAGTCGCACAAGTGGGAGCATGTATGCTGGTGTGTGTGTGGACTGGTACAAATGTTAGGCGTAATAGGGAGATCTCAGCAGGTTACGACCTAGAGCAGGAACTGTGCCGGCAGAGTGGGACTTCGGGATGAGTCTTCCTGTGTGTCGCACTCAAGCACATTGCAGAGCGGGCCAAACCTAATGGGTACTGTAGTACGCCGGCGACCTGGTCTCCTGACATTTTGGGTATATACCTAGTTAGGAGCAAACGGGTAGGAGCCAATTCTTTGACTCCGGGCCTGCGACCAGTCTGGCTTCTGGGGACAGTGGAGCAACCGTCATTCTGGATACCTCCCATCCCAAAACCGGTACCACAGGATGGGGGAGCCCCTGCACCAGATGCACAGCAGTTCGCAAAGCGTTAGCCTGCTGGCCCCCAATACTAAAGCAGTTTGAATCAGACTATAATAGTGGATGCTACGGCAGAATTATCTGGACAAACTGGGCTTTGCACAAGATAGTATCAGTTAGATTCACAATGATTATAGAGGAAACTATGATTTTATTGACGCCACATCGGCCAGGAGCCTGTGGATCCACAGGCACTCGCCTTTGCTTCTTCAATAGTCTAACCTATGATCGATTGTGCTTGGATCCTGTTAGTCAATACATATGATGTATTCATGATCTGATAACCCTATCAGATCAAAATATAGAGCTTCCCTACATTTGGGTAGTGGAGCGCAAAATAACGTGGCAGTAGTTGAGTACAAGAGGTGTATAATATACGATGGAAACAGATCTACCAATCTTATCTGATTATATTATAATCAGATAAGATTGGTAGATCTGTTTCCATCGTGTATTCAGCTGTGTATTATGTACAATATCCATTAATTTAGCTCACCTTTGACATCAAGACCGCCTCGGTACTTGTCCCAACCTTTCAGCCTGATCTTATCGCCAAGGAGGGAAAGGAAGCGTTCAAAATCGGGGCTGCCAACCTCTGAAACACGCAAAATTGAACACAATATTATAAAGTAGGTCACCGCGGAAGGTCTAACAGATCCATAGTATCTTATCTATGGTGGAAGGGAGTTTCAAATCCAGGCACCTGCAATTTAGAGTGACTTTCCTCAAGAACATGTCTAGAACAATTGAAATTCTCTGGAAACCTCATTGTTCCCAAACATAGTTAGCCAAATGATTTATGGACTTCGCAAAAACTGATGCGATTTGATCGTTACATGAAAATTATCATTGGTGTGTGAAATTGAAATGAGATGAAATTAATTTATTCCTTCATAAACTATACATGGCTACCAAAATAAACTACCATAACTCCGTCACATAATACACATAATAATCCTTAGAACCAGTAACTACTAATATTTTCAATACATCGATACCGGGACCGTCACTATATAATATATATAGGTATATATTATATTATAGATATATTATATACCTATACTACTGTCTCTCTCTTTGCAAATCCCTCCCACAACATTCCATACTCGGAATTCTGAAATAACACAATTTATTTGCACGATTAACATTTCTTCGTATTATTATTCTGGAATAACCGTCCAAGCCTATGTGAACCAATTTGTGGGGTTAGTTGAATTATAATTCGACATAAATGTCGACTTTTTTTCTGCAATAAAATGAACCGAGTTTCAATTGTTAATCACATTGTGCAAACGGACTGAATCGTTGGAACGAGAAGGAAATAGTGCAAATTACTTTCTCCATCACTTCTTGTCATTTCACAGAGGGTTAGAAGCCAGAACGACTAGAGTATATTTCAGACAATGCCATTTGAACGAATAATGATTTAAATTCATGTAATTGATGTTTGCATGTTTCGTTTCATTGTGATGAACACACAATCATGATTCATAAGAGAAATAATTGTGGTAAATTAGCACAACTACAATCCTCTGTAGAACATAATGTTGACCTACCAATTTTTTAAAGAACCAACAAACAAATTCTGTTATGCTCCCGTTTTACAATAAAGTCAGTTCTATTCAAGTTATACGTGTATCAACTGCTTTCCCTTCTAGTACTCAGCTATTCAACAGGTTATGGACCCAGGTTTGAGTTGTTTTTTTTTTGCGAGTTATTCTTCGTGTTCGTTATTTATTCCTTCAGAATACATCGCTTCAGCCTTATTTTTTCCTTCAAGATGGCGTCTCAATCGCACATCACGTTGCCTCAAATAATCCTGGCGAATTTCTCTAACTGGCCATTTCGCATAGAGGTTCTTCTGCTGGGGAAAGAAGGCGTCAAGGTAGTCATTGATCCGACTTATGACTTGACTCAGTTGAACGTGAAGGAAAAGACCGCATTCGAAGCCAACGATTGTCAACAAAACGTTCAAAGTAAGGTGTTACGTGTTGGGCACTGACTTCAACTCCAGTAATCCAACACCTGAAATTTCACCAGCTTGACTACTCAAAACTGGTTGATACAGTGATAGTTGGGAGAATATTTGAGTTCTTGCTTGCTGTCGAGTCTTGAGCGAGCTGAGCGAATTTTACTTCAGTCAAACCTTCAAACACGTCACGACCAATCCTTACCACCAAAAGCTTGGCAGAAAGGGCTATGGAATGGCGCCAATCAGAGAAATACGCCGTCCAGTAACGAAGGTACCTTGCAGTCAAGTTATTGAAGTTGACAGCTCAACAAACCGTTAACCGGCTACGTTGATGTTAAGGGCCGTTTTATCACTGTTGAAGCCTAATCTTGCACACAAATGGAAGAAGCTTTGCAGAAGCAGCAGCGCTGGGTCCTGCTTCAAGGCGTTCAGTGCGAGGGAGGTTGCTTGGGTAAGAAGGAAGGAATACGAGAAAGAACAAAACAAATGAAAAATCCAACTCCATTAATCCAACACCAAGACGTTCACCAGGTTGACTCAAAAACAGGTTGCTGCAATGCCGGCTGGGCGAATATAATTTGGGTTCTTGCTTGCTATCGAGTCTATTTCACTATAAGTTATGAATGTTATTGTTAAATTCCTATCGATCTCTTGAAGGGAGATCCTATCATCCATTCGGTTTTACATCTTGGTATCCAAAAATGCTGAGGTTTCAATCAAAATTCAACCGATTCCTAATTGGAAATTGCATACCTAGTTTTCAAAATCTGTTAGTTCCTAGTTGAAGAGAGGATGGGAAGCGAAATTTTCAATCGAAACTTGGTATACTGGCATGACTAACTACATTTACCACACAAACGCAGGAATAACGTATTTTCCAACAATACCGTCACTATTCTTACCTGCAGGAAACCATCTCCAACTAAGTAGAAATGGGTTAGGAGCTCATATATTGAAGTTGTACAGGTTCTTGCAATGATTTATGAGAGTACATACAAATGTTGGAATTTATATAAAACAAAATTTACAACAAAATTTATATAAAACAACATTTAATGTTTTACTCACCATTACTGAGCATTTCATCATCAGTCACTTGTCCGGGTTTGGTATAAAGAATCCCAAATTTGAAGTTGACCGAGCCTTCTTGTTCTTCAAGAAGCAGGAGGTCCTGTGGGAGGGGGCAGAAAATCAAACGGAAAGATCTTAAGAAGTTCAATGTTTAAACAGGAAGACAATAACGTGAAAAAGGTAAAGTTTGGGTTTAATAATAAGTTCTTTTCAAGGTACCTCTTTTCATTTCGGGGTTCCGATTTATATTTTAGGCCGAACGGCAACGAGAAGGGTCGTTTTCCAAGGGGTCTGGCGTTCGGGTAGTTTGCAAATGAATATTGAAAAACTACGAGTAGATATTCTATATAAGGTGAAAGGAAGCTGTGGTGGCTTGGGGGATTCAGGGTGATTTCAAAGGTACCATTGAGGCAAGGAGAAATGAAATAATTATTTTCAGTGCTCTCAAGGGCAAATTGGTGAAACTTCCACTGAACTACTTAGCAACGAAACATTAGAAGAACGTAGGATTGTACGTAGTACCTACAGGAATAACCATGTGATCTAACAGAGCTAAGCATAGTGGAAGGAATACAGGCTATGTGTACGATAATAGTCACCTCTTACTGCTATTCTTCATGGAAACGTTTTAGGTCGAATCCAAAAAATTCCAAATTCATAAAGAACGTACGGAAAAGGCCGTTTAAAATATCTGTTACGGGAAAAAATACAAGGTCTTGGGGTCTTCCGTGAATCGGGTTTTCACCGGGGTTTCGTAGCGGTGTAATGTTCTGTGGGGTCAACGGATCTCTATTCTCTAGGGGGGATACAAAGTGGGATACAACCTTAACTACAGTGACCCTTCAGTCCATTTGCATGATGCTGTAATTACGATTTTGATATATTATTCATGTGAACCTCAGTAGGTACCTATCCTATAAACAATAATTACGACTGTACCCATCCAACGCCTTCAACATCATCTTTAATTGACACTGGCAGTGATAATTACACTTACTTTTTGGATTTCCGGAGAGAAAATTTCTTTTGGTCCCTTTTCCAATTTTTCCATGTTGGGAAAGTTGCTGAAAATAAATTAGAATAATCCTTACAAACGCACGTAAACGTAAATTAGTTTTTTTCAGAGGGTGGTTTGTTCAATACATTTACCTGAGGATTTGTTTGACGGTCATAGGTTTGTTGGGTGTATATGACAACGAAATCTTTTGAGCACCCTGGAAAACATCAGTGGCAGTAAATTAAAATTAGTTGGACGAGACTCCCATCAAGATACCACTAAACTTCTACGTATATCGTTCTATGCTAGTTGTCTCGATATTTTCGGTTTTCATGTGTAACACACTACAACGTATGAGTGTGTGTTATCAATGTTGAAAATAATAATGCAAATATCCACAATCATACCTTGTGGAAACGGAAAAGCGAATAGTCAGAAGAAACCGCTATCATATGAAGCTTGCTCCGTATTACAAACCCTACACTAAACATCAGGCTCTTCCCAGAGGGATCAAGCACAGGTCTCACCACCGTCAAGAAGATCAGGAAGGATAGTGAGAAGATCACTTCGGTATTAGTTACGGCCCGAAGAGAGGGAAGATGTTTATGTAAATGGCTCACTATAATAGTGGTATGTAGTGGTCCACTACAGCAACCCATGTTTCAACCCAATTTTAATCAGTTGATGAGTTCAGAGAGAAATAAAAGGAGTTCTTATTCTGAGATCATGACGTTTTATTCTACCTACTTACTAAAATAAAGTTGAAATAATACGAGTGTCTTCCACCACGCACAGCAGATATTGCCATGAGTTGTATGAGGTTTGTGTGTGGGTTTATACAGGTTTGGTAGGCTTACCTGAGCCTCTCATCAACAGCCAAACAATGGTTTCTTGAATATCGCCGACTTGGAGCTTATAAGACTTCTTTGTAAGGATCTGTATTTGATTGTACGCCTTACTTGTTCTAAAGAATTTACGCCTCGGAGGAGCTTCAAATGTCAACTCGATCCAAGCCCTTACCATCAACCATTGCAGGGAATTAGCCACGTGTACTCCCAATTATAAGATCATATGAAAATGAACATGAGCTGTTGGAGACAACGCAAATAGCACGGCAGGACCTCCCTTGCCGTTTGTTCTCCAGGAAAGCAGCGCCAAGTTGATTTAACCAATCAACTCTCTCAGAGAGCAGCTAATGTCCTTTAATTAACTTTCATGCCCTACTCCCTTGATGTAGTTGAAGTACGATTTTTCGTGATTTCATTCACGACTTGAACTCAATATTGGCACCAACACGACTCCAAACGTAAGGAGGTGATGAAACTGCGACTAATAAAGAAATGACAGTCGACTAGCACGATTTTCATGAAAGGTTATCCAATTCGGTAATTAGCCAACTAATCACCCAGGCGTTCCTCCGCTGTTACAGCAGTGAGCAGTAAACTCAGGAAAGATTCTGTATCTCATATTTTCCGTTCTCATGGAAATTGTTCCATCCATATGAATTTGTTGTCGATCGTGATGTTGATATAACATAACAATAATAATTGTAATAATATAGTATTATATAATACTATAATAATTATAATAATGTAGTAATAGTATAGCTATAATAGCTCGAAGTATAGTAGGTATTTTCAGGTATAACGTCTGTTTGAACTCACAGTTTTCTTCCAGAGGATGACTCTGTACTGGTGGACGCATTGAGTGTTGCTATCGCTGAGGACTACGCTAAGGAAAAACGGCATCTTCTCCGAGTCCACGCCAACGTAATTTTGGTGAACTAGGGAAATAACGAACAAGCATGAACATGTCTTTATAACCTCGCTGATCGTCCTTGGATTGAATATAGTGTTTGTATTGAAACTTACGTTTGCCGAGGAAATATTTGAAGTACCACCGGGTTTGGTACTCGGGGTTTTCGAGAACGGGAGTGCTAGGGGAACCGTACATCTGTTGAGGAAAAAAAAGAAGCAAATTTGAGTCATTTCAAATTGGTACAGTTTTGAACGCAGTGGGACCATTGGGTGAAAACTTTGGAAAACCTACTGATTATAATACTTCATAATTAATCCTTTAATTACCCTTGTAGCAACATGTGGGTATTGAAAAGAAAAGAATATTGGCTGTTTTTGTGCAGAGTCAGTATACAGCTAAAACTCAAACGGAAATGTCTTAACCAATCATACATGTATTTCCAAATAATCAGAAAACTCTCCCAAAAATGTCACTTAATGTTAATTCAATAGGACTCTGGAAGTCAACTACGTTTAGTGGCCCTAACTTGTAGTTCCCAACTTACCTCATCTTTGCCAACGTTTTCTCCGGATTCAACGCGGAATCGTCTCCCGACTGCATCTTGACCATTAGCTTCTACTTGGGGCAACTGAAATCAAAAGATGGGACTCATTTAAGTGAGCCACTAATGAACGTATTTACTGTACCTACATTGACACATGTCTTATTATTGAAGCATTTCTTGTATTGTACAAATCCCACTGAAACAGGAGTTAGAAAAATTTTCCAAGGATTTAAAATTTTCCAAGAGGATTTAATCCTCTTGTACAGATCCGAGAAAAACCTTTGGGTCTTTATAGAAGGTTTTTAATAACCCGAAGGTTTTTAATAACGAGTTTTCATTAATGACGAGATCAGAAACCAGTTCTCAGCTACCATCTACATCAAGTCAAAAGTTACTGTTCGTAGAAGCCAGGAATTCAATCGAGGAATTAAGCACCTTGTCAATACTTGTCAATGAACGAACAATGTCGAGATGGGGTATTTGAACAACTCCAATTAACGATAGGTAACAGTAACTTCATATTATGACTATTACTGGACAGAATGGTAGGCCGTAAGGAATCAAAGTAGTTTTAAAGTGTTTTTTTTTTTTTTTTTTTCAGATTACAACCGTATTTTCTTGAGTGAGTTTTCATCGTATATTTTAACGTTTCACCAAGGTTTTACTACTCCGGAGTTTACCAGGCACCAAACATTTTCACCTCAACACAGGCAAATCGACATTAATCTACCCCATAAAATGTTGGTTCATTTCCCTGATGACTCGTTAAGCCTTGAAAGAAAAGGGCGTTTTTCATTGTTCGTAATTCATCCTATTGTAGGTGGCAATGTTCAGCCTCGTCTTCTTAATACTTCTTTTCAATTCATACACGAGGATATTAGCAGTATTTTCTCAGGCATTCAACTCAAATCCAGTTCATTCACACCAATCGAAATGTATAACCGCCACAAGCTGGCTATATTTGCACCAACTCGCTCTTAAGGATAGAATGTGCTTTTGTATAACACTGGACTGGTAATCAAACCGCCAGTAAGACTATCAACAAACAATAACAACACCCCAAATACTCTGGATAATGTTTTTTTTCTCATCTCCTGCTATGATTGTACGGTTTGCCTGTTGTTTATTTGAATCACTGAGCATAAACACTGTTCACTGGTCTCTGTTTTCTCCCGATTTATTTGGAACGCTTCAGAAGCATCAAGTGCTAATAAGCAGAGAGGCGAGCTGCAGTACATGCACGTGGCTGAGGGAAAGCTCGACAGTTCTGTAGCACAATCTTAGTTTCAAGGTCGCCATTTATGTCATTTATAATATAAAAAGGGACCTTGAGACTAAGTATTCACCGTCCAAATCCGTGATCTATTTGGTAATAAGATGAGAAGGTACTCACAAGTTCTACACTTCCGTAATGCCTTCGGCTGAAGACTCCACGACGGGAAATGAGATCATTGGAAGAGGTACTGAAACAAACAAATGAAGAAATACGGGTTAGTTTGGATGTTTTCCCTAGACTTTTATTACATGTACATTAATTTATTACATGTAAAAAAACCAAAAAGAAATGTAAGAATGCAATAATATTATGCAAGAATAGTTATGTACTCGTAGAATAATCCACAAGTGTGTTTGTTCCGAGGGGAATGTTGCGGCCTAGGAATGTATAATCACGCTATATTTTGCCTTCATATCACTACTCCAATGTTCTAGAATTTGCTGAGTTTTTGAATTCAGAATGTCCTCTTGTAGTCAGTATAGCAGCATTCGCGCCCTAAGGACCTGCAGAAGCCTCGGTTGACAGATCTGGAGAGACCCGTCGTCAATGGCGTTGGAAAATGCAACAGCCCCAACTTCCTTTCAGAAAACAAGGGACAGGCTCGTCTCTTTGGGAGAAATGACGCGAGAAGCGCCCTCGCTTTTACGGGAAAAGCCCTCCCGGAGACGTCTCTTGTCTTCAGAAGTAATCACTGCTACCCGTTCCGTTCCATTGGCCGCACGGTTCATGGAACGGGTAGGTATGTCATTCATAGAATGGGCCTTGAGACTATTAGAGCTCTCTGTTCTCGAAAACATAATTGAACGGCGAACGGCGCTAATTGGTTATTTGCGACGGCTTTCGAGGGATGTTTCGTGCCTTCTGACGTCAAAGAAAGAGTAAAGTAATAAGTACTGAACCAAAGTAATAAAGTCCATAAGGAAATAAAGAGAATACTTCATAAATGGCCATTCAAACCTTTTCTGTTGTAGGTTCTACAATTTTGATACGTGTCCATACATTTCAAAAAGATTTTGCAGCCGGTGACACAAAGAACAGGCAGATAGGGTAAACCGAACAGTAATGGGACAGTCCAAATGGCGAAAATAAAGCTTCAATTCATCTTTTACCAACGGGATTTGCACAGGTGATGCCTCTTCTTGAAGGTCCATTCGAACTCAAATAAACACCTCGAGTCGATATGAAGTCAACTTTTTTTCGTTTTCACGAAGTATTTGAGTCGACAATTGCTCTTCTTGAAGGTCCATTCGAACTCAAATAAACACTTCGAGTCGATATGAAGTCAACTTTTTTTCGTTTTCACGATGTATTTGAGTCGACAATTGCTCTTCTTGAAGGTCCGTTCGAACTCAAATAAACACCTCGAGTCGATATGAAGTCAACTTTTTTCGTTTTCACGATGTATTTGAGTCGACAATTGCTCTTCTTGAAGGTCCGTTCGAACTCAAATAAACACCTCGAGTCGATATGAAGTCAACTTTTTTTCGTTTTCACTATGTATTTGAGTCGACAATTGCTCTTCTTGAAGGTCCATTCGAACTCAAATAACCACCTCGAGTCGATATGAAGTCAACTTTTTTTCGTTTTCACGATGTATTTGAGTCGACAATTGCTCTTCTTGAAGGTCCATTCGAACTCAAATAACCACCTCGAGTCGATATGAAGTCAACTTTTTTTCGTTTTCTCGATGTATTTGAGTCGACAATTGCTCTTCTTGAAGGTCCATTCGAACTCAAATAACCACCTCGAGTCGATATGAAGTCAACTTTTTTTCGTTTTCACTATGTATTTGAGTCGACAATTGCTCTTCTTGAAGGTCCATTCGAACTCAAATAAACACCTCGAGTCGATATGAAGTCAACTTTTTTTCGTTTTCACGATGTATTTGAGTCGACAATTGCTCTTCTTGAAGGTCCATTCGAACTCAAATCACCACCTCGAGTCGATATGAAGTCAACTTTTTTTCGTTTTCACGATGTATTTGAGTCGACAATTGCTCTTCTTGAAGGTCCATTCGAACTCAAATAACCACCTCGAGTCGATATGAAGTCAACTTTTTTTCGTTTTCTCGATGTATTTGAGTCGACAATTGCTCTTCTTGAAGGTCCATTCGAACTCAAATAACCACCTCGAGTCGATATGAAGTCTAGTTTTTTTCGTTTTCACGATATATTTGAGTCCATAATTGCTCTTCTTGAAGGTCTATCGAACTCAAATAACCACCTCGAGTCGATATGAAGTCAATTTCTTTTCGTTTTCTCGATGTATTTGAGTCGACAATTGCTCTTCTTGGAGGTCCATTCGAACTCAAATCATCAAATATCCGAACCTCTGCAATCGCCGGGACGCTAAGACCTCAGGTGATCGACGTCATCACGTAGTGATTACGGATGGGGATCAAAATATCGATTTTATATGTTTTTGAATCGATACTCTGGTGCCCGATTTTTATCCAAATCGATTCGTTAATGTACCAGTGGCTGACATGTTAAGGAAAATTTTTCGAATTTCAAGGCTGGCCAGTTTATTATTGGTCCAATCGATCAATCGATGCGATCTTGAATTTTTCTGGTAAAATAACTTTTCAACTTGCTAACTAGCTCAGGTACGTGTTAGTTAAAAAATCCGCGATTTTCATAGGTTTCTTAAAACTTTTCGATCCAACTTGGTTGACACCCTCGGAGATCGAATGCCCCAATGGGTGACACGGGGACAAGTGTCAGCGACTGGGGTACATTTCCCAGCGATTTTCCCCATGTAGAAAGTTATATAATATATAACTTTCTACATGGGGAAAATCGCTGGGAACTATATTATACATCTGAAGTTCACTCAACGTTTGCATGATTTTTCACTCTGATTTTTTCTCTGTTTTTCACTCTGAACGTTTGCATGATTTTTATTATGATACCTACATCGCCCAAGAATGTTAAGATTGCGGAGAAGTTGTCCAACTCAGGTCCATTCAGGGTTTTTTTCTCACTATTAGGGTACTTGTGACGGTCATGACAAATTTGACTATCCAAGATGTGGAAAACTTGCCATATTTTAAATGAAACTTCTCAAAGTCTCTTCCGATGTATCATTCTGGAAAGTAGAGATATAATCCGAACCAGAACAACCAAGGGTTTGAGGAAATCTCGTGATAACATTTTCGGCATCTCCAGGAGCCGGATTGTCCACTTTTGTGAGGATCGCCCCAGTATCAAAATCGGTTCAGCGGTTTGGCCGTCTATAGCGGTCACACAAACAAACATAAAAACTTGGAGTTTTACATATCAGATAACATTACGATTGCGGTAGGGTTGGTTACTGCTGTAGGGTTGCGGTAGGGATGGTGATTGCTATATCCTAAAGGTACTTGAAAAAGGCCACATATTTTATAAACATGTAGATCGAAACGATGACACAAGTGATTTCAGTTCACTATAGAACAGAAGGTAGTGAAATTCCATTTTCGTTATTTTCTGTTGCAGCGAAAATTGATGACAGATCTGTGTCGAAAATAAAATTTATTTTCCAAATTTATTTTCATTTAATGAAATATTCCAAATGTAGTTCCAACAAAATACACTTGCAATCACAAAGCGTTCAAGTCGTATCCGTTGTGGGAACGATCAGTAAATAGGTTGGTATGTGAAATACAACGCTAGCCGTGTTTATAGCGAGAAGGCTTTGTAATTCCCTCCGATAAACATGAAGGTTCGGTTTCCATCAGAGCGTGCAGTCGAGACTGAAATTGGAGATCCGTCTAGGGAGGTTATTTGGTTTTCAAAATAACCTCCAGTCTCTTGTGTTAGTTACTCGCAACCTCACTAGAAAGGAAAGAACTAGATTTCTTCGAAATTGTAGTGTGTTAAGAGGCAATCACAAGAGTGCCAACTTTACCGGCTAGTCAAGCTAATTTCCTAAGTGAAGTTAGTACGTATATTTACGTCGTACATGTGTAACCTCTTGTACCTATTGCAATCCCGTCCAAATCTTTAATCCAAGTACCATGTTCCAATCTCTTATTCTCTTCCCCAATTTTTTTTAGATCCTCAATTATTAATATTTATTAATGTATTACGTTCAGGAGCGTAGCGTCAGGGGAAGCGCTTCCACACAAGAAATGAAGAAAGTAGGTAGAATTTGAATGATGATTATGCCACAGTTACCTACAGCTACCTTTGATGGTTGCTTTGAATCACGAATCTAATGACTGGCATAACCGAAGCCAAGTCATCTAAGAAGTGAAAGAAGAAGAAGAATTACAAATATCTGATTGCAGTGAGGTCACTTAAGTTGAGGCCACAGGGGAATCACGAGATTATAGCGGGGGACCATGACGTCACCTGTACAGCGTATGCGTCAATCTCTGTGCATTCTGGCGCGCGCGCGTGAGAGTTTGTCTTCTGACTGTGTCTGACTGTCTTCAGACATAGGACAGGCCCCGGCGTTCGTTTTGCGCTGCCCAAATGGTAGATGGACCGCAGAGAATCAATAGCGTCCATTGATTCGATCAACTTTCAGAAATCCTAGTCGTCCATTTAAGGGTTGAAAACTTGTTTCTTCTATGGATGTTAATGTTGTTTGACTGTTCATAGTTTTCAGTTGTTCGTTTAGTTTTTATCCTCCTAAAGTGGGGAGTTGCTGCATCAACTGTTAAATAGTTCAACGGCCGTTTAGTTTGCAAAATTTTAGCGAAAAATTCGACATAGGGAATAGGGAAACCAAGGATCTTTCTTAGCGAATGGTAGGAGGAGGGATGAGACGGTAACTAGCTCAATGAAGGTCTATAATTTATTTATGTAATTTTTATTCTTGCAATGGCCTTTATAATTATGCTAACTTATTTGTGTAAGGTACTGGGATATTGGAAGTCGTTGGGGCAACCTACAGATACCGGGGATTGGCGATCAGTTTAGCCTCTGCTCCGGTGATCAAAGGCGTCCTTCACTCTGCTACCTCACAGGGGTGTTTAGGGTTGTCGATCCGCTCCCCAATCGCCTCGTTCTGTCTCCCTGTCAACACCCTTTCTCTACTGCCCACTCGCCCATCTGGGTTACGCGGTATTTACTTACTCACTTCTCGTACCAGCTATTTACCTCGTTTGGAACGAAGTTGAGAGGTTAGTTAGATGTGTTTTAGTACCGACCGATTTCGATCGAAGACGGTACATTCCCGTGATCTCGTTTCCACCCTTAAAACACTGCGGGCACCAGCATGATTTGGGTAAGAAAGAAAAATGGCACAGTCAAATCGGATTGTATGTCACTCTTCAAATCGGATTGTATACAATTTTGGCAGAGTTACAGTTATAGGGAGGGTATGGCCGTATGGGGACTTGCGGGAAACGAAGTTTGGGAGGTGGGATCACTGGTGAAAAGACGTTAGTAAGGAACCTGTTAAAGTTATTAGGGAAAACCAATGAACTAGAAATAGAACTTCTCATTTTCAATAAAGAACCATTGGAATCGACCAAGGAAAAAACAAATTGTAACCCCCTCAAATTTCGAATTTAAAAACTCTGCAAATTCTTGACACAACGGTTCATTATCTTCTTTGTACAGATCACCCTTCTGTCTAGATCACTAGGTCTAAATGTCTAGATCCTAAATGTTAGATTAATTATTATTATCAATTTTATCAAGTACCTAGTGAAAATTATTATAATTTATTGTTAGGTATTAATAGTTCATATTTATTATTAATAATTATTATTATTAATTATGATTAATTAATACGATATAGTTCTGGGGTTTTTAATACTACGTCGGTAATAATTTTTCTATAAAAGAAGTACCTACCAACAAACATTCGAAATTACCTTCATTTCCGTAGCACGAAACGCACCTCAGAACAACAAACTCGACATCACTTAAGCCATATGATGTTCCAAAGAGCTTGTTAGTATGAAAATGGACCTGTATTTCAACAGTTTGATTCACGATCGTGTTGTGAGGCACAATCTTTGAGCCGTCATTGTGAACGAACGGCTGGTCGTACAAAGCTGCGGATGGTCTTAAAAAATTCTACGGAACAAACTCTATCTAAATACGAAATAAAAAACATACCGTTTGATGGGAATTTTTCGAGATATGGAATTTTCAAAATTTCAAAATTCGTTTTGAACCCCTTCCCCTTGACCTAGGGTTATGAAAAGTTTCGTGGATCATTGTGGGGCTGGTCCAAACCCAGAAACCAAATTTCGTAATTTTAACTCAACGCTAACTGGGCAAAGTGGCGCGGACGGCGGACGGACGGATTTATTTTTATTCGATTTTCTGAATCTACGTATCTTGAAACGTAAACCAACAAATTTTGAGGGGGGGTTAAAATTTTTTTTTCTTTGGGCGATTCCAATGGTTCATTATCGAAGATAATAAACCAAAATCCGTCCGTCATCCTTACGCAGTACTTTTGGCCACTTTGCCAGTTAGCATTGCCCTAAAATTATGAAATTTAGTCTATGGATTTGGAGCAGACCAAGGATGATCCTTGAAAGTTTCCAAAACCCAAGATCAATGGGAAGGGGTTCAAAGTTGATTTTGATTTTAAAAACGTCATGATACCTACTGGTTAAAAAAATTTCGGCGTACGCTTGGAATAATACGGGTATAAGTCTGAAATCGTCGATTTCCAGGTATATGTACCGTCGGATAGCTCCCGGCGAGCTGTACAAGAGTTTAGACCGGCTTTAAAATAGTAAAAAACAGGGAAAAAAATTAAAGCAGATGAACAGTGAAATCTTCAAGTGCTCCAGTTTGAGAAAGGAATACGATATCGCAATTCTGATATCGTTTTCAGCGTCAAGAACCCTTCAAACTGTTTCATTTTTGGAACTAATGGGTAATTTCCCCCCTTGAAACTCCCCAAAACCCCCCTTAGAGTAGCCCGATTCTGCCCATCTATGAACTCAGCCTTTCAATTGCCAAGACAGATTTTTCGTGCAAATTTGAACTTTTTATCTCAATTGTATCGAGAGTTATCGTCTGGAATGACAAATACATAAATATATAATATATATTTATAAATTTATATAAGTATTATATAAATATATAAATATAGTAGTTTGCGGGTGAGGATGACCAACACTAGTCGTTGCTATCATTCGATTTACTACGACGTTTCGATCGTGGAACACGATCCTAATCATGTATCCTACAAAACAAAAATATGGGAGAGTTATTATGTATGAATGGAATAAAGGGTTAAATAGAAATGGTGACTTACAAACAAGTTATAAATATAGGTATATATATTATTGACTTCATCTACAAATGTTGAGAGGGACAATTTTTTTATTCTTGAGCGATTCTAATGGTTCATTATCACAGACAATTAATCAAAATGATAAATAGTTCTATTTTTAGTTCATTGATTTTTTCCTAGCTTCACGAGGTTAAAGTATTTTCACCTGTAATCCCACCTCCCAAACTCCGTTCCCCACAAGTCCCCACACCCTCCCTATGGCTGTAACTTCGCTAAAATTGTACACAATCCGATTTGAAGAGGGACTGTGCCATTCTCCTTTCCTACCCAAGTCATGCTGGTGACTTTCACCAAAATGGTGAGATATCTTTCAAGGTCTTGAACCATCTATGGTGATTGATGTTGCGATAGGTGGGAATCCAAGCTAAATTTTTAGGAAGAATAGCGGTATATCATGGAATTAGGATAAATTAATTACCTAATGCCGATCAACAAGTAAGAGTGAAAATAGAAAATATTGACTGGCATACGTTGTGGAGATGATGTTTGAATAAAGTGGGGACATTAGAATCGCAAAATATTGAGATGAGTATTTTTTTTTTCTTGGGCGATTTTATACGTGGATTTTCGGAATAGTTCATGAAATTCAACAATCTGGTCAACCTATACTGTTTATATTTTGACTACCAAATTATTATAAATATTATACCGTGCTTAGCGCGTTCCCGAGTAGGTAATTCCCGTTCCAGTTAGTTCAGGAAGAGTTGGGACCGAGCACTTGGAACAAGTGTTACGATTGGTTGGTAACGGCAAACGGATTAGACCACTCGAAACTTTTAGGTTGACACAAGTAAGAGCTCCCCAACGTCGTGAACGCGAAAAATCAGCTTCTTCAGCTGTTATTGGTCGCAATGCGGCGTTTGAAAGCAGTCGAGTTCCGGAAGAGTACGTTAATTAACCTTGGGTGCAAAGGTGAAGTGTATATACGCAGAGTTTACTTTGCTCAAGGCCAATCCGACCGCCATTTTAATAAGAAATGTTTTCAACAGATCGCTCCATCGTCGGGACTAAATTATATCGAAAAACTCAACCGTCAGTCGATTTTGACCTTAAGTTTGATTTTAACGAAGACGGCAACGCACAGTTTGAGCACGTAGAGTTAATGCCGTATTC
Organism: Stenodema calcarata; assembly: GCA_963920205.1. Lineage (NCBI taxonomy): Eukaryota > Metazoa > Arthropoda > Insecta > Hemiptera > Miridae > Stenodema > Stenodema calcarata. The sequence continues at coordinate 21,258,394 of OY986058.1, forward strand.
GAGATTTAAATTTCTGTTTTTGTGTTTCTTAATTTTTTAGCCTGCTTAATTTACTCAGTGTCACTGATTCAATTGTTGCATTGGGCTCGTCCCGTAATGTATGTAAATAAATAAATTCAAAATTGTATTTTTAAATTGCTTTAAAAATACTTATAGCGCCCTTTGGAAAACCTTCTAAAAATCAGATGTTTCACAACTCAAATCGGATGAATCGGATTGTAAGGAATAATTGATTAATACAATGATTTAAGGAAGAATTAAGAAACAATGCGTTAGCTGAGGGGTTTGGTTAGGCAGACGGGGGGTTCTCCCCCCTTTTTTTCTTTAATTGTAGACTGTGTATCGCCAGTTGAATTATTGTATTGAATAATGTTATAATTGAATAATATATAAAATGGATAATAGATAAAATGAAAATTCAAAGATTTTATAAATTAATCTTCGCTTCTCTCATAAATTTCAGTATTTTTTAGGGTTCACCCCCTAACATTTTTAATAAATGACGGTCAAATCGCACATTATTAGGCTGCTTAAATACAAATTAAGCTCTAGTTATACAATACAAGTATATTGGTCAATTACAAAGGTTCCGATATTTGTATTGCCGCCCACAATGCGCTACCGGAACAAATGAGCTAAATACATTTTCAATTCTTATGTCAATGTCTGTCAAAATTCGTTCAACTACAATTTTTTTTAAACGTTGAAACTTTTACTGTGTAACTCGTAAGAAAACGTGAATATTGTTTCATTTCATATTTCATATCTTTTTACCGAAGCTTTTCTTTAGAGAATGTAGCTCCTCTCCAGACTTGCCAACCCCTGAATGGGAATCATTAAAAAACCCGCTATTTTGAATATGAAAGTTTCCTTACCTCGCGCACTAAATGGCCGTTTAATGACTCTCTTTTGTTTTTCTGGAGCCTCTTTCATATTCAAGTACACGTAAGGCGGAATGAGAATCTGTATGTACGCTAAGGGCCCGCTTCATGGAGATTTCCCACACCGCTTGAGCAGAACCGAAGTTATTCCCAATCTTAATACAGGCCTCTCAAATTCTTCGATCTGCAATTTCCTCAGCCACACTCAAGTTGGAATGACATTTCAACAACAAGGAAACGATTGCGGGAGGGGTGCGAAGTCTTTGACATTCTGAAACCACTCGATAGGTTTGTTGATAGCATTCATCCATCACAAAATTCACTGGAGAATCACGAATTCCCCATTGAGATTTGTGGTTTTTGTCCTCAATTTTATTTTGAGTTATTTACTTAATAATTATGTAAATAACTGAAAATAAAATTGAGGACAATAGTAATAATTACTTAGTAATTATTACTATTGTCATTATAATTCAAAACTATCCACAAACCCATTCAGGACTGGGTTTCACTCCAAAGTTTTTAAATTCCTCTCTCGAGTCATTTGGGGTCTATCACACTCCATAATATGTTATATGAAAACCCCGAACCGCAAATATAACTTATGCTTATGAGTAACGCATGTTAGTACTCTCAAACTGCTACTAGATGACATCTAGCAGCATCTCGAGCACATTTCGAGGTAAAACTGGACTGAAATCGTTTTTCCCCTGAGCCCTTCAGTTTGCAGCCAGGTTTCCTCAATGAGCAAAGCATAGGAAAGATAGGAGTTCAGCCCGTGTCTTATAAATGGTTTGGCGAATTTAGTCAACTAGCACGTTTGAAATTAACGGATACCTGAAAATATTTGCCGCGGTGTTGTGAAGTGAGGTCTTGTTTTTGAGCGATGCTTGATGATACCAATCAGATCAGGTCGCGTGCGTCCATCGGCACCTCCCAACGGTGGCAGCCTACGTCGCGTGACCTAATCCAAAACCAATTAGACTCACATAAGAGCTGAGTACGTATTGATTAGGGAGCCCCAAGTATCATCGGTTGATCATCAGATCCGGATCAAAGTAGAGTCGTATCATATGTCCATATGTGGAGCTGCTGATACACTAAACTTGAACTACTGTAGCAAGAGGTACCTACGAATCTTGTAACTTAGATGATTCAGCACTAAACAATACGTAAGGAACACCAGTTAGATTTCAGACATCGTTCAAACAAAATTAAACTGCAGCATTGTGTAATTATAGATTGCAATCATAATTAGAGTGCTATTTTTTCCACTGAGTTATGTTACACCCAGAGCAGATCTTGCTTGTTTTTCGAAGTGTGCGAGAGACTTACACGTACGTGTTTTACAGAATCACCATCTGATACGTAAGTTCTATAGGGACGCGCCGACATGCATTCAGTGATTGTTCAGGAAGTGTACGAGTTTCATATCTCAAAATTTAAGAAGGTATTGAGATGTGAAACTCGTACACTTTACGCAAGATTTAATCTTACCTGCTGCCACATATGATTAAGATTAAGAATTAGGAAAACATTCCACCTCTTCGTCTTACTGAGAGGCCTGCTTAGCCGTAAAAATCAACGTATGGATTTTTACGCTTATGTTTATAGCATATTGATCTATGGTATACCCATTTGGGGAGGTACGTACGCGAGTAGTTTTGGTAATCTAAATTTGGTTGTGAATACTGTCTTACGTATAGCCACGAAGTCACACAGGCGCACCCGAATAGTGAACCTTTACGAGGATTTTGAAGGGCTTTCTCCAAGAATGACGTATGCTTATAGATTGGCTTAATATGTGCATAAGTATACACCACAGCACCAGGTGGACCCTTGCAACGTACCTACGTGTAACGGCTAGTAATTATTATTAGCAATAATAATTATTAGTTATGATTAAATAACTCGATACTTTAAATTAAATAACTGTTCGAATCATTGGGCCAGTATGAACATTGGCCCGACAACTGCCGCATGATTCACCCTCATGTTGACGACTTTTGATCTGCTCCAACTTTGAGCCCTCATTGTGAACGAACGGCTGATCGAACAAACCTCCGGATTCAAACCCAAAATAATTCTAAAAAATAAACTATATCTAGTCAACCAGTATTGAAGAATGAACATCAACGGAGTATTGTTATCAAGTTTTAAAACTCAAATTTCCGACAAATTTTGGACCGAGAACAATAGAGTACCTAATCGTCTGGAATGAATGATATAATATATCAATCATCCCAGACAATACCTATATTATATTATATACCAATCATTCCAGACGATTTTCTCGATAGAGTTCAGATAAAAAGTTCAGATTTGCAGAAAAAATCCGTCCTGGCAATCGAACGGCAAGTTTGTAGATGAGCAGCATCGAACCACTCTAAAGGGGGTTTGGGGAGTTTTGGAGAGAAAAATTACATATAAATTCCCAAAATGAACCAGTCGGTCGAGTGACACCTTATTTTAAAGGTTTTTTTCACGCTGAAATCGATGATGAAGTCAGAATTGCGATATCGTATTCCGTTCTGAACCTGGAGCACTTTGAAGGTGAAGAAACGTGGTTGTTACTTGAGGTGTTCGTCACGTATCATCTGCATTAATCTGATAATGGAATGAGATATCGCAATTCCGACTTCCCCGTCGTGTTCAGCGTTGAAAAATCTACAAACTGAAGTGTTACACGGCAAAACACCGAGACAACATTTATTATAAAACCAGTAAAATGGAGACATCTTCTATATATAACTACATTTAAAGACAATTTTCGTGTTCCTGGGGTATTTTCGAAAAAATTCAGTACAGTTATTCGTTTCGCGTGAAATGGAGTAGAACCATGCCGATTTTGAATTTGGTGTCTGTCTGTCGCGCAAAATACGGCTCAATGGATTGAACCTTTCCCCCGTATTTAAATGTTTCCGTGATCGGGGAAGGACACAGGGGGGGGGGGGGTTCTCTTCCGGATCCGATGCATAGGGGTGGGGGTTTAAGGGGGAGCCGAAATATAAAAATCTTAAATTCGTCCTTCCCGTGAGACAGATGAATATTATTTTTGGTATTTAAGATTATAAGGGTTTGTAAAGGGGCATGTAAGAGTTAGTTATACTCCGTAATGCGACAGATAAGAGTGGCATATGGAGCCATCCCGAGTTCTGCCCGTCCGGGACAGGTAACAGAGCTAGATGGACACACCCCGAGTTCTGCCCGTCAGCGAAGGGCCCGACAGCTAGTTTTACATAAAACCAGTAGGTAACTGTCGTTTCGCCACGCGATATGACTGAGGATTTTACTTTTTGTGGCCGTTTCGAGACGCAGTGTGTAGGGGAAAACAACCGGTTTTATGATAACATCAGACTGATATTTTTCTTCCATCTGAATTTTCTTTTCCTCTCGCACTCTTCATCTCCCGTCGCGACGGGTTCGGCGCCGAGTTCGCCTTTTGTCAAATAAACACGGCCCCTCGCTGACAAAGGGAGTGACTTAACTTGGACGGTAATCTCGAACCGGTAGGTGGTAGAAAACATTAGACCGCGTGTGGAGCTCGCTACGTACAAACAGACCACCCATCGGCAGAAGGAGAGTTGTGTGAGACGTTTTCCACAACCGGTCAGGTCGTAGTGGGTACCATTTTCCTCATGCACCCATCTTTCAGGTTACTAACTTCCGAATAATGGAACCTCACTGCGTTCATGTTGAAAATATTAACAAAACCAGGATAGAAGCGACCAGATGTGGACAGAAACGACAAAAAATATGAAAGGCCACCAGTTTGGCTCACGAAAATCCACAATCATGCAGCATGGTTATAAGAGCAAATTTTCGAAGAAACAACTTGTTTTATGTTAAGTGTCTCTATTTTACTGGTTTTGTAACATTTTTTTGTTCCAAGTCGAGTAACATCTGAGCTTATAGATTTTTCAACGCTGAACACTATGGTGAGGTCAGAATCGCGACATCACAGATTAGAGCAGATGAACCGTGAAGAACATCTGAAGTAACAACCACGCTTCTTCACGTTCAAGGTGATCCAGTTTGAGGACCAGATAGGATATAACTATTCTGACTTCACCATCGTTTTCAGCGTGAACACACCTTTGAAATGAGGTGTAACTTGTCAGAATGTTTCATTTTTGGATTTTATGGATAATTTTTCCCCTTTTAAAACTCCCCCAACCCCCTCATAGAGTGGTTCGATGCTGCCCATCTACGAACTTAGCGTTTCGATTGCCAGGACAGATTTTTGACATTTTATGTCTTTACTCTGGCACATAACTCGAAAAACGTTACACAAAAGCGTTACACGAAATCGTCACGAAAATTTCTGATGATTTTTGGTTACAACCGATTCGTTGCTACGGAAATTTATCTTCGCCAGTTATCATCGTACAAAAATCGTTCACCACTCGTTGGATAGCTCTCGATTTACCTAACCATATTACGTTAACCACTGCGGAGTGCGTGGCCGACAAGCTGCGGTATGAGCGTGATTGTTTAAATAATTGTTTACACACAGGTGATCATTCTCAATAATAATTGTTGAGAATGACAATTATTTATATTGTCTATACGAATGCAAGCTTCATAATTTATGATGAACCCTACAATTAAGTATAAAAACTACGCTACTGGGGTAGGTGATGTAGCATTGTTCGAAGGTTCTTGAATCACTTCTTTAAAGACATAAAATGTCCCAATGTGTTGCAGACTCGTATGCAAGCATTTAATTCTCGACTGTATCAACAACAGGATGGAGTTGACATTCTTTTGACATTTTCATGTCTTTGCTTTGGCACATAAACTGAAACGGGAAAAATTTGTTTCCTTGATTCACCCTTTCCCCCAGATCACGTCAGAACACAAGCGACAGGCGGGGCACTACGTCAGACGCACCTATGACGCACGAGCGTATGACGTCAGACGGCTGGCAGGTGGCCAACTAGTACGTCAGAGCCTATGACGTCAGACGGCTGGCCGGAGGCCAACTAGTACGTCAGAACCTATGACGCACGATCGTATGACGTCAGACGGCTGGCAGATGGCCAACTAGTACGTCACAGCCAATGCCGTAAGAGCCTATGACGTCAGACGACTGGTAGGAGGCCAACTAGTTCGTCAGAGTCTATGACGCACGAGCCTATGACATCAGACGGCTGGCAGGAGGCCAACTAGTACGTCACAGCCTATGCCGTAAGTTCAAATTTGAACTTTTAATCTTCTATCGAGAGTTGAACACATCAAAAAAAGCATCACCCTTATTTCCCCAGAAGCGTTCGAGTTTTTTGTCACAAAGCGTATTTATCCTAGTGCATATTAGGCTATTTCCACAATAGCTGAACCCTTTTGACGATAATGGCGTCGTCCGAACGTTCCTACAAAGCTCCTGTGGAAGAGTGGAATAAGTTGGACCAAAATGCAATAAATCACACGATGCCAGTACGAGTGCAAGCGTCAATTACAGCTAGGGGTGGTAATACAGACTACTAATGTCATTTTCTATTAATTTTAGAGGATTTTTTTGGGGGGGGGGGGGGATGAGCGTTGCCTTTGAAGACAATTTTCATCGTTTGTAAAGAAATGAGCTCTGGCTGTATCTCAACAGGAATTTTTTTCATTTTTAATTTTGTAAATAAACACAAATTGTGACATAAACACTCCTGACATTGGCGCACCTACGCTTCTGGGAAAATAAGGGTGATGCAAAACTTTTTTTGATGTGTGTATATAAATATGTATATACATATGATTTTTTTTGTCTTTCGGCAGTGAATTCAGGATGGTATGAAGCGGAATTTGATGTAAAACGTTTTCGGAAATTCAAGTTTTAAAAATAGTGGACCGACAACAGCCTCCTTTTCTTCGAAAATGCGCCAAGCTAAGAAATCTCACGGGAAAAATTCTTTTTAAACCCAAATATTTGAATTCTATTTACTGAACATAAACATGTTAAGAAAAAAATCAGTGCGACACTGAAAAGCCTGACGACATGCCTCGGTCTTCAATGGTCATGTTTGATAACTTCATTAGATGTCGCATAGTCACAGGATATCACGTTGATGTGTGAGTAGTATTCCAAACGTGCATCTCTAAAGGAAAGTAATTCCGCCGGAACTCCAATATCCTACCGGGGAAGTCACGGTTCAAAGCCTCTTGGAATGCGGTCGAGTCAATCTCTGCCGACTTCTAGGTTTGTCAATCGCAGGATAATATGGTTATTTCGGTGTGTGAGAAGGTCTGCTCTGTCCACTTGAAAAACCAAATTCAGAGCAACTAAGAATCAATAGTACAGCGTCGTTACAGCAGTATGTTCTATGAACAGGTTTCCTGAACAATTCATAATTTATTACCATTGAGCCTCAACCTTAGGACTCTCGAGTTCAATCAAAATTATTAGATGATGCGAAAAGAGATCATAAAGTGACGTTTTTTAAACCCTTACGTAGTATTTTTATTTTGACCTCCACAGCCATCAGCCACACTCCTGAGGACCCCGATCCCCGTAAAATCATTGTTCTTAGGGACAAAGCAGAAGCAATTTCATTCGATCCTTCGGGCTATGCATGCTCTACGAGTAGACGACGAGTGAGTGGACATGTCTGGTTTTGAAGTGCTACTGTTTCTTGTTGTCAGTGGATAGAAAAAAATGTCTGAAGTTGAAAATATGAAAAAAAAAATTCCCCAAGATCGAGGAGTTGCCCGGTTTTGCCACTGAACGACACATTTTGTACATAATTTATTTATCTATTAACTAATTTTAATTTAAGTATTTGAATATTTTGCTGTATTGTTCATTACCTCCTTTGGTTGAAAAACCTTTGTCTGTTTGGAGGGTTGTTGGAGGTGGTTAGAAAAGGAGAAGTTTTTCCGAGCTTTCGGCTTTAATAAGCCATCTTCAGGGGTAGTTTCCTCAACCCGGTCTCTTTCGTTCAGAATAAACTTTCTTTCTTACCACCTCCTACAACCCTCCAAACAGGAGTTGAATAGGTATGTAATGCAGTTTAGACGGTTTTCTTGGTTCTCCACACTGAGTGCCAAGTGTTAATAAATCAGTGATTATTACTCAATCAAATTAAATGTTAAATAATTCGCCTAAAATTATTGGAAAAAGCCTGCACTAGAGCGCGAACAAGATTATTAAATAATCTTGTTCGCGCTCTAGTGCAGACTAGTCATAAATTTAGTCATAAATAGTCATAAAGTTTATGACTATTCGGTTTTTGCACGTGCCTTTGTGATGTCTCCCTGAACATGACACTTGTTTTTAGGATTTTGTCAATAAACAACACTGTCAGGGGTGGGGGTTGTTCTCGTGCTGCAAAGGGAAAGGGCGATTCGTAGGTGTTCCGTGTACTCTCGAAACCTAACTCGACCGAAGGCCAATCAAAGTATCAGTTTTCGCCCTGTTGCGTCACTCAAACTGTTCGTCGAGCCAATCACGTTACGGTACTGCCTCTACCCTCTAAAACCTTTCCCGCTTTCCCGCCCTAAGGTCATGTCATCGCCTCCAGGGAGCTTCCGGCTTTTTGGGCTCATCTCCTGTCTGTTTCGATCTGAATCAGAATTTCCACGCCGACAGTCTTTCAGAAGCGACCAGAAAGCTACTACCACCCCCATGTAAACTACTAGGAACATAAAAGGGGAAAAGCCTAGCCTTAATAAAAACAAGTTGACTTGGAAATGCATGAATTTTATCCAGATGTAATTATATATAGCTTAGACATACACATATCCAAAATGGTTCTAGATAGCAGCATAATATGCTACGTCGTATACTGCCCTGTTAAAAAAATACTATATTGTATAAAACCTCCCGTCCTTCAGTATTTAATAAATTTTATTAAATAAATTTAATAAATTTTATTAAATACTGAACGACGGGACGAATCCCGCCTTTATGCAATTCAAAGAATGAATTATTGCGCACCGCAAGGAGATATTTACACGCAAGTGAACAGAGCGGCCGTTGACACCAAAAACCCCGTTGATTGATCGCGGTCGGGAACTTTGCGAGCAAATGTGTTACGCAAATGGAGAAAAGTTTTCCGCCGCCTTCGAAAAGCTTTCACACCTACACATGAAGTCCTTTTCTCTCACACCGCAGAATGGCCCTTTCATCCACACGAGGCATCCGTCACATTCTATAAAATCCCCCCGACAAAGTGCCAGTTGGTATTTCCAAGGAGATTGTCAACAACGATATGGCGTGAATATACAAGGCTCAAGTTACTCCTGATGAAGATATATTTATTTATTCATATTTTACACGGGCTTCTATATACGCCCAATCACAAGACATTTATTTATATTTGTTGTATTTGTTCATATTATAAATGAGTGGTGTTTTTGACTTAAATACGGGAGGCTCTTTGATTGGTTTCGCGGATGATCTTGTTCTAGTTATTGTGGCAGATTCGTGGATCAAGGCCCATAAGCTTGGTTGACTTCGCAGTATCTGTCATCTCTGATTGGTTTGTCCGTAATGCTCTGACTGCTAATACATCAAAAACATCCTACATGACGTACTCCGTCACGGAAGCAGGGCAGCCAATTTCGTCCGCTATCCCTTTTCATGTTCCCTCTAGTGGATGCTCTATTCCCTGTTCGTTCCCTTGCACACAACGAGTACATTGCCAAAGATACCTTGGTATTGCAGTGGATAAGTTCTTGAAATGGAAATCCCATATTTTGCACGTGAGCAATCCATCAGGAGTTTTTTTTTTTTTTTTTTTTTCCTTTAAACGAATGTCTGCCCTCTTATCTATTATCAAAATGACTTACCATTCATATATCCATTTAATCTTTAGAGCAGTGGAATAGGTAGTAATTACATGGTTTTTTGCTTTTTACTATTTTTCAAACTCCTGATCTCCAGACAATTTTCATAAATTATGGAGATCAGTAAATGCCTAATTTTCTTTATTTTCACATGTATGTTGTATTATGTATGTCCAGAAGTATCAAATACTTCTGTTTTGTATTCATATCAAATGTTTTTGTAAATAAATGACATTTATGAAATGAAATGAAAAAAAAATTTAAAATAAAATCGAGCTGGTATAGTACGTATATGAAACATAAAGCTTAAGTAGAAGAAAAATGAATAAGTCAGGCAGCATGGCTATAAGATCGACTTTTCGAAGAAATAATTGGTTTTATGTAAAATGTTTCCATTTTACGCGCATTGTAACAAATTTGGTCTACTTTTTTGCCGTGTAACGCCTTAATTTATAGATTTTTCAACGCTGAATACGATGGTGGAGTCAGAATGGCGATATCTCAACCCCTTATCAGATTAGAGCAGATGAACCGTGAAGACAATCTCAAGTACCAACCGCGTTTCTTCTTCGAAGTGCTCCAGCTTGATAACGGAGTAAGATATCGCAATTCTGACATCACCGTCGTGTTCAGCGTAGAAATAACTTTAAAATGAGGTGTTACTTGTCAGACTGTTTCACTTTGGGAATTTATGGATAATACTCCCACCCCCACCACCACCATCACACACACACACTAAAGTTCCCCTGAGAGTGGCCCGATTCTGTCCATCTACGAACTCAGCTGTTCGATTGCCAGGTCCGATTGTTTGTGCAAATCGATATCGCCTGGAATGACTCAGGATGGTCATAACGGATTTAGGAATGCAATTTTTCGAAAATTCGAGTTTTGAAAATGTTGGACCGAAAACAATAGCTTCTTTTTCTTCGAAAATTCGCTAAAACAAAAACCTCCTAACACAAACTACTCTTAAAGCTACTTTAAGATGATACAAACAAGTCAATATTTCTATTCCTACCTAATTAGAATGTTTACCGCAGATCACAATTTACGCCGTTTCAACAGAGAATGTTGAGCGAAATGAGTAGTAAACATTCTCTACAACCAAATTACGAGTAGGTATTTATATTCACAGATACTGTAACTACAGTTGGTTTAGACATCAATGTTGAATTAACCGGCACTACCATTCCGCACTGCGCTCCAGCATTGCGGGTCAGGTATAAATTGAACCCTTGACATTTAGAGCAACTTCATTTTATTCTCTTCTGTAGTCTGTACGATGATTATGAATGGTTCCATTGTACAATCACGGTTCATAATTTTCAATCGTGTACCTCTACAATCGACTTGCAGAAAAACAAGGGTTGAAATCCTTATAATGCCATACTTGCCATACCTACTGGCAGTGGAATCCTCATTAAAACTTCGCAAATTTACATTAACGCCAATTGGAACCAATTAAAATAGTTTTCGTACGCAAGAAAAGTTTTAGGCGGTCAAATGAGATCAACACCCACCAGCTCCGTGTAGGCGAACATCAATTTCGGTGCTCTTCAGCGAATTTCCGAATTTGCAGCTATTGTTCTCGGTCCAAAAATTTTAAAACTCGAATTTTCAAACTTTTTATACCTACCAAAATCCGTTCAAATATCCACAAAAAATCTATCTTGGCAATCAAGAAAATTTCCATTTAATGGACCGTTCTAAGGGGGGTTATGGGAGTTGCGAAGTTTTTAATCATTTAAATCTTGCGCGAAAATGGGGCGGGAAACACCTCTTCTTGGAGTGCAATCCTTTCAAATGAAGAAAAATTCGAGGGCAACGCGCATTGAGGATAAAATTGAGGGCAGAAGTGGTTTCGTCCCATTTCTATGATCTTCAATTAAATCCCACAGCTTTTCTTGGCTTTTCCCAATATTTTGTTCCAAAATTTGAAAGGTAGTCGGGAATTGTCTAAGTTCAATAGGTGTTTTTTCTGGTCTCATCTATCTACATGAATTTACGTAGTCGATTTGACCAACATGTTTTTGTTTTTTTCCTTGATTTATTTGGCGTTGTTCAAAACATACAGCCACATAGGCACCTCAAAATAAATTAAAACTCAAAACTTGGAAAATCCTTAACATCTCAAACTTATTCGTGTATACTTACAAAACCTTTCAACTTAGTAATTTTATTTAAACATCTTCACTTATTTAGACTTTCTTCATAATTTAACAGGAAATAAAAATTGAAGCCTAATACAATTTATCTCAATAAAATTAAACGGTTCCTTGTACACCTGAACATTTCATGCCAAAATACATTCAAAATTAAATGGGGAAGTCAAAATACGACTTAATTTTCTAAATAATGTATCTCTAGTCCCTGAATATTTTGAATATTCCATCATAATGTGCTCTACATCCCCGTCGCCTCCACAATGCTCACAACTTCCATCGTCATCAATATCCCGCAATAATCCTATTCTGACGTTGTACTGGGGACATATTGCATGTCTGCTCCTAAGCCGACACAGTATCCTCACAAAGTTCCTCTCGGAACCAAGATTTCGTTAGTATTTTGGAGTGTATGTTATCTAAATAAAAATATTCAAGTGGTCTTATCGGACTTTTTTAGTGTTCGTGATTTCAGTGGTTTGTTGAAATGTCTAGTTGAATCCGTTTTTTTGAAAGGGGTTATGTAACATTTTTGGCCATTTTCATGTTTTAGTAGTTTTGAGGTTTTCATAGGAGCATAGAAAATTTTTGAAAAATCAGAACATTCGAGGAAATGTCAGAATAAACGTTTTGTAAATGACTATAGCCACAAATGGAATAATTTACAAGTTTTGAGGAACCGGGGAAGTTTTTTGCGTTTCCCCGAAAATTTGGAAATTGTTACATAACCCCTTTTAAAAAACCGATTCAGTTGTTCTGAAGATGAAACTACTTTCGAGCAGTTCCAGACAACCGCAGGCCGGACTCGTAATAGTGAGTTTGGTGTAGAGGTATCCGATGGTGCTGGGTAAATCGATGTTACCCAACGCGATTTCAAGAAAAGAGGAAGTGCTCCACAAACAATTCATAAGTCTTACGGGAGAACCAATAAAGTTGGAACAAATAAAGAAGATATTAAGTAATATGAAGACATCTGTGAAGAGGAAATCAGATGTTCTTACAACAAGTAATGAACAAATCAAGCTGATTGAATGGGAAAAAGCATTCTTGGAATGTTTACAATCCGAGAAAAACCAAGTTTTCTCAGTGGGGGGTGCTTGGCAGTTGGTGCATCACCGACCACAGAAGTAATCAAATCTTTAATAGTTCCTATTGGGCATAAGAAGCTCAAGAAGCAAGAAACAAAGATTGCAGCAGGTTACGTGAACACAACACCAGAAAGTGTTCACGTATTGCGACGAATGCGGATTTAATTTCAATGTTGATCATCACATCTGATCCACGGATCAATAGCCTCAAGGAAATTTCCTAAAAGCAACTGTGTACAGAGGTTTTAAAGTTGATTATAGCTCCTACAGTAGAGCCTCGACCTTTGTCAAGTCTGCTTCAAAATGAAGAAATGGACGAAAAATAATTTCGCCCAGCTAGATTCGTGAAACGACACACTGTGCGTCCGTAAAAATGAGACCACAGTAGTGTAAATGTGGGGGTACTGGGTATCACTGTTATCACTCCCCCCTCTCCATCCCAAGGTCATCTCACGTCAGAGCCCTGTGACGTCACGAAGTACGTCATCGCATGGATGTTATAAAGCATCGAGAAGACATTGCATGGATACTTTTAGGCGGACGTATCCATGCTACGATTTTCTTTAAAGTATCCACCCAATTATCCCCGCCACTTTTCAAAATTATTTCCCGGTTATTTTTAAATATTCCTCCACCCCCCTCCAGCCATGATATAGGTAAATCTCCCTCCTTTTTTTTTCAAACGGTCATTTCCCCCTTCCTCCATGCAGCAGTGATATAGGTAAATCTCCCTCCTTTTTTCAAACTGTCATTTCCCTCTTCCTCCATACAGCCAACCATATAGCTTTCCCTCTCATTTTCAAAATATCCCCCCCCCCCCTCGCTTAAAATGACATAAGACCAGCTGTTTATCAACTTCCCGCCTTTTCCCCCTCCACCCTCCATACAACTTATCATATGGCTTTCCCTCTCATTTTCAAATACTCCCCCCCCCTCCCTTCAAGACATAAGACCAGCTGTTTATCAACTTCCCGCCTTTTTTCCAACAGCTTTCCTACCTATTTCTCCCCACCTCTAATCTATAATCAGCTGATGTACTGTTTCCCTCTCTTTATTCAAATACCTCCCACCATCCCACCCGTCAATAATACGATAAATCAGCTGGTAACTCGCCTTTTTCTAACTAACATTTCCCCCTCTCTCTCCACTCTCAGCTGTGGGCATTTCCCACTTCCAGAATTTTTTTTTTTTTTTTTCTACCTTGAGAAACACTTTGGATGAAGATACTAAATATTTGGGTCGATTCAAATCATCAATTTTCGGGTCTAGCTCGTCATTTAGGTTACTTGTTAATGATGGAACTAACAGAGGAACAGAAACTAGAAGGAGCTTCTCAACGAAGCTTTCATCGTTTTTCCTCATGCAGAATCAGAGAAGAAAAAGGTGTGAAACATGAACCCAAGGCGCACTTACAGGACCGAGAGAGAGCGATAGTGAGACAGAACGACAACGAGATGTACCTTCCAGTATCCCCCCCCCCCTCATATCCAGGAATCAGGTGATGCACCAACGGTTTCGAATACCTCCCCCATTTTAACCTTTCTTTCCCAGGGAAAAAGCCGACGTTAGTCTAAGATCCGATTACTCTGTGAGCAGACTGCTGCTGTGTTTGTAGAAAACTGATTTATTGATGATGTGACAAATTCATTTCTTGGGAAAAGCTGAAACAGGCCTATGAGAGGGTGTCAAGGTTAGACGTCTAAATGGTGGGGAGGACGTATTCTTCTTTTCTCCTACTCCCCGATAAAGTGGGTATTCGTATACACACAGTCAAGGAATAACCATCTTCCAGTACGCCCACTCTAATTTGTAATCGTAAGTAGAAAAAACCTTGAATACATTTTTTTTGTGAGCTTTATGATATTAGTTCTAATGTAATATGTTGATATACATATATTTATTATTGTTTTTCAGATGAACTCGTTGCTGAATAAAATTAGGAAGGCAGCCGCCATTCCGGAGTACCGCTCTCTGGAATCCCTCCAGGAAGGGATTCCATACGCGGTTTTGAGAATGACATTGATGGACACTAAATATGGGCCTTCTACGCAGGTCCATTTACAGGAGTTAACGGATGGACAGCCGTTGGATGGTGGGGAAGTCTTTAAATGTTTTCTGCCGAAACGGATATCAAATATTCTAACGCAGGAGGACGTCGAGAATTATAATGATTCTCAAATGTTATACACCATGATCTACAGAGGGAAGAGGGGAAATGCCTTCCTCGTTGATTTTTATTAAAAAATATGTATAAAATAGAATAAAATAAAATAAAATTGGAGAAAAAAAAAAAAAAAAAAAAAAAGGAGTGTGAATTTGAAAGGTTGTCACACACTGAACACTGCGAGGTTGGGGCAGTGTTTCATTAAAAACATAACCACTGTTGGCTGAATATTTGTTGATATAAATCTAAAAAGTTCCAAGGATAATTCTTAGTGGTTAACGATTAAACTTACGAGTAACATGTGCGGGGATATGAATTGTGAATTGTATGACACTTGCTGTGATTTGATGTGTTTTCGAATTCCTTGTGACCAGGTTGATGGGATGGCTTGTGTCAAATGCAGACATTTTTGTTATTGTATTTGTCGATGTGAAACTTACATAAATTCAACTAAAAGAGAAAAAGATGGCGACAGTTCGAATAAATCCCTTAATTAAACTGATCACCCCCTCCCAACCAATTTTTTTTTTTTTTTTTTAGTCTACTTCAGTCTACTCATGAAATGGATCATTTAGTCCGTATTTGGTTGTCGTAAGAGAAACTTCATCAAATTATGATGTTGGAGTACAAAAAATTTAGTTTCAACACTCGTGGGCAGAGAGGAATCACTGTGAGCAAGGATGATGAATCAGGACTCAGACAAGTAATGATTTTCAATCGACCACATTTTCTCATTATACCAGCAGATGAATGGTTATCAATCGAAGAGAATCTACGTACCAACTTACCTGCATACCTGCAACAGACTTCCACCAGACATACTAGTAAGGAACCTGTAATACTATCGGACACCTGGTCGATACGGGTACAAATCTGTACTCCAACATTTGGTAAGAGGCGAGCTGTTGTTATGTATGAAAAAATCCCTTGGCTACCGGAGGTGAAAGTGAGATTCAACGAAGTAAGTCTCAACCGTCAAGACGTTAAAAAACTCTTTACCTATCTCTCAGAAATTTCAAACCTTATGAGTACTCCAACGTCAGTGACTCCTCCAATTGATGAAACATCTTTTGTTGCACCGAGTGCTTCTATGCATCAAACTCACTCACCATTGTTCGATCTGGACTCAAGAGATTTCAACTACATTGTCAACGACCTTCGAAAGGAAGAAATGGGAACCAACGTCTAACTAATTAGCTGAAATTTAGAAATTGTAAAATTTCAAATATATATTTTAGAGTAATAAAATGATT
The DNA here is from genome assembly GCA_963920205.1 of Stenodema calcarata. NCBI lineage: Eukaryota > Metazoa > Arthropoda > Insecta > Hemiptera > Miridae > Stenodema > Stenodema calcarata. Next base: position 21,274,717 of record OY986058.1, read on the forward strand.
ATATTATATTATACTCCTTCAACCATTGGATATAGGTATTAGTGTTTCAGCCAGCTAATAGTGAACATGAGTTTAAAGAGAAAGTTAGCAGAAGAACTTCACAAACCCAAAAGACGGAATTTCCCAAGGTCCCGAGTTTTGATAAAGGGGGTGCTCGATGACTTGTGGCAGGCAGATTTAGTGGATCTGCGATTACACCCTGATAGAGGTTACAAATATTTATTGACAGTCATCGATGTTGGATCTAAGAAAGCATGGGCCAAACCTCTCAAGACTAAATCGGGTGGTGAAGTGAGCGAAGCTTTATCGGAAATTTTTCAATCAAGCAAGCTTACTCCCAAACATTTTCATGTTGATCAAGGTCGAGAGTTTTACAATCCTCAAGTTACAAAATTGATGAAGAAAAAGAAAATCAATATGTATAGTACTTTCTCTGAGCTTAAAGCTCAAACAGTTGAGAGGTTTAATAGAACTATCAAACAATGGATGTGGATAGAATTCAGTGTCCAGGGGAACAGGAAATGGGTGGATTTGATTCCTTCCCTTCTGAAGAGATATAATAATAGGATACATAGATCTATTGGTATGAAGCCAGCCGATGTGAAGAAGGAGGATGAAAAAACTATCCTTGAACGTCTGTTTCCAAAAGTAATGAAGTACCCCCCAAAATTTGCTATTGGAGATCGAGTTCGTGTGTCGAAAATTAAAAACCTATTAGACAAAGGATACTTACCTTCATGGACCAACGAGCAGTTTACCATTGCACGCATACGAAGAGACGATAAAGTACCAACTTATAATTTGCATGATGTCTACGGAAATGAGATAAAAGGCCGATTTTACGAGAAAGAGATGAAGAAAACCAACTTCCCAGATCAATATTTGGTTGAAAAAATACTAAAAAGAAGAAAAGGTAAAGTTCTCATCAAATGGCTTGGTTTTGATGACTCATACAACACATGGGAAAATGAAAAAAACGTTGAATTGTGAACAAAATTGTGTAATTACGTATGTAACAGTTATGATAATTTTTGAAAACGAATAAATACATTTTTGATCAAATAGAAAAATGTTATATACATTTCATTTTTGGTCCTTCTTTCTTGAAATGACTAATAAGTAGTACATAATGTTATTTCGTTTTTACATCAAGTTGCTACTATTAATGGATAGTTACAAACTTATTCTTCTACTTAAACATTAATTGCTAATAAGCCTAGGATATTCCCTACCACCGTTATAACCATAAGGTATGGTATGAACACGATCTTCCAGAATCTGACGTTTGTCATCAAAAAATGATAATGCAAGTTTTCTATGCATTGTAGTTTTAACAGTATGCATCTTAGATGTTATTTTAGAATAATTACAGTATACATTTCCTTCTGTCATGAGGGTGGTAAGGTAATCATCAAACTTTACATGTTTCTTTAAGGAAACATTTTTAACACCTTTAGCCTTCGTGATCGTTTTACTCCCATATTGGAGTGAATAAAGTTTTGGTCTAAGACCAACGAATTGTTTAATAGGGACCGAATTTGTTTCATCCTTTAGTTTACCAACAACTTTTTTGTTAGTCTCTGAATGACAGAAATGTTCAGTTGGATAATCACTGAAATCCATCAATTCAGATAATGACTCTTTCAACGTATCGTAGATATTGTCTGTTGTAACATCTAGGATGAACGCATCGGTATCCATATAACATAATTTAACGTTATCTTGGCCGCCAAGCGTTGGACGTAACTTATCATAATATAGATGATACATCCATGCTTTTGACAGCTCAAGTATAGTGAAACCTACATAGATAGGCATATCAAAAACAACCTTGACACGATCCAAGTTTACACCAACTAGATTTTCATCGAAGATATACCTATCATGAAAATTGGTCTTACTAACTAATTTTATTAGTTTCTCTTCGTTTGTTACCAACCTAAAGTCCTTGAAATTTCTTTTATTCATCATTGAACGACCGAAAACAGAATTATTGGCTAACTTATAATAATCTTTGTGAAACTGTGAAGTGGCTTGAGTCCTAAGTCTGGTGTTGAAGTCCATATAGGACGTTAACCACGTTGACTGTTTAAAACGTAGAACTCTATGGATTTTCCGGATAATCAACCCTGCTCGAATACCTTGTTGAAGATTGACATAGTGCGAAACATAATGATGTTTATCTAACAAAGTTGTTAATAATTTTTTAACATTCGCTCCTGGCGGTTTCTGAGACTCGGGAAAAAAGGGTAAATCTGAATGGATATCATGGAGCTCTGAAGGGTAAGATATATCAACATCGAGGATGAATCCAAACTCTCCATCGTGTGAAATATTAACAACATCAAAATTATCAACATTTTCAATCCATTGAAAGTTCCCATACGGTAGTGGTTGACCCATCGAAAATCCGTAAAGATTGTTTACATCTACATAAATGATATAATTATTGGGTTTTGATGGATCATAGTTATCAGGGATCAATGGGTTGTTGGCTATTGCATGTCGTTGAACGCATTGTGTGATTCCCCCTCTTATCCCCGATTCAATAAATTGTAACATATCAATATCCTTTAATATTTCCAGTTTCACTCCTGTCATCTTCAACATGGCTTCCCAGAAAAATCCAGGTGACGTGAAATGCCAAGAGGCATCTAGGCCATATTGAAGTTGGCTGATTTTACGATAATTTTCAAACACATCACACAACAAAATTATGTCACTTTTCAAGTACAGCTCAGTGTATTCCAATAAATTTTGAATTTTGAAATGTTTCCAAACAGAGTGTGCATGAGCATAATCCGTTTCAGAAATATGTTCCTCGTTCAAATCAGAATAGAAAGATTCTTTTGAGGGCAAGGAGACTTCTTTCAGAACTTCCCAATTTGTGATATAATTGTATGGATAGACACCTTTCCTAAGTAACAGAGCTCTATCATTAACATTAGGGAAAACTCGCTCCATCTCAGGGAAATCGGACGAATTTTCCACCAATTTGGACAGACTGGTTGATAAGAAACGAAAAGAATCTAAGAATCGAGCTTTAATGGAGCAGCCCTCAAATTTCTTTGTAAAACTAATGTATTTTTCACTCGATTGCGCTATGACTTCAATGTCCCCTTTGTCAATGTTCAATTTTCTAACTATAAAGTGCGAATCGTAGCCGCTGAGGTTATGAAAGTAAATAGGAATAAATTTAGGTAATTGCAATTTCAAATTGCATCCATTACACAAGGTGTAACGGTATTTCCCGTTTAGATGGTCATGGTCTGCTACTTTCTTAACCTCAATACTATCGAAAACTCTCAAACAAATTTCGCAGTTAGTTTGAACGTCATGTTTTGCCTTTTCATATATGGTCCATATGATAGGTTGCTTATTTTTAGGGCAATAAAGCTTTTCAACATCTTGACAAATACCCTTTACAGCTGTCATAAAATCATCTATACAGTTAGCGCCTTTGAAAGTTAACAATTTATTGTTAAAACGGTCAGGATAGTATGATTTTACGTACAGACCAGCACAAGTGGGAACATGAACATCTTTAGCACAAGTCCACGGTTGATCGCCTGATGTAGGGATTGATGATGAAGAAGAAGAAATCGGCTTGAGCATACATTCTATATCAGCATAAATTACGATAGGAACTGTAGTGAGATGCTTAAATTTTGAAAAACTGACAGCAGAATCCTCTGGAAATGTGTACAGACATGGACTGAACTTATTACAAAACTGCTTATGCTCTATAAGTTTTTCATTTGCTGACTTACCTGAACAATCTATATTGTATGTTTTGAAACACCGGTTACATATTTCATGATGGGTTTTATGTTTATTAATTTGTCTGTACACTAATCGACTTAAATTTCTAATGTAGCAATAATGACTGTGCTCGCCATCTTTCAGATACAATAGATTAAAATGTAAACAGGTTTCGTTTGCTAACTTAGAGATCATAAACGGACACACTTCATTTTTATCCCCTAAAGTATATAAATTAACACTAAAGTTGTTCCTTTTTTCAAAAACCGGTATGTCACATGGTCTGACCGGGAATTGAATGCAGGAGAAATCAATGTTATGCACCAAATTCTCATAAAATTGAGTGCGGTTGGTATTACTATCCTCTACTGTTGTAAAACAGCCAAGGATAGCATACTTGAAACAGTGAACATCATCACCGTTAACTACATTAATAACACTCCTTGAAACCAAGATCTCCTGGGGGAGAGAGAAAGACCCTGCTCCACCTTTTAAAGGACGATACTTGGTCATCTTTAATAAAATGCCGTCCACACATAATAATGACCACCCTGAACCTTTCTTTTGGAAAGACTCCAACTCAGAGAGCATGATCTCAATTTTCTCTCCCAATATGTCTTCAATTGTTGATACATTGCCCATCAATAACGCATTAGCCTTAGTCTTGAAATTTCCAAGAAGGATCTCTTTAGGTTCAGGGAGGTGGCTCATGTGTGGCTTCTGAAATTTACACTCTACCCATAAGCTAAATTTCAACCCCCTCCATGCGTTAAGATATGCCATTAAATAATGTTTGAGAACATGTTTACAAGAATTTAAAAAATACTCGACAGATTTGATATTATGTAAATTATGAAAATATATATCTACAGCACAGTCATCTTGCCGTAAAATCACATCACCCATGACACCTGGAGGCGCGGATATCTTGGAGGCCCACCCCTGGCGTTGTTGAATGGTGTTGTATTTAGAGGTGACATTCAGGTTTTGTAGGTGGCTTGTGTGAAAAATCACCGACGGTCGAAGACCCATATCCCTTACATTTGATTGAGGGAATCCTGTGGAATATGTTGTGAGCTGTTGACCGATAGAAGGATGTTGTTGTGGGGGTTTGGCATATGTATGATCCATGTTGAAGAGATGGTTAGGGATGGGTTAAATAGATATATCTGCAAAAAAAAAAATTTATTTTGTAAAAATAGTCAACAAAACAGTATTTACCTACTCAATATTTTTGAACGTGTCCAGTAATCGGAGTGTAAGATACAAGTTTGTCATGAATTATCACAGCTACGCAACTAGTGCCTGATTCGAAGCTTTTAGAAAGTTCAATTTCCAATCTCACATCTACACTTCCTTCCCGTACAAAGTCCTCAGTTCTACTACAGTCAAAGCAAATGATAGGGCTTTGTTTGAATGATGAACGGGTTAATAATGGAGAAGGGCGTTTGATATTATTGTAATAGGACTGCTGGAATCTGATATAGGAATCGTATAACTCAGCAAATAGTCCATTCTCAAGATCAATTGTCTGCTCCTGGAATGGAAATTGTTCGTTGTTTAGAAACAGTCTAAAGCTCCGAAGAGGAATTGAGTCTGGTAGCGTCAAATTCTTTGTTAAATCATTTTTCTTATTCTTATAAAAAGCAACAAGGACGTAGCGAGGCTTCTGAAGTTGATTGGTTGTTTTGATTGGCCAGGTAAACGAGGAGGATTGAGGAACTGCGGGGTTTTCATGGTACTCCCAGCTGCGGAACACTAATGGTAGTGGAGGATCTCGCTTGGTGGTTAGATAGAGTTCTGCTTTGAGGTTATCAGATAGTTTTACTACAGGCATCACCCAGTATACTTTTTCTAGGGTGATTGATGCATCAGTATGAGCATTATGACCTTGGAAAACGTTGAAGTCATTGCTTGCACGGGTTAGAACTAACTCTTGAGCTACTCCAGTCACTACCCGATTTTCATCTTCAAAAAACCCCATCCAATAACGCAGTGGTATGCAAACATTAAAAGTTCCTTCTGATGTACAAATAGAGTCTGGGGCATACAAGCTAGCGTTAGGATTCGAAATACCTGCGTTTGACAATACATTTAAATCAGCTTCGGTAAATGATACAAGTCCTTTCAACGTGGATACAAGACCAGGATTTCGCACTTGATCAACATCAGTCCCATTGATTCGATAAGTGACCGAGTCAAATAGATGAGAGAACCCATTGTTTATCACACGTAATAATTCCTCAGAAACTCCCTTATTAACTTTCCCTGTCATAGAGAGAAAACTATCAAACGGCGCAAAAGTTTCGAAACTATTGGTTCCTATGCGAATTTCTGATTTAGAAGAGAGATCCGTCATATTATAAGCAGCATTTCGAATTAGGTGGTACCCCACTATCTGATCAGCCATCGCTGGGGGTTTAGTAATTTGTAGCAAAGGCTCCATTGCGTTTCACTTTGTACCCCAAGTTTTGAAGAAATTTGATGTTTCTCGAAGTCAGGCCTTTCTTCTTTTTTCCTCCCACTCTTCCACTCGGTAATACAATGTTTGATGATTTGTATCGTTTGTAATGAACCAATCTGGAGAAGGGGTTTTGGGGTATTACGTTGTTGATGCTGCTGTAAGTTGATGTTGTCGGTGCTCTTCCGCTGAAATCGAATCCCATTCGGTCGCTTCACAGTCGAACCAATTCCAGAACAATCGTTAGGTTTTCCTTTCTGAAGTCCAGGAGGGAACCTTTATCGTCCACGACGCGAAGTTGAATGAAGTCAATTACGTTTCGGTTGATCTTTAAATAAGATATTGGTGACGGAGTATAATTGATCCGATAATTAACCTCAACGTCGGGACAAAAGCTGTGAAGAATATTTGATGGGGACGAGTTGAAATATGACGAGTCGTGAGCCAACAAATTACACTCTATGTTGATGGAATTATAATTGAAAATGTTTACATGATTTGGAGCATAGTGTAACTCGTTTTTTGGGAACACAACTTTTTCACTAAACCCTAATAATGGCCCCACGCTGTTGTCTTTGGTCATGTCTACGTCAAATGTTGCTTTAAAATTCACATGACCAGTGTTTTGGTCTATTTCAAATTTTATGTTGAAATCTGTTAGGGACATCATTTTTTCAACCCTCATTTCGTTAACACGAGATTCAATAAACTCGAAAATATCGTCAACACCGTATGTACCATCTGGAATTATTATTGAGTTTTCCCCCACAATATGAAAATGATCCGTCACATCTTTCTTGACGTTTGAGATGGTATTGTAGCTCATAAACGAACGCAACCCGATCCCATATTCCTGATCAGCTTCCAACTCAATAGGCGGGAAGATTGTGGCGGTCAACGTACTCTTCGTAGAACTGAAGGTAAAGATTCTAGACATCTTTCTGCTAGCAAAAAGTAACAAGAAAAGTGCGCGCAATGTAAACAGTCCACGTCTTGATACTGAATGCTATTATAATAAATGACGCAGTTCTTTAAATATTTCACCAACTCGATAGGTGGTTCAATACCAAATGAATCGAAATAGAGAGCAATCGAACCACTTTTTCGTACAGCAGTCCAATGAGTTCCATCAGAAGCTGTTGATGGAGCTAAATTGATAATGAAGCGTTCATGGACATGTTGAGTCTTAGGTAGCTCATCTTTCATGAATACCCCTCGGAAAAATGGGGCTCTGTTCCGTAAAACGTGCTCGATTTCAATATTACTCAATGCCCTGTTTGGAAGTCTTAACAACGCTTGTACTGGTGTATGATGAATCCTTTTCCTAGATTTCTTCTCGAAGTTGTAGTCTTCCTCATTCTTTTCTTGCCTCTGACACTTTGTTTCCTTATTGAAGTGGTCCTTGAATGAGTGCTGTGACCACTGCCCGATTTTTCCATTGCCATGTTGTGACGCTTCATCTCTTGTAGTTCCAAATCTCCTCTTTTCACATCTCTGACGTTTTTTATAATCTGCGACACACCTGTACCGATTCCTCCTATTGCGCTTAGGCCTGCTAAAATCGGCACTAGAGCAGGGAGAAAGCCTCCGCGTACGCTTTTTCTTTTTGGTTTCCTTCCTGTTGTCCTGCCTCTTTTCTTTCTCCCTACATTTTTGGAACATGATTTTTTCAAAGTCTTCAATCCTGCCCCTAGAGCCAACTTTCCCCTCATTGCTGTACCAACAGCCAGACTGGCCAACCGTTCTTTTAAAGTAGAATTACTATCTTTAAGACGATCAAATGCTTTGCGGGCGAGAATTCTATCAGCTTTATGTCGATCTTCTAAGTCAGGGTAATTGACGTACGCGATATCGTGATCTTTACAGTATGAATCCAGATTTGAGACTGGTTGCACACCCCTCTTAATCTGACTTATAACATCGTTGCCTGGACCACAAAAATTACCATGCACTAACAAAGGAGTGCGATTACGGTTGATGAAATTGTTTATAATCCCCATTATCAGAACAACGACAGAATTCAAACTTGAATACCTATTTATTCTGAAACAATCGGTTTATATACTCAGTTCTCAGGATGAAGCTGCGACAAATGGATTCTTTTCCTATAAAAAATTACGATCAGGCGGTTAGCTCTCAAAATGTTAGTAATGATAACGTAACAAAGAATGGTCCTTTTCTACCAGACAATGTAAGAGCAATCGTTTGTGGTCCGTCGGGAAAGGGGAAGTCGAATTTCACTCTCAATATGATTTTAGCGGAAAAATCGCTCAAATTTTTTCGACTTGTTATCTGTTCAAAAAGCCTGGATCAAGATAAATATTCATTTTTAGATCAGGTTTTGGATGGAGTTCCAGAAATTGAATACCTGAAATGTTCAAACAGAGAGGACTTCCCAAAAGTACAAGAGGAACCTGAAAACCATACTCTTGTCATCTTTGATGACGTTGATGGATCATTCAATGATCTCATTCAGACATTTTTCACACGAGGGAGACACTTCAACACCGATTCATTCTATCTAATCCAATCGTATGCATCCTGTATGAAACATTTTGTGCGTGACAACGCTAATCTAATAGTAATATTCCCTCAAGATGGAAGAAACTTGAATTTAATTTGGAGGGACCATGCTCATAATGACATGACTTATCAGATGTTTTTGGAAATGTGCAGACAAACCTTTTCAAAGCCCTTCAATTTTCTATTGATCAATAAGAGTGTTGACATGCAATCTGGCCGTTACAGAAGTGGAATGGATTCATTTTTTGAATTTCCATCGATTATGGATTGATAACTAATTGCAACTTAATTACGATATAAATATTGCGCATTATACTATAAGGTTTCATTCAACTTGTGTACACAATGTCAGCAAGACTGAGTGATATCTCTGTGGGAGTCAACACGGAGGCGCGACTGGAAAAACAAGCTCAGATTTCTGACCAACTTCATGAAGCGAGAACAGCTCTGAAGCGAAAATATGCTGAATTGCAACAAGCTCGAGAGAGGTCGATGAATACCCTCGAACATCAGTATCTACCCATAACCAACACTCTCAAGGATCTCCTTACTGCCATCACTGAAACTAAAGAGGAACGTACAACCGCGGAAAAAAAGTGGCCCCGACGCATAAGCATCGAAAAGGATTCAGAGCTGGATTATTCGAAATCTCCGGATCTACATTTCAGCGAGGATGTCCCTAATTTTCAAGATTTAAGCGATACAACAATATTCACGTCTAAAGGCGAAGGGCGATCCCTAGTTTTAACTCCACCTCCGACCTCCCCTGCTCCTTTCAATTCGACTCCAATAGCCTCCACAAGCTCATTTCTACGAACCCCTCAAAAATCGACTTTGATGCAAAAAATGAAAAGATATTCCAAGAATTTTGAGGAAATGCAACAAGCTGATGTCGACAAAAAACTTGAACCAGTACGCACACTTATAAATACGACACCAGAAGGTGAAAAGATGACACAAGAATTTATCAATAGGTTTCCACCGTTTGCTACATCTTACATGAAATACATAACAACGGGCAAATGGGAAGGGAATGGTCAACTTGATAAACACTATGGGCCAACGGTGAATCGGCATGGGGCATCTCTAGGTACTTCAAAACTCAATTTCGATAATCAATTCTTGTATGTTGATGGCAAACCTTTCAAAGCTACTCCAGGATTGTATGAACTGATCTTTTTGGATAACCCCTCAACTTATGATAGTGATGATTTGGAGAATTATACTCAAATTATGAAGATAACTCGAGTCGCCCACCATGGATACGATTTACATAGACCGATAAATAGGTTTGGTGGAGAGAAATATAGATCCATCGTTTCAATGATTTATCCTCCAAAAAGTAGGATGAAAACATCCGTTCAACCACCCGTCGGCAATAAAAGAGGTAGTGGTGTTGCAAAATTATTCACACACTTCAGAGAGTTTGATGAAGAAGAATCCCCCAATTGGATTTCAACTGAAGACGACCCAAATATACTGGTTGATCGATTAGAATTATCATTAGGATCATTCGATGCAGGTAATTCTCGTCTTCAAAGCACAGCAAACAAAATAATAGATCGATTGGAGGAATTGGGTTACATTTACTAAAAGCATCATAAACATTCATAAAATAAGAATGCCTAGTGACAAATTTGGAAGGACCCGTAAACGGATAGTTGTTCATGAGAACCCCATACGGTCTTCACACGCAACAAGTAAGAAGTACGTTGATTCAACTCTTAATAATATGATTAACAAGCTTGACCGTCGTTTTAAATTGGAAAGGGAAAAATTGGAATCAACTCTGAGGAATGAAATGAATTCCGCCCTCTTAGCCATTCGAAGGCGTATAGCTCTAGTTGAGAACTTGAAAAGGCAATAACATTGTAAAAAAATCGTCAGTTGCTGCTGAAACGTCGTTGAGGGATAATCATTAGCAAAATGTCTTCCGCTATAATCGATTTAACTTTGCAATGTGATCGGGTCATCAAGGAGTTATCAATTATCGCGCACGACGGACCATCTGCATTCATCCTAAAACATTTCGTTTTTCTGCCTCCCACAACTCTCAACAAAGGAGACACCTTCCAATCAAGATATTGTCGCAGGAACATCCATGGCTTAGCGTGGGAAGATGGAAACACCTCTTACAATAAAATACCGGAAATTCTACAGGACGCTACCAAGGGTATCAAATTTCTTTACGCAAAAGGGTTGGAAAAATGCGTGATATTAAGAGGGTTTCTCTCTGATAACAGGATGATTCACGATTTGGGGCAATTCAATTGCCCCAAGTTAACTGCTCTACACGGTTCATCTTCATCGTTGGGGAGTCCTTGTTCTGCCCATGAAAAAGTTGGAAAATCCTACTACTCTTCGTGTTCAATGGTGAAACTTCAAGCGCTATCGAACTGGTTTTCCTCAAACAAAATGCAAACTAATTTACTGGACACTATACCACGTCTATTGACTTTCAAAGGAACGAAAATGAGCGTCGATCCTTCGATATTGGTAAAACATGGATTCTATCGAAACCAATTTTACAAGGACTCAATCTGTTGCGTGTATTGTGATAAAGCATATAAGAGTTCTGACTATCATTTTCATGACTGTTTGGATCTTTTTGGAGAGAATGACAATAATTGTGATAACAAGAATGACAATAATTATTATGACGTGCATTACTAAAAGTTGATTCAAAATTTATAATTATGAGTTTTAATATGGTTGAAGTGATAGTTTGAATATAATACCTAGTTGTATTATAATCTCCATGATTGCATGGGTTGGTACGGTTTGTAATATTTCAATTGTATTAAATGATTAAAATTTTCGGAATTTTATGTGTATTAAATAATTAATATTTTACTCACGAGTAATTTCTGATGTTGATCAACCTCGACCTATCCCCCTCAGATAGATATCCGTCTATTGTAAGAAAAATCATACATTAATAGGGTAGTTCATTTGAGAAAAAAATCATATTAGAATTATGATATCTACTTGACAAATAATAGTAATGAATAAATGGTTACCTTAACGATTGATGAGTGGGATGAAAGCAAAAAAAAAAAAATCCTTCCAACACAGATCGCTGACTTGAAGACCGTTAATTCGTTGAAGCCTGTAATGGTAAAATAATTTATTGATAAGTATTAGATATTAACAAAATATTTAGATATCTAAATAATAGATATTTAATATTGAATCTAATTTTCATTAAAAAAAAAAAAAATAGGAAGCTTGACTTACCGGTTTGACTAGTCAATTAGTAATCGTATCACTCAACAGCAAAAACACATTGAGAAAAAAAAGACCAAAACTTCTTGAGAACAAACTGGTAACTGTCTTCGATTGAAGTTTGATTTATTATGGTGGAATCGCACATCATAATTTTCCTGATATACATCTCGTTGTCTTTCTGTCTCACTCTCGCTCTCTCTCGGTCCTGTAAGTGCGCCTTGGGTTCATGTTTCACCCCTTTTTCTTCTCTGATTCTGCATGAGGAAAAACTATGAAAGCTTCGTCGAGAAGCTCCTCCTAGTTTCTGTTCCTCTGTTAGTTCCATCATTAACAAGTAACCTAAATGACGAGCTAGACCCGAAAATTGATGATTTGAGTCAACCCAAATATTTAGTATCTTCATCCAAAGTGTTTCTCAAGGTAGAATAAAGAGAGGGAAACAGTACATCAGCTGATTATAGATTAGAGGTGGGGAGAAATAGGTGGGAAAGCTGTTGGTAGTAGGGGAAATGACAATTTGGAAAAAAGGCGGGAAGTTGATAAACAGCTGGTCTTATGTCCTGAAGGGAGGGGGGGGGGGAAGTACTTGAAAATTAGAGGGAAAGCCATATGATAAGTTGTATGGAGGGTGGAGGGGGAAAAGGCGGGAATTTGGTAAACAGCTGGTCTTATGTCATTTAAGCGATGAGGGGGGGGGGGGAGTATTTTGAAAATGAGAGGGAAAGCTATATGGTTGGCTGTATGGAGGAAGAGGGAAATGACAGTTTGAAAAAAGGAGGGAGATTTACCTATATCATGGCTGGAGGGGGGTGGAGGAATATTTAAAAATAACCGGGAAATAATTTTGAAAAGTGGCGGGGATAATTGGGTGGATACTTTAAAGAAAATCGTAGCATGGATACGTCCGCCTAAAAGTATCCATGCAATGTCTTCTCGATGCTTTATAACATCCATGCGATGACGTACTTCGTGACGTCACAGGGCTCTGACGTGAGATGACCTTGGGATGGAGAGGGGGGAGTGATAACAGTGATACCCAGTACCCCCACATTTACACTACTGACCACACCCCCCCTATCCCTGAATCTTCTTGTTATTTCAAACCCTCCCGCGCATCCGATGGCTTATTCTGCATGATGAAGATAATTCAATCAATCAATTTATTCCACAATATATACCTCAAGGGCAACATTATTCCCCATAAGCCTTCTGGGACTGTTTTTGGACCGCCGACTTACCTGGAGGCCACACATCAACCGCGTAGTGAACGAGATGAAGCGGCGTGTCTACCAGCTTTGGCCGATGTTGAACCCCAAATCAAAGCTGGATCTGGCAAACAAGAAGCTGCTATACACGTCGCTTATCGAACTGGTTTGGGCTTATGCATGCGAACTCTGGGGCTCGGCATGTGCCACCTCAGTGAACAAAATTCAAATCCAGCAAAACAAGATATTTCGGCTAATTTGTGGCGCCCCTCGGTTTGTACGGAACGATGTGCTCCACAACGACTTGGGAGGAGGGACGGTGCAGGAGCGGATCAGAAAGTGCTATGGAGTCCTGCAGACAAGAGCCACTGACCATCCGAATCCGGAAGTTGCGCACATTGCTGGGCCAGCGCCGCCTCATGGTGAACGTAGGTTAAGGAGAAGAGTCCTAAGGGACAACGCACCCACTCTGCTGGACTAGGAATAAATCCCCCTGATCAAGACGAAGCGATCCCATAAAAAACCAAAATTACAGTTGACCATACTTCCCCTTGATCCCCACAACCCGCCCTTGAGGTATTGTGAAATATTGTGGAATAAATTGATTGATTGAAGATAATTCAATTTTCGATGGTTTCAATCACTTCTTGATAATCCTTTCCATCCCGCGAATTCTGTAGATCACCCCGGTATAATTATTGTTCTCGAAGAAAAACAAAGAACTGAGGGGGATAGTGTAAAGAAAAGAGGGCGGAGAGGGAATATCTTTTATAGTTTCCTTTCATCTTTGAGCGCCTTTCATTAAAGCGAAACAGCTTTTGTATTCCGAAACACAGCAGGGGGGAGTTGTTTCGGAATGGAAAACAAAAGTCGAAGTCTTTATACTCCGGTGGCAATGCGAAAGTAAAACGCTGATCAGGACGAGACAATCGGCGAAGGAAATTATTATTGAACTCGATCCAACGACTGTTCCTGGGAACCGCCAAGGTGAGAGGGACCGGCCGGAACTCCTCGACCAACACTCGGCCAGTCTCGTACTACTTTAGTACCTAATTTAGTGTTTTCAACGAAAGTGAAACTTCCATCAAGCTGGTCACCCCTGCAGAAGAGCCAGAGCCTGACAGGAGTGGCCGATATTGAATTAATCTCACTATGAATAATGTATTATCCTTTCTCTGTAATCTAAAATAGATTTTCGTCTGCCTCACGACCCAATTTAGGTGGACTGCAGCTTTGCTGGATACACGTGTTTTCCTGTGATTTCCCCTTTACTAATTTCAAAGTCCCATATTCTTGTTTGGGAAATCTCCCTTATTTTCAACAGTATTAGAATTCATTTTAACTATATAATTGTGTACTTGGGCTATCACGTTGTCAACTTTGCGCTACCCTATTTAGGACTTGGGAAAGTAAAATACGAGTACACTTTCGATTAACCAACGTCCGATTGTCCAACAATTCGATTATCCGTCACAAAATCGGCATTCGATTAACCACATATTTTCGTAGGAAATCGTTCCTTCCGATCGATTAACCAACCGTTGTGTACCTCACTCTTTGGGCTCGATATGTAAACAATATGAAAACACTTTGTTTTTCACTATGCCTCGACCCGCAAAAAAAAAAAAAAAAAAAGCTCTGTTATTTCAATTGATGACAAGGTGAACACTTTACGTCGTATTGATTCAAGAGTCTCCATCAAAAGTGGCAAGTGATTATGGTGTTTCGCGTTGTACAGTTGGGGACTGGAAGGAAAGAAAGAAAGAAAGAAATTAGAGAATTTCGCAAGTAGTCCTGCGATGATTGGTGGAGTCAGAAAATCAATGAAGAACGCCAATGTCCCCAAGACCGACAGGCAGCTCATGCACGGTTTCAAATGCAGCGCGCATGAGCATTAGCAGCGGGCATGAGCATTTTTGGGCCTGTAATAATGGAAAAAGTGAAAAATCTGTCACAAACATTTTCTGATGATTCACGTTTTACAGCAGTTAGGGCTGGCTGTTTGTATTGGGAATTTCGTGGCGAATTCATGTTGATTTGAATTGTTTAGATCCAAATTAAGATAAAACTTCGTTAATTAGGTTTTCTTTAGCAAATCACGATTTGTCTAGTCATTCTGGGGTGGCCTTTCATCACCTTTCTTGTTGTCGTTATCACAATGCATGTAATTGTAAGGACCACTGGTTGGAAAAATGTAAATACTTAGGAGTCGTATTTGACCACAATTTGAAATTCAACTTTCATATTGAGGCCTTGCTCGTTAAATTGAGAAAATCAATTTATGTTTTTAAGGTAGCCCGAAATTTCCTACTTATCTGTTGTACGAGAACAATTTACTTTGGACTAGTTTAATCACTGTCGAAGTACGGTATTTTTGTATGGGGAAGTGCGGGTAAGTCAAAACTAAAATCCTCGCAAGTAGTTCATAACACTATACTTAAAGTAGCTCTCCGAGAGAATTCACGATACCCCACTACACTACTTCATCGAGAGTTTGATGTGCTCAACGTGAGACAACTGTTCTTGTTTCAATCATGCTTGCACGTTTATAAGACGGATATTCAGTCAAATCATAGCATGTACACGTAATTCGTAACACGTCTTCGAACATTCAGCTGCCTAAATGTAAAACAGAACGTGCAAAAAAGAATTGTTATTATGAAGCTTTACTGTAGCCCTACGCCTGCAGGATTAATCCTGATATGTTCTAAAGTCTTCCGAAATTTCGGAGGCAAATTCTCAGTAAAATAAAGTGACGAAGGAAAATATCCTCTTAACTCTCCTAAGGTGCTTTTGACACGGGGTCAAGAAGTTTCACTTCATCAACACAGAGAGAGCTGACATCACTTTGGAAGACATCGATGAACAGTCCCTAATTCAAGATCCCGCAGAATTAGTCCCCCATGATAAACTCTAGAACAATTAAGTGAACACATCCAAAGACATTTTATGATCCACATAATTAATATGAAGTACCTAGGTAATTAATTATGTGCGCATGTTGGTAGCATTGTTGACCTCTAGCGAGCCCTTCAGGCGAACTCTTCACTTGTGAATTGCATATGTGTTGTGAAAAGTGTTTGACATTAAAATCTATATTGTTCAGTACAAACGGTGTTCTCTTTTCATACTGAGATGTCTTTAAGTGAGTACGAGGTGGATAACGGTGAGTTCTGCACATTTCATACCCTTTGAAATTAATACGAATTCGAAACCATTGGGTATTTCGGGGATGAAATACGGACGAGATGATATAACCCCTCAAGATGATATGTAGCGATGTCAGGATGTGGGATACTGCCTTGTTAAGTAGAATGTTTCTTTTCTTATGACGATAGGATGGAATAGAATTGACGAAAGGATAGATTAGAACTGACGGACGTAGATTACGATAATATTTCTGTTCGGACGAATTGGCGTTTCGAGTCGGCGTTCTCATCGAGGAATGGCGTCGCAGATCGTTTTTGTTTTTGGACGAGTCCATTTCGGAGACGAGTTCATTTCGGAGACGAGTTCATCTCTCAACTTCGTAGATTTATCTCCAAACTTCTTTGGTTGATTTGATTTGACGAAATTAGGTTCCTGTTGTTTCGTTTTCGCTTTGGTTAGCGCCAGTAAACTCAAAGTGCCGAAAAATGTGGCGTACTGGCAAGGGGCGAATGAAGGGGTTCGTCCGGTAAACTGTAAGTTGTGTTCAGATTTACCAGTCTGTTGCGTAGTTAGTGTATGGTGTAAGCTAACTTGGATTTGAAGCCCGACCCGAACGGGCTCTCCTATGCCAAGGTTACTCGACGATAAGAGAATGGGGGAAAAGGAGCCTTATCGGTGCGACTCGAACTAGAGCTCAAGGGGAGTAAAACATGGCCATGTCTTTCACACACCATTGTTCGAGGACATACGGTCGCATACCCGCCGTATGGGTACGGCAATCAAAGTGGATTAATGGGCAGTAACCGACGACCGACGACTTCGGGCAAAATAAAGCGTCAGGTTGGCAGCGCGTCAAGGTGATAATAAGATAGACAAAACTCAAGGTGAAGCAAGGCAGATCCCTACAAGGAATTCCTGTAAGGTGTTTTCGGGGCAACTTTAACCTGTTTCAAGGCAGGGAAACCTAAAGGGTGGTTTCCATGGGGCTTCACTGGGGTCATTAGAAACCGAGCGTAAATCCAGCTTGCAACTAGGCGGAGAAGGTGTTGTCTACGGATTGCTCATACAGGTCCATATTGACACCCCGAGGCATAGGTTCTCAGACACTCTCCAGTTATGGTAGAATTTTTGAAGTAATTTCAAAATTCAAAATTCAACGGATCGTGTTGATAGGAACCAGCAGGTTATACATAGTTGTACGTCGCAAAGAACCCGATGGGTCGCTAATATAAATAAAGTGTGTAAAGTTGAAATGACATCTCAGTTATCCAGGAGTGTGTGCCTGAGATTATTAAGGGGTCTGGAAAAAAGTGAAACCAGGAACAAGATGAAATATTTATAACGGAGAATATGCGCATAATAAAAAGGTTTAAAGTTTAAAAAGTTAAAGGTTTAAGTTTGACAACCTAAGGAGTTGAACTGGATTAAATAGATTAGGCCTTACGATATGCTGAGTAATGGTCATGAGGGAATATGGTGAAACAAACCACTCATGGTGTAAAGTAGTTCTCTCTCTAAAAGTGAGACTTTGAGTTTAAAGGAGAATAATATACAAGTTATGGTTGAATACGTTATCAAAGTCACAAGGCGAGGTTTGAAAATTTTGAGATGTAGCTACAAAATCTTTAAACCAAAATGTTTTCTGTTTTTTTTTGTGATCTCGAAAATATTATGGAGAATTCAGATTTAAAGAAAAAAAAAATAATAATATGTGGTTATTGATGAAGAAAGGTGAATCTGACGAGTCCTATGTCGGTTCAAGGTGGTACCAAACCGATTAATTATTTATTTAAAAAAAAAAAAAAAAAAAAAAAAAAAAAAAAAAAAAAAAATTAATTAAAAAAAAAAAAAAAAAGGTTTATTAAAAATTATTTTAATAGAATGTTGAATGTTATAGGAGCGATGGAAGTAAGTAGATGAGGAGATGGAGGACGCTCTTCTGAATGGAGAAAAAGGGGTTCCTCTCTCCAAAGAAGGGGAAAGTCAGGAAGAAGAGGCAGGACTGCGTCAAGAGGCGTTGCGTACGCCTCCCTTTCATCAGGTTGAAGCGGCTGACGAACGGGAATCACGTAACCACATCGACTGGGCTACCCAGATGCAGCAAATGCATTCGTCTTTTCTCGACGAAATAGCAAAACTGAAGGCACAGGTGGCTGATTTGTCACACAAGCAGACGACAAATACGGCGGATCTTGGGACAAATAAGGAGGTTCCCATTACGTCAAGAGAAGGCATGAGATCTCGTGTTGGTTCATCTACGGGTATCTCCAACCCTACCCAGCAGAGCCGTGCCACTCGAAGACAACAAGGGCAGTGTCTCTCAAGGCGATGAGCAAGATTCCAACACAAGACCGGATGGATAGGCTGCGTGAAGAACGACGTGCCAGGCAGTCGCAGACTGTTCTCTGCAGCCAATACCGAATTCCCTAGGCTGGATCAGAAGCTGGAACGGGACGGTCAGTTGGACTTTGGGATGTTGATCCGAGCCATCATGGACACATTGGTGTCTCAAAAATGTGCCTTCCTAGCCACGGGCAAGGCTCTGCCTGATGATACAGTTGTAAGTGACAGAGACCGTACTCAGGCGGTATTGAAGATAAAAATCTTCAATATGCAGCAGCTTAACATGTAATATCAAGGTGTTATAACAAACATGTCCCAAGGAGATGCTGGACGCGCTTCGACGTTATTGCGAGCCTACAAGTCGGGTTTTTATGAACAACCTTATGGTGCAGTTCACGCATACAGCGTTCGACCCTTGTCGGAATCCCCTCTGGATTTCCTCAACCGACTTGATAACATGTGATCAAGTTGCGCCAGCTGATTGCAGAAACCATGAACGAGGCACTGGTCAAGCAAACATTTGTTGGCGCCATCCGGAACACGAGGACCTATCAAAGGGAGGCCACAAGTGATAATGGATTCCCCCTCAAGATCACAATGCTGAACTACAGTAGGGAATGCATCAGTCAAGCTGCAATGGCTGTTCACGAACGTAAACGAGTGTTCTCTTTTAGGGCAATTATTGATACTGGGTCTCTGAACATATAGCGAATTGTAAGGAATATTTCGAATTTTTGAAAGAATATGATCAACCGAGGCGCCTTACGTGCGCTAATAAGGAGTTAGAAGCTGATCTAGTTTGTAAATATTATGGTGATATTGCAATTGCAAATAATGGAGTGGTGTCTCGGTTGCGCAATGTGTTATACTCCCAGGATTTGGCTGGTAATCTATTCTCTCTCAGGAAATCTACAGGCTAAGGTATGACGGTGAAGTTTAATAAGGATTGTACTATATTTGCCGCCCCCGCCACGAGAAAGGTCATTGAGACTGCCGAGTTTAGTAATAATTTTTGGTGGGTAGAATTTGATCAAGCCCCAATCTAAAAAAAAAAAAAAAAACGTCAGATAGTAGCTCATACCTGCCCCTGGAGATATGTATTTGTTTCAGCAAGTCTGGATCATCAGATGGGAAAACAAGGGATTCCTTTGGAGACGCCTCACCAAGGGATGGTTTGGCGGGAGGGAGGATAGACAGTAATCCCAGTCAGAGTCAAGGTGATATGCATAAACAACAAGAAAAATCCTTCAAAATTCTTCTCTCAAAATTTCATTTCTCGAAATCCCACCAAGGTGCTAGCTGCAAGAGATGCTGGATTGGGAGGGAGTCAAGGGAACCCTGGAGTTAGTGGAAATGAGGGAGGGAGGGTCAAAGCTGGACCGTCTGCTGCTTCTGAAAAGCCTGATCAGCTTTATCAGGAGCTGGCGGAAGTTGATTTGAAGGGCTTGGGAAGTAAATTCAAGGAAAGTTTACGGGACAACTTGGATCTCCTTTGGCACGTCAGGTTGAATCAAGCGTCAAAGAGATGTTTGGAAATGGCAGCCAAATGTATTCTTGAATTGAAAAACTTGAAGGTCACAAACAGGATAGTAGATTGTGAGGAGTGTGCTCAGGCGAAAACGGTGAGAAAGCCACACACAGAAGTGAGAAGGAGAGCCGAGAAGCCGTTTGCTGTGCTTCACAGTGATTTAATGGGTCCAATAAGTCCGGCTAACTTCAGAGGTCAAGAGAGGTACATTGTCACTTTCATGTGTGACTGTACTAGGTATGCTTTTGCATACCCTCTGAAAGACAAAACTCAAGTTCATGTGGCCCTGAGGTCGTGCTTAGAGGAAATAACTCGCATGACGAATGAACGCGGTACTGTTCATACTATTAAGTCAGACTCAGGCCTTGAGTACCAAACGTTATATATGAAAGAGCTACTGCAAAAGGAGAGCATCAAGTTGCTAGGATGTACCCCCCACACACCACAGCTGAACGGGTCTGCTGAAAGGCTGAACTATGAGCTGATTCAGAAGATAAAGGTAAATCTTCTATCAGCAAAAATGCCGTACTCGTTCTGGGCTCATGCACTGCGGTACGTGCTTCACGTGAGAAATAGGATACCTAACGCAGCAAATGACTTTGTGAGTCCTTACGAAGCTTTCTATGGAAAGGAGCCATCCATGAAATATATAAGGCGGTTCGGATGTCTGGCCATGATCGTTGATCATAAGAAAAAGCCCAAGTTTGCTCCAAATGCACGTCGCGCCTATATACTTGAGTGTGAGGATACAGGGTATGTCCTGATGGATGAACAACATAAAGCTCTAGTAAGGTCATGTGATGTAAGGTGCCTTGAAAATCAAGTCTATGGGGACAAGATTAAGGATCATCCAAGACCTCTGAGCTTTGTAAGTCGGTGAATGTGAAAGCAGTGAGCTCAATAGTACAGAAGTGGAGTCCAAGGGCCCGGGGCTCAATAGTGCAATGTTCACTGAACCCTGCACATACAAAGGAGCTTGTACAGCTAGACGTGAAAACAGCGTTCTTACATGGTGAGCTGGAAAAGCCGGTGTACATGAAGGTACCTGAAGGTGTGGAAGAGCTGACCTCAGTACCCAAAAGAGACGGGAAGCACCCATGTGTGCAAACTGATAAGGTCGCTCTATGGTCTAAAAGTCTCCCGGAATCTGTGGTACAAAAAGTTTAGTTCAGTGCCTGAAGAATTAAACTTCAAGAAATAGAAAATATCAAAAGTGCATTTTCTATTGGCAGGAGGGTGAAATGCTTATATATGTTGACGATTGCATTGCCGCGTCCAACTGCCCTGGGAAGTTGCAGGAGATTATAAGGTGTATTGGTGAAAAGTTGGACATAAATAATCTTGGTGCTCCGTCAAAGTTTCTGGGAATGGAGATTACGAGAGATTGGAAGCGTCAGACGATTTTTATGAATCAGGAGACATTTGTCAGAGAGTTGTTAGACAATTACTTGATCGATAAGCATGCGACAAGTAATCTTCCAATGTTGCCCAAGACGAATACATTAACTGCTCAGCTTAACGAGCATAATGACGTGTCCCCACCCGTGCCATACCGTGAAGTGATCGGATCATTATTATACCTACAAAACTGTACAAGACCAGATATAGCGTTTGCTGTAAATGTCCTAAGCAGGAAGCAGGTTGGTTATACCGCATATGACTGAGAATGTGTGTAAAAAGTGTTGCAGTACCTTAATGGTACACAAACATTGGGTCTACTGTTCTCAGGAGAAGGTGAAGGGATTAAGTGCTTTGCTGATGCGTCGCTTGGTACAAATGACGTGAACGGGAAGTCAACCACGGGCTATATGATCAAGGTGTTTGGTGACGCAATTGCTTACAAAAGTGCCAAGCAATCTCACGTTTCATTGTCAAGTGTAGAATCAGAATCCCTGAATCAAAGAGTTCAGCTGTCAAAGAGCTTATAAGTGTACGCTACACTCTTGGATTTTTGACAAAGGTGGATATGATACCTGTTTTGTTTTGTGATTGCAAACCGGCCATTGCACTTGCAAAGACCGATGAATCTAGAGTTCTCAAACATGTGGTAAAACTGTCTTATTTTTGTTGTAATGTATGTGATATAAGTGATGTATGTGGTATAAGTGATGTATGTGATATATGTGATATAAGTACTGTGTAGGATATGTTATATAAGTACTGTGAAAAACTAACAGGTGTCATTTCTCCTGAATTTCAGAAATTTGGCAGTAAAGGTGACAGTAAAGATGGAACGAAAAGGAGGTGACATATCCAGTTCTCAAGGGAGCGCAGCTGA
Source organism: Stenodema calcarata (assembly GCA_963920205.1). Classification (NCBI taxonomy): domain Eukaryota; kingdom Metazoa; phylum Arthropoda; class Insecta; order Hemiptera; family Miridae; genus Stenodema; species Stenodema calcarata. The sequence goes on from OY986058.1 coordinate 21,297,195, forward strand.
GAGAAATATTATCCACTACAGCGCAGAACTGTGTTTCAAAGAAGATGTCATGGAGAATACAGCATAACGCAGAAAATCGGTACTTACAGCTGTCAACAAGCAGGTGACCCACTCGGATCTAACTGTAAGTGATAACATTAAGTGTATTAGTAAGACTTGGGGTCAAGGGTACTAAGATGTTAAGTACCATAAAAGGTGAATATTTCCCCAGCTGGTCAAGGGTACAGTAAGCACGCAGCCTTGTTGCTAACATGGTGTCAGTAACGCCTCGTGAGTTTTAATGGTGTGACTCTTTACCAAAGGGGTAAATTGAATCAACTTAGTCAAATGGGTGAGACGGAGAGTTGATGCGAGGAGGAGGGAGTGACGAAGGAAAATATCCTCTTAACTCTCCTAAGGTGCTTTTGACACGGGGTCAAGAAGTTTCACTTCATCAACACAGAGAGAGCTGACATCACTTTGGAAGACATCGATGAACAGTCCCTAATTCAAGATCCCGCAGAATTAGTCCCCCATGATAAACTCTAGAACAATTAAGTGAACACATCCAAAGACATTTTATGATCCACATAATTAATATGAAGTACCTAGGTAATTAATTATGTGCGCATGTTGGTAGCATTGTTGACCTCTAGCGAGCCCTTCAGGCGAACTCTTCACTTGTGAATTGCATATGTGTTGTGAAAAGTGTTTGACATTAAAATCTATATTGTTCAGTACAAACGGTGTTCTCTTTTCATACTGAGATGTCTTTAAGTGAGTACGAGGTGGATAACGGTGAGTTCTGCACATTTCATACCCTTTGAAATTAATATAAAGGAAGATAATTCGGTGTAGGTGAGGAATGTAGGTTTTAGTTTGGGCTGAGATCTGCTCCACCAACCACCACAAGTTCCTCTGAACTTATTTGGTTTGTGGGCAGAAAGGAACTGTGATTGTTTTTGTGATTGTGTGCATGGCATTTTGTTCTCTTTCGCTAATAAATTCGTATTCTATTCTATTCCCAATATGCGCAGATTCCATCACAATTTCATTGGATCGTTAATCTGCGAGCCAGTGCGCCCACGGGTTACGGAGGGTTACCGGTTGTAATGAATAGTTCGTCATTAAGAGAAATGAATTACTCGAGTTGGACTTGAACTCACTAAAGGACCCTCACAATCACGGGTTATAACGAGGTCGCGGGAAAGCAGCTGCCTATTGCACTGCGAAGCTTGTTTAAAACCCGCCTGTAAACATCAAGTGAACTCATCTGCGCTCTGAGCCGATTCGTCCAGGCTGTTTAGCGTCCCTTGAAAAAGTAAAGAGTTTTAAAATGTTTAAAAGAACTTATCCGCAATGTTATTCATTCGTTCTATACAGCCAGGGTAATGCCCCTGGTCATTGAGACCGCTGAGCGGGTCCATTATGGTAATGCGCTTCCATTTCAGAAGCCGATCTAAAATATTTTTTCTCTCGCTTAGAGAAAAGGCGCAAGGGGTTTCCTCGGAGATTTTATATCGATCAAAAACACCAATTCCTGAAATGCTTAAATATCAGCGTCGTAACAGTGGGACAATGATAGATGATGGGTTTGAGTCATTCAGATTTTTTATTTTTACATAGGGAGACTTGCAGTTACGTATCAGCTACTCGTATCTAGAAAATATGGAAGTTAGTGCCATGAGTGGCAGGGGGCCTACTCAACACGGTAATTGAAGCTGCAGATACTACTGACCAACTAAACTCGCTTCAGATTACCTATTATATCAGTCGGAAAAAAATTTCCTTATCATTGCACATAAATGCTATGATTTAATTATAAAAGAGTTCCCGTGTCTCCAACATAGTCCAGTAAAACCAGGAAAGGACCTCGAAGTGGCCTGGCGGAAGCTGAAAATCGATCTAAATCATTGAGATAGTCTTAAAAACGAGGGTTCTGAGGTTGTGGAGTTGAGCTTAACTTTTGGTGCCCAGAAAACGTCGATTTTATCGGACCTAATTTTTCAAGTTGTGGGATTCAATCAATGTAGGATTTAATGATCTTCAATTTGTCTATTGGTAAGATTTTCGCTAGGGTGCTTTGCTTCGGAGTTGTAAGAACTGACGAGAGTCCGAAAATTTCGACCTTTTCGAGCATTTGTTTAGCTCAACTCCAGGAATGGTAGGACAACAGATTAGCTACTCGTTTTCAAGACTATCTTAAGGGCTTAGAAATATTTTAAGCTTTCCCCAGGCCACTTCAAGGCCCAATTTTACTGGATGATCAATCTGATCAGCATTTTACGTGTGGCGAATTAGGTTACCTTCACAGTAAATTGGATACTTCCCTGATTAGTCTTGATAAGTTAACATTGATGAAATTTTAATTTGGTATTGTGTCCACTGTTTTGAGTTTAGGCTACTAAGATAATGAGATACTTCCCGACGTATACTCAGTGAGTTAAAATGAATTGTGCATATCAGACATCTGAAATCTGAGTCAATAATAGTTCGGGATATAATGGGAAAAGTAGTTAGGGCCAGAAAAGTAAACAGCCCCATTGAGTACATTAGACGCGTTACTGATCGAAGATAATAAAACCGATCAATATCAGATGCCAATCTCTCAATTCATTAGATTGATGTTCTTTACTTCCGCTCTTGGAATTCCTGCCGTAAATGCAGACTTCCCAAGTGGACCCATAAGTCCAGACAGGCTTGAGGGCTTTTTTTTTTATAGAGCACAGGTTTGATCTCAACTGACAAAACTGAGTGACGTCCCATAAGCCAGAATACTTTCCTGGATTTGCGACGTAATTCCTCGCTCTTTATCATGCATGTGACATCGTAAATGTAGCGATAGTGTTTGGTTCTACTTCTGGCTGATCAGCAGTGTAGATAAAATATAGTAGAGGTTCCATTGCACTTTTAAATTTGAGTAAATGACTGGTGACGAACAGTGGAAAAATTGACGTTCGAACCTCCTGCATATCGGTAAATTACTTCCGATTTTAGAGAACTTATTATTCCGAGAATATTATTCCGTTGTAGTTTGGAAAGTTACAGTAGAGTTGGAGTCGAAACTCATCAGGAGGATGTTGGTAATTATAATGACGAATTGAGGTTAATAGTGACATTCCTAGACTGTTGGCTCTTTTTCTGGTAAAAAACCAAAAATCAACGAAGAGTCAAGAAGGGCAACAGAGAGTTTCTCCATTCTGAGCGTGCACTCAACTACTTGTTGGTTTCAAATGAAACCGTGAGTTTATGAGAGGCGCAGAATGAAAATATACGAGAAAGGATATAAGCCGAAAGCTACGGCTTGCGTACGTGGTTTGTATGAGATGGCGGTGAAGGGCGGTAGCGATATGGGACGCCATCCAGCTGGAAGAGGGCGCCCGCACGTGGGGTCCACAATAGCTTCTCTGTCTTATCTCTTCTCTACGGTTGTGTGTGTTAATGATTGTGTAGATGCGGGGAACGGGGAGGGAGAGGGCGGGTTAAGCAACCTAAAAGGATTTCGTGATGTCGGGTAAAGTTTTCGGATTGTTCCGGATCATAAATTAACAAGGCGTAGGTAACTGAAAATATGGGAACGAAGAACGAATACTTGTAGAAAGGTATTTCGTTGGAACCGTTATTCATTATATTGAACTGAGCATTGTGAGTTCGCAAACAAAAATCACTTGCTTGTTCAAAATCAGAACTCAAACTCGAGATTTTCAATAGAAACCGAATGGCACACGTGAACTTGCTGCAATAATAATCATTATGAGTAGCTCTTTAACATTACTCCCGTTCTTTTTTCTTCTCCGTAAATGAGACCAGCGTATCAGAGTGAACAGCATGTGTCTTTCGCTTTGGGGAGAGCGTCACAGCCTCCAATCATAGCTACTTCAAGCGCTTCCGTCATGAACTTGGGACCTGCTGTCAGCAGCTTATCTCGCAATAAGGCATCGCGAACTCCTCAGTCGTGCCAATTTCTTCATTCCCTGGTGGTAGGAAACCAAAGATTCATTGGGCAGCAGCTCCAAGTCATAATTAGAGTCATACATTTTTGTTCTTGGTTTTCAAGTCCAAAACTAGTCTCCAACCCTTCCTTGAGAACCGAGTAATCACAGGGAGTACCCAATTCGGCCAAGACTTCTCGGCCTGATACCTTCCGTGCTTTTGGTTCCTCGTCACAAATATGCTTTCTGACAATGGATTCAAACTGGAGGTTTACGACTGCCATTCGCCGGTGCCATCGAATTTACAGAGCTTGGGATTAACCGTTTACTGGCCGAATTGGGAAAGAGCTAAAAATTCACCGTTTTTTACCTATTGCCGGTCTATTTCGTTATAAATAAGGGATAAAAAAGTTGTAACCCCACGAGGGGTCCCTAAGCGCAAAACCTTTCAAGTTCCCAATTGGGAACATTGGCCGGTTTGACTAAATATAGCACTCTACTTCGTCAACCGTATCGCTACCTGTAATTTTGGGAATGATACAGATGAAAAACACTACAAAGCTGTTTCTTTTTTAAATTCAATTTGCAACATTCCAAACATTCCAGACATTTATGAAAAATGTATTATGAAAATATATTCAGTACAAGAAATTAATATTATTAAAACAAACATACAAAATTATGCAACATTGAGATAAAGTTGAAAACATTCCAAATGTTGCCTACACACAGCCCACAATTTGCCTTGCACAGAGCACAGCCCCCTTGGCTATGACCCTCCAAGTAGTGGAAATCTGTTTTCGTAGACGATTCAGAGGGCTGACGTCTGGGTCCAGGTATGGACCCCAGCATCTTCATTCGAGATGTGTCATCTTCACTCCAGTAGCCTCCAAGTACAGAATATAGCTAGCCACAACAGCCATGTTGAGCCCATTGAAGAACAAATTCCACCACCATTTTTTACTTCTCAACTGTGGACGGTAGCTTCCGAGATACTTGTCCAACACGTCGACTCCTCCCATTCCCAGATTATATTTTTTGATGAGGTGAGGCTGAGGAATTTCAGTGTACTTTTTCTTCTTACTGCTGAACCTCTTCGCTTTTCCTAGGGGCTCGTGGGTCAGCCAATTTGATGCTACGGTGACGTCAGCACTGTCTTTCCATCGACAATAATTTTCGATGGAAAGACAGTGCCGAAGTATAAATATAATTATTATACACCTTATTATAGACCTGTAATCCTTGTTATAGACCTCCTTGTTGTCGTTTTGTCATTGATTTCTCATTGGTTAGAGGACATTGTTTAGTACGATCGTCTCTAACCGTTCCAGTGGCTCTAAACTTCATATTTCTCAACTCCTGCATCAGATACACTTCGACCTGCAAAAGATCTTCCACGCCTTCAATAAATTCAGAACCAAAGGGCTGTTGAACACTGTCATTCGAACGTTTCTCTCCATAAAAATTCCATCTGGTAAGGATACCCATTAGAAGAACAAATCATCCACACTTTATATCCAAAACGAATTAGCGTTGTTAGAGTGTGTAGGCGGGTTCTTCATTGGAGTAGTCCACTATTCCACCACATACACATACTCGAAGGGCGAGCCTAAAATTCTTGGATGGAAATCAGCGGTTATTAGGGGGAAACAAAGTTTGAAAACATTCACTGATTTGGTATCAGCTCAGGCATCGAACCATATTTATACCGCCATTGTCGCCTATGGAGTGGGTTTAACCTCGTTCCGATTTGGATAGGTAACTATTCTCACTGTGATAACAACAACATTGAGAATAGAAGGGAACAGACGCTCGATGTTATTCAAAACGAAACTTGACTCGAGTATTATCTAACTATTCATGAGAGACCGGCTTTGCAGGCCCTTCGAAAAGAGCTGGTTATCAGGCTGTGAAGTCAATTACGGTGGCATGTGCGATGACGCAACGGACAAGGACGCGATAATGTGAAGAGAACAATAGTCCAGTAAACGTTTTGACTTTATCTGGTCCTGAAACAAGCTCGAATACAAGCGGGATCGGGACTCCACCTCGAACCGTTTTCCAAGTTGATAGCGATGAGAGCAGACAAAAGACGTTTAAGAATTCCTCATCGTTTCTTCTTTCGTTCCATTGTTTGAGAGCTGGAACGCGAGGTACAAGCTGCAACCTCCTCATTGCCCTCGTTTGGCAACTTTTCCCAAACAATCGCCATCAGCTGAGCGCGCGCCCAAAGATCTGTCACCATCCTGAGTATCCAAAATCTCAAACAAAGTAGCTCTTACGGTGATGAGACCGGTACCTAATCCGTTCCTTGTGGAACAAAATACGATTCTGAAGAGTATACACTATTTCTTCAAGTTATTCCTATTATGGAACATTTTGAAGAATTTTTTAAGACCATCCGCAGCTTTGTACGACCAGCCGTTCTTTCGCAATGAGGGCTCAAAGTTGGAGCAGATCAAAAGTCGTCAACATGAGGGTGAATCATGCGGCAGCCTGTCGGGTCAATGTTCATACTGCCCAAATGATTCGATCAGCACATGGTTTTCTAGTATCGAGTTAATTATTAATAATTGATAATTATTATTGAAAATAATGACGAGAGATGTTTTATGTGCCAACGTTTCGAAGAATTTATTTCTTCATCATCAGGGCCTAAAATCAGTTTCACAATGTAAAATTGATAGAATTTATTGTTATATGTAGGTGTTTTTACAACGTGGAATATAGGTACTAATTAAATGTAATATTAGTATACTAGTATATTCACATACTTAGTATATTCCCCGTTGTAAAAACACCTATATCAATAACTTCTATTAATTTTACATTGTGAAACTCATTTTAAGAACTCATAATGACGAAATAAAGTCTTCGAAACTTTGGCACATAAAACATATCTCATTTGACCGACCCTGGACATCCCTCATCATTATTTTTACTGACGGTCAACACATCACACACAATTATTATTAATAATTATTAACAAAAAATAATAACTAACAATAATTAATAATAATTTACACTACATGATGATAATTATGAATTATTAATGATAGTTCTTAATAATTATTAATCTATCATTTTGTGAACTATACAGAAGGGTGATCAGATTCTGCACAAAGAAGATTATAAACCGGAGTGTCAAGAATTTGCAGAGTTTTATGCTGAATTGCCCGTGCGCATCTGACCTTTGTAGAAAACATTCCCAACACCCAATTGTCAGTTTTTGATTGTTTCAAATTGTTAATAGTAGCTCCACGACAGTGTGTCAGAGGTATTACCGTCAAAATGAACTAGAATATGGGGTAAATTTGGTAACAATCAAGAAGGGCCCAGATCTGATCTCTTTTACCTCCGAGTACATGTCAGGTACGACGTAGTAACTATAGAATAATAATTGTTGTTGGAATCTCCTGCATATCGGTAGATTACCTCTGGTTTTAGAGGACTTATTTACTGTTCGTGATCTATTGTTGTATTATTCGATGTAGCTTGGAAACTTACAGTAGAGTTACGAGCCGAAATTTACAACCGGGCCATGTAACCGCCTGGACTTTTGAAAACTTTCTCGACCACAACAGACCGATCTTTGTGTTTTCTAACTTCACTCGCGATCCTTATTCGGGGAATCCTTTTGGTGAAAACTCGGAAAGAAAGTATTTTTTCTCCATATTTTCTTAGAGCCCGCTTTCGAAAGCGGCGATCGATAAACGAGACTAATGCAGGATCTCGAGGCGAATGGGTGGTTTACCTTTCGGGTTCACTGATTACGGCAATCATTACTAACCGAGAAAATTACAGAAACTATTTATCACGGGGCTAATACCGTGCGGAAGGAAAAACATTTATCATCTCCTACTTGGGCACTAACCGGCTGTTACAACAACAAGTTGCTGATCGCTCTGAAGCTCAAGTTATACACTTACGAAAATGTCATACAAATTCGTTTGTACGGCTTTGTTGGTGACGTACAGTGTTTTTTTGTCTTCTTGATAAGTACAAAATTGAAATAAGCGCCGTTTATGAGCTTAGAGTTCAACTTATCGTCGATGCTCCTATGGTAGGAATGAGGCATTTTATTTATTTTTTCTCACCTCAGAATTTATCTCCGTGCGATCCAAATTCGATAGGTGTATTCATGACACCCGAACGTTATTTTTGCAGGCGTATCCAAACAGTTTAGCGAAAACCGTGGGGTTCGCAAGGCACTCACGTCCCAATCTCAGAGAATCCCAGGATGGAAATATACCGTGGCCCACATTTGAATTTCATCTCTCAACTTACAGATATTTCGTAATGGTTGGACGAAAAGTGAGAGAGAAACAATTTTCGTGTTTTAGCAGTCGTGGGGTTGGAAATTCATCTTGCGATTGAGATATCATATATTGAGAAACGTCACCCCTGAGGATATGAAATGATAATATTATGGAGAGTGGTTTTCTTTTCTGCCTTCTGGTGGGTGATCATTTGGTGTATTCACTGTGTCCAAGCCCTCCTTGTATCTAGGACAAGGCCGGGACACATAGAAGGGACGTTATAGAGGATTTCTATTTCACTTTTCGGATGGTGACAGAACAATGAAACCCCTCTGAATATTCTTCGTCGTCTCAGTGGTCATCACACTCTATGGGCCTCTGGTTGGCTGAGAGACGGTTTAAGTTCTGTAGTGTGATGCACAGTACAGTATAATAGTGGGTATAACCACATGCGATGTACTGGACTTAGGACACCCAGGTAGTATGCTATCTGAAAACCTACCTTGAGCACCGTCGAGGGTCATGTTCTATTGCACTCAATGGGATGCCTACCTCTACCTACGGACTATTTAGCCTTAGTCCAAGTTGCGAACAGTACCTACCGATGCCAGAAATAAATAATAACATGAAGTAGGTACTTACCACTGAATATTCGAACTTAACTTCTTTACATGGACACGAAATGTATCTCAGATCTCAGTAAACTCGACATTATAAAACAATGTGTTGTTTGAGTCAGCTCCCCAGTACGAAAATAGACCCGACTTTTTATCGGCTCTACGATGGACAGATCACTATGAACGAACTGATAGTCGTAGAAAGCTCCAGATGGTCTTGAAAAATTCTCTGAATTGAACTCTATTTACATGCCCACAGAAAACCAAACTGTCACATTTAAAGGTGTCGAGATATGTCGTTTTCAAAATTTCAAAATCCTTGGGCTGGTCCAACTCGTAACCCAAATTTCATAATTATAGGGCAACGCTAACTGGGCTAAGTGGCATATTATGCGGATATGTGGATGGACGGATATATTTTCACTCGATTTTTTGAATCTACGTATAATAAACCAAAAACTCAATATCTCAAAACTATTAGCTGTTCTCCAGTACAAACATTGAAGCTCTACCTTTGAGCCCTCATTGTGAGGGGTGATTACAATTTTATTTGTTATGGTCGATTCCAATGGATAATAAATCAAAATCATGCGTCGGAAATAAGAAACATCTCGATTTTTTTTTCCTTGCAAATGTGACGGAATATTGATGAAACATTATACAAATCCCCTCGGATCGAAGAGGAGAGATAATGGAATATGGGAAATATTATTTTGGCGTCAACTTCTGGCTTTCGTATTTGTATTTTTCTTCCTCCCCAGAGCCGGAACCCGGAAGACTAATGGCTCTGTTTTGAAGGCGACCCAGTTTCCAGGATTCCGGCCTTTTCCTACCCTCCAGTCGTATTCTTTCCCAGAAATCCCTCCCAATTATCTGATAGGCCCTAGTTGGTTTCCGCCTACCCATGTCCTGCTAGAGACGCTGGATTTTTTTGTTCCTTTTCTTTCTTTCTTTCCGTCGTTTTCTTCTCAGAGGGGTTTTTTCCAAGTCTAATGTTACTGGATTTATTTTTCTCTTTCCATCCCCGTGTCTTCTTTCCCTACGGTCGTAAGTCAGCCGTCGGCTCGTAAGTCACGGGTTGTTGGTTCTTAGGCCATGTCCGGACCTCTTCATCACCTGCAGCACTAGGGACAATTGGGCGGTTGAAGAAGCCCGGGAAATCGTTCTATCTCCTCTCCCGAAATCGACCACTTCTTCTTATTCTTCTAGGACTCGTGTAAGGACCAACACACTGAGGCCCGATCCAATCTACCAACTGCCGCTCCTCCAATCATTTTCCAATATAACGACTATTTCCCCCACAATTCAATGAGTGTCACTTCCCACCGCTGTACCCCAATCCTCGTTCACGACATGAATTCCCTCAAATTTGAAAATAGCAACTCGATCATTATTAGGTGCGCGCTTTACTTCAGCTGCGTTCTTCGCTATAATATATATATTATAATGTTACGATTCTTAAAATTTAAGAATAGTAACATTATTTAATATTAATAATAAATAATATTTTAATATTATTTAATATTAATATTTATATTTGAACAAGCAATTCTTGCATTTGATGAGTTGAAATGTTCAGGCTGTGTTCCATGGATGACCTACCCTTTTGACCAGAAATTGAAAGCAAAGATACCCCCCATATCATTACCACCTCGCCAAATGCGCCAATCTGCTTTTTTTGGTCATTTTCGTTTTAATGCATCTACACATACGCCAAACGAATTTCTTATTTTTTAAACAATCCGCTGGTAATTTCGTATGTTGGCTCTGTCGTGGTGTGCCCAACTCAGGGTAGCCAATCATGTACTAAAACAAAAATTACCAAAAAAAAGCAGATTGGCGCTTTTGGCGTGGTGGTAACGACAGGCCTTCTTATCTTCAACCATTACAGTCCCTGCCTTACATATTGGTTTCGTGCGTAAAGTTCCTTCCATAGAATGCTAGTAAGTTGAATGAGGTGAAAACCACAGAACCCCAAATCATTTCGCCAATGCGGTGATCTTGATGGTTTTACAGCCAATCTCATTTTAAATACTGGGATTTCAACATAATATGTGTTTAAATTATAATTTATAATTGATTGGCGAGAAAACAGATGACTATCGCAGCTTGCGAGTTCAACATTATTGAAGCTCAAGTCGTGGAATTTGACATAAATGAGTACGAACTCATGAGATTGGCTCAATGGAACATCAATCCTGGCGCAAATCTAAATTAGACTTGATGCTTACGGGCTAACATTCAGGCCACATGAACAATATGGTAACTAAGTAAACCCTACAAGAGTGGGTTATATTTCACTAGTCGCTTATGGTCCGTGATGTCGGAGGTCTATGAATATCGATGAAATGTAATATACATCAATTTTCTCAACATTATTAAGAATGAAAACGAACATTTTATGGCAATACAAATCAAGTTTTTTGCTACTCTATTCACGATATTTCTCTCGCCTCATATTTTACTTTACTCGTTAAAAACTTTCAGTGCTCTTTCAATCGAATAAGTTCATTTCAAGTTCCAAGAGCACTTGAGTGTTTCGAGAAGAAAGTTTCTTCGGCATGAATGACCCTAAGTGGCAGGTCAATAGACTGGAGTAGAACTATACTTTATAATAATAATGATTATAAAGTATAGTTCTACTCCAGTCTATTAGAGTCTACTCCAGAGAATGATTCGGTACGGAATTGTATGTATTCTCTTCAGAAATACACTTGTGTACATTTATTCATAAAACCGTAGTACTCATATTAGTCCGTTCTAGGGGGATGTCTGGAATAACGATGATGATGCTTAGAGACTCTAGCCTAAACTTTCCTTTCTGTCGTTCATATAGTCAATCATGGCAAAAGCATGTTTTTCAGCTTTTCCGTCGATCAGTGTTTTCTGGATCGAACATACTGAGCAAGTAACTTTGATTCCAAAATTGTATATTTGTAAAGTGAAGCTACAAACATGAAATGTAATGTAAGCATAATTTTATATGGGCAGCATTAGGTAGGTACATATTCTCGTTCATCCAAAGTTTAATGTGTTTTTTTTTTCTCGACATCTGTCCAAAGTGCAGTACTGTACTGATTGTAACAATCAGTGCAATATCTACGCTGGATATGTCGTTTATTAGTCTAGTCATTAGATAGCAAAATGGACGGGTAGATCCAAAATGTAGTGTATAAGGTTTAATGTTTTGAAATGGTCCATAGTGATGCCAGTAAAGAGTATGCTAAGATGCCTACCAGGATATCACGTTTTATAAGCATAAAATTACGTACTTTCCCTAAAGTTACATTTAAGACCATATTCAGGGCGCAACGGTGGCTCAATAATCGGATATTTTGGTGAGCAACCTTAGAGAAAGTTTACAGGCATCACTATAGACAATTTAAAAAAATAAAACCTGTTGGGGATAGACTTGAGGTCTCTATGGAATAGACTTGGGATCTGTTGGTATTTGACTTAAAGGCGGGTTCACATTGGACGGAAAGTCTTGATTGCGTATTGCTCTGTGATTGGTCAAGGCCATGAAGTACACTCCCAACCTTCGACGCTGACCAATCACAGAGCAATACGCAATCCGGACTTTCCGCACCATGTGAATCCGCCTTTAGACTTGATGGGGATAGTCTTAGGACCTGTAGGGAATAGACATGGGATCTATTGGTATTAGACTTAAGACCTGTTGGGAATAGTCTTAGGTTCTGTTGGGAATATACTTAGGACCTGTTGGGAATAGAGTTAAGACCTTTTGGGGATGGAAAATGGATTTGTAGGGAATAGACTTGAGATCTGTTTAGAATAGACTTGAGATATGTTTAGAATAGACTTGAGATCTGTTTAGAATAGACTTGGAATCTCTTGGGAATATGTTTGGGAGAAAGGACAATGTTTCCAGTGCAGCCTATATCCGATCCGTCCAATGCGGTTACTGTGACTGACTTACTTGACAGAGGAGGCTCTGCGACGGCTGAGAGCGGAAAGGTCTCGGCTGACGATGCAGGTCGGGTCAAATCCTGGTCTGATGACCGCTGCGGCCAATTTCTCGACGCAAAGGGATCGGGAGCGGTCGCGGGCCGGCGGAACGTCGCGGCCGCCTTTGAGGCGGGAGACGAGCTGGAAGTAACGTTACATTCATGTCAACGCTCAACCACTGGACTCGTTCGTACTGCGATCCAGAAAAAGAGTCGAATCAACAACGCATGCCCAGTTTGAAGCCGATCTTGTGCAAGGCGAGTGTCGCCTCCAAGTTTTGATTGCAGTACGAACGACCCGAAACACAATCCTTTTGAATTCTTGACGATCATCATCATTCCTAACATTCTATATTTTATGAATTAAAAAAAACTGTTGTGAAACTAGTTTACTCTTCTTGGTCATATGCTTCGTAGTGGGTTGTCTACATCATATTTAAAATCCTCAGCAGAAGGTTATCCTCAGAATAGGTACATAAGTCACTAAAGGCACGTAATTATCTGACATCCCGTAAGATAAACTTGTTCGTAATTATTATTAATCAGGGACGGTTTTTGGGTTATTATCTTCGATAATGAACCATTGGAATCGCCAAAGAAAAATAATGTACCCCCTCTTGCTGGTGTACGTTTCAGAATACGTAGATTTGCACATTGCCCAGTTAGCTTTGTGCTGAAATTACGAAATTCGGTGTGCAGAAGCGGACCAACCTCATAATGATCCTCGAAACTTTTCATAACCCTACGTCAATGAGAAGGAGTTCAAAACAAATTTTGAAATATCAATGTAAAAAACCGTCATTTCTATACATCTGATAAATTTATGAACAGTAGGCCGAACGGCGGTTCAATCGGGTTTTCTTGAGCCCCTCGGACATAATGCGATAATCCATAGTCGTCAGGGGGGCTGAGAGACGGCGACGCACAAACAAATCACGCTCACGTTACGCAGTAATCATGCGTTCATTGAACTATCAACTTGATGCCGAAGTTTTACGTTTTCAAATGGCCGAGGGGTAAACGGGATCGAAAACGTCCTCCCACTTGACCCCGAGGGCCGATGAATTTGTTTGAAACGCGAAAAGGGGAAATGAAGGGGAGAAAACTGTGCCGGTGTCAAGGATTTAAGGAGTCTTGGCCCGAAAGACTCGAGATGGCTCGAGTGGGCTCTCCCAAGAGCTTAGCACACATTGTGAACAAGTACCAGATCCTTTCCCCTCTTCAACTCTTAATATCTACTAGATGGAAAGCCCGTAGGGGGAGGGAGGATTACTGAAAATACCTTCTTTAAGACGGAGATCGAGGAGAGGATATAGGAATTTTTTTCTATACTTAATAGGTTTCCACATGGAGGGTGCTTCGGCGTTGCGAACCTGAAAAAAGAGCTTTGTCGGTACCGGATATTGTATGTATATATAAATGATATTTCAGACCCACAAGGGTAAATCTTATTGGGAACAGGGCTTTCAGCGTAATGAATATCAAAGAATATTGGACTAAAGAAGAGTAACACTATGAGTATCGAAATTTTAAGATGTAAACTAAACAATTCAGTAGGTAATCTAATCAAGACCTGGTCGAGTTTCTTGAAATTGGATGTTGATGGTCTTGAAATTGGATTGGTTGATGAAATTGGTCTTGGTTGATGGAAATAGGATTGGTGATGTTGAAAGCGCTTAAAGCTCGTGGCTCCTCTCGCAATTTGAGCTGAGAATATACATTCATATTCCCTTCGAACAATTCGGCCTGCTATTTAATTTGTATTTTCTGATATTGTTTTTTTCGATATCTTCATTTATTGAAGAATAAAATAACAACCGAGCCAATCTACTCGCTTCACTTGGACACATAAATTACATGTTAAAGGAGTGGCAGTTCATCAGGTTACCCATTCACAATCCCGCTTGTCCATTAGTGATGGGCAAAACGAATGATTTCGATAATCGAATATCGGAATGGTTTCAACAATCGAATGATCATTCGAATGATTTCACTCGGATGCGAAGGGAAACCCACCGCCATTTTGAATCAAATGTAATAAGAATGGAAAATACTGGAACAGATCGGTATAATATGCTGGAACTAAAGGAAATTAAAAACCATTTGTAGAAATATTTTAGATGAAGCTCACCGGTTGACGATGTTCAAAGAACTTTATTTTTTACGTTGTTTTACACAGGTTGTTCGTAAAGACCAGACAGATGTTCATTTAGTGGAGGTCCAACAGTACCATTTGACTTTTGGGGAGGTGGGGCTCGGATTGAAGATACTAGGATAGGATCTCTAGTTCGATAAAAAGCTTGGATGTTTAGCTTCTTGAAGAAACAGCGAGTTGAATGCAATATGAATGCAAAATTATTCGAATGAAAAACGACCAATCGGCGTTCTGATTAGGCATCCGAACGAAAATCTCTGTTGTCAGCTTCGCGAAAATACCGCTCGTTTCGCGACTATACGAATGAAAAAGTATTCGAATGAAAATCGACCAATGGGAGTCCAGATTTGGCATTCGAATGAAAATTTCGGTAGTAGTAGCGATTCTCCTCTTATCACAGTTCCGTCGAATGAGAGTTGCGCGAATGCGCCGCCAGTTTCTCTACTATACGAATGAAAAAGTATTGGAATACTTGAAATCTCGCATCCGGATTACATCAGTTCATATATTACTGGTAACAGAGATATTGGCCTGTAGGACTTCTGGTCACTGGGAAAGTTGTATTTATTATGTACAATAGCTTGTTCTTAGCCTGCTCAGATAGGTGCTTCACCACCTGCCCTGTGATGATGTCAAATCCAGCTCTAATTTCTGCCTCTATCTCAAGGAGTCTAACAGGCTTGATTGGCTCAAAATCCCAACTTATGTTTCTCTGGTTCAAGTTTTCTCAGCGGTTTGCCTAGGGAGAGGTTTGAACGTTTTCTCAAGGTGGTCCGCAAATAATTCGGCCTTTTGCCGTGCCCTTCGAGCCCAAGTATCATCATCAATTTTTATGGGAGACACATGTGTTTGGGGTCGTCCAAGTCCCTTAGAGGTTTTCCTTACGGTCCTGTATTTTCCTGTATATTCGTCTGCAGTTAAGCTATTGATGAACCGTCTTGACGTTTCATTCTTAATTTCTCTGATCAGAGCGCTCAGCTTGTTACTGATTCTATTCATATCCGCTTTGTCTTTAGGCGAATTGGTGCGAATTAATATTGATTGGATTGATTTCTTCGCTCAAAAGCCTCTGGTGATTTAAAACCTGACAAGTAATATTGAATAATTTAATATTACTTTAATATTACAGTAGCAGAAATCTCATCTGAGGAGAAGATATCATATTAGATAAGAGCTGGAACACCTTATATTGTTTATGTGATGACCATGTTACGTTCAAATACACAGAATATGTTGTACTAATATTAATATTTTAAAGGGGTAGGATATATTGATCGACGCAAAATGTAATGGCCTTTAATTTGACTCACGGTACGGATTTCCTTAGGATGCGTTGTTTAGGAGTTATAAGCGGAAAAATGAAGAAAGAAGTCCGAAAATGTGGAAGTTTTTGGAACACCAAAAGTTAAGCACAAGCCCTGGACTGGTACGAACTCAGATTATTCGTTTTCAAAATTATTCCAAGGTATTAGTACTATTTCCAGCTTTCCCCAGGTTACTTCGACGTACCCAGGTTACGTACTTCGAAGTACCCTCTTTTAGGTTTAATTTTACTGGGCTACATTTAAAAACATATTTACAAATCTAACTCAAAATATAGAAAACTTGGATTTCACGAAGAATACCCACGGCATACGATTTTTGAAGTTACATTAACTCAAATTTAAGAATAATTCTTAATTTTTAATTATTGTGCTTTCAGCGACCGTTCAAGGCCACAATCCTCTTGCCGTACCTCCAAATGCTCTAATCAACAAGACCACATTCATCTAAATCAAATCTCGTGCGATAGCCTGAAAACCCCTACGGTACGAACATTTCCGACCCGAGTTACTTCATAGTAGTAAATAAATTATTCTCATCAAACTTTTAATGGAACGTTGTTAACGGCGGTCGGGGAGGAAGGAGCCGTGATAAAGAGGCGTTTGAAGTATGACCAGTTTTATAATTAGGCGGAACTCCCCTATTCACGCCAATCTTGAGATCTGTGACCTGAAAACAAAGGGTAACACCGGAGTTCAGGTTTGTGCGATTCCTTTAATTAGGAGTATATAGTTGAGACACGCCCCAAGGCTGACGAGTAGGTCTTTGAAAACATGTTTGGACGTGTTTTAAGGTCGATGAACGAGAAGAATGGTAATCGAATATCAATTTGACTCCCGAAACTTGAGTTCTTTTGAAAAGCCAATAGCGTTTCAAATATCGAAAAGTGTGTAAAGGTTTGTTCGGACAGACAGTCCTGGACCGTTGTTACCAAGCCACGCCCCTTTTAGCGCGTTCGGACAGCCCCAGAACCGATCCTGGAACGTACGTTCATAATCCAAATTTCTTCACTTTTGACGCCTGGCAACATGAATCGCATTATAACCTTCTTTTCTGCGGGGTGCGCCTAGATTACAATGCTCCATGAGAATATTAGGGATCCCAGAAGGTAAACCCTTAAGTAAAGGAGAAAGTAATTTGTATATAAAGTATTTGTAGCTCTCTCGATCGAAATATAGTGGACGATTATGGTTTCATTTTCACCATCTCTATTATGAAGGGTTTCTCTAAAATGTATCGACAATCGATTAGTTGCTTCACCTCAGGCAAACTGGATATCTGAAGTTCATTGTGAAGCTCATTGTTCGTTCAAGATTATAATCACGATTACAGGTAGCTGTAATATTCCAGCTAATGACCAGTCTCGACAAATTACCCACTTCAGTAGCTAGTGGCAGGTCAATCTCTAGTTAATAGCTCCTTGGGGAGAACAAGTACACGATCGAATATGACGATAAGCAAATCGTGAATATTGAAATTCACGTGAAACAATGTACATTTTGGGGTTTCATTACGTAAAACACGCACTTTCACACCATTTATTAATGCCGAGATATCTATTATAATCCATTGAGGAAGTCCCTGTAACCGGCTCATAAGATTTACTCGTACCTACATCATCTTGGGAGACTCAGAAGCAAAAACACTTTGTTAGATTTGACTGCAACATTGTTTGGAAATCAGTGGCGAAGTGTGTATGTGCGGGGGCTTATAATTATTAATTAAAAAAAAAAATCCAGTTATGCAGCATGGCTATAAGAGCAAATTTTCGGAAAAATGACTGGTTTTATATAAAATTTCTCCATTTTACTGGTTTCATAACAAATTTTGTTTCCATTTTTTGTCGAGTAACACCTCAGTTTATAGATTTTTCAACGCCGAACACCACGGTGAAGTCAGAATTACGGTATCTCATTCCGTAATCAGATTGAAGCAGATGAACCATGAAGAGCATCTCAAGTAACAACCACGTTTCTTCACCTTCAAAGTTCTCCAGTTTGAGAACGGAATGAGATATTGCAATACTGACTTCAGTATCGTGTTCAGAATATAAAAAAAAATTAAAATGAGGTGTCACTTGTCATACTGTTTGTTTCATTTTTAAAATTTTTAAACTTTATGGGTTAAAATGTGGCGTGGCCAAAATGAGGTTAAAACTCATTCTTATTCAAATTTTCCCGCCACATAAGATGGTTAGCATGAACTTGCTCTCCGTAGACATCTAACATGATAAACAACGAAAATTGAAACAGGTTTCATCAACATTCAACTAGGTTGGCCACTTGTTTTAGCGAATTTTCGAAGAAAAGGAAGCTATTGTTCTCGGTCCAAAATTTTTAAAACTCGAATTTCCGAAAGATTTTTGCGCCGAAATCCGTTTCAGACCATCCTGAATTCACTGCCAAAAGACACAAAAAATCATATGTATATATTTATGTATTTATGTATGTGTCATTCCAGACGATAACTCTCGATAGAATTGAGATAAAAAGTTCAAATTTGCACACAAAATCTGTCTTGGCAATCGACAGGCTAAGTTCGAAGATGGGCAGAATCGGGCCACTCTAAGGGGGGTGTAGGGGAGTTTTAAGGGGGGGAAAATTACCCATGAAGTCCAAATTTGAAACAGTCTGACATGTGACACCTCATTTTAAAGGTATTTTCATGCTGAACACGATGGTGAAGTCAGAATTGCGATATCTCATTCCGTTCTCAAACTGGAGCTCTGAAGGTGAAAAAACGTGGTTGTTACTTAGAGATTCTCCACGGTTCATCTGCTCTAATCTGATAACGGAATGAGATATCGCAATTCTGAATTCACCATCGTGTTCATCGCTGAAAAAGCTATATACTGAGGGGGATTTTGGGGAGTTTGGGGGGGGGAGGAGCATCATCTACCCATTAATTCCCAAAATGAAACAGTCTTCAAGTGACACCTCAATTTAAAGGTTTTTTTAGGCTGAACACGATGATGGGGTTTTTGGGAATTTTGGGGGGGGGGGGGATTACCCATTAATTCTCTAACTGAAACAGTCTGACATGTGACACCTCGTTTTAAAGTTTTTTTCATGCTGAACACGATGGTGAAGTCAGATTTGCGATATCTTATTTCCTTCTCAAACTGGAGCAATTTGAAGATAAGGAAACGTTGATGTTCTTGAGATGTTCTGTTCGGTTCTCGTCTAATCTGATAACGGAATGAGATATCGATATTCTAACTTCATCATCGTGTTCAGAGTTGAAAAATCTATAAACTGAGGTTTAGGAGTCAAGGAGTTAGGTGTATGTTTATCATTTTACATAGAAATAGTTATTTCTTCGAAAATTCGCTCTTATAGCCATGCTGCATGACTGTGGATTTTTTTATTTCTCCTGAAAAGTTTGGTAGTTTCGTGGAATTGTTTAGGCGACGATTTGTAATTTTTGATGTAAAAGCCATGTCTTTTGGCAGTGAATTCAGGATAGTATGAAACGGATTTTGGTATAACCTTTTTGTTTTTTGGGAAATTCGAGTTGTGAAAATTTTGGACCAAGAAAAAGATCTCAGATGAAAGATGAAAAGACTTTTGTTAGAGGGTTTGAAACTATTTTCAACACTGTCTTACTTGTTATTAATTAGTAGGTATACTTTGAAAAGATTTCCGGACCCCTCCCCCTCTCTTCCCCGAACGAAATTCCTTGTTGGAATCCGCTCAATTGTGCTTTAAACGTTCCTGAACCTGACAAACTGTGTTTATTTCAGGGACAAAATAGAGATTTCATTTTGCTGTGTGTATTGGTATACTACGCGCACGTATGATGATTCAGATATCTGATGGTTATTGGATTATATTCAATTAGCGCTCGACGTCTAATGCAAATATGTAGCGTTGATTGTATGTATATCTGCCCTGCAACAATCCGGTTTTAGACACGTGTTTTTCGCGTGTTAAGAAGTAAATTTTCTCACACTGAATTACGCAGAGAGAGCTCTCCGCCTATTTGAGGAGCTTCGATCCATCAACTCGGGCTCCGCTTAAATTTAATCGCGTGTTTACTTTGCTGGTAACTCGTATTCCAGGGATTGGAATCGGAAAACGCCGTGTGCGGCCTCTGCCGGACTATAATTAACGCGTTTTCCGCTCGGATCACAATTTAGTGTTTCATTGGTAGTCCAGAGCCTTGTGCAAAACACCGGGGTGTGCTGGACTCAATTCCAAAGTTAATGAAAATTTGAGGGGTTGTTTGGGGATGGTAGAGGGTATGTTTGCTGAATTTTCGAATACGAGGACCCTGAGCTCTTTACCGGGGGGGTTACGATTTGTTCGGACTGTAAATGGTTTTTTGCTCATATCTTCTAAACTATGTGAATGAGCGAAAATCAAAGAGTAAACCACGGTAAAAAAGTTTTTAGCTGAACGATAACCGAGATACAGGCGGTCTAAAAAAAGTAAAATGTGGACAAATTCGGGTGTTGGGATAGTAAAATTATATTTTAAACGCATATTTATGCATTAGTACATGTATTATCTATAACCCTCTTATTATCTGTAACCCTCTTGAGTGTCTTAGGGCCGGTTTCACCATGTTCGAGTTAAAGTGAAGACTTACTAACCAGTATAACAGAGTTATTTAGCAACTAGGCGTTAGCGATCGCTTCGCTTTCCCCACAACCTTTTGGTTCTAGACAGCTTTTCCCGCTTAAAGATACTGATACTGGTGATAACAACTGAAAAAGATTCATTTGGTTGACAAATGTTTGCATTCACTTTGAAGCACTCATTTGGTCCAAGTGTCATTATCTCAATAAAGGGGTTGGATCGGATGAAAAGCAGTGAAATCGCTTGAAAAAGGGTTTCATTGTGTTCGTTCACAGACGAACGAATTTCATCCCTTCACGCAAAACTTATTTTCAATCAAATGTCAATTTCTGTTTTGATTAATTGAAAGTGTTTTGCGACCGACTGATTCGTTTTCCAAGCAGATAAGAATATTTTTAATGTACGAGGGGCTTGTCAAAATCAGGTTCTTTTATCGCATATCTCCGTTCAAAATGAAGCGGAAAGCTTGAAACTTGGAGGAAATTTTCGTTTGGGTGTCCTGACCACACTGTGAAAATTTCAATGCGATTCGACAACTTGCACGTTTGTAGTTGCAAAACATCGTACAAATGAATCCTGAGTGTAATTGCAAGAAAACATTTATACGCCTTTGGAAAGAGGTTGATAATCTAAACAAACCTAAATCGGTTTGTAATTCTCAAATTAAATGCGCCGTTGAGTGAATGATGTAAACTCGAATGTACGTCAATCGGAGCAGGGCTGACACCAATTAATTACAATCGGACCAACTGTTGATAAGCTGTGTACTTCATCATCCATCATGTTACGAGCTGGGCGAACAGATGTTCGCGAACGAGTCAAATTCTGAAAAGATCCTTACGAAGTGCGGACCTTGAAACTGATAATTATAATTACTATCGTCCGCTACTTCGTCGTTATACTTATTATTTTCCGAGCTACATCGATAATACGAGTCGCTAAATGTGTCAGGGCCCAACGGATGCTCATTGTTAGTGCGTGTAAACTGATTTTTTCGGAACGCGTTGTCAGTGACCCGAATTCAACGACGGGGTTTTCCGAATATTCTGATGGAGCGTGTGGAAGGACGAATGGACACGACCTGACTTTAATAATTAAACCGTTGAAACTCGGGATTTTTCGTACGTCGTAATTTAAACGGAGAAATCTCGTCAAAAATCGTTGTGTAGCGCGGGCCGTAGTTAAATACGTCAACAAATCTGAACTTTTGACCCTATTTTGACGTGGATATGTCTCATGTCTCATGTCTTGATGTGACAAAACCACTTGTTGTTTAAAATCAGCTGTCCCAACTTGTCACCATTCACTCTCGAGTTGACAATTTTTGATCGGCGTCACCTTTGAGCCCTCATTGTGAACGTCCGGCTGGTCGTAATACTCTTTATATTTAATCGATAGGTCATTGTGTACATTCCATGCCAATCGTTGAAGACGCAACACGTGCTAACTGACATTTGGGCAAAGTGGGATTATTATGCAGTCAGAAGCGAAATCTAGTGCTACTTCAATGAAGATAGTTTCAGAAAAAAACAACCGAATACGCTCAAATCGCAAAAACTGATACCATGTGATATCTGATTATGGAAGGATTCAGGACGGTCTGAAACGAATTTTGGTAAAAAATGTTTTCGGAAATTCGAGTTTTAAACATTTTAGACCGAGATCCTCGATTTTCTGTTTTCTACGAGCCTTCTTTCAAGTCAAATCTAAATTTGAGAAAAAAATCAAGATTCACCTACCTACCTACCTACCAATCAAATAAACCGTTTTTTTTTTAATCCCATAATTTCATTCACAGATACCAACCTTAAAATCATTAAAGATGAAGAAATTCTTTAAAAAATATAACCCTTTTGACCAATGTGACGACAACAATATGAGTTTCTAGCTGCGTTTACGAACATTTTTGAAACGCCAATACCTGAACCACATGAAAATATCGTAACCAGCTGAGACTTATTGGAAATGTAGTAAGCTCAAGTTATAGGCCCAATTTAATAAAATAATTTCGACAACAACTTTTGTCTGCGCGTGCGTCCGAAAACGAAGGTTTTCATAGATCTCGAGTGAAACGACCTCTAAAAAACTCCTGTGACTCGGAAAAAGAAAGAATTCGAACGAAGAATAACTTCAAAGACCATTCAGCTATACGCCGACTGCTTAGTTATACAAACCACTGGTTCAGAGCATTTTGTAATTATTTCAACGAGACCTTCAATCAGGTAGTTCGCTCCAAATGAAGCAATTCAGTAATAAAACAATAGGGCCAAATTTGAGTTTTCGAGTAGGTAAATAATACCTACAAAGGAATCGAGGAAAAACTCAGCAAATCGAACAACCGGAATACGAATAAATACCAAATCACACATTTTTGTGAATTTTTCCAAAAATTGATTTATTTGCATGTTTTTGTGAATTTTACAAAACATTGTCTTATTTTTCAATGAATTCCCCTTACATTTCTCCTTTTTAATATAAATTTGACAAAAATTCCAATTCTTTAGATGAATTTTACTAAAAGGTTTATTTATTTCTTAAATTAGGTAGGTATCATTTAATTATAAAATTAGAATTGCAGTAGAATTTATTTGGAAAAAGTCTAAATTTCCATACCGAAATTAAATTCTTGGGCGAATCCAATGGTTCATTATTTAAGATAATAAACTAAAAATAAATAGATATTTCAGTAAAATTCATCTAAAAAGTTTCAATTTTAGTTAAATTTATAGTAAATAGGAGAAATGTTATTGGAATTCATCCAATAATTGCACAATTTTTTTTATAAAATTCACAAAAATATCTGAATTTCTGAAGAAGTTCACGAATAAATGTGAATTTCTGATAACATTCACAAAAAATGTACATTTCAGTAGAAGTTTTACAGAAAAAATAGAATTTCAATAAATTTATTGTAAAATAGTAACATTTGTGTGGATAAAATTCATTCTTATCCATATTCATATTTTTCGATTTATAAATTTTATTCGTACCTATTCATATTTATGAATATGAATACGCCCATTTCTGCTCAAAATAGTTGTCAATACAATGTATGTCATACTAATAAAATTTGATGATCGTCAAGAATTGCTAGAGGGTTTGAGAGGGGAAGCAGTTCCATTGATACCTTGTCAAGGGCGGAAGGGTGGTAGAGGGGCATCTCATGTGAGGGGCAGAGGCAAAGGCGGCATGGCCCGTCCAACATGCGAACGGTCACCGTTTAAACTGCGTCCGGAACGCACCGACTTGAACCGAACTGACAACTGACTGACCGGAACAGCAGTCGGGGAACGGGCGACCTGTGAGGGAGCCGTCGGGCGCCTGCGTCGGCGTCTCGGAAAGGGGGCGGGCTTTCCATTCATCGCGGTGCATCCGTGACGTCACGGCTTCGGCCCATCTGTGACGTCACGGATGTCGCGCGGGTTTTCAGGCGGGGTCACTGACGACCGGGAAAACCCTTTCGAAACGAGGCAATTCATGTTTGAACGGGTACAAAACGTCGAAAAGTCGAATGGAATTCCAGTCATGCGGCATGGATGAATGAATGCATTTTTCTGTCCATGAAAGAAAGATCTAGATCTAGGATCTGAGCCGAGGGTGTCAGTTGTAACTCAAAATCCAACAATATTTTCTTATTAAAATCAAAATAATCTTGTGTACAATCGTTTTTCATGGTAACTACATGATAGTGGATAAGCTGAACTGAAATGGAATGAAAACCTGTTTATTCCTTGAAATAATTATAATGATACTTAATTAAAATGATTAAAAATCTGAAAACCTGTTTTAGCGAATTTTCGAAGAAAAGGAAGCTATTGTTCTTGTTCCAAAATCTTCACAACTCGAATTTCATATTTATATATTTATAGTGGAGGTTGTTTTGACTAGGAAACAGTAGATTGCGGGTAAGGATGACCAACACTAGTCGTTGTTATCATTCGGTTTTATTACGACGTTTCGATCGTGGAACTGGGCCACAGAATTGGGCCACTCTAAGGGGGAGGTTTCGGGGAGTCTTAGGGGGAAAAGATTACTCATGAATTCACATAGTGACACAGTCTGACAAGTGACAAGTCATTTCCATTCTCAAACTGGAGATCTTTGAAGATGAAGAAACGTGGTTGTTACTGGAGATGTTTTTCATGGTTCATCTGCTCTAGAGTTAAAATTTGACTACATATTAATTAGGTCTATAGACCTACTAGGTATATTAAATTTAGCAAAATTGTACTGTTATATTGATAATAATAAAGTTTTCATTATTAAAAAAATATATAAAATCTTCCCTAGTCTGGCAACGGATTGAGATATCGCTATCCTGAATTCACCATCATTTAGAAGATATTCCACAGAATAAGTGACCATTTAGATAATTTTTCACTTTTTGGAAAAAATGGCCTTTTTTTAAAGGGTTTGTCTTGAGAACGAAGAATCGTAGAAAGCTCGCTTTGGTACAAAATCGCAGCAAATTTAGTCTTCTTTCAAAGTTAATGAAGTGACCCTACCCGTCAGAACAATTCTTCATGGAGATATGGAGCGAAAAGCGAAAAAGTGCGAAAACAGCATGGTTTTTCGGCCATGACGGCCATTTCCCGGGGTCTTAGGAAGTTGGAAATCTAGATTACGAGTATTACTACTGGTTGACATCCTAACAACGTATCAAACACTCAGAACGTCCGGTTTTCTTGCAAGCAAGACCCCCTTTTCATGTACATCTTGACAGGACTAAAGTGGTCTAAAAATGCATTTTAACTAAATCATTTCATGTGATTTAGGCTTCTGTGTGAGTCAAAGACAAGACTTGTCTTAGTGATTTCTCTTTGTTTTTTACCATCTACGTCAGTAGAAACCACGATACAATAGAGAAAATCATCCGACTTATAATATTGTTGGCATGATAATAATTATTATTACATGGAAGCCAAACCGTATCTACTGCCAACAAACTACTTTATACCACCACCACATTCACGGCAGCAGGAACTTCACTTGGAGGTGGTTGAATTTCAGTTCCCTCACGCTCTCTCCAAAAGATTACTCATAAACCGTACAGGTCTTTATTAAAAACTCCTTCCTAACAGCATTTCGTCTCAGTAATGATGCAAATGTAACATTTGAGCACTCGAAGGGTTATTAAATAACAGAGAGCAAGTTTCGTTCTCTACAAAGATGAGGTGCCGTTGGCCTGAGTACAACTCACGAAATCCGAGCTTATAATCGGTAGCTTTCCCGTGGATTTCGTCGAGTATTATACGTGTTAGATTGCTTCCTGAACTAGAACTTCAGCCGTGTAACTGGACACTATGCAGCGTAGTTCAAATGCCGTTTTATAACTCTCAGAAGCGATACAGTACCCACAACCAACATCAAAGGCTCATTTCCATCTGTGAATACTACAGCACTATCCGACCATCTACTATGCTCATGCAACCTCCCATTTACCTTCAAATAACCGGTAAGCTCTTGATCGTATTCTATTTACATTCAACCCAAAACAGAGTAAGTATACATCTTATTAAACCCAATACTGCATCGTTTAGCCAAAATGAGGGTAACCCTGAGAATAGCTTGATTACGTTGAATCTCAAAATATGTATTATAAAGAAAACATTATGAATTTGTTAGACGGATTCTATTTGAATTATAGAGACCTATTATGAATCTGTTATACGGATTCTATTCGAATTATACAGTTCTATATGAATCTGTTAGACGGATTCTATTCGAATTATACAGTCCTATCCGTTAACAATGTACCCATGTGCTCCTGTTAAGATTGTAACCACGATTTTTGGTATCGATCTTCTAACATGTTAATACCGAGACCTTTGATGTACGATATATTCGTGATCAGCGTAAAATTTCCTATAAGACCTCCAAGTTATTCGATAACGTTTGGAATCACTCTGCATAGCAATCACTCCTCGGTGTGGCCGTAACGCCCCGATTCAGCCTTCTAATAGGTAAGTAGGTTGAGAACATTGGAAGGAACTCAGTGGTTATCTCGCTCCTCAAGGAAATTGAAATCAGTCGCAGGTCCTGTTGTTCCCTTAATGAACAGGAGCGATGATGGACACCCGGCCATTGCTATCGATCTACGCTTTCCAACTCGCTCTAACCTCATCCTCACAACTTGAAGATATCGTAGAAACAACATGTAGATTAAACCTGATTAGAATTCAGAATACTACGAGTATTTGGGTCGTTTCAAAAGTAGGGGTCATTTCCTGTCACACAGCTCTTGTGTCTACAGTTTTTTTCATAAAAATTCCATTTTTTTTGGGAGGACATGATAGTATGGACTCTAAATTGTCCAACTAATTTGAGGTCAAAAAGTTTATTATTCCATAACTAAAATGAGTTAATTACCCCATTTTCTCTTTCCCTACTCATGTCACAAGGGGTAGGAAAGGAAGTTTCCAGATTTTTATGTTAGCCCAAACTGTAAAGGAAGTTGTGGCGCACAATGTAATATACATAATAAAGGTTAGTAAGAATAGGGTTATGGCATCTACTGAACGTAGCCGACTATTGCAAAAGCCCAAATTTGATGAAGGAGTACATTCAATCTTTGCCTGATACTTACAGTATGCCCGAGGAAGAGAAAATTCTCAGATATAGACAAATGAAAGGAAAGGAGAGGAAGCACATGAAACGACTGGCTGTACATTCGACATTAGGAAAAATGGGGGAAAGGAGAGAGAGAGTTATTCTTTCTTCAAGAAAATAAAATAAATATCCCATGGTCTTATAGGTTTCCCACAAGAGAGACATTTTCTTCTCACTCTCTAATATAAACGGTACGTGAGCGTATAATATTTTCATCGATCACCATCAAGAAGAAGTCCCAACCAATACTCAACGTTGAGAAAATCATTCTCAACAACTTTTGACGCACGAATCGTCAAATTCAACCCTATCGGTACGTATTATGTGACTGTTTACATTTCTGCGCAACACGGGATTTTTGTTTTCAACCTAGTACCCAAGTTTAGAAATGCAACGTTCCCCAGGGCAGCGAGGTGTTTAGTTCAGGGGTGGTTTAGTTTCAACCGATTGTTAACCAAGAACTTGGTACATTTTTTCAAGTGCAGCAATCTCAGATTCACATTATAATCCATGTAGTATCTGATTCAGCATCGAGACTGTATTGTAACTTCTTTACGAGCAAAATCATCAAAATAACAAATTTTCTGGTATAATTTCGTAACAAGACTGACAGCAAGGTTTTCAATATAAACAAAACATGATTTTACGAACATGTGTGTTGCCATAGTATATTACTGTATTACATTTACGCTCATATTGAGACAGTACATCCCATGTGGAGAGGAGATATTGGATAATTGTAATCCGTACATGCTCCGTGTAACTTCTATAACGCTATGTGTCCGCATGATGTGATTATTACCCCACACATTACCTCGATGCATTAATGGGATCGTCATATTGGTAAGTGGTATTACCAACCTACAAGCCCATCATGTCGCCTATAACCACTGATCAGCTTGGTCCAAATCTAGTAGGCATAACAAGTGCTAAATGTACATGATTATAACTCACTATCTGATAATATCAGAACACAACGCTCTGATAATATCAGAACAGTGCATAATAAATTCGGTACACCATATCAAGGTATCTTAAACTTATTTTTTGAACTGTTCTTAAAATGAACACTGTTGTTATAGGAACAAACAAATTGGTTTATACATCCACTCCCTATTGTAAATACAGGGCATTTTGAAATTCTAAAGTTGTACGTAAATTCCAAAATATTAAAGTTGAACGTAACATGAGAGAGAAACAATAAACATTCGACTGCAACGTATATAATGTAAATAGGTACGTATAAAAGTAGGTACATATTTAGGTACTCGTAGATTATATATAGATATTATCCTGTGAAGTTAATTCCTTCCCATCTTTAACAAGGCCGAATGGCCGGGACACCGGACTCATGCGAGGACTAACGCCAGTCCATTTGGACTGCTGGACCGAGTAACTGTGAGACTTGAGTTCAATTCCTGGACACGCTCGCGTTTCAACTCAGGCCAAGGCAACGGAATATACAAGGTACGATATAGCTTGGGGGACTGACGATCATGTAATTTTCAATTGATTGGAAATAATTGGATCAAATACCTCTGTGTGAAAAATCATCCGCTGTTCTTCTTCAAACTCACCTGCAACATGAGAAAATAAATCTATCAAGTTTTATATCAAGCGCCACACTCAAATTGATTCAAACAACTTTAATACGAATATACCTAAGAATCCGTTGGTTATACTCCGAATGAAAGACCATCAGCTGAAGATGATTCTATCTCAAGGAATTTAAATTACAGATCGACTGAATAATTGAGATAACAGGAAACTCGTTTATGTTTAGAGGTTTATAAACCTAAACAAAACGCGTCCGGGCCGGGAGGACGAATAAATAAACATTCCATTGTGGTTTTCTCGAGAGAATGTTAAATCCTCAGCGAAATAACTAGCTTGAAATATCCTTTGCGTCTGACACGAGGGATACTTTAAAATAGCAAGTTTGTTAGTGGCAAAAAAGTGTTGACTCTTGGAAACAATGTAGACCCCCAATGTTTACCTTAGAAGCCGACTTTATTACGGCCAAGCCGACCTGAAATGGATCCCAAAGCTCCACTGGTTAGCTATGTTGTACTTCAAAATAAACCAAAGCTAGTGAACTGGAGCATGTAAAAACTGTAGGTATAATCCCAGGTTTTAGAGGAGAAAACTTGCAACAATTTTCTATGTTACAAATGAAATGAAATGTACTCTAAAATCCAAAATACACAGGTGTATACAGTAACAAGAAAATACAGCATGCTGAAGTACACGTGATAACTGCAACTACCCCCCAGCGTAGAAGGCAGTTGGGGTGGGGAGGCAAACCGGAGAAAACCTTGTGATGACAATACAGCATCTCGTGTACCACATGTTTTTAACAAATATGTACCTACACATTGGACATGGAGACGGGAGGGAGATTTGAATAGAATAAGTTAAGACTTAGTGCATTCTCGTGTACTTATATCTAATATTATGTAGTAGGTATTTATTTTCAAATATAGTGTGATGGCGCAGTCTGTCGGACCGACAATGCGATCACAAATAAACCCGAAATAAACGTTTCATGACATGATACCAATTAAACCTTTTTGTGAATGATCTTTTGGGCTGTTACCGGGGAACGTAACATCTTTGGGAAAATACCTCTCCATACCACTGTGCCGAAACTCCTCGCCCTAAATTTTGCACCGAGGATTTATAGATGATTATAAGATCTTATAATCTCTTAAGAATCTTGAGACTCATAGAGTAAACGATTCCTCACACAATACAGAACATAACACAATCTCACTACTTTTTCTAACAAGTGACGATACTATAGATGTACCTCTAGTGTTCTGTGTAGGTACCTAACAGCAGAATTAGGGTGAAAGTGAAAAGAGAAGTGTATTTCACGAGAAAATATTTCTTACTCAAATCAAATCAAAAATCAAAAATTCTTTATTGTTTAAGGTGTTCCACCTATACAATGCATGGGCATTACCCACAAAAATAAAAATGAGCTTAAAACAACTTAAAGGGATTGAACAGTGAGTTCGGTAAGTATAAATCAAAAATAAATTTCCTAGCATCACATTGTGTCGACACACTCCGTCCTCCGGCAATGAAAAAAAAAAAAAAAAAAAAAAAAAGAAAAAACAAACAAAAGAAAACATATGAACAATGCACATGTCCTAGCGATTATAACAGGTCCAGGCCCACTTCTTCTAACAATCTCTTCTTAAATTTGCGAAAGCACAAAAACGAGAGGAAAAAAGAACATATCATCTTTGTTTCGGCGTCACTTTTGCCTGATAATAAATTTCTCCTGAAATGGTCAACACTCAGCCTTCTAAAACCGAAACACTTGAGTCTATGATGGGACAATACCGAACATTCACAGAAAATATGAGAGATTGTTTCCAACTTGTTACTGTTACACAAAACACATAATTTTTTCTGGTCGATTTCATATTTTTCCCCCTGGGTCCATACTCTGACAACGTTGCAACTCGACAATCTAAGAGATACTAGGATACGCTTCGCATGCAGAGGGACCCCAGAGTTGAGGTAGCTTTTCAAGTGGGAACCTGGGGGTGTCAGTTTACAGTACAATGTACTGTAGGAGGAGTGGTACATTCTTCCCAAATCCTCGTAAAGATATTTAATTCTTACTCAATCAAGACTAGAAACATAATATGTTATGGTCAACCACATTATGGTCAACCCACCTGAGGCCCTCATCTGTAATGACACCCAAGCATCTTGCAGAACCCCTTCCAATTTTCAGGTGTAAACATGAGTTGGAACTCACCCTGCTGCAGCTGTGGACACAAAGCAGTGAACACTCTGAAGAAGTGATCTGTGCTGGGCACTCTGATATAACTAACAACTGACTAGATTTTGTGGTACTGGGGAAAGTAATGAGTTAAGATGACTAGCTATCAACCAGTTTATTGAGTAGTAAGAAGGGTGGTACGAGAACGGCCTCTATAAACCGTGATGTCCGAGTTGCTGTTGGACAAATGTATACCTACTATACCTAAATACACTCACTAGCACCGATTACGGTTTTGAGCAGATGGATACGGATTGGTATATTTATAATACAAGTTATAATCATGAAAATATTTTGTGGGAATTCCAACAGAAACATTGTTTCGCTTGGTTGGCCAGATATGATCGTGGAGCAACAAGTGTTTTTATTGGAGTGTTTTCTACTATCGCTCAGCTCTGATGATTCATCGGTAGATTTCTAATACATTATTTATCAGCTTGGCTTTGACTACGTAAGTAAATATGGGTGTTTTCAATTATTGAATTTTATGCTTCAAGGCAGGTATGTGGTGGACATTATTTGTTTTTTGCTCAATAAATGCTTCATAAAAACGAACGATCGAATGAATTTATATTGAAGATCAGTGCATATTTGAAATTAATTGGTTAAAAAAAAGGTACATATTTTGGAATTTTGAGTGCATACCATTGGGTATCATTAAGCGTAGTGTGCTATACTCGTCCTGGCTAGTCTGATACACGTACATTCAGCTGCTCGAAACGGATGTACGAGCGGAGAGACGAAGGAGACAAATCCCGCATTTCCAGAGAAGAAAGAGAACGTACGAAATTGAAATTTACAATACGGCAGGAGATGTGGAGTTGAGAGGGAGATGGACTGCCCGGTTGGTTCCTGACATCCAAAGTGGCTGCAAAGAGGGCATGGAGAAATGAACTATATCCTGACTCAGCTTTTCTCAGGACATGGGCGGTTCTATGTCTACTTGTACAGAATGGGAAACGTGGATTCCCCCTCCGTGCCGCAGCTGCCAGGATGTAGTGATGATGTGCACCACACTTTCTTTGGATGCACGAAACGGCTACAAGAAGCTCTGCGCATAACGTCACCCAATACGTCACCAGAGCGAGTAGTTGCCAAGACGTTGCTGACTAAGCAGTATGGGACCCATCAGAATATGTGGAGAGGGTCTTGAAGGGAAAGATGCTCCTTGAACGGGAGCGATTACAGGTATCGACAAAGGAAAGTGCAGTGAAGAAAACTCAGCCCGAATGTACATCTTACTACACAGTCCCAGGCTGAGCTGCACATGGGCCAAGTAGGTGAGGTTTTCGTGAGGTTAGATTTCACATAACCTGGAGCAGCGGTCCTCTCCAGGTATCTTATGAGATCCAAATGCTAACTATGGATAGAGATTTCCCTACCGTCCTTTGCTGTACCCCCCCCCCCCCCCCCCACCACCACCGGACGTAATTGAAGAGTTCTTTCACATGTGAGTGAAAATTTTTAAATCTTTTCTGCTCCGTCTCTAATACAATTTACCTTTTGTTCATGGAGGGATTTATTCTCGTCTCTGATGTGAGTTCATTATGTGATGAAAATATAATAATACATTTTCCACCTTAATTTCCTTGTCTTTTACCCGTAAAATGAGTTTATTTCTCCATCTAAGGGCACCCTTTTTGAGTTTCACAAAGGACAAACAAGATGTTTAACGCAATTTAATAAAATAATGATACGACTGAGGTAAAATTCGTTCCTTTTAGTTGTTCTTCTCTGAAGCGGAGGGGGTAAAGCGCAATTGAACGGCGGTGACCCCAATCATTTTGACCCAGTTTCGGGCCCAATGGGCAAACTCATTTCCTTCTCCGCTCCAAACTTAATAACTCCCAACTTAGCCTTTATTTTCTCGGAGAATCACAAAGTGGCGGTAAGCGGACTTGGCAATATCCGCTGTAGGGTTGTTCCCCATATCGACCTCTTGTTAGTTGCTTTTTTCCCCCTTCAACACCTGTTGTGTGAGGGAAGGCAACCTGTTGGCCCGAGCTGGAAACATGGGTCGAATATAGTGTCGGGCTTCGGCGATACGAGCGCTGACGGTTCGAAGGGGGTAAAACTTCTCGACAGGAGGGTTCGGCCGCTTTCCCGATAGATCGCTTCTCTGTGCACCACTCAATGTAGTGATGGGCGATACCACAAAATATTCGATACCATTACACACCGAATTAAATTTTAATAAACTGGAAATAACAGATAGAAAAAACACTATTAAACCCTTACGTTATATATTTACTTTCAACAAGGTTAACAGGGCATTTCTACATCTAAAAGTTAGTTATAAGATTTCTACATCTATCTTAGTTATAAGATCAAACGAATGTCCAAGAAGGAAAACTTGACATCGAAGTCAGTCAGCCGTCACAGGACTGCTTCCCTACTCCACGCAGGAATGTCAATTTGTCAACCACAGCAAAACGTGAAGAGTAAGAAAATGAAAATTTGAAAAACGCTAATGAAATCGAAAAATAGAAGTTTTCTATTAGGTACCCGTCTGTCGAATGAAGTATACTTGTGAAAATATTTCACTATAGTGAAATTCGTATACATATTCGCCGGTTGGTACCGCTGGGGGAGTTATTCATCCTATCAATATTTTATTTACACAGGACACGATCTCTTCAATCAGTAGTGTTGAATCAAGTTTACAATCGGATTGACGGTACATATCAAACCTCCCGATATCGAGTCAGAGAGATTCACTAGTACAATTAATATGACCAGATAAATCCCATTTCAATTATTCGACTGACGATCGAATCTTTTCAATTCATTTGGGTTTTGTTAACACAGGAATCACGGGACTTAACAAACATTATTTGAATTCGGACTCTTTCGTTTGATCACGAAGCTACTAGTACTCGTATATGAACCCCCTCCTCTCGGTATACATACATTTCGGCTCAAACATTCTATCTTCATAGTAAACTCGATCAAGTGTGACTATCGATCATGGGATTTGATAATCTTCCGGACCCGAAGGTGTCAATTGTTCAGACGTCACCGAGTTGTACGATATTTGACACTTATGAACGATGATCGATGAAGATGCATAACGTGGCATTGACGTGAAACTCCGCGATCCAACCCGTGAAACTTCCAAGTCCAGGAACCAACTCTCTTGGATTTACTCTAACGAGGTGTGGTATTAAAGGTTTCATTTGCGGAGAAAGGAGCACCGACAGAGTTTCCGCGATGGCTTTAACATCCGCTTGGGAAAACTGTCAATTTTGGCGTTTGATAGCCTTCCAAGCGAAGATTAACCCTTTTATGCGCCAAGCCCCAACTTGAAACCTACTATATAACTACACCTCCTTCAAAAACCAATCAAAACATTATCGCTGTGTCATCAACCAGACCTTATACACACAAGTCTACAATTTGATTGGATTTGTGGATTTTTCAACATCTTTGAGCCCTATCATACCTAGAACGCTCATTCCATTCATACACTACGGATTTATGGGTATCGTAGAAAATAAAAGTAACGTAGAAACTGTACAAAAATGTCAGAACTACGAGCTGATCATGAATAGTATCCACCGATAGAGAGACACCACGATAACATTAGTCAAACTAAACTGTTCACGCTTGCAATCACTTATTAGTTCTGTAAACTAGATTGTGATGCTGAAATAACTCGTCGAAATCATAGGAAAGTTGTATGTTTTCAGCGATTTTAAAGCAAAGATATCAACTTTCAAAGTGGTTCTTAACGTTCGTCCCTGGAACTAGTTCAACCGGGTTCTAAATTCTTGACCCTTCAAATAACACTGGTCAGACCCTCGTCCTCCGGTCATGAATATTCCCCACAAAATCAACACAAACCGCCGAGTGGCCATCGTCATTTTCGTTTGAAAACACAGTTGACAGCCCCCTCACCTCGTACTCACTTAAGTCCTAAACATTACCCCCCCCCCCCCATCATCCCCCTCCATCATCCGCCTGTGTTCTCAATCGGCTCATAAACCCGCGTAAATATTTGATGAGGGAGCAGTGGGGCCCTTCGTTCAACAATTCCCCGTGCGGACCTCCATACAATTAACCCTCTTCCGGGTAAAGAGGGACTTCCGAACTCGTCCGTTAAGGGGAGGTTTCGACCACCGAGAGTTATTCCCGTGCCGCAGGATCGTGATTTAACTGGCCAATGCAGCGGAATAGCCGAGTGATCAGCAGCAATCTTGTTGCGTTGATACAATAACCCTGCAAGTGCTTTGGGGTGGGCAAGCTCCTGAATCAACGGATTCCACCTTGAAACCACCTGTATTACACCTACTCTATCGTCGAAACGGTTATGCATGAGAAATGTAGGAAATTTCGTCTCCTTTAATTTTATATTGGATGAGTTTGTCGAAAAAACGTTTCCTTTTTGAGGTATACTTAGAAAGAAAACTGATCAGAGCAGATGAAACATGGAGAACATCTCAATAGCAACCACGATTCTTCATCTTCAAAGTGCTCCAGTTTGAAAACGAAATAAGATATCGCAACTCTGATTTCACCGTCGCGTTCGGCGTAAAAACACCTTTAAAATGAGGTGTCATTTGCCAGACTGTTCCATATTGGGAATTCATGGTTAATTTCCCCCTTAACGTTCCCCCTCCCCTCATTAGAGTGGTCCGACTCTGCCCATTTACGAACGTAGCCTTTCAATTACCAGGATGGACTTTTTGGTGCAAATTTGAACTTTTTATCTCAATTATTAATTGTACAAAATATGTACAATTGTTGGTGTCTTTGGGCAGTGGATTCAGGATGGTCTGAGAAGAATATTGGGATGAAGATTTTTCGGAAATTTGAGTTTTAAAATTTTTGGACCGCGAACAATAGCAATTCTTTGAAAATTCCCAAAACATCCCTCAAACAACAGATCACATAAATATAGATTATTTGGACAGAGAGAACTCGTCATATTCTTTTAACCAATGCATAAGTTGACGGGGCTGTTAAAATTACCAGCGATCCCTGATTTCGCCAACTCTAACACAAGTTGCCCACAACTTGCATGTCCACAACTGGCACGCTACCCCGCCCCCTCTGCTGAAGTTATCCACAACACACTCGCTACCCCACCCCCTCTGCCGCAAGTGGTCCACAACTGGCACGTCCACAACTGGCGCACTACACCGCCCCCTCCGCCGCAAGTGGTCCACAACTCGCATGTCCACAACTAGCACGCTACCCCGCCCCCTCTGCAACCAGTTGTCCACAACTGGCACGCTACCTCACCCCCTCTGCCACATGTTGTCCACAACTTGCACGTCCACAACTCGCTCGCTACACCACCCCCTCCGCTGCAAGTGGTCCGCCAATCGCACGCCACCTCGAAGAAAGGCAAGATCCTTTCCTAATAATGCAGAAGATCCGTACCTTCTCGCCAGCTGCCCGAAAAAACCAAAGAAGAAGCCTGATGGGATTTTGTCAAGTTTTTAGTCATATCAGATTATTGTTTTATTGAAAGTACAAACTTTAGTAGGTAGTCCGAGTGTTTATGATTTTGAAGAAGAATGAAAGGAGAAAAAATATTTATTTCAGTGATTTGTGATAAAGCAAATTGTACCTTTGCGTTATTTTCCGAGACTGTGACGAATTTAGTTTGAATAATTATACGAGTTTTTTACTGTTGATCTGTACTTGTCTACGGGATTGAAGCGTTTCGACCTCTCAAGTATACTTACGTCAACTGTAGTTGATTTAAAGAAGGTAACCTTATTTTTGAAATCGCCCAAGAAAAAAATACCCCCTCCAACTTTACAAGTTTACGTTTCAAATTACTTGGATTTTAATCAAAAAATCGAATTTTAAAAAATCCGTCCGTCCGCCGTCCACGGCACTTTGCGCAGTTAGCGTTGTGCTAAAATGACGTTAGTTCAAATTTAAGAAGTGTTTAATTTGTGGAATTTTTTAAGACTATCCGGAGGTTTGTACGATCAGCCGTTTGTTCACTGTGAAGGCTCAAAGTTGGAGCAGATCGAAAGTCGTCAACATGAGGGTGAATCATACAGCAGCATGTCGGGTCAATGTTCATACCGGCCCAGCTGATTCGAACAGCACATCATTTCAGATATTATTGAAATCAATAATCTTATTAGTAAATATTATCAATTAATAATTATTATTAATAATCATTGATAGTTACCTATTAATGAAAATCATTAATAACTAACAACAATTGATAATATTGTAGACTACTTGATAATGATTATTAACCATTAATGATAATTCATAATAATTATCCAATCAATTAGTGATCCAGACAGAAGGATGATTTGCACAAAAA
The DNA here is from genome assembly GCA_963920205.1 of Stenodema calcarata. Classification (NCBI taxonomy): domain Eukaryota; kingdom Metazoa; phylum Arthropoda; class Insecta; order Hemiptera; family Miridae; genus Stenodema; species Stenodema calcarata. Next base: position 21,334,711 of record OY986058.1, read on the forward strand.
ATATAATAAACCGTTGTGTCCAGAATTTGCAGATTTTTTAAACATGAAAAAAAATTATTAATGAAATACTAAGATTTTTAATAAAATCTTGACATTGAAATGACCAATCAGTTCTTTACCTACAACTACAAATCACACACTGCAGCATAGCACAACTGCAAGGTCGAAAATATCAGCGTAGCACATGTAAAATTATGTCAGCATGTGTACGGTACTTTTCTATCCTAATTCATCTAAAACAATGAGAACTACGTCGAAACGGCTTCATATAGGTTGGGTTAGCGCTCAAAACTGTTGTTTGACTCTCCCGAAAAGTCGGGAAATGTCAGATGTGTGATGTTGAGTCGATATATTGAATTTATTAAGACAAATAATGGTGACAATGATGTACTCGTACAAGTATAGAATCCTCTTTAGTTATAACCTGTTCAGAGGGAAGGAGTTTTGCTGAAATGTTTCTACATTACTCAATTTGCATTGGCAAAATAACAGTACATCAATTTTAACAGCAAAATAATTTCGTTGTGGCAAAAACTTCCGCGTGCCTAAATGAATAATCTCAGTAATGAAGATAAAACATCAAGACCACCAAACATCCGAGGGACAGAGTCATTCAAGGGTCTTCAATAGGTTCAGAAATTATTTGCGTGCGAGTTCACTTTATTATAATAATTATCATAATAAAGTGAACTCGCACGCAAATAATTTTTATTATTATAATAATTATTATTATTCTAAAAATAAATTCTAAATAATTTTGGCACTCCCGGTTTGCTTGAGTTATTCACCAGTTAGAGCTTGAACAGACAATACTCGGAAGTCATTAATAACCGTTCCGTAGGGTGCCTGATACGTTTCTTGAGAGGGATTTTAATGATTAGCAGGAACATAATATTATAATAAGTAAACTTCAGGACAAGGCATCTCGAACTCGGGTTTCTGATTGTTGAACTGTACCTCGCAAGGTTGTCAGCAGATTGCCTTTCCACGAAACGATTTATTATCGCAAGTCAGTCGCTGTGTCGCTAGTGTCACTAGTGTCACTGAAGGGGGTTGAGGAAGGAAGATCAGTACCCGTGTAACTGCGGTAACCAGCTTGACTTGTACAGTAATACCCAACCCGTGTCAATCCGCTCATTTCGCTCCCTCCAACCCCTCGTCGAATCCGATTACACCAACCGCAGGATACCGCCTCTGAGGGAACGCAAGCTCATGGAGAGTTGACAACAAAATTACACTCGTTGTCTCGGAAAGCCTCTTGTAGACGGTGCTAGGATAAACTAGGAACTAGGATAAACAGTCTGGGAAGCTCGTGGCACGTATAACTAGAGAAACGACCAAGTTCAGAGCCTGTACAGCGGGTAGTGGATGTGATTACAGTTTCCTCCTTCATACTCCTCATCTTCCCACTTCTCATAGCCCATCCCTTCACGTTAGTTACCTGATTAGATGCAATCACTAACCACTTTCAGCATCCGATGGGTTTTGTTCCAAGCAATTAACGTGCTCCTCAACAGGAACCTTCTCTTCACATAGTCAAACAACTTAGTTGTTGCACTGAGAAAACACATCGTGTGTGAGACCTAAAGTTATTGGTGCTGCAACTATTGTACTTTGGGTGTGAGACCAAAAGTTACTGGTGCTGCAACTATTCTGCCGTCCTTAGTAAGAAGGGCGTATCTCCGATATTGGCGATTTTCGGGTTTTTGCATATCTAGAATCTTTGGTGTGTTCTGCACCTGATGGGTACCAGAAGGGTAACGCTAGTGAAAAAAGGCGTATCTCTGAAATTTCTTGAAATTCTAAGCCGATTGGGCGTATGTCGTTTCTCCTAAGCATAAAAGACGGATGTCATGCCGACTACCTTTCTCTACTAAGTAAAGCAGCCGCATCTCCTGAGATACGACTTTTTTGCTTAGCAAAAATTCTAAATCTTGTTCATGGCAATCAAAATGCTTAGCGGAAAAGCCGGATCTCGTGAGATCCGCCCATTTCGCTTAGCATCCTTACTGTTAAAAGTCTTGGTTGGTGATACAAGCTGAGCTGGTAGCTCGTCGCCTAACTTTTCCATATGATTAAATTTAATAATCAGCGTAAAAAAATAAGTAGTGAACAAAAAACTAACGAATCATGTTAGGACCCCGGCTAAAATATGCCAGGGAAACGCTTGGAATGCTTAGCAAAAAGGTGTATATCTCAAAAAACACCCTCATTTACTAAGCGGAGTATATACTAGGGGTGTATCTCCTCTCAATTGGTTATGACGTGAATTTCCATGAAAAAAATGACGTAGTAAGTCGTAGAATTATTAGATCTACCGTATGGTGTCCCTAAAAGGGGGTGAAAGAATAAAAAAAGAAAATTGCTTGTACATACTGAAAATCTTGATTTTCGGAGATGCGCCCTTCTTGCTAAGGACGGCAGTATTGTACTTTGGGTGTGAGACCTGAAGTTAGGCGGTAAGGGATCGTCTCTTTTGTGAGTGAAAATCTGAAGAAGCATTCAAAATAACACCGGACAAAGTAAATTGATTTGAAGCTCATAACGTCTATCGAGGAGAAGGAACGATTGATTGGTTCTCGTTGGTTCTTTACCTTCTGTGTGCCCAAGATCGTCGTATCTCAAATGCGATACTGTAGACCTGATGGTGAGGAAGGCGGTTCGCAGTGATGGCCGTCACTTGAGTGATGGATCGGCGGCGAGGGGGCGGAACTGGAAGCCGCGTCGACTGAGATTTCTTCAGCAGCTTAGTCGCGTTCGATGTCGGCATATTATTCTTCTTTTTTTTGGTCGATATGGAACGATTCAGAAAAGAACGCGGATATACCATCAACTCCCTTCAACGGCAGAACCAAACTAAGATTGAACACCTTGTATTCCATCATACTATCATCAGTAGGGTTAAGAATTATATTACGAAGATAACTGAACGACTATCTGCCAGGTTTCGTACACGTGAATCTTAAGTACGAGTATATATAATATACCATTATGGTACATACAAGTCCCACTAATTGTGCAAAAAGGTGGACACCTAAGTGATTTTCAAATACCCTACAGAGCGGTGAATAACTTCAATAACACTTGAAGTTATTCACCGCTCTGTAGGGCATTTGAAAATCACTTAGGTTCTTATATTAAAAAGACCTCTAAAATAGGGAAAAGAGCCCTACATATTCAAATATCCAAAAAATTGCAAATGAAATTACAACACCCACACAAAAGCTTTATTTATTGAAATGATCTTTCTTCACCTAATTGACAAGCGATAATGAAAAAGAAAACAGCGATTTCATTTTTAAAATGAAAATAACGCCCCTTCTGCACTAGTATCTTGGCAAAAAATTGAAAATTATTGGTTCACAGGAACACTCCCTGGAGACGTTTGAACTGCCTTACCCCTTTCTATCCAACGGCCTCACCTAGTTGTTATTATCAGGAGTTCACCGCGGTTAATGTTTAAATAACTATATATTTTAGATTCAAATTAGCTCGATTTATACCACTAAACATGTTTTACAGCCTGTAAAAAAAAACAGGTTACCATCGGATGCCAAAGCTAAACTTAATTGCTCCCTTACTGTGTAAAACATCTGATCATGGATAATATCCATGATAATAGACATATTGTGTCTATTAGCTTCAGGAGCCCCTCAGCTAATCCTGGGCCTATTCTGCTTAAAGTAGATGTTTCAAGTCTCTACCACCTTAGGAATTGCGCCAAAAAAAAGACACATTTTTTCGTATCACGTAAAATTTGGAACGACCCCCATCCATAAGACAACCATGTCAAAACACTTGAAAACTAAACCCTTCTTCCCTATGAGAAGTTAAGAAAAGTGTCAACGATCATCCTCGAGCCCGTACGGAATTTCCAAATTCAATTTCTCCGTTCCGCGCGAATATATTTTTGGTCATTGAAGTACAAAATTCTTCTCTGAATCTTCAAATAGTTCAGTTGAGTTATTATGTTGATGAAATAACTCAACTTTGACCAAGTCCACTGAATCCTACCTTTAACCTACGTATCTACCCACACAGCACAGTTACATTTTGGAAACATTTCAAAAATGTTTCTTCTAAATCATTTAATGTTTCAAATACTCTTGTTACTTGAGTGTAATATTTCCAAGACGTTTTCAAAACGTGTTGAAAACCTCTTTAAAATCGCTATTGCCCGCACTTTTGTGAAACGTTGGTAAGATCATCTCCAATATGTTTTGAATACATCTCCTAGTGCGTTTTGCAAAATGTTCTGACCAAAATATTTTAAAGTCACCACAAAAGTAACGTTGCCACGCTGATTGTGAAATGCTTTTGAGATATCACAGAAATGTGTCAATTGAAAAGTCTTAAAAAAAATCTTTCGGCAAACATTTTCAAGATGTGGATTCAGCGATATTGTTTTTGTTACGTCTCAGAAATGTTGAGAATAATTTTCTATATAATGTTTTGCATTGGCTACATCTGAGGCATCTTCAAAATGTTTTGACCAAAATATTTTTGAAACACGTCAACAATATCTCCCACGATATGTAACATTGTATGCAGCCATGTTATGTGCTGTGTGGGTATGTCAAAATTGCTAGTGTTGGAACTCATTCTCTCTATTGTTGTAGTTGACATTTGGGATGTTCCATGGTTTAGACCAGTAATTCCCTAAGTGGTCCAGGTAGACGTTAATAGGTAGAACCTGTACATTTTCACTTTACAACTTTTGACCTTGAACAAAGAATACTTCAAAGGCGAGAACAGTCGTTTGCACATCCTCCTCCTACGTCACAGGCCGAGGAGGTCAAACTATCGACGCTCCAAAAACAAGATAATTTTCCACAGTTTCCAAACTTGTCAAAAGCAGAATGTCTTGGTGAGGATATCAAGTCATGCGTTCAACTTTTAGAATCTACTCGAGCTCAGCACCAATAAAAAGCAGAAGGTAAACTTTGAGAAAGGAAATCAAACCTTTTGGCTACTGACAGAAATATCCTGGACTGCAGGAAATTGCAAGAAAACTTTTGATAGCGTCTCATCATACTTTGTGGAAAAAAGTTTTAGTGTACTTACAAACCTCTCACCCAAGAAAAGGATCAGATTGAACATCATACAACGAGGAGATTTGCGGTTATTCCTTACAAAACATAAGCCAAATATTAATAATTTGCTGTCAATCCATCAAGTGCACCCCCGCCATTAAAATGATGACTTTTTTTTTAATTTTCGATTTGCATTGTTGAAGTTACGTTACGGCATTAATGTTGAATAAATAATTTTTATTTTATTTTTAGCACTCCGAATTTAGAATAAGAACTCATCCACGACGCAATTGCCCATCGGGTTTACATAGGCGGGTTTACACGCAACGAGATTTCACCGCGATTTCTCGATGTGATGACAAATTTATTGCTCCGATAAATCGAAGAGTGGAGTACTGTTTACACGCTTTAAATTGTAACGATTTCTTGTCATACTCCGTCGTTGCCAGCTATCGACCCCATAAAAGCCGTAGCCATGGAGGAAGTAGTACTGTCAGTATTAAGGGGGAAGTGGACAGGCCCTTAGTATGATTCTGGGATAAGAGATGGCGTTACTGACGCATCAAAAGTTTTCACCGTCTCATTTTGGAACTATCCAATATATAACAGTTTGGGAAACGCAGTTTGCCTTCATACGCCCCTACAAGTTGCTGCAACAATTCATTTAATTTTTATACGAATCTTCAAGCTTTTTGACAATTTATGTCTTTACTTTGCTACATAAACTCGAAAATGTAACGCGGGAATGTAACGCGGGAATGAAACGCGGGATATGAAACGGAGTTTCTGATGATTTTCGCTTACAACCGATTCGTTGCTACGGAACTTTATCTTCGCCAGTTATGATCGTACAAAAATCGTTCATCACTCGTTGGATAGCTCTCGATTTACCTAACCATATCACGTTAACCACTGCGGAGTGCGTGGCCGACAAGCTGCGGTATGAGCGTGATTGTTTAAATAATTGTTTACACACAGGTAATCATTCTCAATAATTTATATTGTCAACACGAATGCAAGCTTCATATAAGTTTGTGATGGGAGGGGGCGCAAAGACATAAAATGTCCCTCGTGGTTGCGTACTTGTACGAAAGCTGTACCCACCGTTTGTGTTTTATGTTTAATTTACTTCCCCAATTATGCAATTTTTTTTCGTTTACATAGTTTTTGACATTTTCATGTCTTTGCTTTGGCACATAAACTGAAACGAGGAAAATTTGTTCCCTTGGTTCACCCTTTCCCTCAGATCACGTCAGAACACAAGCGACCGGCGGGCCATTACGTCAGAGCCTATGACGCACGAGCGTATGACGTAAGACGGCTGGCAGGAGGCCAACAACTACGTCAGAGCCTATGACGCACGAGCGTATGACGTAAGACGGCTGGCAGGAGGCCAAATAGTACCTACGTCAGAGCCTATGACGCACGAGCGTATGACGTAAGACGGCTGGCAGGAGGCCAAATAGTACCTACGTCAGAGCCTATGACGCACGAGCGTATGACGTAAGACGGCTGGCAGGAGGCCAAATAGTACCTACGTCAGAGCCTATGACGCACGAGCGTATGACGTAAGACGGCTGGCAGGAGGCCAAATAGTACCTACGTCAGAGCCTATGACGCACGAGCGTATGACGTAAGACGGCTGGCAGGAGGTCAAGTAGTGCGTCAGAGCCTATGACGCACGAGCGTATGACGTAAGGCGGCTGGCGGGAGGCCAAGTAGTGCGTCAGAGCCTATCGGGTGGTAGCGAAGGGAGGTGGTGATGACGTCAGAGGGGCCAAAGGGATGCGGATATCTGGAACCCTCATTTCTTCCTCACTACTTTCGTGATCACCGTGAAATTTCCTAAAGGATCTCCGAGTTTTGTATGTATGATTTGGTATAGTACAGTATGGTATGATAGGAAGGAAATTCGTATGGTATGGTATGAGTACGGTGAGAATATGGTATGGTGCCGATTTGCAACACAGTCTGGTATAGACAGAAGGGTGATCTGCACAAGGAAGATAATAAACCGTTGTGTCAAGAATTTGCAGAGTTTTTTAAAATGAAAATAACGCCCCTTCTGCACTAGTATCTTGGCAAAAAATTGAAAATTATTGGTTCACAGGAAAACTCCCCGGGGACGTTTTTAAATTTACCATCAAACCTAATATATGACATTTTGATTAAGTCCCGTAATATGATCATGCCAGTACGCTAAATACCGCGTACGATTGTGAAATCCAAGTTTTTTTGGCTGAAAATTGGTTTCGGGGGTAAAATGTATCAAGGAACACGGATATGGCCTCCAATTTGAGCTAAAACGAGCGGTTTCTGGATAACATCCAAAAATAACCGAAATTTGTCACAAAATATTCAAATCTTGGGGAAACTGGGAAACAATTTTTTTAGGGGTATTTTGTTGGTTCAAAGTCGTCGAGAAGAATGCGCTGAAACCAGAAAAACAAACCGCTACTCCGTGCGACCGGATGTTTAGTGACAAATGAGAGAAAAATCGCGAAAACCCAGATCGATGTGGAGCCGCGAGTGGTTACTGAAGCCAATGAGCAAAATGAATGGAGAAATTATTTGAGGATGAACTAGGGGACTGATTTGTTGAACTGTTGTGAAACTGCCATATCCACCAAATGAGTTAAATTGTAGCGAGAAAGGACTTCAACCTGTTTACACGTTCCCACACGTCGTTATGATTCTCCGAAATTGATCCGGGCCTGGACCAACCATCAAACCCAACTCCAACTTCGATAAATCGCTTCGATGTCCAGTTGACACGCAAGGATCAATTGAAACAATTCAATCGTTAACATGGATTGCTCACATTTATTGTAGTATGTAAACCAGCCTCTAGATCTAATGTTCACTTTTTTAGGAGTTTTGGGAATGTGGTAGAAATGTAACAGCAGAGGGTTCGCCGAAACCAGTAAAATTTTGAAAATAGACTAAGAGAAAAAAAAAAAAAAAAAAAAAACGTTTGGAACCTAGGTATGGTCTACACAAGGTTGGGTGTAACTTTGTTTACTTGGGATATTGATGGTGCAAATTGTTTTACGGAAAGTGAAGGTCTACGAAGGGAGTTGTTGGTTGTTCCGCGATAGCTCCGATGTAAATGAATATTTCAAAAAACAAGAAAAAACCGTAACTCGCGCCACAGAAGTGCACAGAAGAAGCCGTGAACTCACAGTAAACATTTTGACGTTGAGGTCGAGTCAGTTTGTAATGCGCAGGTATTCGAAGAGGCGTCGGGAGAGGTGGACATCAGCCGGCGATGTGTCTAGTAGATAAAACGAAAACAATGCGGAAAACAGAGGGTTGAACGCTATGAGGGGACATCTGCTGCCTCTCCGGTCGTCCTGTGGAAAAGAGGTGGCTGCAGTCAACACAAATTCACACGAACAAGCGAACGAGTTGGTGTTTTAGTCGCCAGTAGAGGTGGGTCGCATAACCTGAAACTGTTATGAATAACCGGTTATTTTAAAATAACCGTTATAACCGTTATTCAATTGATAAAATAACGGTTATAAAACCACCTAAAATTTTGTTTCGCTCCTATATTGCGGCTATTCTGGCCTCACAATCACAATAAATTGTCACTCCCATACTGTCGACAGCTGATGAAGAAACATCAGTGATCCTTCATCATGTTCGTCTTTTGTTCAAACGTTCGTATTTGTAAGCGAAAATCGAAACGTTATCGCCTCAGCGCATCGGTTACGTAGTATAGTAGGGTTTTCTGTGATCGGTTACAATGTAACCGTTACATAACAGTGGTTATTCTGTTATTCGAAGTTTTTCAGTTATTTTACAGGTTACGTTTTTTTCGGTTATGGAATAACCGAAAAAAACGTGACCTGTAAAATAACGCATGCGTTATATTATAACGCATAACTGTTGAGGCTCGTTTTTCTGGCTGTAGCTGTACTCAGGAAAGGTTCTCGATTTCTTTTCGGTTATTCTATTTCATTAATATTTTTATGGGAGCTCCAATTTCCCCCATCCTGGCAGACTTATGTCTGGACCACTTTTGGTTTATTATCTTCGATAATGAACCATTGGAATCGCCCAAAGAAAAAAAAATGTTAACCCCCCCTCAAAATTTGTTGGTTTACGTTTCAAGATACGTAGATTCAGAAAATCGAATAAAAAAAAAAAAATCCGTCCGTACGTCGTACGCCGTCCGCCGTACGCCGTCCGCGCCACTTTGCCCAGTTAGCGTTGAGTTAAAATTACGAAATTTTTTTTAGGGGTTTCGACCAACCCCACAATGGTCCTCGAAACTTTTCATAACCCTAGGTCAAGGGGAAGGGGTTCAAAACGAATTTTGAAAATTTCATATCTCGAAAAATTCATATGGAATGGTATGTTTTTTATTTGATATTTAGATAGAGTTTGTTCCGTAGAATTTTTTAAGACCATCCGCAGCTTTCTTCACCTTGGAGGAGTATCGGTTTGCCCACATAGAGAATCCCACATTAAATTGCACGAAGGATAGCGTTTAAAAGATTTTAGGGTTAAAGAATAGGATGGTGTAAACATCAATTCCAAAGTTGACCGGTCTTCATTTTTATAGAATGGCTTGAAGAAATTATTGTATCTAGTGCAACTTAGCATTGAACAAAAGACAATATCTAGTGCAACTTAGCATTGAACAAAAGACAATATATTTATATCGTACAATCTCGTATTTATACAATCTAATTATCGGGTAGAAATGATATTTTATCCTCTAGGTTTTCTTCACGAATCACTGCGATAATATTCGTGTAGGAGACTTTTTAAACTATACATAAATATAATTTTCAAAAAACTCAGTGCGTTATAGATACTCGTAGTTTGTGAAGAACAGAAGAGGTATAAAAATAATACATCAATAAGCAACAAAGAATTTTTTGACTGGGAATGTTATATCAACAGAAAAAGGAGTAGAGTAAATTACATCGTAAAATGTGGAAGTGCCATGGAGCTAAATTAAAAAAGATTTTTACCCCAACATTTTTTTCAAAACAAGAATCGCAGTAGTTAACGTTCAATTTTACTAGCAAAACTGCTATTTATCAAAAGTGGCGTGCTCGGAATAACCTGACAACCGAAAAATAGCGAGAAACGGAAAAAAACTATCATGTAGGAAGTAACTGAAAAACGAAACGATTATTTTTGTAGGTTAGCAGAAAAGAAATAACGGTTATTTTGTAACCGAAAAAAATGGCGAGAAACGGAAAAAACTATCATGTAGGAAGTAACTGAAAAACGAAACGATTATTTTTGTAGGTTAGCAGAAAAGAAATAACGGTTATTTTGTAACCGAAAAAAATAACGGTTATTTTTTCATAACTAACGTAACGTACCGTTATGGAAAAGTAGCAATAACGCCCACCACTAGTCGCCAGGGGTGTGAGATAAAAAGGGCGTGCAGGACCGCACCTGTTTCCATGCAGGGAGATTCTGTCAGAGACCTCAGACCTCACTCAAGGGATACCAACCGATTACGAAAACTTTCACGCGACTCACGATATGAAGATAAAACCCCTTCTACGACAAAAATCTCCCAAAATATAATGTCACGCAATCCAAAATGTACAGAAAGTAAATCTGAAGCCATATCTGAATTAAACCTGGATCACCACCCTTGAGTTCCCATCGCCTATTACCACCCATGGGTCCATTCGACCTACATGTTAAAAAATCGTCGTTTTCTCGACAATATTTGAAGGAATCAGGAGACAAATACAATAATCATACAATAAAACAAAGTATGCGTATATTTAGCTAATTTTCAAAAGAAAATCAAGTTTTACAAAAATTTGCAGAAGTTACTTTCATAATAATTATTTCAGGTTGACGTGGTATCAATGGAATCAGCGCCATAAACAGTGGACAACAAAACAACTATTTTTTTTTTTCAGGTTCGTAAGAGACGCAGGTTCGTTGAACAGTAACAAACTTGTTCCTTTGCCATTTTGGGTTGGTGAACATAGTTGGGAGTTCTCTTTTGTTTTTTTCTTACCGTCCCAATCAGAGTCTTCCAACAGGTTTTCTGCGAGTTGACTACTTGTAAACCAATTGTCACAAGTGATGTCACAACTTGGACCAGAGTTCAGATATTGGTGACAGTTTGCTTCCAGATCTTCTCCCTTCTCTGGTTGCTTGACCGTCAAAACGAAGGCAGTTGAGCAAAAATTCTAATCGGGATCTTGAAAATGCTGCTTGGTACTCTCCTTCCCACAAGTTTGTATTCATCATGCTTCGAATGCTGAGGTGGTTGTCCCGAAGTCCAGCAGCCATGATGAGCACTCCAAGTAGACAATTTAGTTCTGCAAACTTAGATCTTACAAAGCTGGGCTGGACTGCGTCTTGTAGTTGGATCGTTGCTTATGAATCTCTTCATTGGTATGAGTTGTTATCAAATCCACCATATTGGTCGAAAAAAAAGAGGCGAAACCTTTTTTTTTTTTTTAGTGCTACAAGCTGCAGCATTACCTCTGCTGCTTGACCTCACGCAGATTGTCCTCACGTAGATTCTTACGAGGAACTTTACAAGATTCCGACGGCAGAGGTTTGGTCTTCCAAGCCTATTCATTTTCACCTGTGTTTTCAAATTTTAAGATTCGGGTTTCAACTGAGCGTGAGCGGTTCTCCATAGTACGATTTGGTTGAGACTCATTTTCATTATTTTTCCTTATAATTGTAGAATGAGCGGTCGTTACTACCTGTAGGCCAAAAATATCCACACAGAATGAGCGCTCAATACTACCTGTAGGCCAAAGAGACCTACACAGATTGAGTGGCCATTACCACCTGTAGGTCGATTCGAGGGTCCTCCTATGTAAGGAAAATGAACCAGTACTCATTTGGAATATGAACTGCGCACGACTAACTGAAGAGTACATAACTCGGTGCCCAAGCCCCAGGTGCGCTCAGGACGGTTATTTCTGAAAGCTTGAAAATGTTTCTAATCGACCGAGGGGAGGTAATCCAGGGTTAAGAGAACTTGAACGGGCCAAAAATCCTGTTCGCCTCCCCCTTTAATATCTCAAAAACCCCTAAATAATAATTTTTTCTTCAGTAAGTGAAAAAAACCTTCAAAAAACCTACAATACCAACCACTGTGTTGTTCTGCTTTTAAAATTACATTTGGGAGAATACTGCAACCGCTGGGGTATTTTTCACCCCATGGTGTCAATCTAGGGTTCCAAAACCCCGTTTCTCGCCACCGCTAATACTATATTTTCAAAATATTACAAAATATAATGTAATACTCGTACAATCTCAAAATGCAAAGTACAATATGAATTATACAATTATTAATTTTCAATCACGGCTTTATGTATGTACCTTCCCTGTATAATGAAAAAAAAACGGAGGTCTGGTTTTGATGGTCTACCTATGTCATTTTCCAATGCCAAGGAGAGTATTTGCTCACGGTAAACATGAATATAAAACACGCAATTATATTCATTGCCGCCTTCGCCCACAACACTACAAGCCCTTATTTGTGTAATTATGAAGAAGCTGGGACAATGGGGTGGGTGAACACGTTCCACTAAATACCAACCAATTATTCTATCTGATGGCAATTGGCTTATCAATTCCATTACTTTATATTCCAGCTGACATCGAAGTCCTAACACTGGGACAAAGCTTCGGCACTTGAGCCCTAGTCAACAGACCCTAATAATTAACGCGCTAATTAATTAACTGATTCAGCACACGCCCCTTACAAGGACCGCTTTTGTGTCGAGGAATGCTTAAAGTTTAAGCCAACCAAGGGGTATTAGCTAACCCTCGCACTCAGCCGGAAACTTCTTCAGATATGCGTGAACAGGCAGAGAACGTTAGTAAATTGGGCAAAAGGTCTCGTATTAACCTAATTCAGAAACCTTCGAATTCGCCGTCAGGTCTGGGAAATACACAAAACTCGAGTGCCATTGAGCGTTTGGCACTCGGCGAGCTCGAACAGCCATCTGAAAAGACGAAATTGGCGGAGTAAAAACATGGACTTGTGACGTGCAATACGAGAAAAGTATTGATACCACGATACTGGTACACATCGAAGCACACGATACTGGTATCGAAAGGAATGTTCGATACTAGTCAAGTATCGAAAGAAAATATTCGATACTAGTCAAGTAGGTATCGAAAGAAAATATTCGATGTTCCTGAACTCGTTCTCCCAAGTCATAAGAACGAATTCGTTCTATGAGCAGCTACGTTCAATACTTTCATTACGGTCAGTTACTGAACTGACGGAACTCATATTCGTTCTATGAGGAGCTACGTTCAATATGTTCATTACGGTGAGTTACTGAACTGACGGAACTCACATTCGTCATACTCGTTCTATGAGCAGCTACGTTCAATACGGTCAATACGTTCAATACGTTCAACTACTGAACTGACGGAACTCATATTCGTCATACTCGTTCTATGAGCAGCTACGTTCAATACGTTCATTACGGTCAATACGTTCATTAAGGTCAATACGTTCATTAAGGTCAGTTACTGAACTGACGGAACTCATATTCGTCATATTCGTTCTATGAGCAGCTACGGTCAATACGTTCGTTACGGTCAATAAATTCATTACGTTCAGTTACTGAACTGACAGAACTCGTTCTACGATGTGCATATAAAGGGCACATGTTTGCTACCCTCTCTCGTGTTTACTACTAAAACTCCCCCCTATGTTTCCTAAAATTAGGTCCTACTAAGAAATAATTTCTTAGTAGGCACCTTTATAATTTCCGAGACTACCTACGACATGTTCAACGCAGCGTAGTACTGCCCAGTTAAGGTAAAACGCCTCAACTCAAAATTCAAAGCATTGCAGAAATTCGCCTCAAATTTTTCGCCCAACCTCTTGTTCCAAGGACTTACGGGGTACCGATCTCGCTTCGATCCGATCCTTCATCACTTTGTTCGGTAACGCACAATTTCGTTCCGATCCGTTTGGATCCGTAAAAATAGGACTTTCCGAATTGCCACCTACAAAGGCCAGCTTTTCACGCCACTCAACGCACGATGAGCATTCGCCAGGTATTTGTACCGACATTGAATAATACGAGTAAATCCTTGTAGAGAATCGTCATGCTGTCCGACACATCGCGACAGCTGTATATTCCGAGCAAACTCGTTTATTTTGGCGGTCTCTGGAAATGGAAATTAATCTGATACAATTGGGTCACTAATTAGTGTCGAACCCCCCAGCATTCCCCTCCAGCGATCCAATCGACCCTCCAGGACGACGACAGCTTCATTAACCTGCTCGTGATCCCATTGAGGGCGAATCGGGTCGATCGGTAGTGTATTGTTCTCCAGGATATGACTTAACTCACTGGATGGACTGACGACGGTAGTCGAAAGAAAATATTAGGACACATCGGAACTACACCGAAAATGTGGCTGCAACCTCGAAAACACCTTCTCGATCAGCAATTTGATTCAATAATGAAGTTGTGGGTTCAGGGACCCAAGTCGCCAAACCTCACAGTGATTATGATATCGGTGCTTTACATGTACATCATCTTGCTCTTTATTAATGTGGACTTTCGAGATTCTGCTCTGGAGCAATCCAAAGAAGTCTTGTTTAGCATTGACCACAATTCATTTACTTTGTTTATTTACGAGTATAAGGGAGATTAATCTCCCTCTCCAAATCTTGATAGGTATGAGGTTTTCAAGTCCCTTACGTTTTGGTCCCATACTCGTCAGTCTGCTGGTGAAAGTCGTTTGAATGTACCGTCAATTCAGCCAACATCTCGTACGACGATGTACTGCTGGAGAGCGATACAGAGATGTACGATTATTTCATCCCTTCCCTCCGTATGGTAGATCTCAAGAAGATGGAATCCAGAAATCCTATTCTTCGATCGGAAAAACATCATTAGCTGAGTTTCCTCTTTCTACAATCACATGTGTAGAAAATAGTGACAATTTAATCTTTATTTTGCTGTACCGACGACCAACCGGCACGGGATTCCATTGATTTTCTTCAACATCTTCACAACCTTCATCATTTGCATCATCCAACTAATAATTTCATCAAAATTGGTCAGAGACATACAATCATTTTCTTTGTAGGCACATTATCCATTTTTATTAGGTAAAGATTCATTACGAGGTAAGATTTATTTGTCCAGCGCACGTCCCCAAGCAGCTGACAAAAGATGAACCCGAAAGCTACAAAAGGAATCTTAGTTGGAGATGATGGAGACGAAGAATATAAAAATACGGTGTGGAGCTACAATAGGTTAATAGGGCCTAAGGATCTTGTGTTTAAAGAAGAGCAATAACCACCAGAGTTGAGGACAACTAAACATTCAGATGAGATTCAGCAAAACGGCACTCCACATACAGAAAGAAGAGGAGATGAAGAAGATAAGGAGATAGAAGAGGAAAACGATGCTGAATCTAAAATGGAACTTAGAGATCGCTTTAAGATTTGAATTCCAAAGAAAATTAATGACTATACTTATAATGACTTCTGTCAAGGACCAGAAACGGAGAGACTAGAAATCGATATTGTTGTAAATTAACGCATTGTGAATGTTTGCAATTTGAAAGCTGGACATGTTGATGGTCGAAAAATGTAGAATTCAATCTGATGCTGGGATGCTGCCATGGGTTGCTCTCGTTATGCCTGAATACCGCCAAAATCTTATCTAAAGTCACTGTAACGATAGCATTTGAAATTTGCTGCATCTATTTTTAAAAAAACTTGATTTTCTCACTTCCGAAGCAGTCTTAATCCTTCAGAACGTCTTCATTAGTCTTTTGAGTGAGTAATTCTGTTAGCGAAGTGGGTCAGTCTCCTCAAATTGTCGCTTCGAGTGAGGTCGAAGATAAACTGCTGAAGACTCTACCTCTTTGAATCCAAAAAATTGTCTGTCCAAGGCGTTTTCCACCAGCATGATTTATACAGTAGCAAAAACCCTACGACACGAAGGGGAAAAGGAGGCTGTTGCAATTCAATGTCGGAGGAAAAACTCACCCGGCGAACTAGCCACCATTTATCACCTGCCTCTCCCGTTTTCTTATAACTTGAAAATATTATAACGGACAGAAGAGGTTTTGTGACCTGTTACTGACCCTGTTTCTCTGTTGTATGAATAAGAACGTCGCTAGTTAATTAATTTTCGCCAACGTGATGAGGTTTTGAAAGCTGTAATTCAATCTACTTGTGAAAACTAGTGTCAATTAGTTTCTTTGATATGAAGAACATCATATTTTCATAATGAAAGTACGAATAGTCCAAATTGAATTGGTATTTTCTTTTGAAATAATAGCTTCTGTTGGATGTGTGAAGATCAATATTATCTAATGAACCATGAAGATAAACCCAATAATTAAACTTTTCATTAGTAATGACAAGGGTTGCCAACCGTACTGTTTTTTAGAAGTATTGTACTTCTTTTTGATCAGAGGGTACACGAGTTCATGCTGTATGAATCATACACAGCTGAAAGAGTACGTTGATACGATTTTCGCATAACATGGTGCTGCAAGAAGCAATGGTCTTCTAGCACATTGCAGAATATTGCAATATGCCCCCCAATCGGCAAAAATGTACTAACCGAAGAACTATTGAAAACGAAAACCCCTGAGTTGAAAGAACTGTAAACGATATTTGCGGTAAGAGCCATCGTAGATTAAGCGGGGTTTTATTTCTGTTTATGTAGTAAGTACGTTGGCAGAGTATTTACGAAATGGAATCTAAGGACCCTGAAATGAGCGGGAAGAAAGCATGACTTCTAGCGGTATTTTTTTTAATCGGTTTTCAAATCGACATTTCTACATCGACCAGGCGTCTAAACCTTCGTAGTAGTTATGAAAAAAATTAGGTACAGGGTCCCCCCCCCCATTATTACAATTCCGAGAACCTGTTTTCGAGGAACCACTCTCGGTAGGGTCACTCAGCGGCGATTTGAACAATACTAAACACAACAATGGTCAACCACCTCTGATTCCAGTTACCACATTGTCTTCACTACTCGCAAGAACCGTGAATTCCTCGAACCTACGAACTTGTCCTCACGTTATTGTTGTCTTTTTTTGACATTTTATGTCTTTACTTTGGCACATAACTCGAAAAACGTTACACAAAAAGCGTCACACGAAATCGTCACGAAAATTTCTGATGATTTTCGCTTACAACCGATTCGTTGCTACGGAACTTCATCTTCGCCAGTTATCATCGTAAAAAAATCGTTGACCACTCGTTGGATAGCTCTCGATTTACCTAACCATATTACGTTAACCACTGCGGAGTGCGTGGCCGACAAGCTGCGGTATGAGCGTGATTGTTTAAATAATTGTTTACACACAGGTGTTCATTCTCAATAATTTATATTGTCAACACGAATGCAAGCTTCATATAAGTTTCTGCAAAGACATAAAATGTCCCAATGTGTTGCAAACTCGTATGCAAGCATTTTTGTACAGATCACTACTCTGTTTACAATGTCCTTGTGAGTCCTGTAGAAATGGGCTAAACTATGATTAGAATAAATGACCAGGTGGATTTTTATACCTGTTTTTCGGGTCATAGTGACCTAAGCCTTATTTCCTTGAATATGTATTTCCTAGAACTGATCCCTATCCCCCCCCCCCCTTCATATCAAAGTTGACTTCATATCGAATCGAGGTGGTTGATTGAGATCGAATGGGCCTTCAAGATGAGCAATTGACAAGTCAAATACGTCGAGATAATCGAAAGAAGTCGACTTCATATCGAATCGAGGTGGTTGATTGAGGTCGAATGGACCTTCAAGAAGAGCAATTACCTACTCAAATACCTCGTGAACACGAAAAGAAGTCGACTTCATATTATATGATAGAATCGAGGTGGTTGATTGAGTTCGAATGGACCTTCAAGATGAGCAATTGTCAACTCAAATACATCGAGATAACCGAAAGAAGTCGACTTCATATCGAATCGAGGTGGTTGATTGAGGTCGAATGGACCTTCAAGAAGAGCAATTAACTACTCAAATACCTCGTGAACACGAAAAGAAGTAGACTTCATATCGACTCGAGGTGTTTATTTGAGTTCGAATGGACCTTCAAGAAGGGCAATTGTCGACTCAAATACATCGTGAAAACGAAAAAAAGTAGACTTCATATCGAATCGAGGTGGTTGATTGAGGTCGAATGGACCTTCAAGATAAGCAATTGTCAACTCAAATACATCGAGATAATCGAAAAAAGTTGACTTCATATCGAATCGAAGTGGTTGATTGAGTTCCATAAAATTCTATACGGAATTGGAATTATGAGCTTTATTATTGTGTGCGCATTCAAGACGGTGATCAAATGGTTATTTTTCCGATTTTTGAGGGCTAAGGTAACTTTAAAATTGTTGCCCTGAAAATTTTTAAAAAGTTGACATATCACATTTTGCCACCTTAGCACAGATCTGTATGGAAATATCTACTCGTATATGGAAATGATATCGAGATTACCATGACATTGTCATTAGTCGCTCGGATAAGCCGCTAGAAAATCATCTTTCCTAATTAGGAAAAGTTGAACGTGAACTTCTGAGGGGGCAGGGTGAATCCATCTTCGGAACTAACGCTTTTCAATCACTCAGAGCGAAGTTTGAGGTTCGACGATTTTCTTCCTTCAAATGAGGCCCGTTCGTAATCGACCCGAACGAACTTTTTACGGTCTGGGACGTCCAGACGTAGATTGGAAGCCCCAGGGAAAAACTGTTTGACCCGCTTCAGAGTATTTGTCGCGTAACTCCACCCTCGGACAACGCGATTTGTCCGATTCCAATGGCTCGGGAAGGTTCTCCTGCGGCTACCCATTTTACCCACTTGTTGAGCTGATCTTCCCCCAAGTATCGACCACCTCAAAGAGGCTCCCCCAGGCTCCTACAGGTACCCTCGGATCCACTGACCTACTTCTGCGAGCCTCGCCTGGATATTAAATCGTGAGTTATGGCTTTCTGACACGTCTCCGTTAAACCGCAGAAAATTCACGCCCTTGCTCCACCCTGAATCGCAATCAGTTCTTTCGTTCATGTGAGAAAAATGAACTCCTCATTTATTTACCCACTTGCTGTGACTAAGCACAACAGGTGGGTTCCCATTGAATATGTCTCTCGCTTATTCGATAATGCATAGTGTTGGAGAGTAGACAATGTGTCTATGAAGTTCATACATTAATTAGGGAAACCGAGTTGACTTCAGGGCGTGAGATCCCAATCAGTTCACTTTGTAACTTCCATTTGTTCATTTACCTCTACCTTGGACTGACCTCCTTGTATTCACAACCTGCTAAATAGGGCGAAATGTCCAGGATATTCGTGAGTTTGTCGACTCATGGTCTCTTTTCAGCGATTTCTCGAAGAAAAGGAAGCTATTGTTCTTGGTCCAAATTTTAAAACTCGAATTTCCGAAACAATTTTATACCAAAATCCGTTCCAGTAGAATAAGTAGTATAA
The DNA here is from genome assembly GCA_963920205.1 of Stenodema calcarata. NCBI lineage: Eukaryota > Metazoa > Arthropoda > Insecta > Hemiptera > Miridae > Stenodema > Stenodema calcarata. The sequence continues at coordinate 21,354,190 of OY986058.1, forward strand.
ATAAGTGCTCACCAATTATAATAATTATATATTATTTATTATTATTATTGATAATCTTCATATCTTTGATACCATACCGCGATAACCCCTGTTTATAACCCGAGATAACGTTGGAAAACATACCTAAGTAAGGGAAGTTGGAAAGTGGATTTTCAGGTATTCCGTTAAAAGTAAGTCGAATTTTTATTCCAGTCATCACTAAATTTATAGTCAAAGATCTTATGAACGAGTTTTGGTCCATGGCTTTGGTACATTTTTGACATTTTCATGACTTTCATAATATGATATTATGGCACATAACTCAAAAACCGTAACGAAAAATTGTCCCGTTACGAAAATTGACTACGAAAATTGTCCCAAATGAGATTCTAACGATTTCCACGTACAACCGAGTCGTTGCTAGGGGAATTATTATAGTAGTTCGTAATTTGTCATCGGACAAAAACCGTTCACCATTCGTTGAACCTCTCGATTTATAGTATTAGAATACATTCCTCTCACTCGGTTATCGCCCATCCAAAAGCTGAGATATGCGCATGTCTTGATACGAAGTTTGTTTGCACAAAACATTATGGTCGTTAGGATGACAATGTATGTCATGAAAATGTCTTCAGCGGTTGCAGACCATGTGACGATATCATCCGCTAGATTTTGTAATTCACTCAATGAGTCGTGAAAGTCCCCAGTTGACAACAAGAATGGACATAACGGTTATTTTCGAGAAACGTAAAATAACGTTCGTTACATTAAAATAACTGTCGAAAAAACTAGTTACAAAAAAACTAGTTTCTTTTCTTCTCAACGAAAAACGGGTGTTCTAATATGTTGTTAGAAATGTACTTACAAAGAAAACGAATAACTGTCTTTTTTATCTTTCGGACAATTTTACAGACAAGAAACCGATTGAATATTGCATTGTCATCCAGTTCTGACCTATAATTAAAATTTTCAAGTCTCTAGCTCATCGGGAAGTTGAAAAACTGTTCAAACTTGAACTAAAATTGACCTAAGGTTATGCAACGTTTCGAAGGTCATCATGGGTGTGGTCCTAACATGTAACCAAATTTCGTAACTTTAGCACAACGCGAACTGGGCAAAGTGGCGCAGACTTGTTTTAACTTGAAATTTTTCGCGAGCCACATTTTTTTAGTTTCAAAATTCATTTGAACCCTTCTCATTGACCGAGGGTTATGAAAAGTTTCTAGGGTCATTGTGAGACTTGCCGAACCCAAAAACCAAATTTCGCAATTTTCGCTCATTGCAACTTATCGTCGAGGTGATGTTCTCATGTTGAAGATGCGGTAGAGTACCGAGAGAGTTGGAAATCGTTTTTCTCGGTCGATCCCGAAAGCTCATTACGGAAAATGAAAAACCAGTAGAACCCGAATTGAGTTCCCGCGCTCCACCTATAAATGATTTAAAACCGAATGGTTAAATCCAAATATGAGCGGTCAAGGTTACCGAAGTTCCCCCTCGCTTTGCGGATTTTGTTTCAATCTATCAAACGTGGTCTGCGGGAAATGGAAATGTTATCTCACCGTTTTCAGGTTCCCGCGACGAATCCATCACGAGTGCGGTTGATGAGGTGATGGACCAAATACCCGTCGAAGTTTAATTTTCTCGGAGGGAATAAAGATGGACAGCGGTGCCGAGCACCGTTCTGGTTCAAATAGAAGAGTATATTATTATCAGGTAATATTATTATCATTGTTTGTTTTTTTCAATAGAAATCTCGATAGTTTTTGTATTGGAGTATTTTTCTTAGTTCGAGAAAGAGAGAGAGATTGAAAGCTTTTTATTTATCCACCTGGAAGAATTAGGGCCTTGGAGCCCTCTCTACCATTCAACGAAATAACGACAATAAAAACAGTAGCTTCTATGTCTCTATGTTCTAATACCTCAACAGCAACATTTGTTTGTTGTTCTTCTTGAAAGTGTTGTTCTCGTGTAATTTGAACAAATCGATTTTCTTACTGTAAGCTCTTGTGCCTTGGAAGGTAAATGATCACTCGAATATTGAGGTCCTGTGCTTCGGTAGAAGCCTGTAGAAGCCTGTTTTTATTCCTTGAGCCCGCACCGTGTGTATAATCCATTTTTCGTAGACGTATTTAGGATTACGAGATTTTAATAACTTGCACATGAGCGTAGCAATCCCAAATCCGCTTCAAAATCGATGAAATGCTTTCGGCTCATCGAAGGGGTTATCGGATCGAACTAATGGGGTTTTAAGTAACCTACGAGAGGAGACTGGCATGACAGGAAGGTTCAACAGTAATTGCGGTGTACGATTGTGGTAAGTGAATTGCTTGATGATGATTATTAGGGATGATTGAAAAATCGATCATGTCCTGAGTTAGTGGAGACGTCGAATGACAAATAAACAGGAGAATTAACACCGGACGTTTTCTGAAATAAAAAGGAGACGTACTCGTATTTAGATGTAATATTTGGCACGGGTGACAGGTCACTTTCACCTACTTCCTCCTCGACATGGTTTTGTTTTAATTGTTACATGTACATAATTGATGCAGAAAGGTGTAGGTACCTAATAATAAAAATGCTACTCCCCCACTCAAGCCTAAGACTTGTGCTTGGGGGAGGAGTTGTCATTAAAAAATGTCTCCTGATTCATAACTACTACCTGAGCTACTACTCGTACTATACAATTGAGCTGGAGAAGAAGAAAAAAGATAAATAACTACTTCATGTCAAAGCAAAGGAATCTGGTGGAAGCTACCAATGTGGTTATCGTAGGAATAAGAGATCACTCGACTAAAGTTTTATTATAAGGCAACCTACAGAAAAATTAGTGGAATATGAAGCCGGTTTGTATTTATTCTTTACAGACTGCCAGCAAGCATTCAATGGCCTTAGCAGAGTAAGGATAATGGATCCCTATTATAATCCCCTTTGAAAGTTCAGACGTTAGGCAGGGAGAATCGCTACCAGCCACTCCGTTCAAAGTTGGTTCTGCATAGAGATGTTGAGAACGCAGATAAAAAGAGCACAATATTGATTTGTTGGGGAGAAGTCTGGGTGCTCATCGGGAAGCTTTAGCGGTTTCGCATGAAGATGGAAAGCCATTGGGTTTGCAAATCGATGAAAATAAAATCAAATACCCTAAACAAAAAATACCCCATAGACCAAATTTTGGTCCTTATCATTTTTATGAGGTCAAGTCCGTCATTTATCTGGGTAAACAAAATCACTAATATAAATAACCGAATAACCGGATGATGGAAAGTAACCGAGTATGTTATGGTAATATCAAAAGGCTCGAACTCTCGACAAGACACAAAGATGATGCTGTATTGATCCTTACTACGGCCTATGGTTTGTTATGGATCTGAGGCCTGGACCTTGCGAGCAAAAGATTTTCAGGGGGATTTATAAAGCAATAAATGAAGACCAAAGATGAAGAGCGAGGTGACATTGATGAACTATTAAAACATGAAGACATAGTCCGATTCATCAAGGCAGGTTTGATGAAGACTTGAGCGGTCAAGGAATGGCTTGGGGAATTCAGGAAGCCAAAGGCCACATTGGCCTGTAGTGCTATGTAGTTAGTTACTTTATGATTACGAGTAATTATAAACTAAAATTTAGTTAAATTTAATGATCATAAACTAAAATTTAATGATCATAAACTAAAAACTAAATCATAAACTAAAATTTAATGATCATTTCCAAGGGATGCGATATTTTTGGCTAAAATATCATCTACAGTGGTGGGATTATACGTAGGCTATCAAGCCAAGCATTGAGCCCCTCTGAAGTCGTGGGCTAATTGACCTCAAATCGTTTTACAAAATGGTAACCCAATAAGACATGGTTTGGGGGTCTGGTGACACCCCCTTGCAGAAATGATGATGTTATCACCCTTATCGGCGTTTTCGTGGTCCTTACAAATCCTTAACACCGCGCTTCTATTCATCAGGTATTCATGGGTTTGAACAAATCAACCGTCGGAATCAACCGTTGTGTGTTTATACATAATGTACATATACCTGTTCAATCTGGGTATTTCAATCAATCATTCATCAATCTCGCACGCAACACCAATCTCAGATAGTATTAATCATTGAATACAATCATCAATGACAACCACTGCACATGGGGAACGTCAGAATAACGTAGGCGAGTCAAAGTTATACTCCGAGAGGCGGTATACTCGTACAATTTGTCTGGCGGAGTGGGTGGTCCCCGAGAGCTCATTGCTGCTCCGTTGTGGACATCCATAAAGCTACCCTCGTTTTCCCTCATTCATCACTTCATTTAATATGTAACCTTGTGTGATCACAATGAGTGTCCCATAATGCCAAATGATGGATGAATAGGGAGCTACATTTTGGAGTTACATTTCTTTGGAATAACATGAATAGACCTGAAGGATAATTAGATGTTCTAGAAGTTGTTGAAATAAATTACATGAACTTGGTTCTTCGTCGTAATTCGTGTTGGAGTTTTTGTCCACTAATCCTTCAACTGTCTGCCCTATTCTCAATGATGAATAGGGTCTAGTTTAATCCATGGATTACACACGAGTCGACCTGCAATTTTGTTGGATCATTAGAGAGAGTTATTGAGAGAGAGTAGGAGATAGTGAGAGATGAGCCCATTTGTGAGTCTGTTTTCAACTATACAGTAATTGGATTTCAGAGTGTATTAAAAAAAATTAAAAGGACTAGGTAGTTTGTTCACGAACGCTGGTAATGCTTCTGGAACAGAATTTACTAAATTTACCGTGGGGCCTTCAAATATTCACGATCATCGTCATTATGGGCGCTTAAAGGAAAATAAACTTTATTGAGAGAACCTCTATTCTTATCATACAGTTTTGACTGAATTCAGGCTAACATCGTTTAGTGAGCCCTACACTTCCATTGCTGTCATCTTACCTCATGTTCATCTTTGCTCATGTCCGCCTAGTGATCTGGGTAACCATCCCCTCCCCCTACCCTGTAACCTGAGTTCTGTAACCTCCCCCCTCCATCCTTAATGACTGTGTGTCCTGTTGTTCGTAATGTAAACTTGAGTAATGCAGATTTGTTGTGGTTTAATCTCCAGTGTTGTATCCAGGTTTGTACCCTCTCCATGGAGTATTGTAGGGGGATTTGTGTTCCTTCTATTCCTCTGGCGACTGAAGGAACGGCTACATCGTCAGCGAACTGGGCTGTTACTACTTCTTCTCAAGAGGGGATGTCGGACATGGTGACCTGGTATACGAGTAGAAAGGGGGCTAGCACACTTCCATGGAGATCACTGGAGAGAAATGGCATTGCAGCTGACCTAAAGTTGCCGCACTTGATTGAAAAGGATCTTTTGTTCAGGTAGGATTGCAGTAGTAGGTGTCTGGAAGGTGACATCTTAGTTTAAAGAGTAGGCCATACTTTATCAAACGTATGAGTCAAATTTTACGGATGATTAGAGTGAGCATTAAATTTTCCATATGCTCCTACCCCGAAATGTTCGAGATATACGCTGTAAGAAGAAACAAATTCTACAATACTTTCGGGCTTTGAGCCCACTGATCGAACACCCAATGACCGAAAAATACTCAAAGGCTGAACATGTAAGGGACTTTTCCACTCTTGATCCAGTCACTGAGTATTTTGCAGGGTTCACAAAATTGCGACGGAATTCGATTACTCTCAAACCTTGCAAATTTCACTCTTTCATCAAAATACAACGGCAGATCAATAAAGTTTAGCCCTTGTACACTTTGTTAGCCCAACTTGCTCCTCCGTCGACTTCTAATGAAACAACTTTTGTTGACAACCTCCTTCTAAGTGCCCCAGTTCCCGGCGTTTTATTAATTTTTGATTGGTTTTCTGACTCCGACAAGGAGCCCAAGGTGTTTTAATGATGACGGAAATATAACGAAGTCGCATATCTCAGTAATTTGATTAGCCGGAATAATTGAATGACCGCCTGAAAGGTAATCCTCGGAGGGGCCCGGTTCCTCCGTTGGAACAGAGTTAACGTCCATGAAGGCGTCGTGATTTTTGATGAATGATTAAATCAGAGAACCTTAATTTGTTTTCCGGCAAATTATTTTTCCGACCGTCTTCGACTCGAAATGTTTAATTTCATAATCACGTCGAGCTCGGAACGTTTTTATGGGGGCAGTTTTAATGTGTCCCAACCTTCTCGAGGACGAAGATTTCAAAGTCAGCTTTTCACTCTACGCTGGCTTGAAGGTTGATGGTAATGCAAAGGTTTGCAACAATTCCTTTGGTAACCATTGAAAATGCTATGGTATTCACACACAACTATCCAAATCCTCTCCAAATTCGTACCAATACCCAACGTTCATTTCCCACGTTTCCTTTACCTACATGTGTTAATTTTGAAGCTACAGTGGATGAACTGAATAAATGACCTCATCAGACCTCATATTATGAGTAAGGGTGTTTTAGCGTGCTGGCATTGGTATTTTTAGAGACTTGATTAACATTTCATATATGGGGTAAAATTAACTAGTTTTGAGACGAAATGAAGAAATTTTGAATCGAAGGAATAGTTTTGGAGCTATATCCAAAAGAGTCCGATAAAACCCCAGAATTTAACGCTTTTTGAGAAATTAAAACATAACACTAAGATAATTACCTTATCTAATATTAAATTTGCACTTTTGGGAAAAAATTGGCTGTTTTGCAGAGTTCTATCTTTGGTTTCACCAGGTATACGGAGTTTTACTACCACTGAAATTATAGGGAATTTCAATACTTTAAAAATGGAACGAATGACTTTTTTCGCCAAGAGGCTGCGTAACTACTTTCTTGGCAAACATCTAAAACTAGTGCAATCATCTCGCAGGAAATCACCAGTTTTTCCAGGATATCTTTGCTATCTCACCTTTTAGCGAATTTTCAAAGAAAATGTAGGTATCTATTGTTCTCGGTCCAAAATTTTTAAATTTCGTATTTCCCGAAACATTTTTCTTGCTAGTTTTCTTGCCTTCTACCTCTTCTCATTGGCAATTTCTATTTGCTAAACAACTATTTTTTACTAAATTTGCTAAATTTTTCAATTTGCTAAAACAACTATTTTTTACTAAACAGCACTTTTAACATGAATAATGTTTTTGCGGTGGCCTACCAGAGTTGAAAAGCGTAACGAAGTTTAAGTCACGAAATTATGTCACGAAGATTTTTAATGATTTTCACGTACAACCGAGCCGTTTCTAGGGAAATGAAACTTCTTTAGTTTTCAACGGACAAAAATCGTTCTCCATTCGTTGGAAAGCCTTTAATTTATGCATAAATTATATACTGCCAAAACCGCTGTAAATATCGAAGAAGCTGAGATACAGCCCTGAGTAAATAAAACTGTAAACAACAACTAATAAATTTTCCGCACATTTCTTAATATTCTCCATACAGACAAAGAAAAGGGATGCGGAAAAGGGGAAACGGGACGCAAAAACATTATTCATGTTTTGCATAGCAAATACCTCGTTCTATACAAAGTATAGAAGAGAAAAGATCCGGGGGGTCCAGGGGGGCTTGCCCCCCTGGCGAGGCGCGAAGCGCCGAGTTTTTTGTTGATCAGTGTTAATGTTGTAGGTAGGTATCCAAATTAAAAGATTCGAAATGAAAAAGTTGTTAGTTTTTTTCGGAAAATGGCACTAACCTTTTGGAGGTCCAGGGCTTAGGTGACGCTTCGAAAGAGAACGAGTAGAGATGATGATGCAGGAGTTTGTTGTGAGTGACGGCGAGTCGTCTCTGACGCGGCGGGAGGATCTGCCGCGTCGACTCGCTCTTGTGCAGCATCATCACGACGCGACCTCGTTCATCTCGCTCTTCTTTCTCTCCGCCCTTCGACGACCGTTGAATTTTCGCTACCGTAGTTTCACACCCTGATCCTGACGGTGGAGAGTACAATTGTATGGGACCTGAATGGGGTGTACAACTGTATGGGACCTGAATGGGGTGTACAATAATTGTATGGGAGCGGTCCCCATTCGCTCTCACGGTCATATTTAGAAGAAACAAACGTTTACAAAAAAAACAAAAAAAAATTCAAATTCTTGACACAACATTTCATTATCTTTTACATACACCCTTCTGTATATATCACTAAATGATTGAATCATGATTAATTATTAACAATTATTATCAAGTAGTGTAAATTAGTATACTATTGTATAATATACTCGTAGTATTATGCTGATTATTATTATAGCGCAGGGTTTTCAGATATCGAGTTAATTACTAATCTTTATTTAATGTTATCAAAACTAACAACAATTATCAATCATTGATAATAATCAAATTGATAGGTATAATACCTATCAATTTGATTATTATCAATGATTGATAATTGTTGTTAGTTTTGATAATATTAAATAAAGATTAGTAATTAACTCGATATCTGAAAACCCTGCGCTATAATAATAATTAGCTGGACCAGTATGAATATTGAAGCGACAGGCTGCCTCACGATTCACCCTCATGTTTTGATCTGCTCTAACTTTGAGCACGTTCATTGTGAACGAACCTCCGAAATGTTAACTAAAAAACTATACCATTCCATATTAATTTTTCGCAATTTCAAAATTTGTTTTGAACTCCTTTCTATTGATCTGGGGTTATGAAATGTTGTGGGGTTGGTCCGAACTCGTGAACCAAATTTCTTAATTTTAACAACACGGTAAATGGGGATGTCAAGTACCTGGGGATGACAAGAGTCAATTTAGTGCAAACTAAATTGGAATAATCACATCAAGAAGAAGAAGCAGGAACTGAGGATCAATCAATAATCATTGCAAAATCAAGCATTTTTTGGATGATGGTAAGGAATTTCGTTCTTTCATTTCACAACCCACAAATAAATACAAGTAGATTCTTCGCCTTACAGGGCCATATGGGATCAATCTCTGGGGCTGAGCCAAAAAGTCAAATATTAACAAAACTCAAACCTTGCAAAACAAAAATAAATTTTATTCTGTTGAATCGGTGTGTAACCGATCATTATTATTTCAGAAGAATGCAATTTATTTTCTCTCTACCTCGCCCTCTTCTCATAATACCGTTAACGTAATATGATTACTCGGTAGAATGCTTGTTGCTAGACTCTCTCTCTCTCTTCTTCCATCAAATTCTCTGGCAAGACTGAACAGAGGATCAGAGAGTTAATCAAACCTCAACCATCCCAAGGTCTAAAGGAGTAAGTAGTTGAATGGCGCGTGAACTCGGAAGTGTACCCTTGAAGATCGATTTTCTAATTAGAATTCACGTACCCTCTTAGTGAATTTCCCGTCACATTCAAACTAGTAGATGTCTCTGCACTTGGGAGTAATGGCGGATTCTTTGGGAAGGTATTGCTGCTCATTTCACATTGAGGGAACCCTTCAGATCCATTATCAGGTGTTAGATACGAGTTTGAGGGCGGTATTCGTAGTCACGACTCGAGGTGGAGTTCGGTCTCAAGGGCCAAAGACCTACTCAATCTCAGCCACACCAGGCTGAGGATAAAGGTCCTACTGACCGGACACTGACGACTCCGCATACATCTCTGCAGGATCGGGGTGGCCGAGGACATTAAGTGCCGGTTCTGCTTCGAGGAGGAGGAGACGGCAGAATACGTCCTATGCTATTGCGAAGGACTAGCTAGGTCCCAGTTTCTGTGCCTAGGCAACGGAAAAACAGACCCAGAATACTACATGAGGGATCTGGACGTTGATGAAATGACCTCCGGAAGTTGATAAACAACTGGAGCTCAGAGAAGAGCTCTAACTACTGGGAAGGCACAATAGATCTTAACAGGTCGAGGTGCTACACTTGGCAAACGTTTCCCACATTACATCTTATATTATCTTATCTTAAGGTCACGGGCAGTTTTGGTCCTCGAGTCGAGGAGTGGCTTCCAACTCTTCCAAAAAAAAACCTTGGTTTGACTTCTATCCATCTGAAGATAAAAACTTAATAAAAACTATTTCCAGATTACGAAGTGGACAAACCCTCTGTAATTCCTACAATCAACGATTTAGGATTGGAAATGTAACCAGTGCGCTGTAGAGAGGAACACACTGCGCAACACAAAATATTGGAGTGGCCCATATTTGCTCGATAACGACAACTACTTCTGGACAATCTAAGCAATAAAATCCCAGCTCCATTCAACTTGGAGTTTATTCTGACGTCAGCAGAGCAAATGGTCTACAAGGATACCTTAGTACAATCAACTGTGATCTATAAAAATATTTAGTATTATCAGTTAACTGAAAATATGTATTACCAAATATGGCGTAAAAATTTATAAAAATTTATAAAATAAAAATAAAAAAATAAAAAAAAAAAATAGCAGGGCTGCCAAGCGAAATCATCCTCGAGTGAACTGAGGTCGGCCTCAAAATGTGATTTGATTGTCTACGAGAAACCGCTCGGATCGAGCGGAGGAAATTGGCTCCTTGAGGGACAACTTTGAATTCCGGCCTAAGAGTTTACAAATAACATTAGTAGATTCCACCACAAAACGTCTCTAAGCGAAATTTTGGAATCAACTTCACTACCGAAAAATGTCAGCTTCTATAAAATGCCGAATACCGATAACGGTAAACACACAAGTAAGAACATTGACTCCAAAATGTTTTGAAAACCACATCAAGTAGAAGATGGAGGGTTCGCAAATCAAGTTCAGAAGGAGAATTTGTTGGGTCCATCCCAGGGACTCATTAGCCCATTCCGGCGGATATTCGGATCTCCTGCGGGTATTGCACTAATGATTCCAGGAGTGGTCCTCGGGGTGCCTCAGAGCTCGTTAGGAGGAAGACAGATCTTCATTTCGGTTTTCCTAATCATCGAGCGGGGGAGGAGGGAACGAGGAAAATTGGTGGCTTTCCTCGCGTGAAACTCCTAAGATGCGAAGAGAGAAACGGCATTTCACGTGTGTTTCGGAATGACATCCTCGAGTTTTACTTCGCTCGTTTCTGTATCATGTCATTCGAAACACCTTGGCAGGTATTTCTCGTTTTCTAGTCACCTCACTCCCCTTGGTCCATAGAGAACACCTATTCCAAAGGTGTTCCTACACCTCTTGACTCATTATCTTCTATAATGAACCATTAGAATCGACTATTGGAATCGCTCAAAAGTTGAGCGTTAACGTTTAAATATAAGTACGTAGATTTAGGTATTCGAATAAAAAAATAATACGTCCGTCCGCCATCTGCGCCACTTTGCCCAGTTAGCATTGTCCTTAAATTGTGAAATTTGGGTGGTTACGGGTTCCAACCTGCCCAAGGATGATCCTTGGAACTTTTCATCACTCCAGGTCAATAGAAAGGAGTTCATAATGAATTGAGAAATATCGAATCGTCGAATCTTTGACACTTGAGTCAATGTGCGTGCGCTCCGTCCAATTCGACATACGACGGCTAAAGGCTTCTGGCGTTTTTTCGGCATGACTAGAACAGACACATTTATTTTCATAAGCAACCACGGATTGATAACGGTGGACACCGATAGGATAAGAACAGATTTGGTTAATTATTAATTCAAGGAGCGCTAGGGCATTAAAATATTTGACGAGGAAACGGTTGGGAGCCTCATGAACCCCACGTTTTCGATTTACGACGATTCGACGGTCGAATCGGACCATGAATACTCCTAATGTATTTTTCTGTGTGAAATTTAACAACGTTCCGTTCAGAGAATTCGTTAAGATGGTTCGGAGCTTTGTACGACCATCCGTTCGTTCACAATGAGCGCTCAAAGGTTGAGCCTTTGAAAATTCGTCAACATGAGCGTAAATCAATCGGTGGCAAGTCTTCAAACATCACATCTTCAATAATTACCACATTGAACCATTGGAATCGACAAATTCACCCCCCCCCCCTCACACGAACACACAAATTTGCTGCTTAAATTGAGGTAGATTGAGGTCACCTTTAGAAACATATTTCAGCGCAATACTCAAGTTGTTTTAGTTACGGGACTCACAAGGATATTCTATACAGAACAGTGATCTAGACAGAAGGTTGTCAAGAATTTGCAGAGTTTTTCTTCTCAACATTGTAAATAACCGAATGGAGGAAACAAATTTGGATCAGAAATACCTGTGGTTCCTAAGGGTGGTTTAACCTTAAACCCTTTAAGATGGAAGAACATTCCCACTTAATAACAACGTACGACAGTTACAAATGGATTTTCGCCCATGAAAATAATGAACCCATAAATACAATAAATATTGTTGATAAAGCACAAACCAATTGAGTTTTCCAAGCACTATTAGGTCTTAGGGGACTTCAATTTGATCGTGTCAAGACGTCATAGTAAGTATTAAGTCCTAATACACTCAGTTTCCTTCAGTTTTCATTCCCGTCTCATTTTGTTTCCGCCGACCCACGAAAAAATAACAAGAAAATAAAGGCGGAGCCGACTGAAGCCCGACATTCGTTGTTTTGCTTCACGGGGCAAGAGCGAAGTAGAAGAAAAACAAAATCCTCCTGAATGGCTTTTTGCGGGAGTCAGACCGGTAGGAGGAAGACGGTTTTGTTCAACTGTAACGTCTTCAAGCCACGAGAATAAGCAGCGAAACCCATCTCAGGGCCCTAACGGGCTGTATTGGGCGTCAAAGCCAATAGGCCACCAATACTTTTTCACCGGGGTCGCCATTTACGGTGGGAGAGAAAAACGAAGGAAAAACGGCGGTAGGGTAAAGGAAAAGGGGACGGAAGAAGGTGATCGATACTATTAATTAAGGTACGTCAATTGAACCCTCTCTTTTGTTCATACCGGCTAACCGTAAGGTGTAGGTCGAATAATCTATAATAAACATCAATGATTTATAGACCCAATTTATATTTATTTGATGTATCGTTAGGCAACGTAACTTACACCGTTTTCACCACGTTCAGTGCGGATGAGGTATACGCTACGACATCGTGGTTCTTCTCACCAGGTGGATCTAGGAACGCGGTAGGTTCATTCTCATATTATTTTACCATTAACATCGCAGTCTTTAACATCGTTTTTCATATGGGGTTTCAGCTTCAAAAAAAACTTTTGGTAGGTATCAATTTGTAGGTTTTTTGGAGAGGAATGCAGTGGTATCGTTAAAAACTACCTAGCACATACTCAAGAAAAAATAATTCAATGTAAAGTTTGAAAACATCATGAGTGTTACAGTCCGAAGGGGGTGGCAGTGAAGTTCATCACCTTCTGAAAGAAGCCTTCACAGATGACAAAATTTGAACCACGAGGGATTTCACTTTTATATGATGCTGCTTCGAATTATGACGGTTTTTTTCAGTTACATCTAATACTTTAAATGTAAAGCAGAAAAACAGGAGTGTCCCAGTGTTTGGTGAAAACAAAATTTGTTTATTTAATAATCACGAGTGTTACCATCAGTTCTGGGCAACACTGTTCATTGAAAATGGCGGGAAAGAGTCAGGTTATGTTTGTTTGGGCTACCAGCTATCAGACCGCGTGCAGCCTTCGCCCAGGAAAAAGCTGCCAGGCCATCTAATCATTATTTTGTTTATCGAAAAAATGGTATTTCACACAAATTATTCATCATGAGTGTTACCACTATTATATTCAACATCGTTCAATTTAACATGCGAGTGCTAACTGCAAAAGACGTAGTTTAGGGATTTTTATTTTAGGGTGGCCCCTCATATCTGTCCAGCGTTTCGTTAGGTTAAAATTAACCTTTTTGTGTAAGAACATCATGAGTGTTACCGTCGTTCATTTTTACAATATTTCAAGACCAACCGGAGCTTCGTACGACCAGCCGTTCGTTCACAATGAGGGCTCAAAGTTGGAGCAGATCGAAAGTGGACAAGATGAGGGTGAATCTTGCGGCAGCCTGTCGGGTCAATGTGCATAATGGCCCAGCTGATGCGAACAGCACATGGCTTTCAGATATCGAGTTAATTAATGATAATTAATCTTAACAATAATTATTAAGGTTGTGTCGAGACTCGTAGATTTTTTAAAATGTAAATTGAAGTGTATAATACTGGTTCCGAAGGATGTACGATACTATTGAGCCCTGTACTAAATCGCAATAAGCTGCTTATAAGAAAATAAACAAATCGAACTTGTTCATTTCCTTGGTTTCAATGGGTTCCTAGGAACTGGTACGATATCACTACGAAGTAATCAGACCAATAAATCGCGTGAAAATTGTAAATTCTCCACTACCTAATGTGTGTATGACTGGTGCCCTCACCCAACATTACATCGACAATTCGTTCATTTGGTTACGTTGCAGTTTTTCCCGGACCAACTGGATACACTGCCCTTTCGTCCGATACGAATATGCCTGCTTGGCGGTATATTTCCAGCGTTTTAACTCCGGATCCTTCTGTCCGAAGTGGCTCAGTTGAAAGATGATACTGTCGATATCAGAGGCCGGAGAAAACGCTCCGAGTACGAGGCAAACACGGCTATGATCAAATATCGCTACGTTCCGGGAAAAGTCCTAATAATAATATCAGGGAGCGAGAATCGATAGTTGCCTCAAGTTGGAACGTAATCTTTCCCAGAGAAACCGCCCCTGGACCACACTTAAGTTTATGGAGGAATTTCACTAAACGGTGGTTAACCCTCGTTGAAAACGTTGATTCGTTGTGAACTTTCTACACCACCGTCAAACCTCCACAACCCTAATGAAACAGACTTATTTATTCATCAAGCAATTTATTTCTGTGTTTATAATTTAGTTGTAAGCCTTCTAAGTAAGTCTAAGTCAAGCAGCTTGACCTGATGAGCAAATATGCAAAGTTAAGTTCAACTAATTTCAACCTACTGATATAAAGGGCCTGAATTTAATTTTCAGGACAAGCCTCGGAACTGTAAGCCCTTCCAACTTCACTTATCCAGGCAGCTATGTCAACAACCAAAAAAAGTTCACGAGAAAACTTGTCACCATGGCCGGTTGTCGAGCTTTTAGAGGGAAACGTGGGAAATCAGGATGGAGAACTACAAAGAACTGAGAAGATGGATGATCCGATTTACATTTTGACTTTGTTGATTTTTGATTGAAACAACTGGGTCCGCTGACCAGAGCCTCACATCACATTATCGAAAAGTACCTTTCTAAACTTTGAGGGACTTCATAGAAGTTTGAATTATCATTTATATAAATAAATTATAAAAATAAAACACAGGTGATCTAGACAGAAGAGTGATTAGTACCGGAGATAATAATAAACCATTGTCCAAGTATTTTCAGAGTTTTTTGTTCTCGAACAACCGAATATTAGTTTCAATACTTTTTAATTATACGGACTTTGTAACTTCGAAGAAACTGCTTTTACGTAACATAAATATTGTGCGGAGGAAGCTCTTCGGATGGTCGTTTGACTTTTCAACTACACAGCAAATTGGTTTCGTCTCGCAGAACGTGTTTTCTCTCAAGGTGAATTTCCTCTCAGTTGTAGCCCGTAGCTATTTCAACTTTTTGAATTCTCCTGTTTCTACAGTTTTCCCCCTATTCACTCGCACGAACCTTGAAGAACTGAGGGTTTGAGTGTTTCTTATACATATCACGCACTCGACGGAAAACTCTCGCCAAAGGAATACATTTTCACAGGTGTATACGTGTGCACTTTCATACGCCGTCGTAGGTCGTGTCGAAACAACGAGGCTGAAACTCAAGAATCTCTTCCATGTTTTTTTAGGATTCTCACAGGATGGAAAACGAGAAGGAACATCCAGAAACGTCCATACTGATATGATAGTCACTATTATAGTGTATAATACCCCATACATGTCGGATACTTAAGAATTTTCAGGGTGATTTTTCAGTAACGAAAACGTTCAGAACACTAGACGGTTTGTAAATGAATAATATTTTATGTAGATTTATATGTTGGGACATACCTAAGTGATATCTAAATACTGAATTATACTCGTAGAATGAATGAATAGTTAGTCCTACGCAGGCTACATAACAAATTGCAGCTTCATAGTGTGAATAGCATAGGAATTATCTTTAGGAGCTAATCGCTCCTAAATCAGCTGATCGTCAAATTAATGTCCTAAGAAGGCTACATGCCAAATTTCAAGTCTCTAGCACCACGAGAATAGCGCCAAAAACATTTTTGTATCACGCAAACAGCATAACGAACGGACGGTTTGAGCCAGTCAGTTGAAGGCTAAAACATGTTCAATGTTGAAATGATAAAATTTATATTTATTAATATTTAATATTACGTTCGAGATCAATCACATCATTCTGTAAGAACAGTTGAAGCTGAAAGAACATTTTAAGATGAAATAGAAAGAGCTCTCAATCAAGTGCTGAAAGTTATATTGACTGATGGGTCAATACTGTCAACTCAACATCCGCAATTAAGTATTTTTACATAAGGCAGTATTTGGTCCTATGTGATTCAACTATGGAGCTGTAAACCGAAACAAATGTGCAAATATTTCCAGCATTTCAACATAAAGTGCTCAGGGTTATCGTACATAGTACTAAGTACTCGTAGCATGTAATTATATGCTTCGTAGTACTTTAGAAACGACGGCCTCCGTACATAAGCAGTGAGTTAAAATTGGTTGGAAATTGAAACAAGTAATTGATAGGGTAGAGTGGAAAACTGTCGGAAGGAAAATGAGTCCATCGACGTGCAGTTGGAGCGATAAGGAAGTTGAATCTTGAATAAACATGAACACTTTGGTCGAGAGTTGTGAATAGCAGCAGGAACTTGCCAGTTCGCAGATGTGACTGTCAAAAATATTAATAAATTACTCTCGCCGAGAATTATGTGTACTTTGCAATTCGGGTGCGGTCTTCATTCAAGTGTAGAAAGTGGGCGGCTACGATGAAGGGAGAGAAAACTTTGCCGTTTCCCTGATAACGACGGAGAGAACCAGAGAAAACTCGAAAGGACGATTCCCAAACGCCTTAGGTTATCACGAACTTCCCTCAGAATTCGTCTTCATATATCTATAAAATGTACGGGTTTTCTCTCGCAAGAGAACCTCTCGCCTTTTGGGAAGTCAGCAATTCACCTTCAGTTCACTTCGCCCTTTTTCGCTTTACCCGAGCCATTCGAACGAGAATTCAAGTTTAATGGGAACGAGTATCGGGTGGCCTCCGAGGGCCCGCTGGTATTATGTAGCTTCGAACAAAGGCCAAAGAAAACTAGCGTAGAAATCTATTCCTTACAACGATTAACAACCTGTCGTCAAGACCTCCTTTGAAACTTGTCATTGGGCACTTGAAACTCAAAGTGAGCTCGGCGATAATTTGAATTTCCAACGTCAGGCTTATTGGAGTTCTCATACACCCTAACAACCAACGAGTGAATAACTCGGTAACTATCCCCATTAGTGAATAAAGCATTAAGTCCGCTCAAGACCGTCATGGCGTATTTTTCAGAGAATTTCAGAAGAAATTACGCTATTTACGCTACGTGAAAGGGGCTCTCTCTGATTCTTTTCAGGCTCCATCGGGAGTGCCGCAGGGGTCGCATCTGGGCCCGTTGATGTTTCTCGTATTTATGTAACGCCAATCAGCGTCCTTTCCCGCGGCTCCTAGGGCATGTTCATACATGATACCGTTCATTTTGGTGTTGGATCTCGTGTTGGATCTCCCTGCCAGTCAGTTTACCAGCGCTATCGTGATAGTTCGTGCCTTTTTGAGTTGACAGTATTCTATCAAAAAGTCCTCTACCTCCGTTGTTTCCATGACTTCAGACACAATGGACGAAACGTATTTTCAATCATTTATCATACATTAATCAATATTTATGTATGTGTTTCTCAGCTCCGCCTGAACGGTTGCGTTACGTATTTGTAACGATGGGCAGTCACCCATCCAAACTCCTTCAGCATTGTTTTTTTCTATTATTGCAGAGCTCTTGCTGATATTCTGGCTCCGGGAAAAACAATTCAAGAAGCCTTGGATATCCTGGATCGAACCACCAGCGCCGCGATGAAGTCTCTAGGGTATGTCAAACGGACAGCAAGGGAGATCTCATATGCCAGTTCCTTAGTGTTCTTGTATAAGGCGCTGGTGCGTCTTAAGCTGGAATACTGTTCGTCGGTACGATCCCCTTACTACTTCAACGGGAAAAACGCTGTCGAGAGGATTCAACGTAAATTCTTACATTTTTTCGCCTACAAATCTGGTGTACCCTCTGGTGTATCTGACTTTGACGTGTAGACAGCTTTGAAGGATAGTGGGATGACGTCCCTTGACAACAGAAGAATATTTGCTGATGTGGTTTTCATTTGATCCACAACCTCATTGATGTGCCTCATCTGCTTCAGGCACTCGACTTTCACGTCCCCACTTTTTATACACGCACCTCCAGCGCCAATTACCTCTACAATCAGCCCTTGATTCGTATCCAACGGGTCATCAACAACTTTTCAACATGTGTTCGGAGACGCGTGTTTGCTGCGCTACATGCTTCGGCGTGAGGACTGTTGAGTGTCACGTTGGGATGCAGTTCAATTTATTTGTCTCATAATATATTATATTATAATAAGTTTAAGGTATTCTTTTTTTCATTCCACTTTCCCTGCCCGCCCTTTTCTTCCCACCTAAAGTGATGTCCGAACCACTTCACAAGCACCGTACCCGTTTCGAAATCTCCCATTGCGCCTTGGTGAGACGTTTTTATTACTACACATCTAAGTGTTATTTTATTAGTTGCTTTTGAAAGTTATTTACTAACTATATAGGGGGATGTCACATATTTTTGTTGTTAAGTTGAAAAGACCTGTAGAGACAATATGCAAAAATAAATTAACCGCGGTTGAAATGAACACTCACAGAACTGGATATGAACCATATCACTTTTATTAACAATAAATAAAACTGATGAACTCGGATAACGTTTGATATAACGTGGGGGGAGCAATTACATTGAACGAAATTAGAAGCAGGACTGAAAGCAATATGGCAACAACGGCGTACAGCATGAATATTGGACAATTCGGTAGATGACGAACAGTGTTGCCAGCCCGATCGCCAGATCATTAGCACTCAACAAATATTAATAATAATGAGTGTGTGTGATTAATAATAATTATTGAACCTAGTACTAGTCTAAATTCCATGACCGATTCATTGTTGAACTGACTTATTTATAGAACTAGAGGAAAAATATGACCGTATTAGAACTGATATTTGATGATCTGAGTAGTGAGCGACTGTTGCTCTTAGCGGGGAATTAAGGTGGATTGGAAGGGTGGATCTACACAGGGGCGACTGAGGCGCCTCCGGTGATGAACTGGGGACTTGTCTAAGGTGGTAGGAGACATCAGAACTGTGAAGCAGAGCTGAACATTAATAAAAATTATAAAATAATTATTTATTAATAAATGTATGAAGTATTTCTGTATTTATTAATAAAGTTATAAATTAATAAAATGAAGAAATTAAGCAAGAATGAAGAAGAGGCTGTAGCCTTGCCTAACTGAATTTATTCAGTTAGGCAAGGCTACAGCCTCTTCTTCATAAGAAGATCATGGTAAGAGTGAGGTACCGGGTTTTTGAAGTTATATAATTGGGCTGAAACTTTCAGAGCTTTCCATTATCCAAGCCAAGAAGGTTCACACCAAATTTCAAGTTGATCGGTCAAATAGGAGCAGAGATATGGATACCTGAAAAACGCGTTGCGTGACGTCCAGTAAACATACACTTGGTGCCGTTCATTTGCTCAACTTGTTTGCTTGACGGAGTGGAACACTACCGCGCTCCCAGATCAGATTCTACTTGATGTTGACGCTGCTCCGGTTTCAATAATGAAGCCGCAATGATCGACTGGGGGAAAAGGCCTGTTCAGTATCCAACAGGAGCGAAACGTGATCATTATATTTTCAAACGAGTCCTTTCGCCTCAATCACGCGTGTAGCTCATACGCGGCTCCATGACGTTATTAGAACGCCCGGATCAATCCCGACGGTGTCAGAATACCCGAAAAGGTCGCAACAATGGAGAAAATGTCACAGATCGGTTCTTCGAACCCCGTGAACACAGACTCGGCAAGGCGATGTTGGCACCTGGATTATATGGGCAGAACTCCGCCCTGTAATTGATGAACAGAGGGAGTATAGACATCAAAGGGTGGCTATTCAATCGGCGTAATTGAAGGCCCTCAGGAAGACCCCTATGGTAGACCTCTGAAGCTCAACTCTTTGAGGCCTTGCGGTTTCCTTAACTCGATAATACGAACATCAGGGGGATTATCGGAAACATTTTCTCGGCTTCAGAGCGGGTTGGTCGTGGGCAGAAATGGAGGTGATTGAATGATGCATGGTGATGAACGTCTAATCAATAACTCTGTCTGTACGTAAGGCAAACCTTTTGAGTCTTTCGTTAGTCATCTTGGTCAATACGCTTTCAAAGGTCAGCAGTGAGTCCCTTGAAATGTTCCGTACCATCACGTTACTCCCTTTTCCTTTACATGTTTCGATGTAAAATGAAAAATACACAGCCATGCAGCGTGGCTATAAGAGCGAATTTTCGAAGAAATAACTTGCTTTCTGTAAAATATCTTTATTTTACTGATTTTATAACAAATTTTGTTTCCTTATATTGCCGAGTAACACCCCAGCTTATAGAATTTTCAACGCTGAACACGATGGTGAAGTCAGATAAGAGCAGATGAACCATAAAGAACATCTCAAGCAACAACCAGGTTTCTTCATCTTCAAAGTGCTCCAGTTTGAGAACGGAATAAGATATCAACATTTTGACTTCAGTATCGCGAGGAGCATTAAAAAATCCTTTGAAATATCAGACTGTCGAAACGACTGTCGAAACTGTCAATTTCAGACTGTCGAAACGGGAGATTCGAATAATGTGCAGACTCAGCATACCACGGAATCTGTCCGAGGTACCTATACCAAATCAGTCGGAGAGAGAACGAAACGTTTGAATGTGGTCACCCTACTGGGGATCTGGAACACCTAATTATGATTTCTCCGGTATTCAATTATGTCAGAGATGATATGTTTAAAAGGATACATAAAAATATCAAGGTAAACCCATTCAATTACCAGACCTTACTTAGGAGAGCAAATGGGGAAGTATGGGATGACATTTGTATATTTATAAATGAGACCGGAATACGGGTTTAATTTGCCTTAATGTACTTTTTACTAGGAAAATTTGATACCTATATTGTAACCAGAATCAGATTACGAATTTAATTTGCCAGTTCAATGTATCTTCATAAGGGAAATTTGATATATTATTATAATATTATTAAGTAGATGTGAATTATAATATTGTGACACATTTTTGTAAAAGCATGGCTTAATGTAAGTATTTATAAATATTTAAAGGAAAAAGTCAGACTGTTTCATTTTGGGAATTTATGAGTAATCCCCCCCCCCCCCTCAGCTTATAGATTTTTCAACGATCAACACGATAAGAAAGTCATAATTGCGATATCTTATTCCGTTATCAGATTAGAGCAGACTAACCATGAAGTCCATAATATGGAGCAGCAAAAGAGTTTCTTTATCTTCAAAGTGCTCCAGTTTCTGACTTAACCATCGTGTTCAGCGTAAAGAAACTTTTAAAATGAGGTGTCATTTTTTGTATTTATGGAGAATTTTCCCCACTTAGAGTGGCCTGATTCTTTTATTTTTCCCCTCCTAGCCCAGCCTTATTGCCCAATAGACGCTAACTTTATGGCAGGATAATATCTCATTTTCAAGAGATTGATACCTCCCAAATTTCAAGGGGTTGCTCAATAAGTCTGGAGGCTGAATTTGGACATAGACGTCTTTTGCGTACGAAAAGGGAGTAGGGGAAACAAGGGACATGAGGCATTTAGTAATAATTTGCGCCTCTGCCCGAGGCAGCTGGTGTCGCTGCGTGTGATTTTACTGGGCTTGTGGGGCCTTTCGCCGCGGCCTATACCCGCCAAGAGCGTCCTACCTACTGGCTCGCCCTCGGCCGTACGCTACGCTGTGATCCTACACCTCTCCCCGGCCATTTCCCATCAAGACCACCCCATCTTACGAACATTGAGCTAGCTAGTGAGGACCTGTGTATGTGTGATTTTAGCGCGGGTGTAGGGCCTCTCACCGCGGTCTTTTTATCCCGACCTGTAGGTGTGTGATACTGCAGAGTGTACCTCCCCCCCGGCCATTTCCCATCAAGACCACCCCATCTTACGAACATTGAGCTAGCTAGTGATCCTACCGGGCGTGCTAAGCCTCTCTCCGCGGCTTTTTTCTACGACAACCACCCATTCACTTATCGTACGAGAGACATGAGGCAAATTGTGTGTGTGTATATGAGTGTGTGTGTGTGTGTGTGTGTGTGTGTGTGTGTGTGGGAGTGAACCCAGTTCCCGCAAGCCGCTTGAAATGTACCACCCAACATGTATTTTTTAGCCTACCGATTCTCATCAGAATGCTGCCCAGTAATTTAAAAATGCCTTCCACTTTAAGCCGAGCCAAATACAAAACAGCTGTTTTTAGTTTTTAATTAGCAAAGGGCACCGAGAGTGCGAAAAATTATTTTCTAGTGTACAATATACACATATTATGTAGTTAGTTAATAAGATAAATTAGATTATGAGATGTAACTCTGGATCTCACTTGTAAAACAAATGTTAATATAAGTTTAATAACTTAATATAGTATAATAATATCTATTCCCATTACTACCACGTCTGATTTAACTCATGAGCGCCTGCCTCGAGCCAGCTAGTGTCCACCAAGACCACCCAATACACCTATCGAATGAGGGACTTCAGTAATAATGTGAGCCCGCATCGGTGTGTGTGTGTGCCCCTGCCCTACCCTACAGCTCATGGCGACCCGCGCTCCGCGGCCTTTTCCCCAGCACGATCACCCTATCCCGGTCCAAAGCGACGACCATACCTCTACCGGACGCAATCATAAACTCGTACATGGTACAGAATAACTTCAACACTCGCGTTCTAAAAATCCCCAAGGTACCTAGGCTGTTTGTAAGAGACGTGCAGTTTTGCCTGCTGCACATGTCCAATACTACGAGAAAAAACTGAGATGTAGATGGATGGTATGGTGACTCGAAGGACCACTCAGTGTAACTGAGAAAAGAAAATACTAATGAGCTAATAATAATAATAGGAATTGTAGGTGTTCAAATTAAAGGCAAGATTTTGACTGATGAAACATCAACATATAACAGGGTTTATTATGTACTGTGTGCTGGGAGTAGAGTTATTAATACTTATAATATATATTATGATAATGGGTAACTATTCGTTCAAATTTAGGTGGCCACTTATAGATAAACAGGGATATGGTTGACTAGATTGGATTACTAATGACTAGAGTGCTATGGACTAGAAGCTGCTAAGACTTATAAACGACTAAATTGGCTTAGCTGGTTGTGGTGATGGCTTCAGTAGTCCTCCAGTCAGAGGGTCTAGGGTAGTTCCTGATGGTCCCAACGATCAGACTCCAGGGGGGTAAATTGGTCAACCGTGTGGTGCAGAGGTATCCCAGCGTCGTCCAACTTCATGAAGTCCCAAGCGGCGGTTATGACAATGGCCACGGTATTTCGAGGGTGTATCTTGATGGTAGGAACTTCGCGTGTAATTAGTAAAAGGGTTCTTGAAGGGATGGACGGATAATGGTGGATAACTAAATAATAATATTGCACTGTGGTAGTAGAACGAACGAGATCAAAACGGTAATGGTTGCCGGTAAGAAAAACTCGGCAGCCCCACGATCTGTCACTGTCAGCTGATAGATGGCGAAGTTAACATCACAAAGTATACTCGCGCACAATCACAGTTTTTAGACAAGAAATATTCGATAATTTAATACGAGGAGAAGATTTCAATAAGAGCTACACAACAGACAAAAAATAAGTTAGAACAAGAACGTTGGTATGTGGACACTGGTAAAACACAATATATACATGACATGTGGAAGAGATACATGGAATAATACAGCTAAGAATGATGACACATGCCACATGCAGTTATGTTGTTTGTGCGTAGTGGTTGAGTGCCTTGATAATAGATAGTTATGATACTTGGATAATACTTGGTGAAGTTGCATTGGTAATAAAATATGGATTGTCGAAAATAAGGTAAGCGCAAACATAGGCATATAGCATAATATTATTTTCCGAAGCTTCGGATAGAGGTTTAGAAAATTGAGTTTGCGCTTAGTATGGTTAAGGGGGGGCACTGTTGGGAAGACATTGGTTAAGAGCAACTTGGCGATCAGAGCCGACTGATGGAGATACCTCGCGAAGCGCCTGCATATATACCCAAATTCTGAGGGCATCGTGGTGGGATCTTCCCCACTCGATACCGAGGTTATAAAACCCATCTTTCGCCGCACTCGGGCCATTTTCTGCTGCCGATCCTGAAGCACACACACCTCGACTCATCACCCCTCAGCCAGCTGAGTATAAAAGCCAATTTATTCCATCTCTGGTTGTATTATCCCCATCATTCAATAATCGTATTAGAGCGAAAAAATGTCAAACGACCCCGCAGATAAAAGGCGAACGACAGCTCGCCTCAATCCCCAGCACTGGGTTAACTCAGATCACGATAAATTTAAAGTCCTTCATTCTCACTTCCGTGGGAAAGTACAGAGTTTTTATCTACCGAATACTATAGACTATTATTCAGAAAATACCCAAAACGTCTCCTTTAAAACAAAAAATCAAATGTGTGTGGAACAAGGTGAAATTGCTGAATTGATTTATAGGGGGTATGATTAATATTTACGCATTCGACACTGAATCCCGCATTTGCACGTTGAACATGAGTTATTACACGTTTCTTTCATAGGTAAACCAATGCTGTCTAATACTGTTTACACGGAAAAACCAAAGAAAGTAGTTTTCATTCCACTAAGAAAAGGACTGAAAGAAATAAAAAATGATAAAATTGTCAACAACCACGGAAAATAACGAACCGATTCGATTCAACGATATTAAAGCTTACTTGTTGCTGAAAAGTAATTAATTATTCTGTTTTTATATAATAAATGAGATGAACAACATTGGTGAAAACCAAAAACCGTCTGCTCCTGCAGTTGAAAATGATATACAATTTACCCCGTTTTACAAAAAAACATTTATCCTCAGATTCCGGTTCCGGAATTTAATTCCAACGATTATAGAATAAATCGAATTTTTAGTCCCCAGCACTGGGTTAACTCAGATCACGATAAATTTAAAGTCCTTCATTCTCACTTCCGTGGGAAAGTACAGAGTTTTATCTACCGAATACTATAGACTATTATTCAGAAAATACCCAAAACGTCTCCTTTAAAACAAAAAATCAAATGTGTGTGGAACAAGGTGAAATTGCTGAATTGATTTATAGGGGGTATGATTAATATTTACGCATTCGACACTGAATCCCGCATTTGCACGTTGAACATGAGTTATTACACGTTTCTTTCATGGGTAAACCAATGCTGTCTAATACTGTTTACACGGAAAAACCAAAGAAAGTAGTTTTCATTCCACTAAGAAAAGGACTGAAAGAAATAAAAAATGATAAAATTGTCAACAACCACGGAAAATAACGAACCGATTCGATTCAACGATATTAAAGCTTACTTGTTGCTGAGAAGTAATTAATTTATTTGTTTTTATATAATAAATAAGATGAACAACATTGATGAAAACCAAAAACCGTCTGCTCCTGCAGTTGAAAATGATATACAATTTACTCCGTTTTACAAAAACATTTATCCTCAGATTCCGGTTCCGGAATTGAATTCCAACGATTATAGAATAAATCGAATTTTTAGAAAACGAAATGAAAACCCGGGGAAATTTGAAGAAAAAATACTGCAAATTATCGAAAACATTTTTCGGAATAGAGTGTTTCTTTACATTAACCGAACTGGGGGGTGATTGGTGTTTGCATCGCTCTCCCTGTAGCAATTCCTTTTGGAGTTCCAATTTCAGCAGGATTAACAACATTTTCCGCAATCCTGAGAACTTCGACCAGTTATGTAGGAATCAAAATTAATAAACATTCGGATATCGAACTTTTGGCGAAAACAAAATTAAATTCTATAGAGGAAAAATTCACGAATGCTTTGAAAGATGGGAAAATTTCGGATGAGGGATTTTCCAATATTGAACAGGAAATTAAATATTACAACGAGATGAAAACCAACATTTTGAACGGTTATAAAAATAATGATACGGAAAAAGCGAAACTTTTAGAAAAGGGAAAAGAATTGGGGAAAGCGGAAATTATAAACGCGATTAGAAAAAAATGTTTAAATTTAGTTATTACAGTGAGTTGTGTTTTTATGAGAAAATCTCATAAAAAATTATTTCATAGTACCTAAATTAAAAAAAATTATGTTTACTATAAAGTATGTATCAAACTAAAAAAGTTTTTGATAAATATCAAGATGGAATTGTGCGAAAACAATTCCAAACTTTCAATCCTT
This sequence comes from Stenodema calcarata, assembly GCA_963920205.1. NCBI lineage: Eukaryota > Metazoa > Arthropoda > Insecta > Hemiptera > Miridae > Stenodema > Stenodema calcarata. The sequence goes on from OY986058.1 coordinate 21,380,559, forward strand.
CATCAACTTTGAATTTAAATGCAGAAAACAAAAAGGACTACTTTCAAAATAGAACTCTGTGACGAATATATTTGCAAAGATGTAGAATATTACATTTCTGGTAAATGTGTTTCAACCGATTCTACCAAACCATATAAAAGTGAAAACATGGATGTAAGACTTGTTGATAATTTCGTTGGACGCGGTGCCTCGATCATGTGCAATCGTTGCTTCACGATTTGAATGGCATAACCCTCTCAAAGGCCTTCAGGTTCTCTCGATTAAAATTCAGAAAGGCCGTCCACGTCCTCCTGACACTCTCACATCGCCAGATCCTAATTTGCATAACCTCAGTCACGTCTCTTCTTTTAAATGGAATTCCGCTCATCACTCGACACTGTGTCAAGGTAGGTAATCCATCTCTTCGATGTTTTGCCTTGCGAGAAATTTGGCTATTAAGAGCGCCTTGTAGACGGCGCAATTATGCTTGTATCTGGCTGGGAGGTGCTTGTGGGTTATGCAAATTTCATTATTGGCTGAGTCCACATCTTCTTCAGCTCCCCTTAGAGACCTGTATGAGTGGGAACCCATATCTTCGATGTTGATGAACATGAGATTTAAATCAAGCCCGGCAGCCAATCTTAGAGCACGAATTTTATCGAGACCCTTCGTATAGAGGTGTATTAGTTTTCTGTCGGAGGACGCATATCCCCTAAAGATGTCCCTGATATGATAATACGGTGTTGCACCAGTATTGCATTTTAACCCATGAATATTTCTACTCGCAAATCGAATTTGGGCGTCACCCTTTAGATGCCAGGGTAGCTTGAACAGATGATAGGTACGACGTCCCTCAAGTTCCCTGAAATCTTCCGAAACTGGTAAAACAATTAATTCGTGTATGTAGTATTTCCCATGCTCCGTCTGAGACATTGCCACGTCCAGAATGTAGCGGGAAATATTGTTTTGTGGGTTCATCATTCCCCCTCACTGCAAGTAGACAACTGTAGAGTAGACTAAATGAAATTTCAAATCCGCTCCATTTAAATAGTAGTTGCCCCCCCCCCCCCACTCCTTCTCTCTGGAATTATACCGAACTGTTTGCCGATTTTAATTTATTTATTTCAGACATTAATTGACTTTTAATTATCTCGACTTCCTTCTTTAATGTCCGCACGTTCACAACGTCCAAAGATTCTGACGGATCCGCTACGTTGACTATTCTCCTTGATTTTCCGTCGTAGGCGCCCAGCTTGGCTCTATAGAATAGGGTATTCGCCCACACGTAGTCTCTCGTGATAAACTCATCGGAGAGAAAGCTGTCACGCGCGGCGGCTGTCGCTATAGTTCTATCACCGATATGAATTATCCTTTTACCCGTCTCAAAGAGCAGGTATTTTTTTCCTAAAGCGTCAATGACAGCAGTGGTGATCATTTGCAAGGTTTGAGGGCCCCTCTTATCCATCTCCTCTCGAACATGAGTCCCGATGAGATTGTCCCCTTTGATTGTGGTGATGACATTAGCTACGATCGTGGGTATATCATCTGCAGCGCGCCCTTCGGCGATATGCTTAGCAATTTGTTCCTGAACATGAACGGAAACGTAGTTTTGCAGATTTGAACGCCCAAACCGATCGTATTTCAACCTCATCGATCGTGTTCGACTCATTGTTGTTGCTTTTGATGTTGTTGTTTTCAGGCAATGAAACCCAGGTGTTTAAGACGACCAATAACACGGTCTGCGCGTGATTGCATGTACAGGTTCCCGGCACTAACTGCAGATAGGTACAATTTAAGTGCTTGGACGAGTGCGTTGGGGTCGGTTATTCCTTCAACAGAAGATGCTTCTCGCAAGCCTTCTGGGCCGCTTATGCCATTGTGCTCCAAATTCTCGTAATTTAATAACGGATTTGGCTTAGCACCCCTACCCAATTTTGGTTGTTTTGGCTTGACGGGCGGGTAAACTCTTGATATAATTTTCGTATATTTGATACCGCCAAAACGATTTATTTCACGTAGACGGGAATATCCGTGCCGTGCTACATTTGTTGCGCGCACAATCTGCTCATAATTCTGAAAATCATCCTCCTCATATGTGGGGTCCTTTAGGAAAATCAGCTGATACAGACCACGTGTGCCTGGGTACGTTTTATCCCCCACCTGAATGACATCGATCCCAAATTGAATGTTTTTCGACCCCAGCGTTACACTCCCGTTTGAAGATATTTTCGGACCATAGGTAAAATCAAATTTGTCCTTTACTTGAGCAGTCTCTACCCCGCTAGCTAGATATTTTATATAGGGACGCGCATGCACGGGGAAATTAGCTAAATAATCGTTAATCTTCTCACGCCCTTGTGGACTGTTGGTGTATGATCGTAGTTCATGTATGAATTTAGCCTGTAAATTTCTCTCACCCATTGGCGGGGTTTCTTCCGAGGGAGCCACCGTGGTTTGCTCAAAGATGGGGAATGATGGGCCAATAGGTGTACTCGAAGTGGTCGGCTGCATGGAGGGTGATTCGCCCACCGATTCGCTAATTCTATTCATCCGCCGTCCTTTAGGGGACACTGGGGTAGGAGCATGCTCGAAGCTTTCTTCCTCCTCTAAAAAAGACGGGAATCGACTGGTCGAGGCGGGCTCTTCTTTGATATAACCACTAGCCCCTAAGGGATCTCGCTCTTCAATGACATGATATGTCAACATTGGTTCGTCAGTTTGAGTAGAAACACTTGGCATATCCGTCTGCGTTGAGGTAGAGGTTTTGTCGGCCGAATCGCCCAGCCGTTTTCGTCTCGCACTAGACATATCTATAGGGGGAGGTTTCAAATCTTCACCCTCGAAGCCTTTTAAATTTATCCTGTAAAATGTCGGATCTGCACCGATTTGATTTTGAATCTGGTTATATTTCAATTTGAGAGCCCTCTTGGCACGAGTAAGCTCACTCAAAGTGTTACGGGGCATGTTGGAGACTGAAGGCCCGGGGGGTCTATTCCCCATTATTTATATGGGTGTAGTACTCGTTCATCGAGCGTCTAAATCGCCCATTGTTCAAATCCCTAGTCTTGTCCATAATCAGACACCCGAATTTACCCTTAGAATCCCATGCATGGTTGCACATGCTGACAAATTTGGCGAATGGGATTTCTTGGTAAAGGTGGTCTCGATATATTAATTGTAAATTTCGTCCATCTTGACGAAATATGAATAACATATTTACCTGTTCACGAATAGCATTTTTAGGTACGGCCGCGTAACTTTGAAACAGCAGTACTGTATCCACATGCCTATGGCGCCCGGTAGTGAAATATTTTCGCATTATATCGTGAAATTCGCTACTTTGCTGTACGGGCATATCATCAAAAACCAAGAGGCTGTTACTCGGCACCTCTCCCTCTTCCTGACTGTCACAATACAGTTGAAATTGTTCTCTCGTACAAATTTTCTCGAAACGTATTTCAGGTACGTGCTTAAGTATATTATCGAGAATTTTATATTTGGGTTGCTCGTGGCTTGTAGATATTAAAATAAGGTTCTTGAAACGAATTCCGTTTGGTTCAATCAATAGGTGGAGGAGGAAGTTGGATTTACCAGCTCCAGTGGCTCCTACCATTAATATTCTCAAGTCATTGGGTAGGAGAGGGCCGTGTCGGTTTTGATTGTCACTCCCTCCACTCTCTCCAGCGTACCCAGCATCGTAGTTACGCACAGGGGCAAATTTTACCCCAATTGTTTTCATTCGCTGTCTCTCCATGGGTAACCGGGTGAAAATGTATATATAAGGCAGTATCAGGGGGTTATATACATCAGTCCAATGGGACACCGTCGCGGTAGAGGGCTAATTAATTACTTGATAGATCATAATCCCTTTAATTTGACTTTACCGGGTTTAAATTACTGTGGCCCCGGGAACGATTTGAAGTATCAGATTCAGCATAACATCCCGCCAAAGAACGCGCTCGACGACGCATGCAGAGCTCACGACATTGCCTACGAGAATTCTCAAGATCCGGCCGTAAGGCGTGTTGCTGATCAAAGGCTTCTGAGTGCCGCGTTAGAGCGCATAAAATCCTCGCAATCGTCTTTCCTAGAAAAAGTTGGTGCAACAGCAGTGGTGGCAGCGATGAAAGGAAAAATGATGTTAGGTGGGCGGTTGGGGCGTCGGAGAACAGGCCAGCTGAGGCGTCTACAAGAGATATCCATGAGAGTCCCAAGAACGCAAAAACCACAAAAACGCAAAAGAAGGCGGCAGCCCATTCGCTCGAAAGCCATTTTGCCAAGACGGCAAATTGTGACGCGTGGCGCCTATGTGGCGCGCCGCGGAGTAAGACGTGGTCGAGGTGCAATTTTACGACACTATTCAAAATGCTGAAAACTTTGCCTGACGAGCCATTATCCGCCCGAGATATGTTTAATTTTCTATCACATCACCCCACATCTAAACACGTTTTCGACGGTGTTTTCATGCTGGACGAGCTCCAATATCACCAAATAGTACCTATAGTTAATGAAGGTCGCAAGTTCGTGTTGAATCTTGGGGGTTTGAAATCAAACGGTACTCACTGGTGTGGCGTAACGTATACCGATAACATTGTCATTTACTACGACCCATTCGGGCTTCCACCACCCTTGGAGCTGGTGAACCATTTAAATACACGTGACATCTGGTTCAGTGTCATATCCCATCAGCTAATCGCTGATTCAAGTTGCTTTCACTGTGGCCATTTAACCCTGTATCACTTGACCGTAAAATGTCGACCGGAATAACTTTAAGTGGCAGTGGAACAGTTTTGCGACAGTCGTTTTTCCCACCGATTGAGTTGGGTGCAGGGAAATTTTCAATAGGTGTCCTATCTTTATTCACGTATAATTCGTTCTGCAATATAGTGAAAGGGGTAAACGACTCTTTCAAATTTAGCGAAATAAAAGAAACGCTGATTTTCCCCTCGGGAGCTTACGATATGGACAGCATCTTCGCCAAGATTAAGGAGTTTTTAGATCTTCAGAAGGAGAAACTGGCGGCTGGTGAGCGGGTGTTTACGGACGAGATTTTCACAGCTACTGATTGTGTTTTGGTCTGGGATGTTATCCCGACCAGCGGTCGGATTAGGTTGAAAAGTAATCTCGAAATCGATTTTTCGATTCCACACAGCATAGGGCCGATTTTGGGCTTTACTGGACCAATTGTTCTCGCCCGCGGTATGCGGCATGTCGCCCCTTTCCCAGCTAAAATCGACCCATTCAACTCAATTAACGTATCATGTAATTTGGCGAAAGGGTCCTACTTTAACGAGAGCCCATCCAACGTGATATTATCCTTTGTACCCGAGGTCGACGTCGGATATAAATTGATCCACTCTCCTTCCCCGACGCTTTATTATGAGCTGACATCGAATGTAATCCCGTATATTGAAGTTAGACTCGTGGACGAGAACTGGAAACCTTTGAATAATTTGGGGGAACATTTGACGGTAGTCTTAAATATTGTCGCTGAATAATGTTCCCAATATACATATATATTGATTGAATACTCGTAGAGCTGGCTCATTATCTTGTACTCATTCGGCGAGGCCCGTATAGCGACTTTTCACCATGGGACTTCGTTTTGGTTCGCATAGCTATAAATTGGCATTGATGGGCGATTACGGCTCATTCTCGACGAAGAAGCCTAGCAGACTATTACCGCTGCCATCGTCGTCTTTGAAACGCAAAACACTCAGTTTCACAAACGCTCGATACCTCAAACATCTCGGTTTCCAGGTCTTTCGTCATGGACGACATGTTGAGCGTTGATGAGATCCCACACTTTGATGACCGGATAGAAAGCTTCTCAATGTATCACTACCAGCCTTTCAATTCAAGCGCATTGTCGTATAACGATGAAATTCGGATCGCAATTAACCAGGCGGATGTCATTACGGCACCACACTTATCTTACCTCCATGTGGAAGGTCGTATAAACAAAAACACTGCGGCCAATTTCCCACACCTAGTGTCTCTTCCTTTCGGACATTTATTCGACACTGCTTCCTACAGAATTAATGGTCAGGAAATTGAATTTGTACGGACACCCGGCGTCGTTTCGACTTTAAAGACTCTGACGTGTTTTACTCCAAGCGACCTCCCTCGACTCGAGAACTCTGGATTTACGGATCCTAATGCGAGTGCTCCAAACATTGCACCGGATTCTATCGTGAAGGATGTTTCAACGACGAGATATTTCTCGGCATGCGTTCCTCTAAAGCTATTTTTTGGTTTTTTTGAAGACGTGCGAAAGGTGTTGATCAACACGTCTCAGGAATTGGTCTTGATGAGGACGTCCAACGACTATAATTTATTCAAGGGGGAACCGGATAATGCCGCCTCAACCTTGACTCTGGACAAGATATCGTGGGTTGTCCCCCAGATCAAACTCTCGGATGAGGAGCGGGCCAAGTTGTATAGGGGGCTGGCTCGTGATCCAACCTTCTACCTTCCGTTCCGCTGTCACGAGTTGCACGAGTACCCACAACTCCCATCCTCCTCCAAAATTTCGTGGAACGTCAAAGTTTCGACTCAAATACACAAACCACGTTATTTGATCGTAGCGTTGTATACCAAACAACGTAACGAGATAACTAAGAGCATGGCCCTCCCCAGTCGCACGGATCTTAGAAACGCAAAACTCTATTTGAATGACGAGGCGTTCCCGCTTCAGGACATGCAGTTTGATTTGAAATTTGGAAGAATTGCCGAATTGTACGAGGCGTACGCACGTTTCCAACATTCGTTTTACGATCGTGATTTCCCCCAACCTCTTTTGAGCAGATCTACGTTCGAGGCTCATCCGTTAATCGTTCTGGACATGTCCCGGCAACGTGAATCCGTAAAAACGGGTGCCGTCGATGTGAGACTAGAGTTGGAAAATTCAGACAATTTCCCACCCGAAACGATTTGTTACGCCCTTTTAATCCACGACAAAATTGTATCGTACGGTCCTTTAAACGGGACAGTAAAGGTATATTAGACCCGTAATCGGATTTAATATAGACAGAAGTGTGGTGGTAATGCCTACAACAGGACAATTTACTCTCAAGGAGGGGCTCGCAAGAGAAATTCACGCCCCTGCGAGGCGTCATTATCGACGGGCACGAGTGGTGATCAAGGGTGTTCTTGATGACTTGTACGAAGCTGACCTAGTAGATATGAGAGGTTTTCCCGATCGCGGGTACCGCTTTTTACTCACAATCATAGACGCTGGTTCAAAGCGCGGATTTGCAAGCCCTCTAAAATCCAAAAGCGGTCCGGTGGTAGCTAAAGCCCTGGATAATGCATTCGACAAGTTTGGCTTTAACCCACGGCTACTGGCGACGGATAGAGGAACCGAGTTCTATAATACTCACGTAAATGACGTGTTGAAGCGGCGTGGTATTAAATTATACTCGAGTTTTAATTCGCAAGTGAAATGCGCGATTGTAGAGCGTTTTAACAGGACTCTCAAGACAAATTTGTACAGAATGTTTTCTATCGTAGGGCACCGGAGATGGGTGGATCTGATTCCGGATATTGTACATACTTATAACAACACTATACATTCCAGCATTGGCATGAAACCAGTTGATGTGTCTAAGAGTAATGAATCTAAAGTGTTGGCTAGACTCTTCCCCCGCACACAGGCTAACGCGTGGATTAAACCTAAATTTAAAGTGGGCGACAGGGTGCGAGTATCAAAAGTTAAAGGTATTTTCACAAAGGGGTACGAGCCGAATTGGTCAAACGAGCAATTTATAGTTTATAAAATGCGTAACGAACCCGTCCCGAGTTTCTACTTGAAGGATATTTACGACACTCCTATTCAAGGCAGGTGGTATAACGAAGAGCTTAGACACACTAACTACCCAGATTCATACCTGATTGAAAAAGTCATCAGACGATCCAATGGTAAAGCACTCGTAAGATGGTTGGGTTTTTCTCCAAAATTCGATTCGTACGTCCCCATCCAATCGCTTGAAGACTAGCTTGTAGACGGTTTAGATAGAGCTAGTCGAAATCTGATGTGGTCTACTGTAGGGTGGTTTTTAACAGCTCTAATACCCGTTAGTGGCATTTTTTAATACAGCTCTAATGCGCCCTGGTGACATTTTACAGGAATTCAAGAGTTGGATATAGGAATTACCACCACCACCACCGCCCTCCCCCAGACTCGTCCCGCTGCATCATCTTGCCTCTACAAATCAGCTCGCCCCATTCCACACACATTTGATTTCCATTTTCCACCTTGTTAAATCTTTTTGGGAGTAATGGCTGAGCCTCTCGCTGCTAGTTTGACCGACACATGCTGTAGTCTACATTGTTTTAAGGTGCCCAGTGATCAGGTCGATGGGCTGGCTTGTCATGTCTGTCTTTCCTATGGTTATTGTATTTGTAGGTGTGCATCACATAAGTTTCATTCAGGGGACGGTGGATATCATCTCGAGTATAATCGCTTGAAGAGTTTTCATAATTGGCCCCACGCAGATCCGACAGCGTACGATTTGGCTAAAGCGGGTTTTTTTTACACGAATCGTTTTGACATTTGTAAGTGTGCGTTTTGTGGTGTACTAGTAGGGAGATGGTTGGAGGGTGATGAGCCACAAGCAGATCATGAACGGTGGGCCCCGGCCTGCCGTTTTGTCAGAAATCCAGCCATGACAAATAATGTCCCACTGACATCGAATGCGGCTGTGCACCCCCCCACAAGGTGAGTTCTATCGATATTCTTAGTTTTAGCAAAGCTTAGTTAAGCTAGGGTGGTGTGTGGAGGGGGGTGGCGGTGAGGGGGTGTGTTTGTGTATATATATCGTGAAATCAATACGAGGGTGTCATTCTCCCACGATGGATTCTCTCCTTTTGACGAGCACTTTCTCTCTCGACAAGTCGAAGAATCGGAAGCTTCTAGTCGGACTCGTCGATGTGAGCACCCCGGTGATTGTCATTGTGACTCCTAGAAGTCGCCCATTCTACATCACGCTTGCCGATTGGGACCTGTTGTACAAACGCTTCGAGGAGGTGAAACGCTCGGGCGAAGATGTAATTTTATTGAATGGCTATCACATGACTGGGGTGTTAACAAGGCGAGGCGAATTTTTGGCCAATTATCACCCCTCTTGGCTAGATACGCTTCTACATCGTGAAGTTGACGGTGTTAAGCTAAGCCCCGCGGAAACTCGTGTATTAATAAGCATAATACCAACAATTAACTCTATCGTTGATAAATTGCGGTACTTTACAGCCACACCAACGTATTCACCGAATCAGGAGGTTGTCGTTAACGGTGTGGGGGAGGGTTTGTCTACGTGTAATAATGATGGGGGGCTCATTGCTTCAGGACCCCTTGAAGTTGAACGATCGACTCCGTTGAACTTTTATGTCTAATAAAGATGGGTAATAATACACACCCACCTCACTGCCTCATCGAGGGATTTGACGCATTGGCAACTAGAGCCCCAGCATTTGATCTAGTGTGTATGATTTTTGTGACATTTCTGTTCGCAGAACATCGGTCAACGAATAACTTGACATCTTGTCGCCGATGGGACGCGCCGGCAACGGTCGAGCGGTTATGCTACTCTCTACAATCGATGGCCAACAAGGCTATTAGCTGCAGCGAACCCACATCAAGGTCACGCGCCGGAAACGCCTCAACACCCGACGTCTCGCTCAAAAACAAGGCGGTTGACTTGGCTGGACTATTCGACACGGAGCCGGGTGAACGCCACGGAACGACGCGGGACTATGCGGGATGCAGCAACAGCACGTGTACGGCGCAGGGTGACCACAGCCATCATGCAAAGGGCAGGACGTGTACGGCATCGGCGGACATCAACATACCCCGGCTATTATTAATTGCACCCTCCATTTTACTGGCTAGCCCAGCTTTGTTTTCACCGATCATGTTATTTCTGAACCGACTTATGTATTAATAAATAAAACAGTATTTTTTCTCGGCATTATTTTTTCTTCACCCTCGATTAAAGTATTCGAGTAAAAATAAAAGGGGTTTCTGGCGCAGGGTCTAATGAAGATAACCCGACCCATGAGGTAGGGCGGTCTTGATGGAGAAAAACCGCATTGAGAGGCCCCGACAGGTCGGGCTAAAGACCGGAGGGAGAGGTGCTGCACGCCCGCCTAAATCACACACATCGGGCCGAGGGCGAGCCAGTAGGTAGGACGCTCTTGGCGGGTATAGGCCGCGACGAAAGGCCCCACAAGCCCAGTAAAATCACATGCAGCGACACCAGCTGCCTCGGGCAGAGGCGCAAATTATTACTAAACGACTCATGTCCCTTACTTCCCCTACTAAAGGGTTTTATAAAAACAACGCAAAAAGCCAAATCGCTAAAAATATTGATTTGGGTATGTACAAAATATTGAAAAATCATGAATTTAAATCGCTAAACAACTTCCCCCCTCCCACCAAATCGAAGTCTGGATCCGCTCCTGCCCATTCTGCGCACTCTCATACGCGTTGTGAATTTATTCGTAGATTTCTCAGGCCCACACCCCGACAACAAGTATGCAATGGACTTGGTCGACGAGTTCAGTAAATGCACTATTGCTGAAGTGATACATTCCCTGGCAGCAATAATATTATGTGAGGAGGTATTTTCTCATTTCGGGCTTCATCTTCCAAGAGCAGATAGTATTCAGAATCTTCGAAAAACGTGGATAAACCAGTTCAAGGTTCTACGATAAACTTGTTAGTGGCAATGGAAGAGCAAAACGTTTCTAGGATGGTCTCGCATTGTTGAGCGATGAGTCGCAGTCCGTCGGTATTTCAATTACGTTTTTCGGAGGCAAATAACGTCCGCGTCGTGCCAACCCCCATTGCCCCAATCAATTTGAGATCATAATTTTGGAATTGATCGCACGAGATGTCGCATCCTGAAAATTTGTTTTTCTGAAGAAAAAAGACAAACACATCTGTATTCCCCTACAGTTTCCAACGTTTCTGAGAGGATTGAGGATTCTTTGCGTTCGGAACGGCGCTTCACCAGTCATTCATACACATTCCGACGAATCCCATATTTCGCTAAGAGGATTCGAGAGGTATTCCGTTCCTTTCATACGATTCATACCGTTCGAGGAACCTATCAACGCAGCAACGCTTGAATACGTTGGGTGTGTTCAGGCAGCTTCCAACTGAAATTTACGATACAAAGATGTACGAAAATTTCACTGGTTCATCTTTTCAACGGTCGATGAATGGTTCCTCGAACGGTGAACATGAGTGGCTGGGAGTTTTTTCGTTTGGCGTTCGATGTATCCCTAGATTCCCACTGAAAGTCCAGTTTGAAATCGTAAAATACATCATTTGTACTACGATTTTTCAATTTCGACATGAAGGTCATAACTGGCACTCGGGTCGACTTCGTCTTTTTCCGGCAGACCTCGCTGTGGATAAATCTTACAGATCGATTCTGGGTTAAAAGGCACTCTCCGTGAATTTGTGAAAGTTTCACTGATCTGTCCAAAGACTTACAATGGATAGAATGCATCAACGAGCCACACGTTCACTATCCCCTTCCATCTATTCAAGAATCCTATTGACGTTACCCAACTACATCTATACCGACCTCCGTGCAAATCCTTAACTAGTCCATAGGCCACTGTTCGGACTGTAAAATAAGGCTTCAATTTATTCAGCTGACTGTTTCGCAATCCTGCAAGCGCTGGAATACTCTCGCAATAAAGACTGCTCTACAATCCTTATACTCACCGACTCTGAAAGTGTGACATCCAAGTTTGCACAACTAAAACTCTCGGTTCACCAAGATTGAAGCTGGTATAGTGCGAAAAATTATCACATCACAGAGCAGAGGAAGAAAAGCGATTTTCTGCTGGAAAAGGCCTATCAACGCCCCATTTTAAGGATAAGTTCTTTCGAAGAAATTCGGCAGGCAGAGTTGGAATAAGGTGAACTCATCGTCCAAGGTGAGTTTAAGGTGATTAAGACAATCGTTTAAGGTGATTAAGACAATTTTATAAGAAAATGGAAGTTTCAGGGGAAATCACGTTGCGCAATCACACACGAAAGATATATCTACATATAGCACGGTTGTGATGAAGTTACCTTCCACTATTCCAAATACCATGTAAGCCTCCAAATTGTCTCATTACGAACATTTTTTTCATAGACCTATGAAATACGCCCGTTACTTACTTCCGTTAACTTACTCTTACTTCCGTTAAACGGCAGAATGATCCCAGGGAGCCCCTTCAGTCTTGCGAATTACTAGTTTTAATATTCATAACATGTTATAACACATTGTGTAATAACTTTAACGAGGGCTCGACTTTAAAGTCAGATAGCCATATACGAGTAAACCGATTGAAACGCAACAACAAAATCGCAGCTCATAGTTGAACAAGAAACCTCTTTTTCGTAGTCAGCTTAAATTGAATATTTATTTCGAGAAAACGTGAAGAAACTACTGTACAGCCGTCTGAACAGTCGAAAGACGAGAAAGAAGTTATTCAAGGTTTTCATTGAGCAAATTATAGTTGTTTGTACTTCTCAGAGAGCGACTTCTAAACTTTGCATATTTCCATCCCTTAATGTAATAACCAGATGGTAAAGGGAGAAATACACCCGTCGGTGGCTGCAATCATATTAAATATATTTCTTTTAACCCAACAGGTGGTTATATAATCAAGATTCATCTCCAATTGTATGTTAACTCTTGTTCTTTCGTTCTTTTGACAGTTAAAAAGTATAATTTTTCATCTTTATCAAAACCCGTCGTTGCGGACCTATCTTATTACGAGTAACCAAGTTACCCCCAAAATACCTTAATGATTTTCCCCTGGTACTTGAGTGCGTTCAGAAATTCAATTTAGTAGCCTAGAATCGTCAGGGTAGTGGGATATTGATTTCAACTATCAAAAACTGCGGTTTTTCCATCATTCGACTTCGTATATGGGTATTACAAGCCTAAATCGAGTAGGTTTCATATTATTCTTCATTTTGTGTAGTTGGTGAGAACCTACTCAAAGAGGATTTAACGGCAAAAAGAGGAAATCGATCAGGATAAGCAACAAAAAGGGTCACAAGAGAGTTGTGAGCTCAACGAGGCGAGCTCGCGGATTGTACAAAGCCTGATCCTACACAGTTTGCCCCCTTCGATTCTTTACGCCAACATTTTCCCATCGAACATTATATTGATATAATATCAGCAGTTTAAAAAATAAATGGTCCATTCTACTTGATACTCGTACATACACAACGCTTACTTGGGTGATACGTAGTGTGGATTACAAATCAGCAAACTTCTTATAGTTCCAAATTGAACTCGGATTAAAATGTTGTAGAATTCTACTTTACGACGTTTTTGTTCATTATCAAACTGACCCCAACTTTTAAAGAAATGCACGGATTCTTAGAGATTCTCATTTTGGCCAATTATTTTCAACAATAAATCAAAATTCCTTCATCCATCGTACATGTGAGCTTCGTTTAGGTTTTCAAATACAAATATTAGGTTCATGTTGGAGCGTTGTATGACCCAACTGGATGAAGCCCATGGATGGCCATGGATAAACGTAAGGTAACGGTGCTGTGTATGATTGACTTTGCTCGAGCTTTTGACTCAATAAGTTATGATATATTGTTATACAATTCTAGGATCTGTGGGCTTTTCTCCGACACTAGCATAAGATTTGTGGTGTCTTTTGGCAGTGAATTCAGGTCTGAAACAGATGGTATAAAACGTTTTCGGAAATTTGAGTTTTAAAAAGTGTGAACCGAGACTAATAAGGTAAAACGCCTCAACTAGAAATTCAAAACATTGCAGAAATTCGCCTCAAAGTTTTTAACAGAAATCTTTTATGTAAATTGACTGCAACTCACTATAAGAACCCAATTTTGGGGTGAGATATTGATATGACTTCAACCAATTCAGCGATTATTAACCAATTATAATCGATTAATTGCAGTATTAAGGCGATTTTAAAATTTCCAGCTCCCGTTTGGGGATTGTTTGTTTAGGTAAAATGCCACCTCAACGTAAACAAACGGATGTTTTGAAAGGAAAATGTTGTAAATGTTTGCTGGTAAAATGCCTCAATATTTTGGTGAGTTGAGGCGTTTTATGGTTTATGGTCAGAATTTCCCCCACTTCCGGATTTTGAAACTTCAGAATTTTGAAATTTGTACATCATCTTCGAAAAGGCCAGGTCCAAAATAGTGGGTTCTGTAAAAACCCCATTTTCGTATACATTGGACTATGGGCCTTTTTATTTAACAGGGCAGAATAGCTTCAGTTTCTTCGAAAATTCGCTAAACCACTATCACCAATTTCGGTCTATGAATAATTTAGCTGAATTTCGTACTGAAGTCCTTGAGACATCTACACAGGCTAATTCATAAAAGGACAAACAAGAGAATGACTTATGTTAGACGAACCTAATGCTCTCATGATTTCATGGCATATACTCCCAGAAATGGCTATTCAAGATAAGAGGAGACCTTTTGCCGTTGACATTTTGACCGTTTGAAGCTACTTGTCAGATCTGTATCATAATATGCATATTATGCAGTAGCTGGGAAACCGAGAATGCATATCACTTTATTGGGAAATGTAGAGCTTTGTGCAGTGTGAGGCTGAGACACTTTGGTCATGCTCAATTGGAATAGGGTGAGTATTTGAGCATGATCAAATTGGTTGACCCGAAAGTTGTGACATACTGTACAGTAGCTTGGCAGCTGAGAACAAAAACGATTATTGAATATGGTTTGGACAGGTAAAGTTGTTGGTTTTTTTTTTTTTTTTTTTTTTTTTTTTTTTTTTTTTTTTTTTTTTTAGCTCAGCATATACATTGCAACTTGAAATTTTGTTCTGTAAACTTTCATTTTTTTCTAAGTGTAATAGTAGAAACATGTGACATTATTGGATAATGTAATTCTAATTGCACTTTTGATTGATAATTGATATATTAGTATGTGTGGGCATTTTTATGGCAGGCTCTCAAAATGTGAAAGCCAAGATTATTACATGGCTCCTTGCATTGCATCATTGTCGAGTATGTTATTATGTAATAAAAGCATGATCTCTCCTTCTCTCATGGCATATACTGAAGCTTAACACATATTGTCAGATCTAAGAATGATTCTCCTGATGATCTCCTGAATGGTACCTGTCTGACGAGCATATTTTTAAATTACACAGTATCCATCTATTCTGTACAACTTTCTTGTCCCATTCTCAAATTTGTCAAGGTATTTATGCACTTTTTGCACCCGATGTACATGACGTATGTATGATGTGGTGTGTGGTAGATGTTTTGAAGTTTGAAGTTGCGCTCTTTTTTATACAATTCATTATAGTTTAATTTGTATTTATACATTTTAATTTTCTTTACATACTATTTACTACGTGTTGTAAAAATGTCTGGCCTTACCAATTCCAAAATTACCCTACTATTTAGTCTGACTATGGGGCTATTGCGACTATATGACTATGAGAGCGAACGGAGAGGGGGGTCGAAATATCTGAAGAATTTGACGTACGGATTTGAAACTCACGAAACGCTGATACGCGGTCTACTGAAAGACACCGGTTCCGTTATACACGTCTGAGGGTCAGAAGCGCAGGTCTGCCTCTGCCTCTCCTGCCGCCCCCCGGTGGCCTCCCTCACACAGTTTTCTCTTATCCCTTCCACATTGTTAGGAGAGAGAGAAAAAAAGGAGAAAAAATGTTTTCGCAGATTGATCCGAACGTTGCCCGGGATCGTCGGAGGCTCCTGTTTTGCTTTATAATTTTTTTAATTGGACTCGCGATTCCCTACCTGTTGTGTCACGGTACAGATGAAAGCGAGCGGTCGATTACGGGAACGCAATGGGAGGGTTGGTAGTTGGCGTAGGACAAAGGGATTGATAACGCCCTTGGAACACCCACTGGAACGTCCAGGATAACAAGGGACCCCCACCACCTGGGAATATGGCAATGTACACCTGTGGTTTCACACAAGCTCCTACACCTAAAACTGACTAGATCAGGGTTTCCCAACAATAAATTTTCCAGGACCCCTTAAGAAATCGCTACAATGACCCCCCGCTTTATAACTGTAGGTACAATTTACGTTAATATGATTTTTCACATGAACAACATTCAATTTCTTCTCACAGTTTAGGATTTACAGGTTTCAAATTTAATGTAATTAGTTGAATCACTCCTGTATATCCACTATTTCCGAAATGCCGGGCTTCAAGCTTGAAATGTTTACTTCGAAGTCAGATCTATTCCTGTAAACTTATAAAATGAGTACTTGTACTCATTTTCATGAACGCTTGTTCGCACCGGTAAATAGTGGCTAATGGAAGAATGCATTTCATTGCTTTGTTGCCAAGGTCTCGGTAGTCTTTGCTGGCTTTCAACCAAAATTCAGCAATATTTTCATCACTGAAAACTGTATTCATTATTATAATGAAAACAGTTTTCAGTGATAAAAATATTGCAGTATAATACCGCTACTTGATAAATCTACAAGTAGGTCTTGTTCCACTTCTGTAGGGGTTTCGATATTGTCCACTTCCAGGCAGCTGAACAGATTTCGGATACCTACTGCTGTTGTCAGAATCGGGCTCTGGGAAATTTTGCGAAACGTGGTAGCTAAGCTGCGAAGATTAACCTTACTTTCTTTTCATTTACTAATTCGGATTATGTCAAAAACTCTTTTAAATTCGAGAAGTTAGTTAATAATATTAATGATTCTTTATCCACCCTCGTTGCCCAGAACTGTCACTTTTGGTTTATTATCTTCGATAATGAACCATTGGAATCGCCCAAAGAAAAAATTTTTAATAATAGATCATTATCTTCTTTGTACAGATCACCCTTCTGTCTAGATCACTAGGTCTAAATGTCCAGATCCTAAATGTTAGATTAATACCTAATTATTATCAACTATCACTAATTATTAACAATTTTATCAAGTACCTAGTGAAAATTATTATAATTTATTGTTAGGTATTAATAATTCGTATTTATTATTAATAATAAAATTCCCATCAAACGGTATGTTTTTTATTTCATATTTAGATGGAGTTTATTCCTAAGAATTCTTTAAGACCATCCGCAGCTTTGTACGACCAACCGTTCGTTCACAATGTTGAGCCTGTGAACACGAATCAAACGGTTGAAAGTGATGTAGCAATTCTGACTTCACCGTCGTGTTTAGAGTTGAAATGTCCAAAAGCTGGGGGAGGGGGGGGGGGTCATCCAAAAAATGAAATTCTGACAAATGACACCTCATTTTAAAGGTTTTTACACGCTGAATACGATAGTGAAGTCAGCACTACTTTAGTTTTTATTCGCAACGTCGAAACTAACTTTTGGAACTAAATTACTTTTAGTTTCAACAGTTGAAACTAAAACTATTTTTGTTCCAAAAGTTAGTTTCTAAGTTACTAAATTAGTTTTTATTTTCAATTTCGGAACTAAAAACTAATTACTTAGTTTTTAGTTTCATCTTTAGTTCAACTAAATTTTTATTCAAATAATTCAACTCTGCCACACGCACAGCCAGAAGCTCCCCCACATGAGTGGATAATGATCGACTTGCCCCTTTCCTCATTCTTCCCTGAAAACCCGAACTTCATATACTTGGATTTCTTGACATTAAGAGTTACTTGGATTTCTTGACATTAAGAGTTAGTGAACTAAAAGAGAACCAACAGCTGATCCTGACCAAGATAGTATTCGTTCTCTCGAAAACCTTCTTAATAATTAATGGTAATTCGTAATAATAATTAATCAATCATTCAGTAATCTAGACAGAAGGGTGATCTGTACAAAAAAAGATAATAAACCGTTGTGTCAAGAATTTGCAGAGTTTTTTACCATAGCAGTAATTTTGTCTTCAATTTTGATTTCAAATCTACGTTGTCCCCTTTCAAATCTGCATTGAGAGTATTTAAATGTTCAAACACGTCAGGCTAAGTAGGCAATTGAACAAGGCCTGGAAAAGTATAGCCAATGCCAGTAGAATTGGAGGAACATTAAAGGAACATTTTCCTTAATAATTAAGGAAAATGTTCCTTTAGTGTTCCTTTAATAATTATTATTACCACTGTTATGTTTCTGTGATATAGTGTTATATTAAAACTTCATTTTTCTATGGAATAAACCGTTGTTCTTCTAGTGATTTTCACTTACAACCAATGCGTTACTAGAGAAGTGTACCTCCCTTAATGCTCTAATTATTACATCTCATGATCCCATTGTTGTATCAAGGAAAGCTGATTTATTACGCTAAGCTATAAACTAATATTGCTATAGGTACATAGCATGTAACCATAATGAACTAGTAATGTGAAAAGAAGGCACTACATGGTAGGTATACTATTGATTAGTAGGTTCTGGTAAATCAGTAAGTAGGTACTAGACGTATCCATGATCTATTGTTTTGCCTATCAAGGGGAAAATTTAAATTTGTCCGGTTCCTTTCTGGGGATTTTTATCCGGTTATTGTGATACCTGGAGATTGACCCCTACTTCGATTTAAAACCAGTTTGCGCGGTTTTGAAATATAGTGCGTTTTTGTACTTTTTTAAGAAACATCATTTTTAATTCAGTTTATATTTTATGTATTGTGACATTTTTGTTTGTGTAGTGTAACAAAAATGTTGTGTAGTGTAAAACAAAAATGTTGTATTATAAAAGTAATGGTTACGACCTTCTTAAAGGGTATGATAATTAGGAGGATCAAATAGGTGGATGTAGAACATACCAAAGATGAACTGAGGTGTGTGTGTTCTGCGTGTCCAATCCTGCAATGATCTTGTGAGCTGGACTCATAGAACTGGGAGGACACTCCCGAGCGAATCTACTGAAGATACTGAAGTAGTTACACGGTTGAGCAGGACGAATGAGAACTGTACCGATAAGAGGGGGTTTCCCGGAAAACATGTTAGTACTTGAGAAGGCCACGTGGAGCCCTCGTTCCGATTGGACGATACCAGGTTTTGGCTTTGCTTTTGTTTGCTTCGCTTTGCTCTCAACAATCGCAGGTCCTAGAAATCCAGAGGACAATGAAGAGAGGAGTTCCGGGAATACTGTAGAAGACAGGTGAAAAAATAACAGAAGGCTAATGGTGAAACTACCTGTTCCATAGATTCACCCAGAAAACCACACAAACCTCGCCAAACATATTTTCACTTATTTTTCACTTATTGCTCTATCAACGCCCTTTTCATCAACTCCAACACTTCAAATAATTATTTCAGAAATATCTGATAATAGGTGATAATATTACCTCATATCGTCGATGAAACAGCAACATGCTATAAGTCAATTTTTGGCCAAAATGAGTTAGACATCATTCCTTGTTCAAATTTTCGCGCCGGATCGACTGGAGAAGTCAGTTTCTCGAAAAAAAATGACTCCCTGGGAAGTTATTGATAGTGTTGCCAACAAGCTATAATTCAGTTTGAAACGAACATGCTATAAGTCAGTTGTTTTACAGTGCAGTTGTGGCGAGGCAACGACTCAGCATGGAAGACGACGAAAGTTTTGTAAACAGTTTTCTGTCTCTCCTGAAAAGTTGGGAAAAATGAGTTATAGCATGTTGCTGTTTCACCGACGATATTGGGTGAAGTGATGAGCAATTGCTTTTACTCGTAAAATTTCGAGTGTTGTCTTGCAAGGAAGTGAGTAAAGTTGAGTCTCAAGTCTCACGAGCAATTTTCTGCGACCAATTGCTAGGACAGCGAGCACGACGACGTAAGTAATTACTTCAAATTTCGGGTGAATAAAGACAACATGATTGCTTTCCTCCAGAAGAGAAGTCAAGACTGTCATTGTCAATCCAAGATTGTCATTCCACGAGCTTGCAGCTCTCCCGACTTGTTTGTTAGAAATCTACCAATTTGGATCTAATCTATTTTGTAAAATATCGTTTCGGGTTTTGGAATCGGGTTGAATGATGGGCAAAAATCAAAGAGATCAGACCCTTGGTTTGACTCAAATTTGCTTCAACAAAATTCGGTAATACACCAATTGCCAAGCACCCCGGTACGTTTGAGAAAACTGGGTTTTTCTCGGATTGTAGACATTCCAAGAGTGTCTTTTCCCATTGATTCAGCTTGATTTGTTTCTTACCTGTTGAAAGAAAATCTGATTTCCTCTTCATAAATGTTTTCATATTAACTCCTTGAAAAATTGTTCTAAGTACCAAAATCCATTTCAGATCATCCTGAAAAGCTCAACATTTCTCAAAAGCTCAAATTTCCACAAAAATTCCGTCTTGGCAACCTAAAAGCTAAGTTCGTAGATGGGCAGAGTCGGGCCAGTCTAAGGGGGGTTTTGGGGAGTTTCAGGAGGGGGGGGGGGGATTACCCATACATTCCCAAAATGAAACAGTCTGACAAGCGACACCTCATTTTGAAGGTTTTTTAAATGCTGAATACGATCGTCAGAATTGCGATATCTTATTCCTTCTCAAACTGGAGCACTTTGACGATGAAGAAACGTGGTTGATACAAGTCCTACATTGGGGACATTTTACATAAAACCAATTATTTCTTCGAAAATTCGCTCTTATAGCCAGCTGCATGACTGTGGATTTTGGTTTATTATCTTCGATAATGAACCATT
Organism: Stenodema calcarata; assembly: GCA_963920205.1. NCBI lineage: Eukaryota > Metazoa > Arthropoda > Insecta > Hemiptera > Miridae > Stenodema > Stenodema calcarata. The sequence continues at coordinate 21,401,150 of OY986058.1, forward strand.
GGAATCGCCCAAAGAAAACATTTTTTTAACCCCCCCTCAAAATTTGTTGGTTTACGTTTCAAGATACGTAGATTCAGAAAATCGAATGAAAAAAATCCGTCCGTCCGCCGTACGCCGTACGCCGTACACCGTACGCGCCACTTTGCCCAGTTAGCGTTGAGTTAAAATTACGAAATTTTTTTATGGGTTTCGACCAACCCCACAATGGTCCTCGAAACTTTTCATAACCCTAGGTCAAGGGGAAGGGGTTCAAAACGAAATTTGAAATTTTGAAAATTCCATATCTCGAAAAATTCATATAGAACGGTATGTTTTTTATTTCATATTTAGATAGAGTTTGTTCCGTAGAATTTTTTAAGACCATCCGCAGCTTTGTACGACCAGCTGTTCGTTCACAATGACGGCTCAAAGATTGTGCCTCACAACCCGATCGTGAATCAAACTGTTGAAATACAGGTCCATTTTCATACTAACAAGCTCTTTGGAACATCATATGGCTTAAGTGATGTCGAGTTTGTTGTTCTGAGGTGCGTTTCGTGCTACGGAAATGAAGGTAATTTCGAATGTTTGTTGGTAGCTACGTCTTTTATAGAAAAATTATTACCGACGTAGTATTAAAAACCCCAGAATTATATCGTATTAATTAATCATAATTAATAATAAATATTATTAATAATAAATACGAATTATTAATACCTAACAATAAATTATAATAATTTTCACTAGGTACTTGATAAAATTGTTAATAATTAGTGATAATTGATAATAATAATTAATCTAACATTTAGGATCTAGACATTTAGGGCGGAATTCATAGTCCTCACTAAGTTGAAAGGAAATGCTTAAGTGACGATGTGAGGAGAAACGGCGACTTGAGCTAATTCATAGTCAGTCACTAAGGAAATGCTTTAGCAAATGCTTAAGCATTTCCTTTGGCCGTATTCATAGACCGAAAGTCAAGTCGTTACTTTACTTTCAGCCCCATTTTCGCACCGAAATCAGAGGTAGCTCGGAACCTACCTTAAGCATTTCCTTAACTGAAGTCATCGTGATTAGTATAGATACGGAGATCTCCGTTGTTACATTCGTTTGTTACTTTCATTTCATTTCGCATTTTCATTTCATTATGGAGTATCAACACATTTTCGAGTATGATGAGTGGGATGAGTTCGACGACCAGGATGATCGTATTACGATAGTTCGAAGGCCCCGAAGGTATGTAAACACCTGGCGAAGTGGTTTTTTTTCAATTGTTTTCCAACCTTTATTGGAAAACAATCAATTGTTTTCCATGCTTTTGTGTGTGTTTCTTTTTTATACTTATAGAAAGTTCAAATATATGTAGGTATTTTTAATGAGGCAGATACAACGAAGTGAAATATTTTGATCTATTATAGGTACATACGGGATGCACAGAACCCTATGGAAATGTTGGACGACGAGCAATTCAGGGGAAGATTCCGTTTTCGGAAGGATACCGTGATTGATCATTACCTATCATTATCCATGGTCGCCAAATAACAGAGGCTTTCCCTTACACAAGTTCTGGTAGGGTTGTGGTTTTATGCCATATCTTCATATGCCGAGAAAAAATATTCATGTTGGGTTATGATTGTTTCCCTCATGCTAGCCCTACATTTTGAGAATAATGTAAGATACATTATTTAGTTTTTAAAGAGAAAAATTTTGAAAAATTCTTGTAAATAAACTTTTGTGAATAACTTGTATGATTCATTAAGTAGGTGCCCAATTTTCAAATACAGAACAAATTGAGTTGATGCAATTCAAAACAAGAACACAATGTAACGCTTGGTTTATTATAATTCAACTGGTATAACTAGGAACCTACAAGTATATAATATACTTACTTGTGTGGAGAAGGTTATCGACCATATTCCGATATATATATGTGGGATGTAGAGGATCTCGAGGTTCGGTCACAATTAAAGACGTGTTTCCCAACGATTCGACTATTTATTCAGTCATTTACAAGGGCTACGACAGAAAAGATAGCACAATCCGGACTTAATAAAACTATTGGCTTAATTTGTATGGATGGGTACATGTAGCTGATATGCTAGGCGATTTTGTGTTCGTACTTACAGAGCACATGTGCCTCTGGATTCCACTATACAACTAAAGACTACACTGATATTTGGAGGATAACGGTATATATGGCCTAACGGTAGGTACATGAAACTAGCGGGGGTTGGGCAGAAAGGTACTGTTTGTAGATATGTAGGTAGGTATACTAATGACTGGGTGAAGGGTTTACACTGGTTCTCATAGGATTTTTCTTAAAACTAGTATGAATGACATTACTGTATACTTTGCTCAAATTCTTTACATCTGATCTCTTATTAACTACTGATTCTTTGGTTCGTTCTATCAATATCATCTCCCTCTTAAATTTATTGCTTTCATATCCAACTATTTTTGTGTCATCAATGAAATCAGATTTGCTATACCAAATGCCTTGTCAATGTGGGAAAACATTCATAGGCCACTCCCACCTCAAGTTGAGACTGAATCCTCACAAAATTAGTGTTGATACTCTCACGAAACATCCAAATTCCACAGCTTTAGTTGGCCTAACTAGTAATTCTCCTAAACCTAAGTGAGCTATGTAAATGGTGCATTTTGCCGACTTGGAAGAAGCCTGCACTCTGTAAGTAAGAACACAAAATCGCCTAGCATATTAGCTACATGTACCCATCCATACAAATTAAGCCAATAGTTTTATTAAGTCCGGATTGTGCTATCTTTTCTGTCGTAGCCCTTGTAAATGACTGAATAAATAGTCGAAACGTAGGAAAACACGTCTTTAATTGTGACCGAACCTCGAGATCCTCTACATCCCACATAATATGCATACTTGCTTACTTATATACTTACTTATATATACTTACTTGCATAATAATAATAATATATTATATGCTTCACATATTATGAAGTTTGTAATGAAGTATAATGCTGGTAATATAGTAATAAAGTATAGTTATATGGTATAATAACAAGGTATAATTACAGTTTTCAGTTAAGTAATTACATTTCTGATTCCTTCTCTAACCTATTTATTTTTTTATGAGTATTTTTTTTTTTTTTTCCTGATTGACAAAGTTCCTCTTCATGGCGGATTTGATTTTGGAAGAGCTCATTTTTCAGTTCTTCCGCCTTCACTCATGCTCCATGAATTGTTGGTTTTGTTTGATGCGAACCTCGAAGTCATCCATGCTGGATTTCTTTCCTGCAACAGTTTATTAAATTACCACTGAGAACTATGTTATTTTTTGTTTAAAAGTACACTAATTTTTTTTTTTAAATCTATAATGTGAATGAATGAGAGAGTGAATTGAATCGAATTTGCAATGGGTCCAAAATTTTAGGAATGACGCTAAACAGGCGAATTTTAGAAGAAATATCTGGGTTTATGTAACATCACATGTTACATAAACCCAGATATTTCTTCCAAAATTCGCCATTATGATCTTCGCCATATCATTATGATCTTTATGATAATGATTATTATCTTCACCTCAATGATAATTATCATTATGATCTGAGTGTAGAACCGTAGGTCTACCGTTTGTTGTTAATGTTGTACCTAGTGGTCTTTCGTCGAATATGATTGTGATGTTTGATATGATTGTGATGTTTGGAATATCTTATTCAAATATGACCAAAATTCAAAAAATATGTAGCCTTCCAAAGAACTCAAAACATTCCCAAAAAATGTGTCTTCTATAGAAAATTGAACAACGAATCCGAATATACCCCCATATTGGGGTCTAGAATGCTTCCTTCCAGGTTATTTAATGAAAAATGTCCAGGAAATCACGATTTTTTAATGATTTTTTTCTTATCTTCGGACGCTTTACGCATGATATAGAAGAAAAGTGACAGTTCTTATTTTTATCCATAACGTTAGACTTGTCGGCATAGAACCAACCACAACTTTACAGGCTCAAAACCCTACCCTTTCGTTTTATTGAAACATTACTAGAATAAATGGAAGATAAATGTATCATATTCGACGAAAGACCACTAGGTACAACATTAACAACAAACGGTAGACCTACGGTTCTACAGTCAGATCATAATGATAATTATCATTGAGGTGAAGATAATAATCATTATCATAAAGATAATGATTAATTTTACGCTATTTCATTATATCGTGACGGGACGGTTGTGAAAATCGATCGAGGAACTTTCTTTCTAATATGAGGAAAACATCTTAACCAAGCAATTTCGCCTCGACGTGACCGGTCGAAAAACAAATGGAAACGTCCTGTTAATCATTATTATCACCTAAATTATAATAAAAAGATGATGAATGCTGAACTTACTTGGCAGCGTTGTCCTGTCGAGCAGTTGAACTCTTCGGCTATCTTTTCCCATGCCTTCTTTTTTTCATCACAGACACGGCATCGCCCTTTTTGTTTTCCACTTCTCCCCTATATTTTAAAACCAGGGTCGAGAAAGCCAAATATGTTTAAAATCAGGAATAACAAACGGTTTGAAATCGAGGTGACGACGATTTGAAGACTGGTAATGCTCGGGGCTGAAGGATTTGGGAAAACCCATGATTTCATCTCTTGAGTACAGTTCGACGACCCCACAATCACTATTAGACAGTTCCTAAGGGGATAATAAGTTTGAACTGTCCAAATTGAACTCTTTTCAATGTCACAAACCTATAAAATCACGTACAAAATATAAACACAAATGCAACCTTCTGGCTGGTTACCCACCGTCGGAGCTGCCAACTTCAGGTTCAACAAGAGTATTTAGAAAAATTATGACTTTAGCAAAGATTTTTCTTAACTTACGAAAGTTAAGTTTTTTTTTTGCTAAAGTAAAGATTTTTCTTGACTTCCGGAAGTCAACGACTATGAATTAGAAATCAGACTAAGCATTTCCTTTAGATATTTCTTTACTTTCGGAAGTTTAGATATTTCTTTACTTTAGGCAGGACTATGAATTCCGCCCTTAGACCTAGTGATCTAGACAGAAGGGTGATCTGCACAAGGAAGATAATGAACCGTTGTGTCAAGAATTTGCAGAGTTTTTTCAGATTGTTATGAACAAAAACGAAATTCATTTCGGTTTCGAATTTTACATTTTCATATAAGAAAAACTCGTGCAGTATTATTTGCACGAGTACAGTGTGGTGATTCGCAAGGTATGAACCCGACGCCTTTTGGTTTATTTCTATCCGGATAAGAGTATAAAGTAACCCTCAAGTTACACTGAGAAGATTGGAATCTGAATAACTGAAAATCCCACTTGGAAAAGTTTCGAAACTTTCTGAAACCGCACTCAGGTTAATAACATTGGGGTTTATAAAACGGATTCGTCTCGAACCCTTCACTTTGTTCGAAGTCTTTGAGCGGTTTCTCGCGGTAAAGTTGCCCGTTGACGAGTCCCATCTCGGATTTAACCGGGAGAAACTTTCCCTTCCGATCGCGATCAAACTCAACGGGTTGATTAATTCGCTCCCCATTTTGATTAATGACTTCTTGCAGGATTATCGGTGGAGGAAACCCCAACACGGTCGATTAGGTTGAGGAATTTGAAATTTATTGTTGGAATTCCGATTAATTTTGGAGGTTTTTTTAAAAATCCAACCGGACGGCTCATCACAATCCTCAAATCACCTGAAGCGATCATTTTACTTTAAATGACTGAGTCCAGTTTCAAAATTGGCCAACTGCCAACAAATCTGAAATACTGGTACTTGCCAACTTAAGGTCCAAACAGTCAACTGCTACATTTGATGCATTTAAATTATTTAATCTGTGCTTTGAAAAAAATTGATATTTGGTGGTAGCAGTACTCAAACTCTTATGCATACTTTGGGATTAAACCGTTTTCGAATTTTCGATATTGACATGGTGTTGCGACAGTTGTTTGGCTTTCTTGTAAAATTGCATTTTTCGTATTTAGCCGGGTTTAATACTAGGTGACCCAAGTAGGATGTCAAGTTATTATTCCTGTACCTACTCCACACCAGTGACCTACCTGAAATCAGTGGTAATACAACCGCCCCTTTTGCAGATGAACCGCAGTGTTAGCTGTGGGGGAGAGCATTGACGCTTCTATGGGCAAGCTCAACCAATCTATTACACAAATCCAAAAGTGGACTGCTAAATGGAGAATACGGATGAATGAGGCAAAGTCGGACCATGTTAATTTCACGAACCGCAAAATCAGCTACTTGCCCGCTTACGGCAAAGTCATCCCTTACGCCAACGAAGCGAAATATTTTGGGTTGACGTTAGATGCAAAGCTGCGATGGAAATTGCACGTAAAGAAGAAAAAAACCGAACTGACTCTCAAACTCGGAAAAATGTCGTGGTTAATGGGCAGGCGATCAAAACTGTCTGTGCAAAATAAACTAACCCTGTACAACCAAGTCCTAAAGCCAGTATGGACTTATGGAGAGCAGCTGTGGGGCTGCACAGCTCAGAGCAATCGGAAAATTATTCAGCTCTTTCAAAACAGTGTGCTCAGGAGCATAGTTAATGCACCCTGGTACATTCAGAATGATAGAATTCACCATGATCTAGAGGTGGAATCTATCGATGAAATTATCAAGAAAATTGCCATCGCCCACCAAGAGCGACTAAGGGGTCATGTCAACATCGAAGCTGTCCATTTGCTGCATGTAAGTGACCTACTGAGAAGATTGAAAAGAACTAACACACGAACTAACACAGTGAATGTGAAGTAATGAATAGTTCAACAGTTATCTGACTCAACAAGTTCTGTATCTTGTTTCGATTGCTGCACGTAGTAAATAAGATCAAAACCAAATTGCTAATAAGTTGTAAACTTGGTGTAATAAAGAATGTTTTAAAGGAAAAAAAGTTATTATTAATAATATTAATAGTAGATTAGCTGTAATAAAAAATGTATATTATACAGTTTCTATTACAGCTAATCTACTCGTACGGTTCTACGACCTCACACGTCCTCGGGACACTTTTTGCCGTTTTTTGATCGTCACAATGAACATAATACATTACACGCTATGCTGACGCTCTTGTATCTTTCAAATGTACGTTGAGCACTGCTTGTTACATCCACTTCAGTCCTGTGAACTTCTGTCATCCCTCAAGAAAGAGCAGAATTGGGGAGAGAACCATCGCAGCGCCCTTTCAAGCATTTCGCAAAGGGGACCACAACAATAGGGCGATGCCATCTTTCCGTTTCATTATTCTTCCTCCCTAGCACAGCTCTTCTATTCTACCTGTAGTACAATATGTACCGTCAAAGATTCACTATTGGAAGTGAACTATTTGTACAATATGTTTTCAGCGAAATACGGATCGGGAAAATAATATTTATATTTTGGAAAAAATATAAATAATATAATACCTATTTATATTTCGGGAAAATATATTATATTTTGGTTTATTATTTTCGATAATGAACCATTGGAATCGACCAAAGAAAACATTTTTCTACTAACTCCCCCTCAAAATTTGTTGGTTTACATTTCAAAATAGGATCAGAATAGAAATAGAAATAGACCATCCGGAGCTCTGTACAACAAGCCGTTCGTTCAGAAATAAAGCTCAAAGTTGGAGCAGATCAAGACTTGACTTAGTCATCAACATGAGGATGAATCATGTGGCATCCGGTCGGGTCAATGTTAATACTGGCCCAGCTGATTCGAACATCACATGGGTTTCAGATGTCGAGTTAATTAATAATAATTGATAATAATTTTTAATAATTAATGATAATGCATAATGATAATTAATCTATCTAGAAAATAATAAACCGCTGTGTCAAGAATTTGTAGTTTTATTTCATTATCAATGACTACCCCAATTCTCGTCTAGGTACTCTACAAGGTATAATTAGAAGAGGAAAAATACTTATATGAAATATATCCTCTTTGTTCTACTAAATCCACTACAAGAAATAATGAATTTCTCAATTAGTAATCACTAATTATAAATTAAAACCCTCTCTTTCATGGCTCTCAGATTCCACTCTAAGATTTCAACTCTTCAAATGTTATAGTGGGATGCCTTCGAAGGTTACCAGGCTTGTTTAAAATATATATTCCCTTAAGATTCCCTAAGGTTTCATTTCTGCACGTTATTTCGTTGAAACATCATCCAAGCAAAAATTACAGTACATTAAATCAATGTCCCATGGATCCAGTCTCTCTCCCTTGGCTTTATTCAAACCACCTCTTACACGCCGTGAAAGGAGAATACTCCAGCTGAGTGGCAACACTAGTTCCAAAACAAGATTCACCTAACCTTGTTGAGACGTCCTCTGTCCAGCAGTGTAAAGTGGATAAAGAGAAAGTGATGAAGTGATAACTGTGTTTCTGTCTTAATTCAACCCCTCTTCTACCATTCAGTATTGGTGAGTTTTACTTGATCAATTTTATAGACAAGTTAAAGCTCTGTGTGGAAGGTACAAGATCCCCATGTCTCACGTTCATTTTATGTGTTTTCTCAAGATCAATCATGTTTTTGTTTGAATTTCTCCTTTCACTTTTCTTGAAATTAGAATAACATGGGGAAAGAGGATTGTACATGCATTTAACGTTACCTAATTTTTGTGACCAATTTTGTGGAACAAAAGGAACCCATAGTTATACTGTACATTGAATTTGACATAAGGCTAAAGATTGTTTTCCTGAGTATGATATCACAGTAGTATTTTTCTCTCTCCCATGGCCAATAGGTACCTGATAAAATAGACATAGCAGACATTTTTTCCATCTCATTTGGTAGGATGAGGAAATACAAGAGCTTGCTTTAACGCGTTCCATAACCATGTTACATAGTGCTATTGTACTTGTTCATTTTCAATGATCTTCCAGCTACAAAATCTTTAATAGTAGCCCTATCGTGACTATAATTTCGAGCCTTGTACGTGACTATAATTTCAAGCCTAACTAAGTAACAAGCTCAAGTCTTGAAACCATAATTTTTCGTTGTATCCATTATTTGTACGTATGGTGTACTCTACACTAGAACTTATAACTACGAGTATTTCGCTCGCCGGATCGCTATTTCCAAGTCCTGTTGTGGGTGCATACAGCTATTTTGTATTCAAGCAAGGATCTGTATTCCGTGAGACTCTTTGCCCTTTACTATTACATAGTTAATTAACTTTACGTTTAATTTAAAATTGAAATCGATACTGTTAAAGCTGTTTTAACTTGAGGACCAAAATAGTATATTTCTATTCGAATTGAGCTATTCATTTGGGATGAAAACGCCTTATGATTAAGAAAATAAGAAAAAAACTCGGATTATGATTACCTTTGGTAATTGGAAATCCGAATTCTGGACTTGTAATAAATTTAGTTGCGATAAGAACGAAACTTCTTGCATGTGCGTGTCGATTATCGCGGGAAGAGATCAATGTTTGCTGAACTTCTCCCTCATTCGTACCTGTTAGATAGTAACAACTATGTGATGGTAGCAGGCGTATCTGAATTATTTTCCATCCCGACATGTTCCCACATTCGTACCCGACCCACGTACAAGCTCGCCATGTTCACGCGAATTGTTTTCCCGCTCGGATCTGATTCTCACAAGAGCGGGCAATGCCGAGGAGCAGCTCGAGCCCGTGATTATATGTATACGAATCGCTGAAATCCGACATTAGGGAAATGGCAGCTGTGCGCGAAAGAGGTAGATTGGAACTCGGTAAAATGTTCCCTCGAAGTAAAACCCTTTCGTTTCCATGGGACTCGGAACAACACTCGAAAGACCATTAAGAACCGTCTTTGTTTCCTTGGAGATGATTTCCAGTTTGTTTCTCTCGGAGTTTTCGAAGGCCCTTGCATAACGAGATTGTTTTCGCTATACTTCGCATGTCTGCTTTCTTTTACCTCTCATACTCAATTTGTAAGTCCATTCACATCGCACAAGGAAAGGACCTCTTTCAAAGATACCTCCAGAAATTCCATTCTCAGAACATACGGTTACTCCTGCCTTATGTATCGAAATAAATATGTAAGTATTTTCGAACGATGCGATCATATTTGCCAAGAGACCCGATTTTAGGAGAGAAGTTCAGGGTTCCGAAAGAGAGTTGTATAGTCAAACCAAACCCCCGATTTTTCATTAGTTTCACTGAACCAGTTTTATAATATTTCAACTGAATCTGTGTATACAACAGATTGGTTTAAAATTTAAACTAAACTTTTAATGTATTAAACATTTAATGTATAATTAAACATTTAATGTATACCACTAATGTGTTGTCTATGTGATTACCCGTCAGAAACTGGAGACACCCATCCCTCTACCATTTCAAAAAAATTCATATTCATGAAAAAATCGTCAATGATAGTTTGTGCATCCATTATAGGTGCAATATACCTACACATGAAAAGTGAATCTCTAGTAATGTTTTGTTTGTAAAGAAAAAGAAGTTAGTCACTACTAGTCTAAAGGTACTTTATTTTGGTTTTGAGTTGTTTTAGTTTTAGATACGATTTTGAAGGACAACGCACGGCTGTATATTCTGTTGATTCCCCATTTGTTTTAGAGCCATCACACAATTGGTTGGTGCGGTATGGAGTGCCGCTAGCGTGTACTGACGGGAAAAACGTTTAAGCGTGCACGTAACAGTTGAAACGTTCTAAATTTCGCTACGCGAAATTTTCTTTCGACTTCTGAAATGGACCACACGGTACTTTAAAATGTTTTCAAAATAAGTTACTAAACAGCTTAAAATTGATGCCTGAAGATGCCAGAAACCCGTTTTTGTGATGGAATATAAATTGAAACGTTGTTTAGACAAGAATAATGACTTCAGAGGGGATTTTTATTAAAGGAGAAGTGGCCATAACCGTAATAAATTGCGGTAAATAAAAATTGAAAATAAAAAAGGCCCTTTCTGAACGGTCCTCTCAGTCAGAAATTCTTCTACCGATTTTTTCCCTTCCGTCTAAAACAGACCTCTTATATAAATCGTTTACCGGGGTTTCTGTTTTGACCGCAAATTAGAAAGATGAACGGAAAAAAGGGAGTAAAAAAAGTACTCGTTTGGCGTGAATGAGCGGGGGCCTTAATAACGAACGTAATCTGTTGTTTGCTTGAGTAGATTGATTTCCTCCGTCTCTTGAAGCTGCCGGGGGCGTCGTCTCTGCTCCCTTTTCCACCTCCCCAATCAGGGCGTTTCTGTAGCCGATCGCTTTTCAGCTCAAGAGTCATTAGCTTCCGTTGAAATATCCCCTTTGGGTTCTCCTGAGCTGAGTAAATATTTAGTACTATGATGGTAATATAAGGTGATGTCAAGTATCTCATTTGCCATTCTGATAGTCGGATTCGTTGTGCTTATTATGAAGACGAAGATCCCGCAGTTTTTTTCGAAACGATCAGCAAGTTTCCGCTCTCTTACAAAAGCTAGATCAGATATTAAACACAAAAACAGTAGAAATGAAGTCCCTACTGAGAAAAGCATCAACTTTTTCACATCAAACGATTGAAAAGTGGGGTCTAATGGGTTACTAAAAGACAAAACTCCAGCAACACCAAAACGATATTCCTGGATCATTTCAAGTCTCCCGCTCGTCGATTGGCCAGCAACTATTAAAATTCGTAGACATTAAACCGAGTATAATCAGAATCCGTTGAATTGAAATCAATTCTGGACTCCCAGCTTGGGGTAGCGCTTATGCCTCAACCATCAACCCAGTTTTTGTATGCCAAAAGGTATACAATAGGCTGCATATTCTAAAATCACGTGGAATTGTGTAGTTTGAAGCAGTGGGAAGATACACTCACCCATCTCATGAGAGACCAGATTTCAGTATCAGAGTCGAATTGGCCGACCCTTGGGACAACTGCCTCATTACATTTTCATTTTTACAACGGATATCCGTATTTACAATAATTATTCTCTTCCACCTGACCTAAAAGAAGAGTTGTATGTGCATGGTATGTGCAGACCAGAAAAATTTAATTAAAAAAAGTTGTTTCTGCAAAAGCAAACCTTATTTTGACGAACCTACCTAAGTATAATGTACGAATATGCAATTTATTCATTTACTACATAATATGTATATAATATATTATAATATATTATATTATAATATAATATATTATATTATATATTATATTATAATATATTATAGTTTACATATATATTATATATTATATAATATATATGTAAACTATAATATATTATAATATAATATATAATATAATATATTATATTTGTTTACATTTTAGACGCTATGCGAGCTTTGCCCATTAGGGGAACTGAATTTTCGGAAGTTATCAATGTTTATAATTATATTATTTTTTGGTGATACAAGGAAATAAAATTAATTTCCTTTCAGTTTTCAATGCAATCATCTTTCTCCAGTTAGCGCATAAGCAGGTGATACCATGACCTCTTGTAGAAGGACCACCAGGTACCAGAAGGACCTCCAAAGGAGCGACAGGCGAGTATCATCAAAATCGGTAGAATTGATCTCAAGTTTTTCAGTTTTTGCATGAACAGATGCTGACATGTCCTAATACGAGTATATGTTGGAGTTCACACGATTATCAGCACAATCGTCTTGCGTCATGCCGAGGGATCGACTCGACTCGACCAGTGTGTAAAGTTGTCCAGGGAGTTTCAGTCCTGTGGTTATCATCGTTTAGTTATTATTTGACCAGTACGTATCACAGTTATCATAATTATCAATACGGTTCTTTTCGTAATCAGTGAATTTTAATTAAGCAACAAGACCTCGAAGACGGAAAAGTGAACGACCAGTACAATTACAATCAAGGTTATGGTTCCACAAGGACCTCCAGAGCAGCAAACAGCGAGTATCATCAAAATAAGGGAAAATTGATCTCAAACAAGGATTTCTGTTTGTGTGCAAACTCAGAAATCACCTTACTACCATCACCTCTTCTTATACAAGATGTTCCAGAAGGTGATTTCTGAGTTTACAGTAACATGGTGTTCCAGCTCATGTATATAGCAGATTCGACCTTAACCTTCAAAGCTCAGCTCATGAATACTACTATTTCTCATATGGAAAACGTCTGAGCATGGGCAAACATGGTACATTATGAAGAACATGGTGGGCATGAGGATGATTTTGACTTGGAACCGCGAATCCGCAATTATTCCCCTCATTTAAACACATAGCAACCGCATTACCGTGAACATATGGGTAACATTGAAGGAATTGCGCAAATTCAATAGTTAAGCGCAAAGAAGTACCTTCTGATTCTGGTGAAATTGATATTGGACCAATTGTAATCCATACTGATTTATTAAAACCCAGTAGATTTATCACTTAATGAGAAGTTTTTCGTTTGAATAAGGGTATTTCCTGGCGTCCTAACACGCATTCTCACAAAACACACATCGCACAATGGAACTTCGGGTTAAATATTGTGGGCTTTCCACCTTTTAAACTGTCAAATCCAGTTAACAAGCGTCTCGCAGCTGCCCCTGTTCCAAGTCTGCAGGTTTGGATGGAAACACCGCAGAGAGATGCAATAGACCGCAAGCGGGAAAGGATGGGCGTATCACTCAGGTTGAATGGTCCCAGGATATTTGTGGCCACCCTGAAGTGAGTAAAGGAAGGGTTTTATCTCGTACTATCTACTCCCCGGGCGTACAATGAACGATTCAGGGTTGTTTTTCTCGCGGCCGGTCTCCGCGTTTCGCTCGAACTCACAAATCAACGATGTATGAAATTCCATTGTGCCCACGAACGAAAGAGCAGAGTGGATATCGATTGAATACAGATCGTTAGCCTGTGATTTCTGTTGTTTCGCCTTTTCGTGATGAATTCGTCGTTTTGATTAACGATGCTCGTTCTAAGTGGGAGTCGTTCGTTGGATACCAGTTATCCGAGTGTGGCCAATAGTTACTGACGCCTCGTTAGAAAATGGTCATCTGAGAGGAAACCACCCCGTTATCAAAGAATCAGCAATGTGGTCTCCGCACAGACATTTTTCATGTTTCAAGCGGCACATCTCTTGTGAAAGCTCTGTTTAAAAAAAAAGTATTGTTCAAAGGGAATACGATGGACGGCATTGTGCGTACTTGATCCAACATTCGTGACGTCATCAAACCAACGTTCGGAGGCATTGTCAGAAACTCCAAACTTTTAACGAGGCTTTTGCCTCTCGTTCAAACGACTAGTTGAACCTGGCTTAGTATGAATGTCAAGGAAACCCCAGGTTTCTCACTAGCCAGTTTTCTGATGAATAATTCTCACTACCCCGTGTATTTGTGATGATTTCACAATGTGTACGTTTTGGCAACACGAATATTGACTGTCGTTTCTCATCAGGAGAGGTACACCACTCAGATCCCACCATAAATTCGAAAAACCAAATGGGAATTACAACTCAACATGTGTTCCCAATCGCAGAGCCCTAACCACAGTTAACTTGATAGTGATCTACAGTCACCACAGTCACAGTCATCAGTCTACCACAGTCACCTATGATAGCTTAGTCTACTCGCTGTAAACCGTACGTCTCAAGCGATTTCCACTTCGATAATGGAATATCTGTAGACGGAGTCAACCTGCCTTTTTTTCTGTGGTGATCACCGAGTGGCCTGAATTAGATTGATATAGGATATCAACTAGCGCAACCATAACATAGGTGAATATGAGGGTCAAAAACATCAGTTTCCGCAGCTTCGAGCCACGAACAATGTGGTTGAATGAACTGAGGATGTCCCACAAATCCACAAATCCACTGCATATTTCATTTCATGCATTCAAGACAACGTGATTCATTTTGTTCATAAATCATTATTGGGCTTCTACTCTGACAAGTGAAAGAAGGGGCTTTTAATGCAAATTTTAGATCACTTAAAATTCCATCAGATTTGACTTAAAGTGAGCTTGCAGATATGATTTAAGGATGGTTGTTCAAAGTTTCCTTCAGTTCAAGTTCCCTCGGCAACCTCGGAGTGAGAAAACTTGGGAGGTCCCGAAATGAAGAATGAAGAGTGAATAAATTTGTGACCTTCATTTCAAGAAACGCTTTACTTGCAGTGAGTTATACCGCTGATTAGGATCAATACATACGACGCAGTAGACGAAAATTCGCTTACTAGATCATGCTGCACGATTGGAACTCGTTCAGTCCACTGACAAAATGGTAGTACTAGAAGGATGTTAGGAGGGATTTCGTGGTGGTCTTAGGAGGATTTTGGTGTTTGGGCTTAAAGAACCTACAGAGAATGTTTCGTCTCGGGCCTCGACCTCAAGGTGGTATTCCAACAGAGCAACGGAAGCCCCTTGGGGAAGTTTGTCTACGCCCAAATTGATAATCTTCTCGTTTCATAATATTTCATCGCGAGCCTTAGGGGAAGCTTATTGAAAACTTCAGAGTAACAAAAATGTACGCCTACAATATTTGCAGCACGTCCGGGTTTGCACTATTACTCATATCACCTGTAGCAGTACGTGAGGTAACAGTAACCTCCCAAAAGAAACTCCGAGTAAAAATCACACCTCAAAAATATCGTTCTGCAGCAGCCGGAGAAAGTTATGATATCCACTTTCCCCGGTCACCCTTTTCTTCCCAACTAAATAGATATCCGAACCACTTTACAAGCTCCGTACCCGTTTCGAAATCTTCCCTTGGCGCCATGGCAAGACGTTTTTATTACGACATAATAGATATTATCTAGGTGTGTGGTAATAAAAACGTCTTACCAAGGCGCCAAAAATATATTTATAATTAAGATATTAATTAAATAAGAGAATTTAGATATTAAGGTGGAGAGGTTGTAGCCTTGACTGTCTGAATAAGTAGAAAAACATGGTACCTAGGGTTTTTTGAAGTTATATCGAGATAGTTGAATCAGGAATTAAAGGAAAAAACATGTGTCCATTGGCATGTGATTATTGAAGAAGCTGCAAGAGAATTTGCAACTACCAACACAGATTCCTACCTCAAAACACACTCACGCGACCACAACCTGCACGTCTAATTCCCCATTTCGCCCCCGCTACATGGTTGATTATAATTATATCATAATTATAATTGGGTACTTATATTATAAATATATTAATAAACCATGTAGCCAAGGAGGGGGCGAAATGGGGAATTAGTCGAAGCATGTGAACGCATTTGCTGACGCACGTGTAACGGCTAGTATGATATCAGTATGATGTGGATATTATATGTAATATTATATAATATTATATATAATATCAATTTTTTAATATTATATATAATATCAAATACTATGGCGTTCTTTATGACGAGCTGCGGCGTTGTGAATAATTCAACCATTATTTTATTATCGAAAGTAGCTCCTTATATTGCCACGAAATAACCCAAAACAGTCGGTCACAGGTTGCCATCAAATATTGTACTATCCCCCGCGCAAACCTGAACGTTTACAGGGGGACTGAAAAGTTTAGTTGACACTTGGTAAATCCAATGCAACTTTATTCTGAACGGTACAAAACGAACTGACCTATCAATTCCTCAATTCTACTGATTGTTTTCATCAACGCCTGTTTGAGAGAAGTGAAGCATACATTCAAACAACCAGTAGTTAGAAAATCTGGATATTCTCTGAAGCATGTTCCATGTGTTTCATCATTTTGGCCGTTTAGTTCTATCGAGTCGGTTAAGCAAACATAATTATACCAAGGTGACGGACGTTCGATTTCGGTCAACTGACCCATTAGTAGGTTATTCTGACAATTCGCGGCTCAATATTATGTCACATCGCACAATCGGGCTCATGTCTGAAACTCACTGCATTGAAATTCACGGTTCGATCAGACCGGAGGCTCCTAAATGTTGTTGTGCGAAGGAGAAATGAAAAGGCCATTGGCAGCCGTGAGGGAGCCCTAGTACGGTGAAAACCTCAACGGACCTTCTGCTTCGGGTCAGTAGTTCGGAGAGGAAGCTCATCCATGCGGTGCCCGGCGGCAGTTCAAGCCTTTTCCCTATCCAGGATTCCCAGAGGGAAAACCAGTGACCTGCCCTCAGAAGGTAGTTATAGGCTGGGAGCGATCTTGGTGAGAATTATTACGATCTCCCTCTGGAAGGATTACGCGGCCGCAATACACGATTCATCCTGCTCACTGAATATTAATCCCTCGATGAATACGACCCTCCTTTTTTTCTTACTCGAGAACCCCAATGAAGGGTTGGTACGGGGCTTTACTGCCAAGAAGACCTCGTTTGATGAATATTTACGATACCCCAATATTTCAAACGCATACAACTAAGCAATGAGCTTTCGTACAACTTCAGACGCAGTTAGTATTCGTTTTGGTGAATATTCCGTTATGTCTTTAAAATTCCAAGTATACGTACATTTTGAAAATGTTGTCGATGCATAACTGTTTTGGGGCGAATCCAACCCTAGATTAGGGAATGACAGTAATTTCTTTATATATATGTTTTTCCCTCCTTCAGAATAATTAACACGGTGGTAAAAAATTGTTTAAGGAAGTACTTATTTTTCTGGAGAGGTTTTAAGTCGTATTGAGCGGGAAGAGGGAAGCAATGTACGTCATCGACCTCCCAGGCCAATCAGAGAGCAGTAGGTACTTAGACCAGCTCCGTAAACCGCTCACTGATTGGCTCCCGAAAGCGGCGCATGAAAGCCACCCCTGCACCGCTAACAGCCGATGGATCAACTGCAACCTTGTCCAACCACGTTGAGCGGGAAAAGTTCAAATTCGCCATTCTTCAGTTCGATCTGGTGGTTAAATAAGAATTTTCTCGTTTAAATTACTCCCTAATTTTCGATTTTTGACGATCAAAGAATTATTCTCTGACACACTGGCGTTCCCTTTTAAACAAATTTTCTAAATTATTTGTTCTAAACGCAGATGTGCGTTTTATAGATGTGCAAGTCAATTTATCGCAGTCGTTTTTGTTTATTACGCTTAGCAAATGGCCATTTCATGCAATTAAGATTAGACAAAAATATTTATACATGAGCATTCTTAATAATACAGAATGCTACTTATGCAATTAATGCTCCCCAAATGGGAGCACCACTGTAAATCTAGGACTTGTACGGGGGGGGGGGAGCTGCCTTACAAACTATATAGCTGCTCATAATACAAATGAAATTCCTTCTCAAAGACAATATCTTTTGATATTATAAAAGATACAAAGATAATACCTACCCAGCTGTTGAGCTGTTTAGACACTAAGAAACTAGAATCCATAAATCAGTAAGTACATAATATGTAGGTACTTACTGATTTATGGATCCTAGTTTCTTAGTGTCTAAATAGCTTAGTGTCTAAACAGCTCAACAGCCGGGTATCTTGGAGTTCTTTTAAGTTATAGACCCCATCCAGAGATCCCATACGTCATAACTGGTTGCACTCGGTAAATACTTCTTCAGATTTTTTCTTGTCTTTTTGTTCAGCTCAAGTCATTTTCTATTGTTCTACCCCGCCCTTCCGTTTTGCAATACGGAAACAATGAGAATCGGGATTTTGATCGTCATTTTGATTAACTTCGTCCCTCCGTCCGGACTCACGCCCGCCCCCGTGCAAAAATGGTGGGCGCAATGGAACTCGGGCTTCTCCATTCCGGGCACGTCCTTGTGGTCCATTATCCCGAAATTACGCGACATCCGCGGAACGTACGGATAACGTCGAGCAGAAGGACGAGTTATAAAAGAAGCCTCCAGACGAATGAGTCGAAGAAATACGGCCTTCCCATAGTAATATAACCGTTTTGGTCTCATCCAACGGCCTATTTTTCCACGAGGGGATTTTCCACCAGTTTCGTTTGTCCCTCTAGAGACCGGAGGGAGTACTTCGATAACAGAATTGCATCCCTTACTTTAAAGTGTTTTTGGATGTACCGACTATTGAGGTGACTTTGCCCAGTAAAAAAAAAAAAAAAAAAAAAAAAAAAAAATCGCCTCCATAGTACCTAAGTTGCTGATGGGTCGTTTGAGGCTGTTGTACTTGTGAATAGAGAATGCGATCCCGTGCATTTTGTAAGTCCCCTCATTCCCACAAAAAACTGCAAGTCCCGCAATTTATTAACCAAACAAATAGTCAATTCTAACACATTTTTGAGCATCCCCCCCCCCCCCCCCCCACACAATCACCAACTAGGGATGGACCGCTCAGGTCGTAACGATACGAGGATCGGATCCGCAGTGGGATCGGAACGGATCGGATCCGCAGTGGGATCGGAACGGATAGGTACCCGCTCGTATTTTTATCGATCCACACGGTTTGGAACGAAATCGTGCGTTACTGAAAAAAGTGACGAAGGATCGGATCCAAGCGAGATCGCTACCCCGTAGGTTCTTGAAACAAGAGGTTGGGGATTGATATAGGTCATTCCTACTACTAGGCTACATTGAACCTGATTGTACAGTTCCAGTCTCCTGTTATGATGCACTGGTGGGGAATGTTCAAAAAACAATTTTCCCACAGAGCCCATGGTAACCATCGAAATTCGGTGACGCACCGAACTATCCCATAGACCTATGACATAGACCGATACAATAGTCATTGTTAGATTGGAACCAACGCAGCTAAGCTTGAGGATAGGTACTACATTATCGAGATTACAAGAAGTTTGAAGATAAGACTTATCTTCGAACTTCTTGTAATCTCGATAATATAATACCTATCCTCAAGCTTAGCTGCGTTGGTTCCAATCTAACAATGACTATTGTATCGGTCTATGTCATAGGTCTATGGGATAGTTCGGGGCGACATAACGATGGCATCCGATAATAACCTCGTAACTCAAAAATGGGTAATTTTACAGGAGTGAAACTGATCAATTCCCAGGTAGGAGGATTTAATTGGCAAAAGTAGCATGAGATATGAGGTAATCAAATCGTTCCCAGAAAACACTTATATTCCTCGTTGATTCTTGTTGAATCCAAACTTCATGAAATACCGGCTACGCTTCACTTTCAAAGTTCCTCGATTACTTAGTAATTACTAAGTACTTAGTAATCGAGGAACTTTGAAAGTGAAGCGTAGCCGGTATTTCATGAAGTTTGGATTCAGCAAGAATCAACGAGGAATATAAGTGTTTTCTGGGAACGATTTGATTACCTCCTATCTCATGCTACTTTTGCCAATTAAATCCTCCTACCTGGGAATTGATCAGTTTCTCTCCTGTAAAATCACCCATTTTTAAGTTACGAGGTTATTATCGGATGCCATCGTTATGTCGCAGCTCTTGTAATTTAAACGAGTTTATCAACCAATTTATTCGCTACCACCTCTCCAAAAGCTTCAATCAGCTTTTTTGGTCATTTTTGTTTTCAGTGCACATATGGGTATTACTGAGTTGGGCATTATGGGTCCTAAGTAAAAATAACTTTGGGACCCTTGCTCTACCTAGTTAATTCTAACGGGGTCCTGCAAAAATTTACCTATTAGCCGACGATTCTGTGATTATCGCCGAGGGGTCGGTCTGGTCTGAGCTGTTTGAACGTACCGAACTCGTACTGAATCAAATCAATACATAGTATACTGATAATGTTTTGACTTTAAATATTTAAAAAAAAAAACGAAATACATGGATTCCTCACCCATTTTTCATAATTTGAGGATCCACTCACACGATCAGCCAGATGTTTCCTGCACTTGTGCTCCGCTAGTTCGTGTATCCGAATACAAATACCTGGGAGTTTGTGTGAATGATAAGCTAAGTTAGGAAAGCCATACCTGCTTGGTTTATAATAAACTCAAACGATTTACTCGAGTATTTTACAGCATCCGATATTTCATGGATATACCAACAGTTGGTATAGTTACTATGAAAATGATATATTACGCATTGGTGCAATCTGTACTACAGTATGGAATCCTGGTCTGGGGAGGAGCATTGGATTCCCACATGTATAAATTGGTTATAACATTATGTTATAAATGTTAACCTTCTGTCTTTCCAGATCTTGATGAGTGCGGTCTTTTTTTGTCGAGGAAACAAAAGGCGAGGCGCAACCTGTTGAGCGTCTGGTGAACTCCCCGCAACAACAGGTGTATCGACTAATGTCGAGCGCTCGGTAGTCGACGGAGTTCGTTAGAAATCCGATAGGTAGCTCCGTAGGCGTGTAAAACACTTGTAAGCCTCCACTTGTAAGCCTCCTTCTTCCATGCGATGGCACATAACTCAAAGAGACTTTTTGAGTCACCTTTTTGATGTCCCTCGTGGTTGCGTACTTGTACAAAAGCTGTACATTTTATGTAGAGTTTCTTCGAAAATTCGCTCTTATAGTCATGCTGCATGACTGTGGACTTTTTATCTCAGTTTGATAACTCCGAAACAGAAACACTGTACTGAGAGTGAGAGTTACACCGATAACCAGCACACAGATGGATGCCAATGCATAAGGGATCTACTAACATTTTCTGGTTTACTCAATCTTTATGTTGCTTACGTATCCCAACCGTTGTATAACGCTATTTACTGAAGGGTTTTCCTCAATAAAAGATTTATTAGATGTCGATGGGCAGACTGACCAATTTGGGTGGACAAAAATCTGAAACTCGGAGATCCTTTAGGAAATTTCATCAAGAAAGTAGTGAGGAAGAAATAGGGTTTCAGATATCTGCCTCCCTCTGGCCCATCTGACGTCATCACCACTTCCCTTCGCTACCACCCGATCACCTAGCCAGCCAGCCCTCTTACGTCATAGGCTTTGATGTACTAGTTAGCCTCCTGCCAGCCGTCTGACGTCATACGCTCGTGCTTCATAGGCTCTGACGTACTAGTTGGCCTCTTGCCAGCCGTCTGACGTCATAGGCTCTTACGGCATAGGTAGACTGTGACGTAATAGTTGGCCTCCTGCCAGCCGTCTGACGTCATACGCTCGTGCGTCATAGGCTCTGACGTAATGGCCCGCCGGTCGCTTGTGTTCTGACGTGATCTGAGGGAAAGGGTGAATCAAGGGAACAAATTTTTCCCGTTTCAGTTTATGTGCCAAAACAAAGACATGAAAATGTCAAAAAATATGTAAATAGGTAGGTACCTAAGCCCAACTGTAATGTCAATTTTCTGACAATGAGTTTTCGACTATAGTTTTCATACCTTTTTACTTAAGTACTTATTGCAATTTGAGACTGATAATGAGCTGTTTGCAAATAAAAAGTCTGATAACTACTTTATTACATCTTATTAATCTATTTTCAAGTTCCGATTCACAGTTGAATGTATTTTATTTAGATGGAAGTCGAAAAAAGTGAAAACGATGGAATGACGAAACCTGTCGACTACTGACTCAAGAGATACTGTCGACTTCTAACACGTAGGTCGACTACTAGTGCAAAACCATGTCGACTACTGAAGAAAATGTTGGTCACTGGTGTCGACTACTAGAGCATTGGGATTTTTTACAAAATTTGTTTTTCCCTTTTCAAACCATGTTGAATAATATTTCCCGCTGCTAGGTCTTTTAGGGAAGGATCTTGGGTACACAATGAACAGGTTTGCAATGAGAAATAACTATTTCCCTACGTGAAAGGTAAGCTCAAAGTTCAAACTTCCTTTAACGTGTCGACTTCTGACGCATTACCTTAATGAGAAAACATCCCTAGAACACGCTTTGACGGGGAGCCAAGGTACTGGAATACACTGTACGTACAGTTTTCCCTCTTAAATCACAAGCTCGACGCTGAACGCCGGATTTTAGCGCTAACGCGATCCGGACAAGACTTGGCTATTTTGAATAGCATAAAATTACCCGAAAGTCATCCTCCTTAAAGTTATTTCTAACTCTACAGACTCCTTTATCCTATGTTCATATTTTTCTTCGTCGAGCCACATGCGAGGGTTTGTGAACTCCTTAAATTTTGTATGAATTCCACCCCTAAAGGGAAATGTCCCACCGAGCTACCGAGAATCACTGAATAACTAGAAGAAGCTGCATGATTAAAAAAACACCACATTCCTGATTTTTCTATCGTTATTCATCTGACTCTCCGTAAATATCATTTCCACGGATGGAGATCGATTGTGATTCAATAATTCCAGCCATACGGTCGTATACTCGTAGTAGCCAATCGCCATTTCATGACCTCTACCCATTCGCTGGATCGTATCTGAAATTACCAAGTTGAACAACACAGTTTACCATTTTCGGGTGCTCCCAATGCTCCGCTCAAATGCATTGGAATCGACTAAGAAACATGTTTTACCCAGTTAGAATTGTCCTAAAATTTTAAAATTCGGGTCACGGGATGTGCCATGAAAATTTTCATTAGGGATGCAAAATAGGGTTTGCAATTTTCAACACGTCATAATATGATATTATCTCGAACATTCCCAATCGAACGGTCTCTCGTTTACTGTACGAATTTGCATAGAAATTTAGTCCAGAGAATCTTTTAAGAAGATCGTGAGGGTTTTACATCCATGTATGTCTAGGCGGGCAGATGGAAAACACACAAATGCGAGCTGCAATATCTAACCATTTCTGGTAATTGTGTCACTAGAAAAGTGTAGTGTGAGCTTTTTGTGCGTGTATACGTTGGAATGAACATCTTATTTGATGCCCAAACATCAATAACCATAAAATGTGACTGTATAATCACAATATGTGTCAAAAAATAAATTATCATGACAGTGCATACAAACAGTAAACAAACAAACGTCTTCATTGAAGATTGCCCATTGAACATTGTACGTCTTCACTCGTATGAACATTGCCTTCAAGATTGCATTTCAAATGCGGGCCTACGCTCAATCCCATGTGAATCTCTAAGATGAAATTACGGGCGTAATTAAGCACAAATGTGGGTTACCAGACCAGAAATGGGTTTGCGGTAACAACGCTATCCCGGTGGACCGCACGGAATAAATTAGGTTCCTCCCTTTCATTAACATAAAACCTTCCTATCTCGTGGAGGGGTCTGTGGAGAAGGAGCAACCTTATTTCAATTCGGCTGTTTGAGGGAGGAACAGATCTTGGAAGGGGTGTTCTATATCAGGAGGAACTACCAATTTTCCCTGTTCCTCTTACGGTTTGTATTAGCAGTCGAGATATCGTAATAGAAGGTGATGGCGATTCAATAGCCTCTGTCTTCCGTCTATGCTGCTTTCGAACTGCAATCGTGATAGTAAGCTCCTTTTAAAGTGCTTTTCGGCGGTTTCCACGTCCAGGAGCGCTATGGTTTGCTCTCAAGAACAATTGAAACCCTCGCGAGGTGGTTTCCGACCAAACAAATATCGATACCAATATCAAAAGAGTAAGTGTCAAGGCATACAGGTATCTGCCGTCTTCCGTGAGAAAATTAGACAATAATTTCTCTTGCCCTTAATACTTCCCCCCATTTTTAAAGACTTTGATGAAGGCCTGAGATGGAGACAACATCTTAAAAGTGACTGTCATATGAAAAACAACAATGCCTCGTCGCCAGCAGACACGGCTCACTTGTGTGGGACACTTGCTGAGGCAAAAACCAGCAAAAACCAAAAAGAGACAAAATTGAACATTTATGATACCATCCTCCGCCATACCGTGGAATGAAAACTAGTGCACCTCCAGGGTGAACTACTCTACTTTTGTGCCTTCAATTGGTTGTGCTTTGTTCCACAGGTCGCCACGCTAAACCCTTCTTGCATGCATCACCCGATCAAAATCCTTGCATATATGCAAACATCCACAGTAGCATTGCTCCTACTTTCCCATTTCCTCGCTTGAATCCACTACCTCCGTCAGTCGGTAAGTTAGGTGAACTTCGCATAATATATTATATTTCATCATTATAGTGGTAATAAGATTTTATAATTAACCCAAACGACATTGGGGGAACGGGAAGAACCTTTTCTTTCCAAGATTACAAGTAACTATTAAAAAGACTATTGTAAGTACCTGCCTACCGATCTTTGGTCAGAAAGCATCACCCCTGATGCATACCGAATAAGCCGAGAAGCTTCATAAACAAATTCCTATAATTACCCAATAACTTTAATATTGCCCATATTTGAATAAAATGTTCCAAAAATCACATTTTACATAGATCCAGTTATTTCTTCGAAATTTTGCTCTTATAGCCATGCTGCTTGACTGGAACTTGTATACCTTGCAACACTACAGTGTTAGACAGTAACAGCTTTAACAATATCGAGAAGAAGAAAAAAGGCAATCCAACATAAAAATTTTTTATCGTTCACAGAGAAAGTTGGGGTAACGTCGCAACTCACTCTTCTTTTCCGTAGAAGCCCTTTTTATCCGTCAGGCGTTCACGTTATGGAAAGGAGAGAGGGACAAATATGGTCCCCCGAGTGTCGACTTCCTGCATACATTAGGTCCAGTCTCTCTTTTTTACGACCAGACATTTCATCGTTAGGAGCGAAAATACGTGAGAGGAACATTTATACTGAATATATATAAAATGGACGTACAATACGTACGTTTGTACAATAGATTTATCCATACTATTATCAGTGGTTATTTACGATTCATATATGTAGGACAAACGATGACCCATCTGAAAACTAGAGTCGCAGCCCACAAAAAAGGACGCCAGGCATCTTGCATTAAATGAGACCACGATTTTGACTTTGACAATAATTGTCCACCGGGAATTATTCCCAGTGGACAGCCTTACTTCTAAATGCAAAATCAAAGAAATGATTTACATGGCCAGGGCCACCATCACATGCAACAAGCACTGATATGAATAGCTTCAGCAAGAATATTATCAAATCAGAATATCAGAATATTATCAAATGGAAATATATTATCAAATGGAGATATATTATCTGCATCATCAAAAAATTACATTAGAGCATGTCATCATCTTCATTTTGAGTACATTCCAAAATTTACTTAAATAAATTTACTCTCATCACTCGGAGAATGGAATTGGAGTCAGAACAGAGAATGCGCTATGAAATAGGCAACTAGTCACCGAGGAAGAGACTACTACGCGTACCAGCTTCGACCGATGATAAATTCTACATCAAACCTGAACCAAGATAATAAAAACCTGCTATACATGTGGTGCCACATCAGTGGAAATATTCAGGTTCAGCAGAACAAGATCATCAGGCACATCGCGACGCTCCGTGGTTTGTAGGACCGAAGCCCTTCACAACGACTTAGGAATTGAGACGGTACAGGAGAGGATTAGTACCAGCTACAGAATCTTTCAATTCTGAAGTAGTGGCTATCGCTGGACCAGAACAAGTTGGAGAAGAGGGCCCTGATAAACCCAACAGTTCCAATTTGCAAAACTCTGCAAATTCTTGACACAACGGTTTATTATCTTCCTTGTGCAGATCACCCTTCTGTCTATACCAGACTGTATTGCAAATTGGCACCATACCATATTCTCACCGTACTCATACCATACCATACGAATTTCTTTCCTATCATACCATACTGTATTATACCAAATCATACATACAATAATATACCATACCATACTCATACCATGTCATACAAACCGAGTGAATATTGAAATGTCATCCATTTCTGACCTATATTTAAAATTTCAAGTATCCAGCTCATAATCAAAATTTAATTTGTTTAAACAAATAGGTATTATTTAAACAATTTTACAGACAAGAAACCGAGTGAATATTGCATTGTGATCCATTTCTGACCTATATTTAAAATTTCAAGTATCTAGCTCATCATCAAAATTTAATTTGTTTAAACAAAAAGGTATTATTTAAACAATTTTACAGATGAGAAACCGAGTAAATATTGCAATGTGGTCTAATTCCGACTCACGGTTAAAATTTCTAGACTGTAGTTTACCGGGAAGATGACAAAAGGTAGTTTTATTCTGGGCGTCTGAGGGTTGGGTCACATAACGGCCGTTTTCGACGCGAAAGATTAGTGTTTTTCCTAAACCTTTGCGCGCTCACTGTGAACGAACGGCTGGTCGCACAAAAATCCAATTGGTCTTAAAAGATTCGTAATTTTTCAGGTCATTCAAAAGTGAACTGAAAATTACACGTTTCAGTTAAATATTTTGAGATATGACATTGTCGAAATTTTAAATTTCGTTTTGAACCCCTTCCCCTTGACCTAGGGTTATGAAAAGTTTCGAGGACCATTGTGGGGCTGGTCCGAACCCAGAAACCAAATTTCGTAATTTTAGCTCAACGTTAACTGGGCAAAGTGGCGCGGACGGCGGACGGCGGACGGCGTACGGCGTACGGCGTACGGCGTACGGCGGACGGACGGATTTTTTTTTATTCGATTTTCTGAATCTACGTATCTTGAAACGTAAACCAACAAATTTTGAGGGGGGGTTAAAAAATTTTTTTCTTTGGGCGATTCCAATGGTTCATTATCGAAGATAATAAACAAAAAAGGTCTTCCAGTTGAGTGCTACAACGAGGTTTACCAAAGTAACTTGAGGCAAGATGTCCAGAACAGCAGGTGGTGAATGTCCGGGATAAACGTTTTTGGAGACAGGGTTGTTCAGCAGGATCATGAGAAGACCCTGAGGCGCTCCAGACAGATTTGGCTGGCGCTGGACAGATTATAAATAAGATATTATACGCGTCTACAGCCGCTCAAGCCAAATCCAGATAAATTCATACCTACGAATGGTGGATGGAGGATTCCAAAAATATTGGTATTCTCAGGACCCAAAGACGGGGAGAGTGGCTGCGAGGATGCTGATGGCTCCGTGGAGAGGCCAAGAAACTGGTCACCTGATCGCTGGGAGACGACGACTGGTCCATGATTGATAGTATCTCTCTCACTTGGTTCAATCCCAACTTGGGCGAAGCCCCACTCCTAATTTCTAACTAGGTTACAAACAGATGATAGCCTGATCAGTTTGGAAGAAACCAAAGAGTAAAATTTACTCATTTACGCATTTAATGCTAGGTCCTATTCGGAGTAAATAGGATAACACATTGCACATACACAATAACAAATTATGGCACGCACAGTGAATATTACAACGTTAAGTCAAAATGGTTTGCGCTGCTCATGAAATGAAACATACCCCTACTGACCAGACAGGCGTTTCACTATTGGCAGTTTGATAATCTTACGAGACCCGCTGGTGTTTCCTTTGAGGTTCGTTCACCCAGTTTCACCAACATGGAACGAAATGATGAAATGGGAACGTTACAGAAACTGATTGGAAAAAGCTGTCGTTCGTGCCTTAGGCACCCCCATTCAATTCCCGAGGTTGACAAAGAACGTTTTTATTTTATTTCTCGTGTTTTGGCAACCCATTTTTGACCCTTTGACCGATGAAGTTTTCCTTTTCAATGACTTCCAATAGTCTCATCCTCACTGTTATTCACTTGACCGTAAACTGATGGCTCACGACCGACGATAACACTCATTTTCCACTACTGAAATTCCACTACTTTTATCAACATGGTTGGGGATTTACGACGTTGGTGAGGTCGTTGGGAAATGAGGTATATTACACTGCATTGCTAAACTGCAAGTGGTTTTACAATGAACAATTTCAAGTGATGTTACCGTCGTAACCCAAAATATCCAACAATTTCGTACTATGATGTCAGTTTCCCAGAGATACTATAACAAGCCATAAGTCACGTGAGCCAACCCCCAACATCTCTTTATACTCGTCTTTTGAGTAGTATAAGAAGAAGAGTACGTGGAATTTCGACCTTTGCCCCCTTCTTTGTCTATGTAGCCGAAGGCTGGGGATGAACCGGTAATCAGGTTGCCCTAGGGAGGACTTTAAAGTTTGGGGTAACTTTACATCCTGTCGCAGGCGGCGACGTTCAAGGTCTGCACAATCTTCCTATGCATAGTTAAACTCGAACGGCATTCGCATTCTCTTTATACCAAGATACTGCATGTTCCTACTGTAATTTACAAAATTTCAAAACTCGTGGCTGCCATTTTTACGTATTTATTCACATATGCTCCGTTCTAAACATCTTTACCGGAGTTTACCAATCAGAGTAACCAATTTACAAGATGCTATGTAACGTTCTATGTAACCATTTTAAGGCTCCTCACCCTTCCACTTGTTATACATATATCCAACCTTATTACTCTACCACATCCACCACTTAGATATACCTAACTACCCTCTATTCCCAAACTAACCCCACTGTCAAACTGTAAAGCCCTCCAAAAGCTCAAGTAGCCTTCAAATAGAAACCAATATGTTGAGTGAAGATTCACTGGTTATAAATAGATGGTTTTATGTGAAATGTCTCCATTTTACACATCAGCTTATAGATTTTTCAACGCTGAATGCGATGGTGAAGTCAGAATTGCGATATCTCATTCCGTTCTCAAACTAGAGCACTTTGAAGATGAAGAAACGTGGTTGATGCTTGAGATGTTCTTTATGGTTAGTCTGTTCTAATCTGATAACGGAATGAGATATCATGATTCTGACTTCGCCATCCCGTTCAGCTTTCAAATAACCTAAGGAGGGTTTTGGGGTGGTTAAGGGGGAAGGGGGGGGGCTACCCATAACTTCCCAAAATGAAACAGTCTGACAAGTGACACCTCATTTTAAAGATTGTTTTGTACGCTGAATTCGATGGTGAAGGCAGAATTGCGATATCTCATTCCGTTCTCAATCTGGGGCACTTTGAATATGAAGAAACATGGTTGATACATGGAATGTTCTTCGAAAATTCGCTGTTATAGCCATGCTGCTTTCCAAAGGCTAAGTTCGTTGAGGGGGAGAATCGGGAAGAAAATGCCCACAAATTCCCAAAAACCGTGGAACCAATTGAAAAGTGACACAACGTTTTAAAGGTGTTTAAAGGTCAGAATTGCGGTATGTTATTCCGTTCTCAAACTGGAGCACTTAAAGATGAAGATGAAGACGACGTGGTTGTTACTTGAGATGTTCTTCACAGTTCTTCTGCTCTAATCTGATAACAGAATGAGATATCGTAATTCTGACACCATTGTATTCAGGGTTGAAAAAATCTATAAACTGAGGTATTAAGAGTACTTGGCATAAAGGAGACGAAATTTGTTTTAAAACCAGTAAAATGGAGTTTTTTTTCATAAAACCGGTTATTTCTTCGAAAATTTGCTCTTATAGCCATGCTGCATGACTGTGGATTTTGCTATTTTTTGCACCCCTTGGTTTTTGCATTCTTTTAGTCGTTAGTTAGCACTCAAACCCTGTGTTGTTCAAATGGAAGAACTCAATCAAAGCCTGGTTTACACATCTGCCAGTTCACGTGACAGGCAGTTTGTCGTGGAGAACCAGCCTGAAATTGCTGTTTACTCAACATGTGCGCAGCGTCAATCGTTTGAATGGAAATTCCTTGCAGAGGTCAGTGTTGACCTGTTGTTCGGAAATACACAGTTGGACCGATAGCCCAAACACACTTGACGTCCAGAGTTGTGACTCTTTGACCGACGAAGTAAACGGGGGACGAATGTGTCGGCTGATTCCCTGCCCTTCATCTCGTCGTTCGTCGGTAGTTTCCCTCGTACAACCCGCAACGATTGGAACGAACCGCCAGTATCTCACACTCTCTGCGCCAACGGGGTCGACTGCCGTGAACAAAAGGCCACTCAGGCCGTCGAAGAGGACAATGAGCCAAGCACCGGCTAAATGGAGCTGCATAAAGGCAGCTTGAGACTTGAGCTAGCGGTGGATGACGCGGGGATGAAGTGAATGGAGGAAAGGGGTTACGCCAGAAAAGGAATTCAGGGACGGACGATTAATCTCGTTTAACTTAATGGAAATGTTAGAACTATTCATATTTATACCAACTTGGACATCTGAATCCATTTGGTTAGTCTAAAAGGCCACTGCTCTAATGGAGAGATCCAGTAGGCCCTTTCTCTCTCCACCTCCCCCATCTGTCATACAAATTTAACCCTTTGACGGACAATGTGCCCTCCAGGGTACACGTTTTGTAAATTAAAAAAAAATCCTGAGGGAAGGATAATTCTTGTGATTTTGGCCATTGATCCTTCCTTCACTCTTCTTGTCTATACCTTATGGGTGGTTTTTAGCGTGACTAACGAGAGAAAAGAAATATCTGGGTATCAGAGAGGAAGGCAAACCACTGCAGTTTGTGACCTCAGCGTGGACACGGAGCTATGTCAGTAAGTTTACCTGACTGATTTAGTTATTTGAACCTAAGTTTCCCATCCTGCGATTTATTGTTTGTGTTTCTACAGTTCTTGTTTTGTGATTAAACCATAAATTTGATGGTTTTATGGTTTTTATTTCAAGGAAAGAGTTGATATGGAGACTTGTACACTTGATTTTAGTCAGTGCCCTAGGTCCGTTTGCCGGAAAAATCTCCAAGGCCCTTTTACCTCAAAAATCATCTGAGAAGAGGGCAGTGTGCCCTCTAAGGCACATCTATTTTGGAGCGTTACGATGAATCATTTTTTGTATTCCAATGACATTAGGAATGCTAAATCCGTAGAATGGGGGTCCTTGATTGTTACATTTACCCCACAGATCATTTTATGGGGACTTATCTCGGTACTTATTCATTACTTGAGAAAAATGTGCCTCAGCTAACTTTTTTAGGAGTTTAAATCACGCGGAGAGAAAATTTTGGCCTTCTGCCAAAATGTAATATTCCATCAGACCATGAAAAGAGCGATAGGTAGTGATGATGATGGAGGGGACGAAGAAGAGCAAAACGTTTATAATTTTTTCAAATTTTGGAATTTGAATGTTCTAAACTTTGTTCAATAAATACCTTGTGATGGTATTATTACCACTACTGAAAAATGGACAACGTACTCTCCAAGGTACAACCTTCGCATACCTACCTGATTGCGGACGACGAGCCCTCCAGGGCACAAGCCTTGTTATCCACTAAACAGACAATGTGCCCTCCAGAGCACACGATCCCAAAATCTATGCTTTCCCAAAATAATTATTTTTTTCTCCATTTACCCTGTTTCAAGACCCAAGTAAAGAGAAAAGAACAGAGAAGAAAATATATTCCACCGATTTCCAACTTCTGTCCGTTGAAGGGTTAACTTGTTAACGTTTTGTACATTTTCTCTTTGGCTTATTGACCGTTTTTTATTTGGAGGGTTGTAGGAGGTTCAGTATGAAATCAGGAAAGAAGTGGAGATTGGGACGAGGAGAAAATATCTACCAACCCCTGAATTTGGCTTAATAAAGCCGAAAGCTTGGAGACAACGTTCCTTCTTTTATAATGAACCTCCAAATAAAAAGCGATAGGTACAAATTTGAGTAAAACCGTATAAGATATGCCAGTAGTGAATCACACAGGTGTATAAAAAAAATGTATGCAAGCATTATGCAACCCTTCTAATGTTTTTGGGGTCGCTGATTCTGAATCTGGATTTTGAAGCATTTTTCAAGCATATTAATATTAGAATTAGAAAGCATTAAATCCTGATGTATTCGAAAACCGATTAACCAGTAATAGTAATCGACTAATCAGTAATGATAATCGATAAATAAAAATAATCGGCACCTAAACATCGATTAAAAATGATCGATTAATCGGTGTCAACTAATCAGTTATCCGATTAATCGATTATTTATTTGCATCCCTCGCTAATCCATGGAAGCCCGGAGCTCGGGCCAATGAAGTTGTCATTTGTTGAAGGGGAAGTTTTTCAACCACTAACGAGCTATCAGTTTATCGATATCACCTATCTTATTATGCAATATCATGTTAAGATATTTATGTTACTCAACATGTGCTATTTCATCGCATGTCTTCTGGAACCAAATGAGTGTAATATTAACAGCAGTCTTGTCTCGTTAAAAACTCATTCGTTTTCATCGCGTAATAATAATTTATTAGTTCTTCGAGCTCACCGTCAAATATCTCTCCGTAACCCCCTCCTTGATTGAGTATTCATCGATTGATTAGCTCGAGCAAACAAACCTTCCCACGTGTTTCCAATTAACTTTCCCGAGTCGTCCACAAATAAAGGCTTAACAATATTGGACACATCATTTATAAAAACTGAAAACAATAAAGGGCCTGGTGTACGTTGGGTAAATAATAAAATATGTTACATTTCAATAAAACGCCTTTTTTTGGTAAAAATTGGAAAAGAGTCGGGAGAATTTCAAACAACCAACATGACATTGAATTGAAAGTTTCATAGAAAACTTCCCTGATTCATAAGCTTTCAGGAGATATGCAATCAGGGAGGTTTTCTATGAAACTTTAAATTCGATATGTTTATCCGTTCCCAAGAACCATTAACTGGAAGGCCCCGCTTGCATAAGTATCAGTTGTCGTCTGGAATTACTTTTGTGCCAATTTGAACTTTTTATTTCAATTCTATCGAGAGTTATCGTCTGAAATGTCTTTTGGCAGTGAATTCGGGAATTCGGCGGGTTCACCATTCGTGTTACTAACTATACGTTTTGTATCAAATTGTAACACAATAAGTTAGCAAAGCAAAAAGAACCATGATGATTATCCACTATACCTAGTTTACTGCAAATGTTTCGGAAATTCGAGTTTTAAACATTTTGAACCGAGAACAATAGCTTCCTTTACTTCGAAAATTCGCTAAAAGGTAAATGGAAGAGAGAAAGACAGAGAAGACAGAAGAGGAAAGGTCAGAGAGAATACAGATGAAGAGAGGAATAGTACGATTTGAAGAAGGTAGAGGCAGATAGCTCACCCTTTAATATGCACATAAAGTATTCCGTAATACTATCAAATTACCGAAATTGGGGTTCAGTCAGCTCCACAATCGCGCACCGACGAGTGGTCATTATTGAATGACTCTCTTTAATCTTCTTCAGGACCTTCTCCTTGTGGGTGATTTATCTCGCATTGGCGATTCAGGAGGAGAACGGAGTTCAAATGAATTTTTCATGAACCCCCTTGCTATAATTATAAATATTGGTATGATCCTTGTTGCCACTTGAATCCTTCTGTTACTTTATGTTTGGGTGATAAGATTAACTCACACCTTGTCACTCAATGTTACAACGAATTTATCGCACTTGCCCAATTGTCAATGAGGAATTTCACCTCAAACTTATTAAAGGGCTGATTACAATGTAGGGCTGAGGGTAGAATTGCCATTTTCAAAACGCTGATGGCTTAGTTCTTCATCTTTCATTAAAAAAAATATCGATACAAGGAAGGTTTATTATTAACTGAGTCTCTGCGATTATTTTACGATTATAATCTACAGTTTCAAATGAAAGTTGTTGACAGTGGGATTTGGAAAATTAATGTTTTATGAACCCTAGGTATGCTGCATCTGTGGCCACGTCTACGAGCACATATCGAAGCAACTGCGTCTCCAGCGTCTGCAATCTGCATTAAGGGGACATTGCGGTGTCGCCAGTAATGATGCTGCAGACCGTGACGAATCATTCCAAATCACTTCCCTATCCACAACCCTCTCCAGAGTTTCCACCCACCGACCTAAAGCGGCCCCTCGCGAAGGTTCTCTTCATCCAACAGAAGCGTGAATTCTTGAAATACTCGTACTAGGCAGGGAGCAGTATAAGACATTTCCGTTAACAGAAAGCCATTGTTCAAGAACACTAAGGATGAGACTGAATACTGAACACAGCTTGAACGCCCACCAACCCAAAATAATTGTCATTCAATCGTAGATTGTGCGGAGAAGACCCAGAATCTAATCAACATTTAATTTTGGGAATGTGCCTCCCACTTGCTCACCAGAGAGGAACACCTCAGTGGCAACTCCTAGTCACTCACTAGAGAGTCGAAAACCCTTCAACCTCGTCATTAACGGCATCTTATGACCACGAAGTGTGTATTCAGTGTTTGCCTTTCTAAGAACTATGCAGATTCTTGGACAACGGTCTCCTGTACAGATCTCCCTTCTGCCTAGATCACTGTACTGTATATAATATCCTTGTAAATCCCTTAAATATATCTTTAAACGGCAAAGACAAAAGCACTTTTAAAGATCCCTCAATTAATCTTGCTCATCGCACACCTGCTCACCGAACTCATTGCCTGGAAATGTAATTAATGGAAATGTAATTAATCCCAGGCTTAGATTGACGTTGAAACCCCCACACCGAATAAATAGGAATGCATATATTATATAGAGCGGTAGTAAGGTTGAGAAACTTCGCTAGTGAACTTGACTTTATTCACTTTCTGATAAACTTGACAATGCCCGATTTTTATACTGTACGATTGTACAAATATCTATGGAACTTAGCATGTTCGATGTCATATTATGACACGAGATGAGTCGCTGGCGATGCAATTATACGATAATAATGAACCTCCGCAACCAGTCACGAATACGTCGACCTGGACATCAGTAACCACTCTGAGACCTGTGGAGGAAGATACCGACCGCCACATACAGGTTGTCTAGTGTAACTACGAGTATGTAACAAACTGAGGGAATCGATTTTGCAGGTTATTTGCAACCTCGTAGAATTTTTTTCTTACTCAACTAAAAATCCGACTTTTTTTCACTTTCAAGGTCTTTTTCGTCTTCGCGACCTTGTCTCTGTAAGACGGATCTAAACTTTTATTTTACACATTAATAAAATTATTTAAGGGATTTAGAGCCGTTTTACTCAGACAGGGTCGCAAACACACAAAAAATCTTTAAAGTGAAAAAAGTCGGGTTTTTAATTGAGTAATAAAAAAATTCCATCGGGCACTTCTTGTTGCAAATTTGCTGTAGAATTGATTCCTCGAGTTTGTCCCATAATTTCTGTAGGCACCCTGTACATTACGTGTAAAGCTCTCATTTGAATGTGATCTTTACCTAATTTTGAGAAACTCTCACTAACAAGGTGTCAGCGCCGTTGGTGGCGAATGATTTCACCCACCTATGAACCAGTCTTGTGTACAACAATCGCCATAGAACACATGCGAAAGTACTTCAACGATGAAATGGCAGTTGTATCGTAACCTCTTGAGATTTAATAAAGTGACGGGAGGGACTCGTCGTTGTAGTCCACCTGTTGCCCGTCTGTCAAACGTGGTGGACTCTTGTGGATTGTTTGACAAGAAGTTATTTCCTGAAAGCCACCGACTACCGCTCCCTGTCGGGGATCGCAAACTCGAGGAATCCAATTAAACTGTCCGAAAAGTCGTGATCGAAATAAACATCACTATCCAACTTGATACATGTCACATTTTAATCAGGTTATTCATTAAATGGAGCCGTTATCATGATTTAGTTGATGTACAGTACAGGTAACGACACTGGACGAAATTAACGAGGGGCTATGAGACAAAATGTAACTAACTAACCAAAAGTTTTGGAATCGTCAATGGATGATCAGATCCAATTCCAACTCTCGATACATCAAAACCCAGTTGCCAAAACTCTGGTTTAGCGCTTCCACCAGAACTGCATGATGGTAAACGCCAATTATTGGCCAAATACATACTAATAATCACCAAATAATGTTCATAGTTACAGCATTTCAGACGCTCATTGCTATTTTCTCTCTGTTTACGCTGATTTTCAATAGGTTCTCCACATCGAGAAAAATAAAGTAGATGATTTTGCTAATTCCTTTTAGCACGGAAAGATTAGAAGGAATTGTAAATTTAATGGATTTGTAGCTAAATCTTAGCTACCTCAATCGAAACCTCTAAGCAAAGAGTTCTATATTATATCTGTATATAAGTTACATATTATAGTTACATATTATAACTGTATATACAGTTGAATGTTTCTGGTACACGTACATTATACGTGTACCAGAAACATGTAATACCGTAATGTAGGTCAATCACTGGATTGACACCTCATACAATGTATGTTTCATGTTGCACTCACTACCTACTATTGTTTTGCAAAACTGTAATGTCAATTAATCGGCAATAAAGTTCTCTTATTAAAAATTAAAGAAAAAATGCTTACCTAATTTTTCTATATAAGGTATATATGTTCTCCCCCCCCCCCCCTCTTCATCACATCCGTTTGTTAGAATCGTCCGTTTATTAGGTTCAATATGCAGATACCACTTTATTCCAACACCTGTTCTGTTCTTCAGGTTCTTCGAAGTTACTATTTCTATCTCCACCTGTTCTTTGTATTGGACACCTGCAACAACCGACGCTGTCGGTCCGTACTATCTACTTACGTTCACTTTAATGTTTTTAACTGTCTCATACATTGCTATCGAGTTCATGTTCTCAACTTTTAACATTGGACATCAATGTGTTGTCTGGACATACACCGCCCCTCAATTTTTCATATTTGAATTTCGGTTGAACCGTCCCGCATTGACCAACTGTTGTGAACTAAAATGCAGTTCTTCGTTTCCCTTCAACTTGACTAATCGATAATATAAATTGAAACGTGAGCAGCGCGAGGTGGTATTATCCGTGACGTAGTAGTTACCCATACCCAATACCTTGTCGACGGTGTACCGGAACCGCTGTCATGACAACGGCCCCTCTGTGTCAAAGGGAGACTGGTTTGGTTTCTAACTGAAAACAGTGGCATCGGACACAACAGTGCCTCACTCGCCGGAGAAGGGTGCAAAATTGAAATGTATTGCCTTAAAATAATGACTTGAATATCAGCATACCTCATATGGGGATCTCTAATCAGTTCAACCGTTTTTCCAACTATACTTTCATGACAAATACCTGCTTGGGTAACAAAAACAATTTACCTATTGACGTTTATTGGCGCTTACAAAACTATTTTCCATTGATTTTCGAAATATGTCCTCTATGTGTCCTCTAAATCGGCTTACAGGCATTATGGGCTACAAGCAATGTTTTGGCACATGACGAAGACAGGGAATGGGAGAAAATAGTATCACAGTAGATAAAATGGGGTGCAACTTACGCAACAACCTAGGATGCAGGAACCTATCAAATTGACTCTTCAATTAGGAGCACTCCCCCGGACAGCCTTGAAAACCACGCTCGACGGCCAAATTTGAAACAATCGGTTGAGCTGAGACCAGTAAATCGTAGCTTTGAATTTGGTAAGTTCGATTCGAGGCGTATCGTTACCGTCTCCGGACGGAATGACATTTACGATACCGCCGCAATTTCAGGCGGAGTTGAGCGGAGAAGGTTGTTCATAAACGTGCAGGAATGAGCTCGCGACTCTCGTCGATGTAAGAATTCATGGGAACCACTCAATCTTCTCCAGACCAACGCAGCTGCGCCCTCCACGAAAAAATATAAAATGCTATATCGCCGTCTGGCGGCGGGATAAATAAGGAGAGCGTCTAAATAAAATCTTGGAAGCCCCCGTACGACGTCAAATCTTGTTTTTTTTTTTTCGATCTGCCTCTTGATACGAAATTGGAACCTCCACTTCATAACGTATTTCTCTCGATGTCGAATTGCCTGAGACAGAATCCAGTATTTTTTGGTGTATCACCTTCAATAATGGACATCTTGATCTTCATTGGAATCAAGCCAGACATTTTCACCACTACCCCCCCCCCCCCCCCCTCATCCCCTTCAAATTTGTTGGTTTACGTTTCAAGATACGTAGCTCCAGGAAAGAAGCTCCGCTCGCCGGGTAGGATCACATACGTTGACACTGGTCAAGGCAAATGCCTCAAGTCCCTCGTACGATAAGTAAATAGGGTGGTAGTTGTGGGGGAAAAGGCCGCGGAGAGAGGTCCCGCACGCTCGGTAAAGTCGCGCACTAGTTGCCTTGACCTAGGAGTTATGAAAAGTTTCGAGGATCATTGTGGGCTTGTAACTTATTGGTCGGAACCCGTAACAAAAATTTCGAAATTTTAGCTCAACGCTAACTGGGCAAAGTGCCACGGACGGCGTAGGGCGGACGGACGGATTTTTTTTTAATCCGATTTTCTGAATCTACGTATCTTGAAACGTAAACCAACTAATTTTGAGGGGTGGGTTAAAAATTTTTTTTCTTTTGGCGATTCGAATGGTTCATTATCGATGATAATAAACCAAAACTAACAAATTAAATACCTAGGAATAATAATTGACGACAAGCTAAAATGGGACAAACACGTGTTTATGTACACGTGTCTATGTACACGTGTACACGTGTCTATGTACATCTGATGATAACGATCTGCGTGAAAAACTGAGAAAATGTGCGACCATGCTATACACGATAAAATACTTCCCTAGGCAGTTACTTAAAAATATATATGTACATAGACACGTGTACATAAACATTATTTGAATCTGTAATGCAATATGCCGTTATCGTCTTGGGCGGCACTTATAAATATTTAATAGACAAGTTGTATAAACTGCAGGAGAAAACACTAAAAATATTATTTAACAAACACATGAGATTTTCATCCGAGTTACTCTTCAAGGAACTTCGCCTTATGACAGTTCATCAAATTTATGTAAAAAATATGTTACAAACTATAAAAACTCTGCAAATTCTTGACACAACGGTTCATTATCTTCTTTGTACAGATCACCCTTCTGTCTAGATCACTAGGTCTAAATGTCTAGATCCTAAATGTTAGATTAATTATTATTATCAATTATCACTAATTATTAACAATTTTATCAAGTACCTACTGAAAATTATTATAATTTATTGTTAGGTATTAATAATTCGTATTTATTAATAATAATAATTATTATTAATTATGATTAATTAATACGATATAATTCTGGGGTTTTTAA
The DNA here is from genome assembly GCA_963920205.1 of Stenodema calcarata. Lineage (NCBI taxonomy): Eukaryota > Metazoa > Arthropoda > Insecta > Hemiptera > Miridae > Stenodema > Stenodema calcarata. The sequence goes on from OY986058.1 coordinate 21,440,620, forward strand.
TACTACGTCGGTAATAATTTTTCTATAAAAGAAGTACCTACCAACAAACATTCGAAATTACCTTCATTTCCGTAGCACGAAACGCACCTCAGAACAACAAACTCGACATCACTTAAGCAATATGATGTTCCAAAGAGCTTGTTAGTATGAAAATGGACCTGTATTTCAACAGTTTGATCCACGGTCGTGTTGTGAGGCACAATCTTTGAGCCGTCATTGTGAACGAACGGCTGGTCGTACAAAGCTGCGGATGGTCTTGAAAAATTCTACGGAACAAAATCTATCTAAATATGTAATAAAATTCTTGACACAACGGTTCATTATCTTCTTTGTACAGATCACCCTTCTGTCTAGATCACTAGGTCTAAATGTCTAGATCCTAAATGTTAGATTAATTATTATTATCAATTATCACTAATTATTAACAATTTTATCAAGTACCTAGTGAAAATTATTATAATTTATTGTTAGGTATTAATAATTCGTATTTACTATTAATAATAATTATTATTAATTATGATTAATTAATACGATATAATTCTGGGGTTTTTAATACTACGTCGGTAATAATTTTTCTATAAAAGAAGTACCTACCAACAAACATTCGAAATTACCTTCATTTCCGTAGCACGAAACGCACCTCAGAACAACAAACTCGACATCACTCAAGCCATATGATGTTCCAAAGAGCTTGTTAGTATGAAAATGGACCTGTATTTCAACAGTTTGAGTCACGATCGGGTTGTGAGGCACAATCTTTGAGCCGTCATTGTGAACGAACGGCTGGTCGTACAAAGCTGCGGATGGTCTTAAAAAATTCTACGGAACAAACTCTATCTAAATATGAAATAAAAAACATACCGTTTGATGGGAAGTTTTCGAGATATGGAATTTTCAAAATTTCAAAATTCGTTTTGAACCCCTTCCCCTTGACCTAGGGTTATGAAAAGTTTCGTGGATCATTGTGGGGCTGGTCCAAACCCAGAAACCAAATTTCGTAATTTTAACTCAACGCTAACTGGCCAAAGTGCCTCGGACGGCGGACGGCGGACGGCGGACGGCGTACGGCGGACGGCGTACGGCGGACGGCGTACGGCGTACGGCGGACGGACGGATTTTTTTTTTATTCGATTTTCTGAATCTACGTATCTTGAAACGTAAACCAACAAATTTTGAGGGGGGGTTAAAAAAATTTTTTCTTTGGGCGATTCCAATGGTTCATTATCGAAGATAATAAACCAAAAAGGAGGGAAAAGTATTCTATGAGAATGTGAGAGAAATAAGGAAAACTGAGTACAGAATAAAATTGCCAAAAGTAAAGAGCTGCTACGCACAAAACACAACAAAGTGTAAAGGAATCCAAATCATCAATAAAGATTTTCAGAGAATTTCAGACATGAGGAAAACAAACAATAAGAACCTTTATAGACGAGAAATAAATAAATTAATTTACAGTATGGCGATTTGATTATTTTATAAAATGAAATAAAATATTTGTATACAGTCGGCTAACCGACAAAATGTTAGCCGTTAGCAAATAATTAATACCTAGTATAATTTGAAATAAAACAACTCCGTGCTGGAGCTCAGTATTTGCAATGCTTTCTAGCACGGTACTAAGTACCTACCTATATTATATTTGATTGGACTGTGTTAATATTAAGGAAGGACAATAAAAATTACTATTATTATTATTATAAATGTGTGCAACAAATGTACCTATTTTTCTCTGATTGTTTTTATAACAGGTATAAAAACAATCAGAGAAAAATAGGTACATCTATGAGTACTAAATATATGAGTACTAACCGGCGAATGTGGAGGGGGGAGGGGATGCCTAAAAAGCTGAGAAAACACATTTCTTGCTCACTGGGTATGCAGTTACTAAGAAATGTGTTTTCTCAGCTTTTTAGGCATTCCCTCCCCCCTCCAAATTCGCCGTTTATTACTCATATGTTTCGATCCTCGAAGTGTAGTCATGAAGGAACATGTATGCATTTTCCAACAATAACGTGGTTAAACTGGAAAATAGAAGGTGTGAGTGTACCATAGGTACTCCTGGTGTCGCCCTACGGGTTACGAATGGTACTCTGATTAAAGGGGTATAAAAGGGCGAATGTAGATTTGAATACCTGATTCTGACTGCCCGCTCAGTGACGTCTCCGTCGGACGAGAGGCTCATCGGCCACGCAATGTGAAGAAGTGAATCTCTTATGAAGAGCTGCCACGCTGAGCTTTGGCTGAACGGACCCGACGGCGATCCGGCGGCGCTGAGCGGAGACGTCGCGGCGCCCAGAGGAGACGCCACCCGCTCGGACCGGGTGAGCCGACCTCTGGGTCGCGGCCGTTCCATCTGCAAAATATCTTCATCAACTTCGTACGTCGGTTTCTTACAAGGTTAAATCAACGTTAACTAGAAAATATAAAAATAAATAATAATAAAATCATAAATAATGACCCTTTGGAAGGAGCATGGCCGCGTTTATTAATGAGACGGATCTCGTACGTCCAGTTTGCAATCCTGCGATTCCCAGATTCTTCCAGTTCGATCTCCAATTCTTCGAACAATTCTTGGATTCGAATCTATAAATGATACAAATATATCTGTCGAGGGTGAGGGGGGGGGGGGGTCCAAATGACAAATTCCGTTTATATTTGGTAAATTTGAAAGTCGTAATTAAATTCTGAAAAGAATCAGGAACGATCGTCAAGCCAACCTGAAGCTAATTCCGTAGTCATTAAAACACTAACAGGCTTAATAGCCAATTAAAAATTAATTAAGAACTAGCAAAGATGAAAGAACGAATGTCCTCGTCAGTATTATTCCCTGCTTGACATTCGAACGCCCATTCGAATGCCTATATTTCATTCTGGCTTCAATTTAATGTGTATCTTCCAGGTACCGTAATAACCAGCTTAATATTGAGGATTTCTCAAATTGGACATTCACTGTAGGTCGTTGTAGGTAGTTACTGTAGGTAACCTACTGTAGGTTGCTGACCTTTTGTTTCTGCAAGGAGTCTTGGTAAAACGGTTTCTTTTACTATAGAAAATTATTACTATAGTAATTACTTATAAGTAATTCTTCATATTGAATGAAGTACGGGATTTTATCAAATCTAGAAAAAACAAGAATAGACCATTTCTAATAATTAGAAATGTACTATTCTTGTTTTTTCAAATTTTTATTTAAATTAATCCAAAGTTACATGGACTTGGGTTCACTAGGGGTCTTATTGTTTAAATAACACAGTATAATATTATGTGTGGATATTTATGTCGATAATACTATAATATATAATATTTCTATATAATATTATAGTGGAGGTTGTTGTGACTAGGAAACAGTAGATTGCGGGTAAGGATGACCAACACTAGTCGTTGTTATCATTCGGGTTTATTACGACGTTTCGATCGTGGAACACGATCCTAATCATGTATCCTACAAACAAAAATATGGGAGAGTTATTTATGAATTGAATAAAGGGTTAAATAGAAATGGTGACTTACAGACTAGTTATAAACTTACATGATAATTGTCCGATTGTCCGATAGCGGATATTATATGTGGATATCCGATCTTCCTCTACGCCTCAGGTATCAACCTGCAGTCAGTCAGTTCAAGATAGGCGTAACTAAATTGTATGCCAATAGCGAATAGTGCCCCCCCCCCCCCCGTTCTTTATAAGATACTAAGTTTTTTCAGTGTTTATGAAATAATTTTATTTTGCATTATGCATTTTTTATGCATTTCAATTCTTTTTGCATAATTTTATGTAATTTATGTATTGTCATCCATGTGTACCAAATGGGCCAATCGGCTTTTGTACAGTAAATGATTTATTATTATTATTAAATCAACCTCAGGACCGTGATATTGGATGGAATAATTAACGTTAGTGTGACATTATAGTGAAGAATTAGCTGGACACCAGCCTCCTCATCCATACACACATTCAATTGTGGTAGTTTTGGGGGGGGGGGATGGATTTCTGATAACCTGATAGTGGAAGTCAGCTCATCAGCCACCCAAATCTACCTGTGGTACCCCCCTCCCGCGATCAACCGTTCGCGGTTGACCGACCGACTCCACCGTTTCCTACGTCTACCCCACCCACTCATCAATCAAGACCAATTAATGTAGTTGAAGTCAGCTAATGAGTGGCAGACATTAAAACTAATGTTAATGTCTGCTGCACTTTCAATTTCTACCTGGGGTTACCCCCCTCCACGGAGCAACAGACCGTCATCCACCGTTATCTATTTTTCACCCGCCCCCTCATCCGTCCTTACTTTTAATATAAGGGTAAGTTGGATTGAGGGGGGTTGGATTGATTACAGATAACCCCCACCCCGCTCTTCAACCACCTCCATCTGCTCCCCCTCCCACCCGCTTTCTTCTTTCTCACCCATCTCCACCTACCACCCTCAATTCCAATTAATGTAGTGGAAGTCAGCTCATGAGTGGCAGACATTAATATTATGTATTTATATCCCCCCCCCCCGCTCTGTGTTATCAACCACCTCCTCCCCTGGTCGCTAGACCGCCAACCACCTTTTCTCCTTTCTCTCCCGCCTCCTCTTCCATACACACATTCAATTTAAGGGTAGGTGGGGGGAGGGGGGAGTAGATTGATTACAGATAACCCCCACCCCGTCACATCGACCACCACCAACGTATCCCCCTCCCCCGCTTTCTTCTTTCTCAACCTGCTGTGCTCTCTTCTTTTTGGGGTCATTGTGTCCAGGCCAGTGGCCCATTACAATGAGAATCAGGCTCTTTATGTTGGCAGGTGTTCATGTCTTTCTTTGCAGACTATGGCATTTTTGCAATGCCATGCACAGCAGGTCCCCCTTTTTGGTCCTGCCCCCTCCGGCGTTGGTCATGCTAATGCATGTCCAGGATGGACCACGTGGAGGTGCCGGGTTTTGCAGGGATGTTATAGGGGCAGAGGGGTTGATCGTGTTCCGATCTTGGATCTCTGGTGTTCTGAGATGTCGCAGGAGTTCATTCACTTCATCAATAGTTGCATGTATCATTAGTTTTTAACACATTAGATCAACAGAGTTGCAGGTCACAGAGTTGCAGATCACACTCACTAAATCACAATTTATAATAGTAGTTTGCAGGTCACAGAGTTGCAGATCACACTCACTAAATCACAATGTATAACAGTAGTTCGCACATGCCACAACTGACATGGTGCGAATCACAAATTGACAAGGCACAATACAATATACAACTTCTTTCTCAACCAACTCCACTTTCCACACTCAATTCCAATTAATGTAGTGGAAGTAAGCTCAGGAGTGGCAGACATTAATATTACGCATTTGTATCCCCGCCCTGTGTTATCAGCCACCTCCTCCCCTAATCGCTAGACCGCCTACCGCCGTTTCTCCTTTCTCACCCGTCACCTCATCAATCCAGACTTTCAATTTAAATGGTGGGGGGGGGGGGATTGATTACAGATAACCCCGCCCCCTCAACAACCCCCATCAGCTCATTAGTGGCAGACATTAATATTAATATTAATGTCTGCCACACTTTTAATTTCTACCGGGGTTACCCCCCTCCCGCGGTCAACAGACCGTCATCCATCGTTTCTCCTTTCTCACCCGCCCCTCATCAATCCAGACTTTCAATTTAAATGGTGGGGGGGGGGGGGATTGATTAGAGATAACCTCCACACCCGCTCATCAACCACCTCCACCTGCTCCCCCTCCACCGCTTTCTTCCTTCTCACTCACCTCCGCTTTCCACCCTCAATTCCAATTAATGTAGTGGAAGTCACCTCATGAGTGGCAGACATTAATTAATTAATTAAGTAGATAATATGATAATTACACATTCTCTCGACCGACGATCAGACCTCGCTTTTCACTTCTTACGATCGTCCGTTTTATCAGATTCGAAATTTGAGAAATCTTTCGTATTCCAAATAGTTTCATACCTTCCTATACCTTCACTCGTTCCTTCGTAGTCATAATCGTTTTTTTTATTTTACTTTTAATAATATTAAAAGTACCTATTAATAATATTAATAATATTTATAATATTAAAAGTATATTAACATATTATGTTGAAAGCATTTTGAAATGAATTGAAAATTTTGAATGTAAATTCAAAATTCGAATGTATCATTAATTCTACATTGTCAACGAGTGCATTGTCGTTTTCAAAGATAAAATTGATCGAGAATTGAGGGATAATTTTTCTACATAAAATTTGCTCATTGTGAAGCGCAACAGGGTGACAGCTTTTGGAACTAATCTAGTTCGGATTGGCAGTTATGATGTTATTAAAATGTAGTCGATTATATAATTAAATTCCCGTCCGATTGCAATAGTATACAGCGCACGGATAATTGAACCTGCCAACTTCGACGAGATTTATTTCGAGAATCGTTTGATTCGCCCTCATGTAAACATGACTTGTGATCTGCAACAACTTTGAGCCCTCAATCCGATCGACCGGCTGGTCGTTCAAATGCGCTAAATCATCGTCTGTTCTGTACAATATACGGAAAATACAGTTAACAAAATCCGCAGCACTTGACCCCGAGACTATGAACAGAGGTGCAAAACACTGTATAATATTATTTAAACTGTATAATATAATGGTATTGCACAGTTTATCTGTTTCGCACCTCAGCTCATAGTCTCGGGGTCAAGTGGTGCGTATTTGGTCAACTATCGAAATCGTGATCAAACTTGCGGGGTTTATCACGTAATCGTGGGTTTTACCACACCTCAAACTAATGGAAACACGTGTTCCAATATCGAAACGGTCCAATGACGCATTTCTCCAAACTATCCTGAACTGAATACGACAACGTTTCTATGAAATGTACACAATACGTTATACAATTCTTATTCAAACCAGAACACAAATAACTCCTGGAAGAGTCAACAAGTATTCGAGTTTCTGCGGAAATATTCAGTTCTGCCGTGACTACCTGATTTGACTTTGTTTGAAGTGGTGATAAACCTTTTACCTCCGCATTTTGGTTTCTAGGTATTTTCGCTTCATTGTCCGCTTCTCAGGACGATGGAACGAGAGATTACGAGAGAGGACGAAACTCTGCAAATTCTTGGTACAACGGTTTATTATCTTTGTTGTGCAGATCACCCTTCTGTCCAGATGTCTATATGATTGAATTATTATTATTATGAATTATCATTAATTATTATTGATCATTAATAATTATTAACCCTGGAATGCAACCCTATTTATTTTTCGCTTATTACAACTCATTCGTCGATCCGACGGTTTAAAATAGAAAAATATAGAAAATAATCACCATTTAGGTCCTTAAGAACATGAACACTATGACTAACAAAATTGAACAAGACACATTTTCCAGATTGAAAAAAAATTGCTGAACTTTCGGGGAAAAAAATGTTTTCCCACCAAATGGTGTCTACCTTATAGTAGGTAAATAAATATAATATAGAATATAATACATGAATATAATCATAGAAAAATCAGTCTATAGGTCAAATAGTAATAATACAAGTGTAATAGTAATAATAATATTAATAATAATATAATATAATATCTTGAAAAATTTTAACAGAAAAAATTAAGAACATAATATGATAACATAATATGATAACATAATAAGATATTATCTTGAATATAATAATTTGTAAGTTAGGACTAGCAGACTAGCAGCAGTTGGCTTGTTGAATAGTAGAACCTATAGTTATAGGAGAATTTACAGAATATATTGAATACCTATATTAATTTGTTAGGGGATTTCGCAGCATTTTAATTTATAGTACTTATAGTAGGTGTATAGTAGAATTTACAGAATATATAGAATAATCTTGAATATCTTGAATATATTATATTAGTTTGTTGATGGAACATAGGTACAGTAGTTGAATAGTGTACAAGATGGAGTTGGTAACAACAAATTATTATATCTGAACCTACAAATTAGTATACCTATACAAGAAATGCTGTAAAAGTTTTCCGATACACCTATAACAATAACTTCTATTAATTCTACATTGTGAAACTGATTTTAGGCCCTGATGATGGAGAAATAAATTCTTCGAAATGTTGGCACATAAAACACCTCTCATTTGACCGACCCTCCCCATGATGATTATTATTATTATTCAATCGTTGACTTGGTGATCTATACAGAAGGGTGAACTGCACAGAAAACTTAATAAACCTTTGTGTCAAGAATTTGCAGAGTTTTTTTTAACACAAAACAACCCTGATATACATTACGGAGAGAGCGTTTCAAGTCTATTCTACCCCCACCCTTCTACCCATTCTACCCCTACCCTCCCACCCTAAATCAGATGACGGACATTTTCACTTGGACAGGTACGTAAAAGCCCCATAAATATCATTAATTCATCATAATTACGCAATCCGTTCGGAGTTTAAATTCACGATACGCAGTTTGGACCATCGAATTCTTTTCTATCCCAAAGAGTTTCACACCGCCCCCGATGGATCCTCTGGGAAAAATATGGGGAAACTCCATTCACTTCAAGATGGCGTCACGATAAACTCCATCGCCTCAACGAAAACCCCCGAGATGCGACCTACTTAATTTTCCGAGAGAAAACAGCAGGTTCAGCGTTCCCTTCCACCAATAAACAGGAGGTTGGTCTCTCAGTTTCACCTTAATTGGTCTCTAAACTTAAAACCCAGTTCACTCCTACTAATCAGACGGATCTGCGTTTTAGACGTATTTTCCGTTTCTTATCTGTTTTTAGTATAACGATGTCATGGTGGGTACTCGTAGAGTTGCAATGAGTGCGAAATATGTCACAATGACGTAATTTCAGGGTTTTTCTGCAGAAAACCCTTGATTGGTTCCTCAAATAGAACTCAAGTCGATTACAGTGAAACTTACCCTTACGAACAACTCCCAATAAGATGACAGACATTTTCACGGTCCTCGCCAGAAATTTAGAGAATAAACTTTAAACGCCCTTTCAACAACGGTTGCGAACACACAGTGTTGACGTGTACACAGACTGCCACGTGAGATGGCGTATACACGTTGGAGACTACTGTGGTTCGCTAAGATGGCTTGATGGCTTATAACTACGAGTTAGGCATCCCCCTTTATTTTCTCTAATTTTCGGAGTGAAAAAATCGGACGAACGCCATTTTTCATAATTTTTTTTCGTATTTTTCAAAAATGATAAATTTGCGAGTTGCGCGCAACGCGCATCAACTTTGTTTTTCCAGATAGGAACCCTTTTTTTTTTTGGTTTATTATCTTCGATAATGAAGCATTGGAATTTTTATTGCAGATTCATATCCTGCACAAAATTTTATGTAAATTTGACCCCACATTCGATTTATTATTATTATTATTATTTTTTTTTTTTGTAGTGCGCAACCCGTTTAGCGAACGCGCAAAGTTGCTCGGTAAGTCACCCTAATTTCGCAAACTTGGATTATTGTAAACCCCAAGTGTGGCACATGAATTTTCATTGTTTTTCAACGCTGATTTACGTGGTGACATCTGTTTTTGGATTTGATCGAAATTATAGTCATTGTAGTCAAGTAAATCTATACGCCCCAAGTACATCCAAGCGAAAGGTACCTTCAATAACGTGTGTCCCAAAATCATCCGACTCAGGGGCTCTGAAAAGATCAAACTTCCTTTCCGTTGCGCAAGGAATCTCTTCCACACCCTGAAATCTCACTTCCTTGGAATTATAAATGTCAGAATGGCCATTTCTTGTTAACTGTACACTTCTATGGTGGGGGTACGTTCAATAAGCCAAGGTTTTCAGAGCGGTTGATGGAGATTGGTCCCATCCTGAGTTCCTGCTACAAACTATGGTGAGGGCTTCTAGCTGTTAACGTCTGGTTAAATACGTAAGGAAGTGGGAGAAAATGTTATTCGAGCACCAACATTTCACATTTTTGTCGTCACCCAAACTTGCCGCTACGTGAATAATTTCCGCCAACCACTTGTTTTGGACCATTTCCGAGCCTGTTATGGGAAGACTCGATCAATATCGCGGTTTCGGGTTCTTCGAAACGACATGTGATGATGAGCGCGGTGGACGGTGGAAATTCAAAGGGTGAAAATGATGTTGGGTTTAGATGAACGTGATTAATCAAGCAACTTGCTTGAAGCAAGTCGATGCCTTGTCATCGCCAATCCCTATTACAGTTCTCCGGAAGCACCAGTGATTCCTCGCGCAACTCAAAACTACTGGAAGAGACAAAGAAAACATTAGAATGACAGGGGAAAATAACTCTCTGTCCAAGACCCTGTTGTGGAGGCCGTTCTCGATTTATAAGATGTTATCCTCTGAGAGCTCTTTACCACGAAATCTTGCGACGAGCTGGGCATGAAAAGGTTCCGTTATTGACGTCAGGGTTAAGTAAGTGGAAAAATGGGGAATGGGATTCTTAAGGGAAGAGGGAAAACTGGTGAAAACGAAAAAAAAGTTGACTTCATATCGACTCGACGTGTTTATTTGAGTTCGAATAGACCTTCAAGAAGAGCAATTGTCGACTCAAATACTTCGTGAAAACGAAAAAAAAGTTGACTTCATATCGACTCGACGTGTTTATTTGAGTTCGAATGGACCTTCAAGACGAGCAATTGTCGACTCAAATACTTCGTGAAAACGAAAAAAAAATTGACTTCATATCGACTCGAGGTGTTTATTTGAGTTCGAATGGACCTTCAAGAAGATCAATTGTCGACTCAAATACTTCGAGAAAACGAAAAAAAGTTGACTTCATATCGACTCGAGGTGTTGATTTGAGTTCGATGGACCTTCAAGAAGAGCAATTGTCGACTCAAATACTTCGTGAAAACGAAAAAAAAGTTGACTTCATATCGACTCGACGTGTTTATTTGAGTTCGAATGGACCTTCAAGACGAGCAATTGTCGACTCAAATACTTCGTGAAAACGAAAAAAAAGTTGACTTCATATCGACTCGAGGTGTTTATTTGAGTTCGAATGGACCTTCAAGAAGATCAATTGTCGACTCAAATACTTCGAGAAAACGAAAAAAAGTTGACTTCATATCGACTCGAGGTGTTGATTTGAGTTCGATGGACCTTCAAGAAGAGCAATTGTCGACTCAAATACTTCGTGAAAACGAAAAAAAAGTTGACTTCATATCGACTCGACGTGTTTATTTGAGTTCGAATGGACCTTCAAGACGAGCAATTGTCGACTCAAATACTTCGTGAAAACGAAAAAAAAGTTGACTTCATATCGACTCGACGTGTTTATTTGAGTTCGAATGGACCTTCAAGAAGAGCAATTGTCGACTCAAATACTTCGTGAAAACGAAAAAAAGTTGACTTCATATCGACTCGACGTGTTTATTTGAGTTCGAATGGACCTTCAAGACGAGCAATTGTCGACTCAAATACTTCGTGAAAACGAAAAAAAAGTTGACTTCATATCGACTCGACGTGATTATTTGAGTTCGAATGGACCTTCAAGACGAGCAATTGTCGACTCAAATACTTCGTGAAAACGAAAAAAAGTTGACTTCATATCGACTCGAGGTGTTTATTTGAGTTCGAATGGACCTTCAAGACGAGCAATTGTCGACTCAAATACTTCGTGAAAACGAAAAAAACTTGACTTCATATCGACTCGAGGTGTTTATTTGAGTTCGAATGGACCTTCAAGAAGATCAATTGTCGACTCAAATACTTCGTGAAAACGAAAAAAAAGTTGACTTCATATCGACTCGACGTGTTTATTTGAGTTCGAATGGACCTTCAAGAAGAGCAATTGTCGACTCAAATACTTCGTGAAAACGAAAAAAAAGTTGACTTCATATCGACTCGACGTGTTTATTTGAGTTCAAATGGACCTTCAAGACGAGCAATTGTCGACTCAAATACTACGTGGAAACGAAAAAAAGTTGACTTCATATCGACTCGAGGTGTTTATTTGAGTTCGAATGGACCTTCAAGACGAGCAATTGTCGACTCAAATACTTCGTGAAAACGAAAAAACTTGACTTCATATCGACTCGAGGTGTTGATTTGAGTTCGAATGGACCTTCAAGAAGAGCAATTGTCGACTCAAATACTTCGTGAAAACGAAAAAAACTTGACTTCATATAGACTCGAGGTGTTTATTTGAGTTCGAATGGACCTTCAAGAAGAGCAATTGTCGACTCAAATACTTCGTGAAAACGAAAAAAAAGTTGACTTCATATCGACTCGACGTGTTTATTTGAGTTCGAATGGACCTTCAAGACGAGCAATTGTCGACTCAAATACTTCGTGAAAACGAAAAAAACTTGACTTCATATCGACTCGAGGTGTTTATTTGAGTTCGAATGGACCTTCAAGACGAGCAATTGTCGACTCAAATACTTCGTGAAAACGAAAAAAACTTGACTTCATATCGACTCGAGGTGTTTATTTGAGTTCGAATGGACCTTCAAGACGAGCAATTGTCGACTCAAATAATTCGTGAAAACGAAAAAAACTTGACTTCATATCGACTCGACGTGTTTATTTGAGTTCGAATGGACCTTCAAGAAGAGCAATTGTCGACTCAAATACTTCGTGAAAACGAAAAAAAGTTGACTTCATATCGACTCGACGTGTTTATTTGAGTTCGAATGGACCTTCAAGAAGAGCAATTGTCGACTCAAATACTTCGCAAAAACGAAAAAAACTTGAGTTCATATCGACTCGAGGTGTTTATTTGAGTTCGAATGGACCTTCAAGACGAGCAATTGTCGACTCAAATACTTCGTGAAAACGAAAAAACTTGACTTCATATCGACTCGAGGTGTTGATTTGAGTTCGAATGGACCTTCAAGACGAGCAATTGTCGACTCAAATACTTCGTGAAAACGAAAAAAAGTTGACTTCATATCGACTCGACGTGTTTATTTGAGTTCGAATGGACTTTCAAGAAATGCAATTGTCGACTCAAATACTTCTTGAAAACGAAAAAAAGTTGACTTCATATCGACTCGACGTGGTTATTTGAGTTCGAATGGACCTTCAAGAAGATCAATTGTCGACTCAAATACTTCGAGAAAACGAAAAAAAGTTGACTTCATATCGACTCGAGGTGTTTATATGAGTTCGAATGGACCTTCAAGAAGAGCAATTGTCGACTCAAATACTTCGAGAAAACGAAAAAAAGTTGACTTCATATCGACTCGAGGTGTTGATTTGAGTTCGAATGGACCTTCAAGAAGAGCAATTGTCGACTCAAATAGTTCGTGAAAACGAAAAAAAAGTTGACTTCATATCGACTCGACGTGTTTATTTGAGTTCGAATGGACCTTCAAGACGAGCAATTGTCGACTCAAATACTACGTGAAAACGAAAAAAACTTGACTTCATATCGACTCGAAGTGTTTATTTGAGTTCGAATGGACCTTTAAGACGAGCAATTGTCGACTCAAATACTTCGTGAAAACGAAAAAAACTTGACTTCATATCGACTCGAGGTGTTTATTTGAGTTCGAATGGACCTTCAAGAAGATCAATTGTCGACTCAAATACTTCGAGAAAACGAAAAAAAGTTGACTTCATATCGACTCGAGGTGTTTATTTGAGTTCGAATGGACCTTCAAGACGAGCAATTGTCGACTCAAATACTTCGTAAAAACGAAAAAAACTTGACTTCATATCGACTCGAGGTGTTGATTTGAGTTCGAATGGACCTTCAAGAAGAGCAATTGTCGACTCAAATACTTCGTGAAAACGAAAAAAAAGTTGACTTCATATCGACTCGACGTGTTTATTTGAGTTCGAATGGACCTTCAAGACGAGCAATTGTCGACTCAAATACTACGTGGAAACGAAAAAAGTTGACTTCATATCGACTCGAGGTGTTTATTTGAGTTCGAATGGACCTTCAAGACGAGCAATTGTCGACTCAAATACTTCGTGAAAACGAAAAAAACTTGACTTCATATCGACTCGAGGTGTTGATTTGAGTTCGAATGGACCTTCAAGAAGAGCAATTGTCGACTCAAATACTTCGTGAAAACGAAAAAAAAGTTGACTTCATATCGACTCGACGTGTTTATTTGAGTTCGAATGGACCTTCAAGAAGATCAATTGTCGACTCAAATACTTCGAGAAAACGAAAAAAAGTTGACTTCATATCGACTCGACGTGTTGATTTGAGTTCGAATGGACCTTCAAGACGAGCAATTGTCGACTCAAATACATCGTGAAAACGAAAAAAAGTTGACTTCATATCGACTCGACGTGTTTATTTGAGTTCGAATGGACCTTCAAGAAGATCAATTGTCGACTCAAATACTTCGAGAAAACGAAAAAAAGTTGACTTCATATCGACTCGACGTGTTTATTTGAGTTCGAATGGACCTTCAAGACGAGCAATTGTCGACTCAAATACTTCGTGAAAACGAAAAAAAGTTGACTTCATATCGACTCGACGTGTTTATTTGAGTTCGAATGGACCTTCAAGACGAGCAATTGTCGACTCAAATACTTCGTGAAAACGAAAAAAAGTTGTTTTCATATCGACTCGACGTGTTTATTTGAGTTCGAATGGACCTTCAAGAAGATCAATGGTCGACTCAAATACTTCGAGAAAACGAAAAAAAGTTGACTTCATATCGACTCGACGTGTTGATTTGAGTTCGAATGGACCTTCAAGACGAGCAATTGTCGACTCAAATACATCGTGAAAACGAAAAAAAGTTGTCTTCATATCGACTCGACGTGTTTATTTGAGTTCGAATGGACCTTCAAGAAGATCAATTGTCGACTCAAATACTTCGAGAAAACGAAAAAAAGTTGACTTCATATCGACTCGACGTGTTGATTTGAGTTCGAATGGACCTTCAAGACGAGCAATTGTCGACTCAAATACTTCGTGAAAACGAAAAAAAGTTGACTTCATATCGACTCGACGTGTTTATTTGAGTTCGAATGGACCTTCAAGAAGAGCAATTGTCGACTCAAATACTTCGTAAAAACGAAAAAAACTTGACTTCATATCGACTCGAGGTGTTTATTTGAGTTCGAATGGACCTTCAAGAAGAGCAATTGTCGACTCAAATACTTCGTAAAAACGAAAAAAACTTGAGTTCATATCGACTCGACGTGTTTATTTGGTTCGAATGGACCTTCAAGACGAGCAATTGTCGACTCAAATACTTCGTGAAAACGAAAAAAAGTTGTCTTCATATCGACTCGACGTGTTTATTTGAGTTCGAATGGACCTTCAAGAAGAGCAATTGTCGACTCAAATACTTCGTGAAAACGAAAAAAACTTGACTTCATATCGACTCGAGGTGTTTATTTGAGTTCGAATGGACCTTCAAGACGAGCAATCGTCGACTCAAATACTTCGTAAAAACGAAAAAAAGTTGACTTCATATCGACTCGACGTGTTTATTTGAGTTCGAATGGACCTTCAAGACGAGCAATTGTCGACTCAAATACTTCGAGAAAACGAAAAAAAGTTGAGTTCATATCGACTCGAGGTGTTTATTTGAGTTCGAATGGACCTTCAAGAAGAGCAATTGTCGACTCAAATACTTCGTAAAAACGAAAAAAACTTGACTTCATATCGACTCGACGTGTTTATTTGAGTTCGAATGGACCTTCAAGACGAGCAATCGTCGACTCAAATACTTCGTGAAAACGAAAAAAACTTGACTTCATATCGACTCGACGTGTTTATTTGAGTTCGAATGGACCTTCAAGAAGAGCAATTGTCGACTCAAATACTTCGTAAAAACGAAAAAAACTTGACTTCATATCGACTCGAGGTGTTTATTTGAGTTCGAATGGACCTTCAAGACGAGCAATCGTCGACTCAAATACTTCGTGAAAACGAAAAAAACTTGACTTCATATCGACTCGACGTGTTTATTTGAGTTCGAATGGACCTTCAAGAAGAGCAATTGTCGACTCAAATACTTCGTGAAAACGAAAAAAAGTTGACTTCATATCGACTCGACGTGTTTATTTGAGTTCGAATGGACCTTCAAGAAGAGCAATTGTCGACTCAAATACTTCGTAAAAACGAAAAAAACTTGAGTTCATATCGACTCGACGTGTTTATTTGGTTCGAATGGACCTTCAAGACGAGCAATTGTCGACTCAAATACTTCGTGAAAACGAAAAAAAGTTGTCTTCATATCGACTCGACGTGTTTATTTGAGTTCGAATGGACCTTCAAGAAGATCAATTGTCGACTCAAATACTTCGAGAAAACGAAAAAAAGTTGACTCCATATCGACTCGACGTGTTGATTTGAGTTCGAATGGACCTTCAAGACGAGCAATTGTCGACTCAAATACTTCGTGAAAACGAAAAAAAGTTGACTTCATATCGACTCGACGTGTTTATTTGAGTTCGAATGGACCTTCAAGACGAGCAATTGTCGACTCAAATACTTCGTGAAAACGAAAAAAAGTTGACTTCATATCGACTCGACGTGTTTATTTGAGTTCGAATGGACTTTCAAGAAGAGCAATTGTCGACTCAAATACTTCTTGAAAACGAAAAAAAGTTGACTTCATATCGACTCGACGTGTTTATTTGAGTTCGAATGGACCTTCAAGAAGATCAATTGTCGACTCAAATACTTCGAGAAAACGAAAAAAAGTTGACTTCATATCGACTCGAGGTGTTTATATGAGTTCGAATGGACCTTCAAGAAGAGCAATTGTCGACTCAAATACTAAGTGAAAACGAAAAAAAAGTTGACTTCATATCGACTCGACGTGTTTATTTGAGTTCGAATGGACCTTCAAGACGAGCAATTGTCGACTCAAATACTTCGTAAAAACGAAAAAAACTTGACTTCATATCAACTCGAGGTGTTTATTTGAGTTCGAATGGACCTTCAAGACGAGCAATTGTCTTGACGTGTTTTTTTTTTGAGTTTGAATGGACCTTCAAGAAGAGGAACTGTCTACTCAAATACATCGTGAAAACGAAAAAAAGTTGACTTCATATCGACTCGAGGTGTTCATTTGAGTTCGAATGGACCTTCAGCAAGAGCAGTTGTCAACTCAAATACATCGTGAAAACGAAAAAAAGTAGGTTTCATATCACTGAGGCTCCCTGAGGCTCAGCCTCACAGCCTCCCTAAGCTCCCTGAGGCTCCACGAGGCTCACTGAGGCGCAGCCTCACTGAGGCTCAGCCTCATTGCAGCAAACTGAAACGTTTAGGTTTAGTTTAAAGAAGAAGTTTTTAGAAGAATACTGAATAGTAAATAAATAATAAATAAAGAGGAAATTTTACTCGAATTGTAGACACTAAATTTACTACAATTTTGTACGTATGTGTTGGAGTTCTCAGAATTAACAGTACGATCGTCTAACAAAGCACCCTGTGCATAGAGAAGCAGATTGATGTAGTTCTCATGAGGTTTCTGTATGTAATCATCAGGCGTTGTCTTAAATTTCAAAATCCAAAACTTCATAATTTTGTATATAAATTTAGGATGTGAAACATAATGAAATGTGAGTGTCGCAGAGGTTAGCGTCAGTCCTTCGCCCATGGAGCATCTTGCAGTCTGTGGAGGGGTGTTGGGGCCTTTCCCGCCATTTCGACAACCCTCCCCATACCAGTGAAACTAAGAAAAAGTAAAAGTAACGTAAGCAACCATTTCAGGTTGGGTTTCCGTCCGACTGCCGTTTTTTAGGCGTCGCGGACGTCATCGGCTGTCCACCTAGGTGGATCAGAATTGTTCCGATGATTTCGCTTAAAGCAGGGATGGCCAACTTCTTTTGCCCAAAGGGCCACTTCCATACTTTCGCTAAAAGCAGGGGCCGCACAAGAACTTAAAGGGAAATTTGGGCTATATAAATTAATGTATGGATATTGAACATACTTTAATGTTGAAATAATATATACTAATCATACAAGAGTTGAGCAGAACAAAATCAACAATTTTACTGAAAAAAAAAACCACTAGTGAGAAGACTGAGGGCGGGCACAATCGTTCACAAGTTTGTCAAAATCAATTCTTGTCGAGGTGGTGGCCACTTTAAGCAAATCTTGAAGATGGTTGTGTGTAAGTCTGTTACGGTGAGTTGATTTTATAAATTTCATCGAGGAAAAAGTGCTCTCACAAATGTAGGTGCTTCCAAACAGTGAAACAATTTTTTTTACCAAAATCACGTAGTTTGGGATATTTGTCCTCAGGCAGCCTACTCCAGAATTCGACACCAGTTTCTGGTCTTTTCTGGAAAACTGGGTCACTTTGCAAATCACAGAGCTCCAACTTTAGGTCGTCATCTTGCTGGGAAATGTCACATGTCATGGGATTGTTGGATAAGAAGAGATGTGGTCGCAGTTCATTAAAATCCAAAAATCGTTTATTGAATGACTCCAAAAGCATATTCAATTTCGGTATGCAAAAACCGAAATCACTGGTTAGAATTTCTTCCATAATTTCTTTGCACGATGGGAAATGTACTAGATTAGCTTTTTCTAGGCTTGATATGAAAACCTTAAGTTTATTTACAAATCCATCTAAGTGTCCAACTAACTGAGGTACTGTTTGATTTCGACCTTGCAATTTCAAGTTAAGTTCATTCATGTGGTGACTTATGTCGGTTAAGAAAGCCATATTGCATAAAAACTTAGAATCTAGTAGTTTTTCTTGAACTTCTTTGGAGATAGGCGTATTTATATGTGCATTGAGAAACTCAGCTACCTTTTTTCTTAAAGCGAAGAATCGTTTTAAGCAGTTCCCTTTACTTAGCCACTTCAATTTCTGTTAAAAAATATCTACCGTAATACTTTTAAAAAGTTGTTCGGGGGCCGCATAAAACATAACCGCGGGCCGCAAGCGGCCCGCGGGCCGCCAGTTGGCCATCCCTGGCTTAAAGCTACTCATTGCCTCGCCCCCTTGAGTTGAGAGGGGATCGCCGTACAGAAGCGTGAAAGATTACTTGGACGGGAGACCCACTTACCTAAGACTCACCTAAGCGTGTTTTAATTCAATGTCCAGTGTAGTGCCGAAGGCGTGTCACCCTTAGTTCTTACGTGTTTTGGCGAGGGACTGACGAAATGATTGTTTTCGGTTAATTCAACAGTCCAGCTGTTATACTTGGGAAAATCTTTTCCCTTCTTCTTGAACATTACCATCAACATTCACAGAAAACTACCATTTCTTCAAATCTTATACGTAGCCATAATTTCACGTTTTTGTGGGAATGACCCATATATATATATATCATATTTATATGTCATACAGTACCTATGTAATATCATGTCATATACATACTTGTGCTTACTTATTAGTTTTGTTGGAATGATTGGATTGAAACAAAGTTTCGACATTTTTGTCCGAAATGCATGTTTTAAACGTTTTCATGCCACTCCATCTCTTCAACATCTTTTCGACGTTTATATCGAATGAAATTTATATTGAAACTCGAAAGCCATATTGAATACGAACGACACAGCCAATTGGGAACGGAATCAAACGGTACGATTTCAAGCGATGAACTGCCCCTTCCGCCACAGTGGATATTGGAATCTGTTTGTATTGTCGACCATCCCGCATCAGTCATCGACAAAATTACAGTTTTCCAGAGGACATTTTCCGCTCGCGTCAACGCAACCTTCGATGAACATCTCTGAGAGAATCCGGTGAAAAGCGACAAAGGCAAAGATATAGAATTCCCGTCAAAGAGAAAAAGGATGGAAAAACAACGTTGCCTTGTGTCAGTCAATGCCCCCGTCAGGCCGCCACGCGATTCTGCTTTCCACGTAACAGCACCTGACATCACAGGCTTCTTTATTATCGCGTCTCAAATTTTCCCTTTGTACGAACCTTCTTTTAATTCGAGTAATTCAAGTTCGTCGGAACTGCCATTGTAATTAGCGCGAGAGAAGCCGCTCGCGTGGAGACCTCGCGAAATTCATTTGTTGTGGAAAAACGTCAGAAAGAACAACAATAATTATTATTGTTACAGTAAATAAATAATTATTATTCTTTTATTGTTAAATGAGTAAATATATAAGCCGTTTATTATAACTTTCGATAAGTACCTACAATGCGAGGAATGGACTCCACAAGTGCTGGTTGGTAATTTCCGTTCCTTACCGAGAAAACGCAAAAAAAGTAGTAAAGGGCGAGTACTAAACCCAGCACGTGGAAGTAATAACCCGCGTCCTTCGTTTCCGTCCTTTATGAGCAGTGAAGGATTCAAGTGCTTGAGTCTAGATATTAAGGAACGTTAACGTCACTGGTGCGGACTAAGCTGACAAGACTCCTCGTAGTAAACAACTCGCCTGAGAGGATCATTCAGCTCATTATTTTCCCGCTCTAAACAGTCGTAAGTGACCCAAGACCTAAGCCCTCATCAAACCTCTACGGAACCCGGGTCTAAATCCTCGTTCAAGGAATTAACGTTTGGGGGATATTGAACATGTAGTAATGAGCTTAAAGTTTGGCCAAAAATTGAAAAGGTGCAAAACTAGGATCCGTCTGTTAGAAGGCCGCCAAAGTGATGGAAACGACCTGCTTCGAACATTGATTGTAACCCACGGCCCCCTGAACGCTCAATTTCACTGGACTGATAATCGATTTCGAGTCCCTTGTAATTATTGATCGAATTTTTATTCTTAAATTTTAGGCAGTGGTTTCGCTATAATTTTTCATAAAAAACCAATCAGCTCATCACTATATCGCTTCTTCTTGCGGTTGTTCTCCACTGCCCAACTACGACGCCGATGTTGTAATTACTATCCCCCCAAAAACAACTCCGTTGTAAAAACTGGCCCGCCAAAAAACCTCAGCCGCAAAAAGGAATGATATCCATTTTGCCCGCCAGCCACATATATAGGATGCTCAGTGCTTCGCACCTCGCTGTTGAGTGTGCATATAGAAACCTGATCCTCCTACCCCTAACCTCCACCGTCAATGTTTTCCTGTTCCCTGTCACCTTCCCACAACCCCCTCTCACCCTTAGTCACCCTCGGTTTCACCTAATATGTTTCCTCTGTTACACCAGCAGGGAGCTTTACGCTTCTTTCAATGCTGTTGGCGGGAGCTTTTTGCCAGATGAACAAGCCTGAATTGAAGCATTACTTCATTACAGTTGTACCACCGCTGATTACTCGTGACCACCAGTAATACTTATGTTAGCTTGTTCATCTGGCAAAAAGCTCCCGCCAACAGCATTGAAAGAAGCGTAAAGCTCCCTGCTGGTGTAACAGAGGAAACATATTAGGTGAAACCGAGGGTGACTAAGGGTGAGAGGGGGTTGTGGGAAGGTGACAGGGAACAGGAAAACATTGACGGTGGAGGTTAGGGGTAGGAGGATCAGGTTTCTATATGCACACTCAACAGCGAGGTGCGAAGCACTGAGCATCCTATATATGTGGCTGGCGGGCAAAATGGATATCATTCCTTTTTGCGGCTGAGGTTTTTTGGCGGGCCAGTTTTTACAACGGAGTTGTTTTTGGGGGGATATCACATCTTTTTGCATGGCTAGTTTTCGAGTGGTACTTATACAATACGGTTCAACAACTTATACAATACAAAAGTACCTACGAGGTAACTAGTAAATGTTTTTCTAAATGAAGTTTTATCCTAGTCAAAATTTAGTAAAACTCGGCGCTTCGCGCCTCGCCAGGGGGGCAAGCCCCCCTGGACCCCCCGGATCTTTTCTCTTCTATACTTTGTATAGAACGAGGTATTTGCTATGCAAAACATGAATAATGTTTTTGCGTCCCGTTTCCCCTTTTCCTTATCTCTTTTCTTTGTCTGTATGGAAAATATTAAGAAATGTGCGGAAAATTTATTAGTTTTTTTATTTACTCAGGGCTGTATCTCAGCTTCTTCGATATTTACAGTGATTTTGGCAGTATATAATTTATGCATAAATTAAAGGCTTTCCAACGAATGGATTTTTGTCCGTTGAAAACTAAAGAAGTTTCATTTCCCTAGAAACGGCTCGGTTGTACGTGAAAATCATTAAAAATCTTCGTGACATAATTTCGTGACTTAAACTTCGTTACGCTTTTCAACTCTGGTAGGCCACCGCAAAAACATTATTCATGTTAAAATTAGTACGCCTACTAATTTGCCTTTTTGTTTCTTGTTTTTGTGACAAGAATAATTATTTTTTGGAAATTATTGTTTGTTATCTGAAATGTGTTTGAAAAATAAGTAGTTTTAAAATTTTTGCGAATTGGTTAAATATTAGTTTTAAAATTTTCGATTAATTGAAACAATCAACAATTTAAAAACAATTATTAAAATTTAATACAATTATTCTTATTATTAAATTTAAAAAAATAGAAAAAATTAGAAATTTGAATAAATTTGAATTAGAAATTTTTTGAAAATTGGTTGCATTTTTTCTTGGGGATTGTGCAAATTTTTGTTGTTGAGAATCATTACAATAATTGTAATTATTGGTGTCGAAGAGAAAGAGGAAAGAGAAAGTTTGCAACTGGTAAAACGCACGTTTTTATACCAAAAATCGCGAATAACTCGAGAACCGTTGGGAAAAGTGCCAAAGTGCGCTACCCTCATTCGAAAGCCCATAAAATTTCCTATCGATCCTTAATCAGGCGCCACTCTACGACAATTTTTCTGACCACCGTTCAACTTTGATGTTTTCGGAAATTAGCCAAATCAGTAGATGTGGAATTTATTCACGTATTTTTGGCTGTGGATTAGTCAAATCGATTGAGATTTAGTTCAAAATTATTGAGCATATTCTAGACAACCTAGCGGACATTTTAAGACCAACCGCACCAATTTTCATCAATATTTGCGGCAGTTGTTGTTGAAAATAGAAAAATCACCATAACTCCTTTATTTTTCCTCTTAGGAAGCATTTTTTGATCTCAAATTAAACAGTTTGAAAAGCTGAACACAACTAAAAAAGAAAATCTGAAAAAGCTTCAATTTTGAAGGAGTTATGACCATTTGAAATTCCTAAAAAACACTATTTCCCCCCTAATTGGGGGGGAAATGGGGGGAGGGAGAAAAAATGGTCAAAAGGCACTCCCTTGGAGCATAACAAACGTGTGTGCAAAATTTCAGCTCGATCCGATTTGTCTGCTGGGCTGTAGCCCCGTCAATGAACAACAACAACAACAACAACGAGAAGAAGAAGAAGAACACGAAAAACGTGAAAAATAGTGGTTTTAAAATTGTTATACCCCCGACACCTGATGTTCCCAAGAGCTGAAATTTGTTTTACGTCCTCACGTGCCCCTGGAGAGTTGGTGTACAAAAAATCAACTCTCGAGACACTCAGGGGACCTAGCTATGGTAGGGTGAAAACCCCAACTAGTTCCGTCGCGTAATCAGTGTCTCAGTCGCTTCGGTTTTCAGGGCTTCGGGTTTCTTGGCGGGCGGGACGCTCCCGCGTCCCTAGATTCCTTCTTCACCACCGCCAATCTAGCACCCTGGTTCAAATGCTCACAGTACCAGAGCCAACATATGTAATCAAATACAGTCTTAGTACGGCTGGATACGCTGCAATTTTACAGTTTCAACGTAGTGCTTACAGCTGGGAGAAGCCACGGGAATGCTGATAGATTGCAGTTATTGCAATCGGCAGGATAAGGGAACTTGCAGCTGTTGTTGTGGAGCTTATTCCAGCAAGGGAATCAAGATATCCAATTTATAGTTGGGAATACATCTGAACTTGCAGGAGGAGATGCAAGGGAGCGCTACAAAGTTTGTACAAACAACACTTCTTTGACCAGTGGAATCAGTGGAGCCGTCAGAATTCGCGGAGATAATGTCATGTAATAGGTCGACCTTCAAACAGGTCGCGATGGGGTCTTGTTTCAATTGGATGGGGATGGACATCTTGAGACCGTTCCTTCGCTTGATTAAGGAAAACAAGTACGTGTGGATTTCAACAAATGGCAGGGAGCTATCGCTATCCCAAATAAGGCAGCTACAGTTACAGCAGCCTTGGCTGACTATGGTTTAGCTGGGTGGGAGTCCTACTTGAGTCAACACTGGTCAAGTAATTTCGGGTCTGCTTGGTATACATCCGCAGTCTGCAGGACTCTTGGAGAGGGTGAATAGAACCATCAGAAAACACCTGGCCCTCTTTGAGGACCAAAGTCCAACTGACAGGGATTTGGGATCCCGGAGCGCCCCAAAATTGTAGGAATAATAATTGGTTTGTTGAGTTGGTGTTTACTTATTTTTGCTTTATCCGATACTGCAGGAAGTAGGTACTCAATAATTGTATATTATGGAAGAGCATAATAAGACCACACAAATGCTCGGTATTGAAAGAAAATGTTCTATAGCTTCTACCTACTTCCAGCTTACCAACATACTCATATGAATATTTTCATCCAGATATAGGTTGAAAAAAACAAAAAAGCAAACAAGAATCAGTTGATTCATCATAAATCTTTTTTAGTGGTCTTGAATGTTGAAATTCTTGTCAGTCAGCGAAATTGCGAGGATTACACAGAATTATGAACAGTGTTGCCAACCATCAATTGTGAAACCCACATGATCCTAGGAGGAGGTATCCAATAGTACAGGTGTGGAGTACGGTTTTAAAATTGCTGAATTGATCTTTCCGTCGCTTCGAGCTGCTCCGCACCACAGCTGCGCTCCATGTGTTGATTCTGCTTTCAAGGATTTAGTTGTACATGGTATTTGGCACAGACAGTTTTGATCGTCATTAACCAGTCGATTTTTCTGAATTTGAGGTTGAAGACGATCAGGTGTTTTCCCATCGAGGTACAGAATTGGTATTGGTACTCCATCTTGTTGGTGTTGACGTTGAACGTATAGTGGTGATAATAAATGTGATATCGTCCTGAGTAAAAGTACAATAAATGCTGCCCTCTCTTTTTCCGCTCGGCATAGCCGATATTGGAGTTAGGAGGGGAAAAAAATAAATTGAGAGGATATTTATGTGAACGGCACCCAGTCCTACATTTGACCTGAGGGCTCGCTTTTTCTCTCTTGTTTTGCCTTGGGGACCAATTTGGTCGAGCCCACTGGACCACGTTTGTACCCTCGAGGCGTCTCTTTTCTGTATTCAGTCCGGCCGGAATGGGATTTCCTTTTTACCGTCGGTACTACCGGCTGTAAGGGGGGCAATAGAAAGGGGCTGTTGATGTATACGTGGCATTGCGGATCCCTACGTGGTGCGATCCCGCGTTTGGGCCAACTTTCCCGAAGGCAAATGATGGGATTCTTGCGAGAACCTCGGGATAAGGAAACTCGATTTAGGGATCCGCGAATTGATGATAAGTTACGAGTCATCACTGTGTCGACCGAAAGGGTATAAAGAAAATCATTTCGATACAAGGAAGACGCAAAATGATCCATATCCAGTGCAAGTGTCGTATTTGACACACAACTCCTTTCAGCGTAATTGCGTGGAAAATGATGTGAAATAACAATTTAGGGTTTCTTGTTAATCACGTCTTTGGGGTCATATTTTCAACCTAAATTGTGTCGTCTGGATGCAAAACCGGCCAACTCCTCAATTTTCGGAAAATCGCTGTTTTAATTGAATCAAGTCCTTTACTAGGTAACTTGCCCAACCACAGCAAAACCGGTCAAATCCGCGCGTTTTGAAGGTTGGAAACTCCAATGAGCTGCAAAATCGGCCACATTCACTCGCCAGTGTTTTTCAAAACCGGTCATCTCCCTATCGACCCGGTAGCTCTAGTGTTCCCGCTTATTATATCAGTCTGGTCTTGACGATAGTGCAGTTTACATCAAAGTAAAGGAAAGGCGTGTGGTAATTTTATCGCTAAGAAATGGAGAAATTCGTTGATATAGTGCCTGCAAATCAAGCAATTCGCCCCGACGAAGGGATTTTATTATAACAAAGATAATGGTTAAACCGTTAGTGCAAAGAAAGGTCTTCTAAAGAAATGACTTGGGAGCCAGAAGAGTAAGAGGAATATTATGAACAGCAGGCTTGATAAGCTTGTAAAGCTCCTAAAACTTCGTGATTTGGATAAAGACGACCGATTGATTTTTTACCAAAACATTATGGCTGACCTGTGTGGTAACGATGAAGACTAGGAGGAAAGAGATGGCAAATCCTTGGAGTATAATGACGACATTATGCGCGAGCCCGAGGAAGACGATTTAGCAACTCCAGTGTGAAGTTTCGTTTCTTTTACGATACATTTACTTTTTCATAACTTGACTCGACTTGAATTAAAGTTCTAGTACAAGAAACATTGTGAATGATTTTCTTGGCTATTTAACGTCAATTTTGTCGATATTTGCAGCTTTAGTTGGTTGCAAAATCGGCCAACTCCACAATGGGTTGCAAAACCGGCCAAATCCTGAATAAAATGTTGAATTTCACCCTCTGTACTTTTCTCCAGATTCTCTTATGGTGCTTCAAAACCTACTATCCTAGTGACACATTAACGACAAGAGATTTGGATCGTATCACAATTTCCTTAAGACTTAGTGTGACAGTGAATCAACTCTCCTGAAAAAGTTTCTGTTACAGAGATGACCGGTTTTGCAACCAGACGACAAAATTTACAAATCGGGATGGTTAAGGGGTTTCGAACTAAATCATTCGCGTCGAAATCATGGAATTCCTTGATAAGGAAAACAAGAGTATTTGAAAAAATCGGTCGATTTCCACCGAAATCGGTCTAACAGAATACGCATATTTCAGTGGAAATGGACGATTTTTCAAATATTTTTGTGTTCCTTAACAAGGAGGGGTTTCCTACGATCCTATATAATGGATCAGCTGAATCACAAAATTCATTACCTACTAACCAATGAGTGAGAGATCGTGCATGAGTAAGAACAGCTGGGGCTTCTCTTTGTCACAGGCATAGTATTATATGACCGTCGGAGAGAGTAACTGTTACACAATGCCAACATGGGGATAGATGTCCACAATGCCCACACTGGCTGGAGGCCCAGAATGCCACTATCTCACTAGTTTAAATCGCGACAAAGTTTTATTTCGTAATTTCGCTGTCCTATTCAGAGCTTCATGGCTTCGTTTTTTATATAAATCAGAGAAGTACAATTGATTGATACGAATCACATACTTTAGTTTCACCGTTTTGCCTGTGGGGCAATTGTGGGGAAGGATTGTGAAGGTATTCTCGCGGTTGTGTTGAATGATGGGGGCACTCTTTGACGGCTCCCGGCAGTAAGGTCCTTCGAATCTTGGGACTCCTGCGACTTATTGATTAATATTCAGAAGTTTGAAGACTGGATCAATGATTTGGGAGCGTACAAAGAATAGACAACAATCTCTTCGAGTCGGATAAATCGCTACGAGCTCCGTCGAAAAAGCGGAAAAGTCGCGTTATTTTTCCAAACAGATTCCTCTACCCGTAAAATCGAAAGGATTCAGCAACTCCAACAATAGACGGGCGGTCGCCGAATCGTTCTGAAGTTCCCAGACCGAAAGAAATAAACCAAAATGAAGAAAGAAATGAACAAAAAACTGCACATGACGTGAGAATATTTGGAACAAAGAGTTGAGTTTTTGTGCTTCCTTTTTGAGGTCTAATAATTGCTACCCGTCTCTTACAACTCAGAGCTCCGGCTCCTAAAGAAAACTCTCGTTTGGACCTGTGAACTTTTTGTTGGAAGTGTTGCAATAGTTGCCGGGGAATTTTTCCGCTGTAAAGTTGTTCTTTGAATTGTGAACTCGAAGTTGAAGTGGTCTATTTGAACCTGGTTGTTTGAGTGGAATCGAAGGGACTGTTCCACACATCCAGAATTCTTTCCGAAATAGGTAATCATTCTCCAAAACGGTTTTAAATAGTTATGAAAGACAGCTCACTCGTTTCAATGCATTCGTCATAATATGAGAATGATAGTTTGTTCTCAATTTCGGAGAATGATAATTTCGTCATCATTTTGGAGAATGATAATTTCGTCTCAAACGAAAATGCATTGTATCTCAGATAAAC
This sequence comes from Stenodema calcarata, assembly GCA_963920205.1. Taxonomy (NCBI): domain Eukaryota; kingdom Metazoa; phylum Arthropoda; class Insecta; order Hemiptera; family Miridae; genus Stenodema; species Stenodema calcarata. Next base: position 21,468,494 of record OY986058.1, read on the forward strand.
ATCAACACCAAAATCATATTATGATCTTATAATATTAATATGATTTTGGTGTTGGTGTTTATCTGAGATACTGAAAATGCATTTTCGTTTGGGACGAAATTATAGACGGAGCCGTCTCCTACTTCCTCAAACTTCCGCTCGAGCGCTCGCGTCCTTTCAAATCGCGGAATATCATGGCGACCCGTTCCCATTAGCTTTTCGTAAATCCGTCCCGGGTAGGCAATCCATCCTCGTAGAGCAATCTCTTGTCCTCAACTTATCCCCATGGTAACGTTCGATAGAACGCGAATGCCCAACTAATCTATATGTTGGAGTTCATAGGATTATCGTATACGATCGTCTAGCGGAGCACCCTGAGCATAGAGGAGGAAGAAGGAAGAAGTAGGAGAAGTCCTTTACTTCAGGAGTCCATTAGTTTCGCCGTCCTGTGGTTATTAGCGTTTAGTTATTATTATCAGTGCGTTTTAATTATGCATCAAGACCTCAAAGACGGAGAAGTGAAAGACCAGTACTAGAAAGCGGAAGTTATTGTTTTCTTTCTCCCACATATATGTCTGTGATTTTGGGAATGTTTTTATTCTGCAACCCCGTCCACTTGATCCACATGTCCAACTAATCTATATGGTACGAATCTGTTGTTTGGGCGATGTTTTTATCGATTTTACCCATTCACAATTGATTTTCTTTTCCTGAGACAACATGGTCAAGTCCTTTTCATGTGAATTGGCTTTGGATGTGAGATGGCAGAACAGAAAAACAAACTGTGGTAAGAGGTTGATGAGCAGACTTATCAGTGACACTGTTTAAGATTTTTTTTTTTTTGTGGTGGGTCGTCTACACATTCATCTTCCTGATCTTTACTTGCACCTAGTAATCAGGATCACTTGGAAAACTACAACAAACCAAATTGGTCGCGACAATGCGTTTTGAACATTTTGAAATGTCCTGTCCAATTCTGGGGGAGGAGAGGTCATTATGATTATGATACGAGTACATAACCAACCAAACAGTTTCATCCCCCTTTGTTGGTACGAGCATCGAACGTCTCACACTTTTGGGACAAATGTAATTATTCCTATGATACCTTGTGCTGATGGGGGTATTCACGATGAACCAATAGAAATGCCTAGTATATATGGGTAGAGAATAGGCAGCACAAAATAGACTTAAGCCAGTTCCGTTTTCTTGATTCAATTTCTTCTCCTTGTATCCATACCACCACCACTGCCGCCACCATACCGCCACTTCACGTATACAGCTCAAGTCAATCGCACGTAACCTTATTGAAAGGAAGGGCGTCTATTTTTTTTACCATTCCGCTTCCTGAGCTCCTATATAAGCGAGGGATATTTTCTCTCCCTGATTCATTGTTGATAATAACTCTGTCCTCGGTTCTTTACAAACGACGAGTAATCCGTGGATTATTGGCTTCGTTCTCCACGGTATTGGCATTCTTGCGTGTGTTGTATTGTACTGCCTGAGACTACCCAGTTAGACCACTAGCAGCAATTATGCTCGTTCTATCAAGAACTGTCGTTAGGCCTTAGGGACTGATGAAACAGAAGCCTAAACTTACAGGGTACTCTTTCATATTCATGAATGATAACAGCACTTGAAATTATAACCTTAAACTAGCTACCTATATAATTTTGGCTAGAAATACCACATCTAAATAATAATAATTATTATGAGAGAATTGTTTAAGAAAGAGAGAAACTGTTAGGTTCATACAATTCTCAATTATGGAGAAACTACTAACCTAGTTGCTATTAACTGATACAACTTAAATTTATTTACACGCTCCACATCCCATGAACATCCACTTAATTCATTACTCATCAGTAAGTAGTACCATATTAACTATCTTCTCGGTTCATTTTCATTCACTTAATTACATTAATTTACTTAATCATACCCAACAATTCTCCAACAATTGTTGTATTCTCCAACAATTGTTGACAGATGGTTGAAGACGCTAAGCCTGCAATGAACCTGCAGGTTCACAGTTGGGTTCTTCAGCTGGTGGGAACTCAAAATTGCTGCTTGGCCATGCTAATTTTTAGAATTTTTCAAGACCATCAGGAGCTTTGTACTACCAGCGGTTCATTCAAATGAGGGCTCAAAGTTGGAGTAAATCAAGAGTCGTCAACATGAGGGTGAATCGTGAGGCAGCCTGTCAGTTCAATGTTCATACTGGCCCAGCTGATTCAAACAGCACAGGGTTTTCAGATATCGAGTTAACTATTAATTATTATTATTAATAATCTTTACTAATGATTGTTAATAACTAACAATAATTGTTAATATTGATAATAATTAATGATAATTATTAGGTATACACTACTTGATAATCTACCTGATAATAATTAAATTGTGTGAATTTTACACTACTTGATTTACACTAATGATAATACATAATAATAATTATTCAATCATTTAGTAATCTATACAGAAGGGTGATATTCGCAGTTTTTCATTTTTGGAGACATACCTAAGTGTAGGTACTGTGGAAGAGTTCGATTGAAGAGTCCAGTCAATCATGCGAATTGGCTGGTTGCATCTGCAAAGACCACTGAGCGATGATGACCAGAAGCCCCACCCTGAACATCCTCATTAGGTACTAGGTTGGAGCACTGCACTTGTTATACGGGTTCACCAGAATAACATAATTATGACAACAGTCATCAAAACCATTTTTGTTGGAGGAATCAATGAATAAATTGCTATTTCAGCAAAACGAACCCAAGTCAAATCAATTTGAATCGCCCGTTGAATTGTGGACACTGGATTATTATAAGCCTTATTTACATCATGAGGAAGTATCCTTTGGGTATACATTATCTCAGAGTTTCGGAAGCTATTTATCCAACGGCGAAAATACTTGGTGAAATACATCATTCACTCTGTTAACATCATATTCTAATAGAAGCTGCTTGTTAGTGGCAATTCAAGCTAATTTACATTGAGTCGGGTTTCCTTAACATCTTGCAAACAATAGAGCTTTGTTATGGGGAGCCAAAGAAGGTTTCTGATAATCTCTCATTGGCCTCGGCTACAATGGATGCTGTCAATGGAAACGGGCTCAGTGCGGGCACATTGTTCCTCGAACGCGACGCTTCAAAAGGTGCACAATGAGGAAAACTGTGGCATAAGTCAGGCCATGGATGGAAATTATTGAACTAGTTGACGTTGAAAATAATCGTAATAATAATTATTATTATTGGTTAATTATTGGTTGATTTCGTATCTTTAGTGCGTGAGCATGATGGTCTTTCAGAAGCGGCCTATCCATCTGCATCTGTCACGTTTACAACCCGAGCCCTGTTAATATTCTGAAGCTACTCACCATCAAAGTGCTGCCCCAGTAAGAGTACAGTGACAGTGTAAAGATACGAGTACGGAGGATATAAAAAACTCTGCAAATTCTTGACACAACGGTTTATTATCTTCCTTGTGCAGATCACCCTTCTGTCTATACTAGACTGTGTTGCAAATCGGCACCATACCATATTCTCACCGTACTCATACCATTTCTTTCCTGTCATACCGTACTGTACTATACTAAATCATACATGCAATAATATACCATACCATAGTCATACCATGTCGTACCAAAATTCGTTTTGAACCCCTTCCCCTTGACCTAGGGTTATGAAAAGTTTCGAGGACCATTGTGGGGTTGGTCGAAACCCATAAAAAAAATTTCGTAATTTTAACTCAACGCTAACTGGGCAAAGTGCCGCGGACGGCGTACGGACGGATTTTTTTTTATTCGATTTTCTGAATCTACGTATCTTGAAACGTAAACCAACAAATTTTAAGGGGGGAGGGTTAAAGATAATAAAGAAGATAATAAACCAAAATGAAGTACGAGGTACGCGGTGTGGGTGTGGGAGGGGGCGCAGAGACATAAAAGGTCTCGTCGTATGACGCACTAGTTGGCCTCCTGCCAGCCGTATTATGTCATACGCTCGTGCGTCATAGGCTCTGACGTACTTGTTGGCCTCCTGCCAGCCGTCTTACGTCATACGCTCGTGCGTCATAGGCGCTGACGTACTTGTTGGCCACCTGCCAGCCGTCTTACGTCATACGCTCGTGCGTCATAGGCTCTGACGCACTAGTTAGCCCCCTGCCAGCCGTCTTACGTCATACACTCGTGCGTCATAGGCTCTGACGCACTAGTGGCCTCCTGCCAGCCGTCTTACGTCATACGCTCGTGCGTCATAGGCTCTGACGTACTTGTTGGCCTCCTGCCAGCCGTCTTGCGTCATACGCTCGTGCGTCATAGGCTCTGACGTACTTGTTGGCCTCCTGCCAGCCGTCTTACGTCATACGCACGTGCGTCATAGGCTCTGACGTACTTGTTGGCCTCCTGCCAGCCGTCTTACGTCATACGCTCGTGCGTCATAGGCTCTGACGTACTAGTTAGCCTCCTGCCAGCCGTCTTACGTCATACGCTCGTGCGTCATAGGCTCTGACGTAATGGCCCGCCGGTCGCTTGTGTTCTGACGTGATCTGAGGGAAAGGGTGAATCAAGGGAACAAATTTTTCCCGTTTCAGTTTATGTGCCAAAGCAAAGACATGAAAATGTCAAATAATATGTAAATAGGTACCTAAGCCCAACTGTAATGTCAATTTTCTGACAATGAGTTTTCAACTATAGTTTTCATACCTTTTTACTTAAGTACTTATTGCAATTTGAGACTGATAATGAGCTGTTTGCAAATAAAAAGTCTGATAACTACTTTATTACATCTTATTAATCTATTTTCAAGTTCAGATTCACAGTTGAATGTATTTTATTTAGATGTCGTAAAATTCGAAAACGATGGAATGACGAAACCTGTCGACTACTGACTCAAGTGATACTGTCGACTTCTAGTGCAAAACCATGTCGACTACTGAAGAAAATGTTGGTCACTGGTATCGACTACTACCTAGAGCATTGGGATTTTTTTACAAAACTTGTTTTTCCCTTTTCAAACCATGTTGAATAATATTTCCCGCTGCCAGGTCTTTTAGGAAAGGATCTTGGGTACACAATGAACAGGTTTGCAATCAGAAATAGTTGTTAATAATAATTAATCTAACATTTAGGATCTAGACATTTAGACCTAGTGATCTAGACAGAAGGGTGATCTGTACAAAGAAGATAATGAACCGTTGTGTCAAGAATTTGCAAATTCTTATCAAAGATAATAAACCAAATAAATTCCAGTAAGTACAAACTTCATTGTTCTACTGTGATCATAGTAGTTGGGAAAGTGGAAGAACTATAGAACTATAGGTAGAGGAGTCCTAATTGGCATGAAACGTGATGAGTGGTTGCAGTCCATCAACTGGCCTCTCTGAAGGTTGTGGGTTGTGCAAACTATTACGACAATGCGACAATATTACTGAATCAGTTTGGACAATTCCAAATTGAACCTGTTCAGGGTCGTAAACTCGACGAGCTAGGGCCATCCAGAACGTCGAGAAGCCTACCCTTCTACACATCCTGGTATCTCCTCAGTTACTTAGAGGCTGCACTAAGTGCATTCATTTGATTCTACGATGGACTAAGGCCTCCCACTCAGATGCAGCAGCTCTCCGCGCAACCTCAACATACCTTTCGTGGCAAACAAAGAACGGCAGAAAAGATTTTACTTGCAAGTAACCATTATACGCAGAGACGGAGTCAAGTTAGGAGTAAAAATTAGATAACTGTACGACTGTCTGAGGGGGTCCAGAAAAACTACTTGAATTTCCGGATTCAGCAACCTCAAAAACTTACAGATTCACTGCCGGTCTTATAGTACCTTGACCCCTTCTTTATAGTGTGATTAGAGTAATAAGGTAAAATATCGGTGGCATCACATGACAACGTCGATCTTGGTTTTGGCCATTTTTTTTTTAACCTCATATCTAACCGATGATAACCTTAGCTCATTGTCTCTCCCTTAAAATCCGTTTTTTTTTTTTTTTTTTTTTTAGATACAAGTTTACCACGTGGTGCCATCGATATTTGGGTAGTTTATTGAGTGTTAAGCCATCTTAGTTGCTTTGTAAAACATATTTTCGTTTTCGAATAGACTGCGCGGAAACTACGGAACTACGTTCCTACTTCCACAAGTACCCAATAGGCTATGAGGTTTTTAAAATTAATGGCGTATGAATGAAAAAATCACGTTCCCACTCTAATAATTTTGTGGAATATGGAGCAAGAAAAATTATTGTTCTTGCTCCATATTCCACAAAATTCATTCAGATTCTGCTGCCCGTTTGGAACTTTCTAATCAATTGATTTATCTTGGATTGAGTAGGTGAGGTTTTGGCCAAGTTTGTGGCATTCTGGGTTTTGACGGATCTGGTTTATTGTCTCCATCAACCGGTCGAGCGACGAATCAATCATTTAGATAAACGAGGATACTGAGGAAAAACTGGAGGTGGGGAAGAGGGAGAAAAACCCGTATTTTCGCCCACCGATGGGAGATGGTTGCGGTTCTCCCGTCAAACATGAATCACGCGAGATTGTGCGGAAGCTTGTGGATCCACTGCAAGCTTCGACGATATCCAATCCCTCACGTTAAAATCGAACGTACTTTTTTAATTAGAGCACGTAAGCCACTCAACTGTTCATCCTGCCGGATAAACAATGTTCGGCAGGAAATACTTTTCTGGTCGGCTTCTGGTGTGGCACTCGCCACAGATTGGTTCACATTGGTTCACCCTCTGACCGATTGTGGAAGAAATCTGCCGAACGAGTGCAATGCAAGTGTACTTTACTGACGGGTACAGAATAGTAGTAACTACTAAAAAAGGTTTTTAATGACGATTGGATGAAGACAAATGAACCTTTTGAGCGCCACAAGCTTCAATACCTCACCCACGTAAAAATGATACTGTCTCATACTTTAATTTAACACACCTCCTCGATGTTATCTGTTCCTCTTGACAAACATCTAACATGAAGGGGTTAATGCACAGGAGCCGTCGAATTTACAGGACCTTGTGATTTCTACGTCGAGAATCAGCGATTGCTATTGTGGGTCTTGAGGTAGTTCATAAATTGTAAGGGCTTATTTTGTCATACAACTGAATGACTAGCCGGAGGTGACTGGCGGTGATTAGTTCGCTTTGGCAGAGTAGTACAGAGACTGATGATTGCTGCTGGCAGGGACGAAGTACCGTTATAATGTATGGGTGAGCTCAGAGCTGACATACGTTTTGCCTACTGTTGTAAGCACATCTCGTCTACGTTAATATGTATTTCGCTGATATCTAATGAATATGAACAATTCAAAATTACTCCTCTAAGCTTTTAATCGTTGTAATACAATATGTAATATGTTTGCAGTTGGAAACTGAAATCACCGGCGGGTTTATACAGACCCGGTACGAAATCTTAATTTAAGAATCAGTTGGCAAATCTCTTTATTCGGTTCGAGCTCGGGTTCGTTGCTCTCAGGATATCGAACGAAAGACAATCTCGGTTTGTAGCGAAGACAAGTCAACTAATAATTGGTTGTTGAGTCAATAGGGAGTAGGAAACGAGACCAGAGTTGGCCACCTGTGGAGTTGTGGATTGATGGCGGATGTAGTTCGCTTGAGGGGGTCGAGGATTTTATAAATAACCTAAGCTTGATAGGCACAACAAGTTGGTCATAAATACACGACAGATTCGCTTACAGGTGTCCTTCGACGATTCAGCTTTCAATGAGAGATGTCGGTTTTATAAGTTAAGAGATGAATGGAATCGCTTCAAATAACTACTACGGAGGGGGGCCACCTAAAACCCGGTGAAAAACACTACAAGTCCGAATCCGCGAACAGAAATCATAATATTGTCGGTCTATATGTATGTTTAAATGTGAACTAAAAACTATACTGTCAGGAGAATCATTGAGGGGTCGATCCGAACCCGTAAACCAAATTTCGTAATTTAGCATCAAATTTTGAGGAAAGGTAATTGTTTTTTTCTCGGGCGATTCCAAAAGTTCATTATCGAGGATAATAAACCAAAAAGGAAATTTTGCAAAAACCGTTCCAAAACGTCGTCGAACAGTTGCAAGAACAGGACGAGGTCATACCGCCACCAGCTGACTTGGAGCCCTGAAGTTTACGAGGTGTGGATGGCCGTTGATGAAAGTTAAAATCGTAATTTATACATTACAAATGAGAGTTCTTCATCAGTAAAACAGTCCAAATAGACCTGCCATTACATTTCCGAAGGGTAGTGTTTCTTGTATTATTTTTTACTTTCTCGAGTAGTTTCACCCTATTATTTCTCGACGTCCTATAGGAGTATAATCACCACTCGAGGTAACAGGATTATTTAGAAATACACGTTCCACATACATTTTCCTCTGTCAGTACCGGGATAAAACGACAACCTCAAGTGAATTTATGTTTTCACGACGATCCCCACTAATTGATATTTATGTAATCTGATCGCGGACAAATTCATTGGACAGGATGATGTTTATCGACCCTCGCTGTCGACTGTTGTTTTCTAGCAGGCATCAATTACTCGTATTAAATTGCTATGATCAACTAGCAATTCATACCCGCAGCAAATACAGCTAAATATCAAGGGTTTACGCTGTATTCTAAACTAAAAGAGAAACAGCACATTTGGAATCTACAGTCATGCAGGATGGCTATAAGAACGACTTTTCAAAGAAATAACTGGTTTTATAACAAATTTTATCTCCTTTCTTTGGAGTAACACCTCAGTTTATTGAGTTTTCAACGCTGAACACGATGCAAATTCCGTTATCAGATTAGAGCAGATTAACCATGGAGAACATCTCAAGTAACAACCAGGTTTCTTCATCATCCCTAACTAACAATACCTAACTAACAATAATTATTAATCATCAATAATGATTAATGATAATTTACACTAAGTTGTGTCAAGAGTTTGCAGATTTTTTTTGACATTTTATGTCTTCACTTTGCTACATAAACTCGAAAATGTAACGCGGGAATGCAACGCGGGACATGCAACGGAGAAATGTAACGCAGGTTTCTGATGATTTTCGCTTACAACCGATTCGTTGCTACGGAACTTTATCTTCGCCAGTTATCATCGTACAAAAATCGTTCACCACTCGTTGGATAGCTCTCGATTTACCTAACCATATTACGTTAACCACTGCGGACTGCGTTGCCGACAAGCTGCGGTATGAGCGTGATTGTTTAAATAATTGTTTACACACAGGTGATCAATAAAATGTCCCTCGTGGTTGCGTACTTGTACGAAAGCTGTACCCACCGTTTGTGTTTTTTTATTGGAATTTGTCACAGATTCGCTAACGTTTCCTAATGCACTTGGTTTGACAAGCGTAGAATCGTGTCGTGTATCGGAATCGAACTGCAGATTTGTAGGTCCAGAAACAGAACTGGTTTCTTGTGGCACAGTTATTGCTTCAATATTTGATGAAATATCAATATCTATATCCAACAATATCGGTGTAAACAACTGCTAGGTACCTACTTATTTTCCAAACTACCTAGTTTCGCATTTCTTGACCCGTCCCTACTGCCTACCCCCTGAATTCTTGCCACGTCTCTCCATTTGGAACGATCGTCAGTGGAATTCCATTGGTGGAGTTAAACTGGAGTTCCACGATCGTCAGTGGAGTTACACGATCGTCAAAGGAGTTACACGATCGTCAGTGGAGTTCCACAATCGTCAGTGAATCGCAGCTCCATTAGTCACTCCCCCCTCCCATCCACTCATCACCCTACCATCATCCTACTGAGTCCCCCCTGACTTCTTGCCACGCCTCTCCATTTGGAACGATCGTCAGTGGAGTTCCACGATCGTCAGTGGAGTTCCACAATCGTTAGTGGAGTTTCACGATCGTCAGTGGAGTTCCACGATCGTCAGTGGATCGCCACTGCATTAGTCACTGCCCCCCGCCCCCATCACTTATCACCCTACCGTCCTCCTACTGACTCCCCCCTGACTTCTTGCCACGCGACTCCATTTGGATCGATTGTCAGTGGAGTTCCACGAATGTCAGTGGAGTGCCACGATCGTCAAAGGAGTTATACGATCGTCAGTGGATCGCCGCTCCATTAGAATCACTGACAACTCCCGACTCCTGTCGAATTCATTCAGTCATCCAGGGATTAGACACACATTTTGAGAGGTTAGACACACCTATTGACGACATACATTTCCTAGACTACATACATTCCACCTAGGTACATTCTTCTTCTTCCTCTTGTTATTTGTGTTGTTCCCACATAAATAATTAAATGAATAGTAGGTACGTTACTGGTACCAAACCACGAGTGTAAACCCGCCAGCCGACATAGTATCATCACTGAAGACCGGACTTCTATGCAAAATTTTTATAGTTGAATAACCGTCCGCATAAAACTTCGAAGGTTTCTTCTTCGGAATACCATCCGCAATTTCTATTTGATTTGAATAAAATTTCATCTTTTGCTCTTTTCTCTTTCCGTATAAATCAGTAACTGAGTGTATAAATGTAATAATATTACATAGGTATTATGCTGTACCCTGAGGACAATATCATTTTCATCCCTATCTGTATTTTCTCTGGAAATAAGATTTCACGTAATGTATTTTCACTGAATACACTGTTACTTTCTCGACCTCCGTTTCAGCCTTAGCACATTTTTAATCAACGTTCCAGCTCGTATTATTGGAAAGGTAAGTTTCTTTCAGTAACATTTCCACTCGTGATTAATTGTTCCTTCGATTCGTAAGATGATTGACGCAAGACCTCAAAGTTGTGGCAAAGGGATCAGTGATATCTGTATTTCATTATTAATTGGAATTTTGTTTGTAACAGCAGATTCGGTTAGCAGTAAGATATGAATAAGTCCTTCATTTACTAGGGCGTTGAAGTGATTCGCGTTCCTCGGGTGCAGTTTGGATCAGGCAGTCAGTGGGTGAATCCAGATTGTATAGTATATGTAAGTGATATGTGAGTATATGTAAGTGAATCCTCTGTAAGTATACGGTAGTTAATGGCATTTATGACGTGTTGTTGAATGATCCGGTTCTGATTCTGTTCGATATGCTTGAACTGAGAACGAGAACAGGATCCCCAATGTGAGGAGCTTATTTTCAAATTTCGTGTAAGACGATGTATTCTTGTCTTATTTTATCTTAGTGACTATTACATATGAATAAATGTATTCTTGTCTTATAGGAACAAAACATTGAAGTGTTCAAGTGTTGTTACTGAGTTGAATATATGGAGGGCCGGTCTTCTTGAGTTCTTAGAAGGGGACCATTTTCGCTTTTCAGGCGCCCGTGGAATATAATCCTAGTTGATAAATAAAGTTGAATAATAACGAATAAGGAGAGTTTGCTTCGAAAGAAGAAGCCGTTATGTCATCGGGGCTTTGATTTCAACTGTCGCTTATTTAACCCAATTTGGAGGTGGCTCCGTTTCCATTACCGCTCTCGGGAGACGCAATTTGATAAACTCCCATTGGAAACAACGTGCAAAAACGTTTTTCCCTCTCAAAGTGCTGGAGGTTTCTTTTGGTGAAAGAAAAAAAATAGCTCGAGTGTTCCGAGTTCCAATCAAGAAAAAGTCCACAGTCGTAGTGTTGCCTGACGAAGATAGAATTGTACTGTTGGAGGGGACGGATGGGCGTAGGACTAAGTGGTAGAGGTGGTTGAAGGGGTGAGGTCCTTATTAATGAGATTTTCCTAGCTACTGGCTCTCCATTAAAAAATATGAAACGAGAGAGAGAAAAAGGCCTGATCGAAGAGGGTTATGTCCTCCTATTCCTGACAAGGCCCTGACGAGTTTAATAGCCCTCTCAATGTCTTATTTGATGGAAAGTAATTGATTACACGAGTCCGATTGAGTGAGGAACGGACTTTTGTCCGTAGTGTGATGTACTGGTGGAATGACAACGCCATATGTTTTTGTGAGGGCTTTCTGAAGGGATCAAAATCCGAGTCTGCATCTGTGCTCAGTGGGGTGAAGCAGGACAGCGTACTAGTCTTTTTTTTCTACATTAACGACCTGCTCTACGGGTTAAGCAAAAAAAAAAAAAATATATATAAATAAATATTTAAAAAAAAATTAGCGACAAGATGAAGGATTTTTTAACGTGAAGATGTAAATGAATGCAAAATGAAGGCGCGGAATTCCAGAGGCTTATTAAAACCCGATCACCTAGCCAGCCAGCCCTCTGACGTCATAGGCTCTTACGGCATAGGCTCTGACGTACTAGTTGGCCTCCCGCCAGCCGTCTGACGTCATACGCTCATGCGTCATAGGTGCGTCTGCCGTAGTGGCCCGCCTGTCGCTTGTGTTCTGACGTGATCTGAGGGAAAGGGTGAATCAAGGAAACAAATTTTTCCCGTTTCAGTTTATGTGCCAAAGCAAAGACATGAAAATGTCAAAAGAATGTCAACTCCATCCTGTTGTTGATACAGTCGAGAATTAAATGCTTGCATACGAGTCTGCAACACATAGGGACATTTTATGTCTTTAATGAAGTGATTCAAGAACCTTCGAACAATGCTACATCACCTACCCCAGTAGCGTAGTTGTTATACTTAATTGTAGGGTTCATCATAAATTATGAAGCTTGCATTCGTATAGACAATATAAATTATTGAGAATGATCACCTGTGTGTAAACAATTATTTAAACAATCACGCTCATACCGCAGCTTGTCGACCACGCACTCCGCAGTGGTTAACGTAATATGGTTAGGTAAATCGAGAGCTATCCAACGAGTGGTGAACGATTTTTGTACGATGATAACTGGCGAAGATAAAGTTCCGTAGCAAAGAATCAGTTGTAAGCGAAAATCATCAGAAATTTTCGTGACGATTTCGTGTAACGCTTTTGTGTAACGTTTTCCAAGTTATGTGCCAGAGTAAAGACATAAAATGTCAAAAAAATAAAACTAATAATAAAATTGATCGTAGGTATGTTATAATTTCGGCATTTCACATGTTCTTCAATTATCCTCGGTCGTATAATGATTTTATGTTCAATAAAACTTGAATCCCAAAAGATTTTCATTACATGAACCCGAAGGATTTCAAGGATACACGAATGGTACCATTTATTCGGTAATTATTTTACGCTACTAAGTACTAAGTAGCACGTAGGTACTTCATGTTGCTTGGATCTGTTCATAACACTTGTGCTCAATAACACTGCTCAACTTGTGTGTGATTGAATATTTCATTTTCAAATCGCTCGACCGAATCTGTAAGGAAATAGCAAGCTGGAGCTCATTATTTAGTTGAGCGTCATACCGTTCGTTTGTACTCGTTACTTCACTTGTAGACGTTGATAGAAGACGGAGGACGGGGTTACAGCGCGATTTGCATCACTTTAGGCAGAGGGAATGGCGCGGACAAATGGACCAGACCACTTCAGCTTTAGACATTAATCTGCGGTGCGTCACGAGACCATAGCGAGGAACTCTGCATAACAAACAGCCTGTTGTCTGGTTCCCTAAAGGACATTTATCTGATTGTCAGTCACACTCACGAGCCAGAGGTGACGATAGCAGTAACAGCGCTAAATAGCTCTCTACATCCAACGGCTCACTGCGACTATTAGACTTACAGATTACAGGATTACCATCGGGTTACATCGCTGAAATGAAACAAATAGGTTTACTACTAGGAATATTTTAAAGTCATACGCCTTAAAATCCTGATCGGAACTGTTACCCTACTGACTGAATATGTGGTCTAACATTAAACCAATAGACACCGACGGATGCAAACAGTAACAAGTACTATCCGAATTGCCAAATGCAATGTCAAGCGACATCGCTGAAATAATAGCGATTACCAAAGCAATCGAATGCATTCAAATCAATCGTGCTTAGCTCCACAACCGATTCACTATCACACTGCATCATATCAACTGACTCTGCGAGTAGCCTTCAGAATATAGGTTCACTATCACGATTAGAAGAGCGGACAATCTCCATATTGGCAATATTTTAAAGTTCATACTCCAGGGGAAACCCTATTTTCATTCCTTTGGAGGACATTGGGGTATTCGCGAAAACGTCTCAAAGAGAGCAGCAACGGTACGGACTGACACAGTACAATGACTATCACTATGACTATCAGTATACCAGCAAGCGACTACTAACCATACATAAAAAAGCCCAGCTTTTCAGAGACTTCAGATTACCCGGGCGTTGCCCCGGCCGAGGAGCGTAAATAACTCTACTTAATCTGATAACGGAATGAGATATCGCAATTATGACTTCACCATCGTGTTCAGCGTTGAAAAATCTATAAACTGAGATATCGATATTTTCCATAAAACCAGTTATTTCTTCGAAAATTCGCTCTTTATCAATGCTGTATGTTTTTACTTGAAACCAAAAGTTGCATTTATTTGAGTATCTACAGTGTAGATACTCAACATCAGTGTGTGGCTTTCGGTTCGGTCTGACAGGGAAACTGGGTGGGTTTTGAAATGGGATAAATCAATGAATTTTCAAGATATTTTTAGATACACTTTTTCATTTAATAGAGAAGTTATAATAAGTTCATAATAAGGATCATCCTCCCATATTTTGCAAAAGTGGTAAAAAAGATCCTGTTTCATTCCAATGGTTCCCTGATAAATATAATAAACCAAAGTTTGATTTGAAGAGAAGAACGAGTATTCCTGGGAGGGCACGATGGGAATCGTGTTATTGAATTTTTTGAACAAACAAAATCATTAAATTCTTTTCACAACAACTTCGTTCAACCTGGTGGCTTAGAAAACCGACCGGGATAAAACCCTTATAAATAGGAGTTGATTTATCTCCAGATTTTTGCACATCCCAACAAAAGGGTCGGTGGGGTCAGGGGGATCGTCTATTGACACGCCCACTCGGAGTGTAAATATCCCTAGACATACTGCGAGTCCTTTTAAAAAGGGGAGAAATCGAGTGGAGAAAATGGAGACGGGCCTCTGATGCAAATGCTCTACCATTTTCTCGTCTTATGTCTTTTTGTCGTCGAGGATTCCTTTATTTCCAGGAACCCTCGTCTCTGGGATCATAAAGACGATTATCTCGTTCGAGCCAACTTGGCCGAGTTTGGCGCTTATCGCCCGCTTCGTTGGGTGCGGTTGGGATTCAACTTTCTACGAAAGCCTCTTCTTGAATTTCTCGTTATTTTTCCTAGCAGATATTTCAAACGAAAAATACGTCCAATATGGTCGGTTGGTTTGATTTTGAATTGTAGCCCAAGCATCAACACCCGAACCAACCGTCTTCAATATGGTTTCATCAGTGGCGGCTCTGGTCAGGATGGGGTGGGTAGGCGATGAGTAGAAAGTACATATCCGTGGATTGTCTAATATTTTATTCATTTTATTTTATTTATTTATTTCAATATTACGGGCAAGCCCAATTACATTAATGGTCAGTGATACAGACAGATTATAATTGTTACAAAACTGAAATATGATTATGGAAACGGACGAAATGATAAAAACTGTACAATTTAGGAACCACGGATAAGAAACATGGGTAATTTACTATAGGACGGCACTAGGGTATTGCAAACTCCAGTCATCAACTTCGAGAGGGAGTCATTAAAAAAGTCAAAATCGGGATTCAAATTCAAAAAGAGATTTGCAGTTCTTGGGATACGACGAAGGGGGCGGTTGAGCTGGTAATTTGTCGGCGAGAAAGGAACACCAAACAGCGGCGAAGAACGTGCAGACAACCGTGGAACCCGGAGATTAATTCTGGATAGAAGAACAGGGCAGGAGACCAGATTGTTCAAGAGTTTAAACAGCAAAGTGAGGTCAGCCATGCAACGACGCATAAAAATAGGTAACCCATTTGTTCATAATATAGGTGTAGAGTCAGCCTAAGGACTCTTTTCGTTGGGCAGAGGTAAAGAATGCAATTCCAGCAGCTCATGGCAAGTTTCCTCAACGCGTTCCTAAAACTGATATTCTGACACTGACGAAAAGAAAACCCAGGACTTTGATGGCAGATAACGAAGAAAATCTCCAGTCAGGCGGCGAGTGTTTGGACCGCATCATCGCCTATCATCGTCGGTCATTTCATCCAATAGACGATTGGCTTCCTCCTGTTTTACAAACCCCATTTCAAGGTCAAGAGATACGAACAAATTGACATACGAGCAAGGTTACGGAACGAATTAAATTCTCGGAAAAGCAGCTTAAAGGCGATAGATACCTTAACACAGAGCATGTAAACTCGTATTTCGAGGTATCACTGTATTTGAATTCAAGCGGAATGAGAACGATAGTGGTCGTGTTCGATTATAAGACCAGTCTCGATATAAGACAACGGTAAATCGATACTTCCTTAGTTGCTTCAAGATCCACCAGGTTCATAACGATCGTGGCACTGGTACCAATGGTAAACTACCTCAGACCAGTTACTTGCAAATATATACCGCAAGGTAAAATCGAAAATAAATAAAGTAGGTAGGTAATTTTGAGACTATCCATTTGAGTATTTTTTCTGATCTCGGGAAGAATACTCGATACCAATACTAGTATCGAATCAAAATATTCGATACCAAATTTACTTGGTATCGAAAGAAGTTATTCGATACCATACTCATATCGATAGGTATCGCCCGTCACTACCGCCTCTTACCACTATGCCTATCGGCAGTTCTGGCAGGCTCGTTTGATTTCTCTTCAATCCTTATCTAGTTGAGAGTTGCGCCAAGTCACTGATTAGTTGGAATTCTAGCTTTCCCAAGCACAATAATTGTGGACAAAAATAGGAATTCATTCTGTAGGGCAAAATAAACCTACAAAAATCAGCAGCATTTTGTTCTTTCTTTCTTCAGTATAGGCAGTGCCTACCTTACCTACCCTGAAGAGCCGCGACTGGGTTTCATTGACGGTAATACAAGTTGAGTTCAAATTCATTCTGAGTACATAAAAGACGGCTATGCGAAGTAATAGACGGTGTGCATATGTTACATCAAAAGTACCTAATTAGTTATTATTAAGTATATTGTCAGGTCATTCACTAGCCAAAGTGATAAATTAATTACTTCAACCAATCATTATACATGATAACTAACACGATTTGGCTAAAGTAATAATAACCATAGGGAGATAATCTCTTTTGGCCAGACATTATGAGACGCCTAGGCTTATCGCAAAACGCCTGATATTTATAGTCGAGTTTGTGGTAAAAGTGATCAATGCACTTTTTTCATAAAATGACGTTTTTAGGTTAGCAATCCACACTTTCCTACTAGTCAAGCTGATCGAAAACTTTTTGACAGGCTTTCCTGTAAAATGACGAAAAATGCACTTGATCACTTTTACCTTCAACCCGACGATGTATATTATACATATCCCCCTAAAAACACTCCTTGAGAGAACCCGCCATTACCTCAGCCTACTTGAAATTCAACGGCCACGTTGCCCGTATATACAGTAGCGTTAGAAACTTTTTTGAAACTTTTAAAAACCAAACCCCGCTGGATCAGGTCACCGCTCCCGCATCATTATTCTTTGTCAAGATCAAACCGAAATAGAAGCCATCGGAGCAAAATGTGTAGGTATTTGCGCGTGTCAAATTCAGAGCGGTCAATCTATTTTACACGGATCGCTGAATTGAGCGCCTCCTTTGGGAACGTATTGTTGGGTAATTCACGCTTCACCACAACCCAAATTGTGATATGAATTTCAAGAACAATGTTATTTGGGCCATTCTCAGGAAAACGTGAAACCGGATGTTCAGTAAGGACCGTTTAAAGGACCGTTTAAAGGACCTCTTGTAAAGGACCGTTTAAAAAAAAAAATTTTTAAGTTGTACGTATTCATGAGTTCTAACTTGAATTTGAGCCTTCAAATCCATAAATTCAGTGTATGTACATGAAAATGTATCAAAACTACCCTAAATGTTACTACTTCAACCTGTTCCAACCCAACCTGTACAACTTTGTTAATATCTGGAGTCTAAATGTTGCATGATTCTTCCATTCCCCCTGAATGGTGTTGTACCTCGAACTCTACAGTCCCCAAAACTTGAGTGAAATATTTTTAATTAAGTAACTACTCCCAATTTTATTTAGCATGATTTGTGTTTGTCCCGAGGATTTCAGTCACTACTTCACGACTGCTGTTCTTATGGAACAAAGTCAAAAATCCCGCTTGTGGCTCATTGTAACCATCAACATCAGGGTAAAGTCCAGTGAACCACCAAATGAGAACCGCCAAATGGGAACCACCGACTTGCCGCCGTTGGATTCACGCTCATATCGACGAGGGTTTCAACCTTTGAGCCCTCATTGTGGACGAACGGCAGGTCGTAGAAAGCTCCGGATGGTCTTGAAAGATTCTCTGAACTGAACTCCATCCAAATTTGTACAAAAAACTACTCGAATTTTCAAAGGAGTCATACAATGGAGGTACTAGACCAAGCGGTTATCCGAGTGTTTTAATGTTCATCGAACGGAGCAGGGCTTGAAGTGTCGCTTAGGTTATAGAGACTATTCTCAAGGGAGCGGGAGGGAGGAGAATGCTAATTTCACTAGCCGATCCGAAGGAGAAAATAATCAACTTTACGTCCAATTAATTCGCAACGTAACCAAAGCCCGTTTTATTGACATTCCTTGTAAAAGATTCGCTAGTGACAAAATTATAGTGCGTATCTATGGGCTTTAATTAATTAACAAAACTAAACACATTAATCATTTAATAATGAGGTCCCCAATGCCTTGACGGGTGAAGGTAATCAATATCTCTAATATACACCCGGTTTTGAGAAGTTACATAATAAAGAAATGATTTATAACCTACCTATGAAAACGCATATTTATTAATCAGGGATGTAGCATATGAATTAACTACTGCCTGGCATGATTTAAACACTTATTAAAGCCCTAAAAGAATGTACATACCTAGTTATTCCGGAACCAAATCACAAATAATCACACAGGTTGCCATCTAAAAGAGAAACACAGTGTAGGGAATCAAAACGAGAGGAGGTATTCATTAAAACTACCACGCAAAGCTGAGGCTTACACTGGTGAAGCATCAACCCACTTATCTACGTACACAGGAATTTAATTAAATCCCCCACCTAGAACTTTGTCCTTTCACGAATCTTCCGGGCCAACTTTTCGATGAATCGTGTACTCCATCAATTACCTCCTCACTCCAAGCTGTTTTGTTTGGTATTGGGAGTAAACTTGAAAATACGTCCACAAAGTGGATCGCAACTCATCTCCTCGTGCCATTTGTACTGGTAATGGAAACTTGTTGTTCACGAAATGATACACGCCCAGAAACGTGGGATGTATTAGCAAGTTCTTTTAGAATGCTTAAGTTTATCTCTCGGCCTGATTTTGTTTTCGAGTTTTCTCCAGTTCCAATGTTCGGTTCCTCAGAAGGGGCTGGAGCCTCGGTTGGCACTACCAAGTTATACCAAGTAGTTTGGATCAATTTTCCCTGAAACCAGACACAACGGTTTATTATCTTCCTTGTTCAGATCACCCTTCTGTCTATACCAGACTGTGTTGCAAATCGGTACCATACCATTTTCTCACCGTACTCATACCATACCATACGAATTTCTTTGCTATCATACCATACTGTATTATACCAAATCATACATACAATAATATACCATACCATACTCATACCATGTCATACAAACCGAGTGAATATTGAAATGTCATCCATTTCTGACCTATATTTAAAATTTCAAGTAAGTATCTAGCTCATCATCAAAATTTAATTTGTTTAAACAAATAGGTATTATTTAAACAATTTTATAGACAAGAAACCGAGTGAATATTGCATTGTGATCCATTTCTGACCTATATTTAAAATTTCAAGTATCTAGCTCATCATCAAAATTTAATTTGTTTAAACAAATAGGTATTATTTAAACAATTTTACAGATGAGAAACCGGGTGAATATTGCAATGTGGTCTATCCCCGACTCACGGTTAAAATTTCTAGACTGTAGTTTACCGGGAAGATGAAAAAAGGTAGTTTTATTCAGGGCGTCTGGGGGTTGGGTCACATAACGGCCGTTTTCGACGCGAAAGTTTAGTGTTTTTCCTAAACCTTTGCGCGCTCACTGTGAACGAACGGCTGGTCGCACAAAAATCCAATTGGTCTTAAAAGATTCGTCATTTTTCAGGTCATTCAAAAGTGAACTATACATTGCACGGTTCAGTTAAATATTTGGAGATAAGTTTTAATAATTATCAATAATTACTATTATTTAACTCGATATCCGAAAACCGTGTGCTGTTCGAATCAGCTGCGCCAGTAGGTATGAACATTGAACATGCAGGACGCCGCATGATTCACCCTCATGTTGACGACTTCCAATCAGCTCCTACTTTGAGCCCTCGTTGTGAACGAACGGCTGGTCGTACAAAGTTCCAATCCCGTTGTGTCAAGAATTTGAAGAGTTTTTATGCATCGGCTCCCTGCACCAGTAGAAAAGTGTGAAATCGATTGAAAACGGATTGTGAGAAATTCTGGCCACACGAGTGGAAAAAAAAATTCTGGCTGTAAATGGCAATCGACGGAGCCTCCAATAATCAACTCAAGGAGAATCGTCATCAACGAAACCAAATTGGAGATGAAACGAAGAAAGTATTTCCCATTGTACGTGATAAAGGATGACAGGAGTTGGAAACGCCATGTTTTTGACAAGGGAGTCGTAATTAATAACGTCGCAGTTGTCTCGTTTCTGACAGTTCATGAGGTACCAGGAAATAAATACGGCGCAGATATCTCTTATTATTTTCACGTTTTTCTTGAACCAGTAGCTTATTACGCAATATTTCCGCGAAGAAGAGACGAATGTGAATTTCACAAGAATCGCTTGAATCGTCCAGTAGAAAGAAGTAAGTAATTACCAATTTTTTTAATTTTAATAATATGCATTTATTTGAAGAAATGAACAGAATAAATTGACAGGAGAAATGTGTATAGTACAAAATTTTTGCTACTCCCCACCGTAAGTCTAGGACTTGTGGAGTTGCAATAACAATTTACATCACAATTGGGTACTTACATGTTATATTACAACAAAAATAATTTAGTTGTTCCAGACAAAAGAAAAAATAAACAAAACCAAAAGTTCACTTCTTATCAAGTAAGATATTGCTGATTGTAATGCTTCTTGGTGTATTTTTGAATACAGATAGCGAAGAGATTGCGCGTAGGTTGTCAGGCAAGGCATTGTAAAGTTTCACACCTCTGTAGTCATGAGCTAGCTGGCCACGATACGTTTTCCGAAAAAGTAATTTTATGAAGTTTGCTTCCGCGCTCTAGTTACACCATATTCCAGGTATGACAATTGCTTACTACGCACAGATTTGTGTATTCTATTTATTGTAGTTTTATTCGTGAGATGTCGGAGAGGAAGGACTTGCACTTGCCTAAACAATTCAGCTGAAGGGTATCTTATCCTTTTTTTAAGCAAGACTTTGAGTACTTTGGGTACTAGTTTTTGTGCCACGAAAACAGAATCCAGGAGACCCCAGCCAGAGATCCCATACGTCATAAGAGGTTGTACTAGGGCAAAGTAAAACATTCTTATGGCCTCCTTAGAAAGCAAGTTCCTCATCTCCCGACATATATAAACCAATTTACGCAATCTCGTCACTAGAATCCTGATATGCCTGTCCCACTTCAAGCCATTTCTACCCCCTAAATAACTGATGGCTGATACTTGACTCATTTCTTAACAAGCAAAGTTTAACCGTTCGCAAGTCGTGCTGTGGTGCAGATACGAGGAATATCGTTATAAGAGGAAAAGCGATGAAAATTGTCCTCGCAAAATTAACCATCATTCCCATACTTGAATGAATGAAGATGGAGCCAGACTAAAACCCAAACATACTCAAGTAATACATAGCTATTGTATAACTACAATGTCTCTTCAGGATGGTGACTTTCAGATGGTGATGCATAGCGAGTCCCCGAGAAAAAGGGCAGAGCGAAAAGAATGAGGTGGGAAAATGGAGATGGCCAAGTCAAGAGTGGAGCTCCGAGTTAGGAACCTCATTAGTCATTTCCCGGAAAATCTTAATTAAAAATATGTAACGTTCTCACTCGTGAGCAAAAACCAGATGGTATCCATTTTATTCATCAATCGCAAGGAGTGCACAGGTAATTTCACAATTTTTCGGTGAAGTAGTTTTCAAGTGAAGAGAGTAAATTATAATACACAGTACTTGAAGGATAATCTATAAGTTAATTTACCCTGGTCCTGGTCTATTAGTCCAGTAAAATAAGGAAAGGACCACGAAGTGGCCTGGGGAAGCTTGAAATCGTCCCAAACCCTTAAGATGGTCTTGAAAACTAATAATCTGGGATTAAGCATAACCTTCGTTGTTTAAGCTTATCGTTGGTGCCCGAAAACGTCGAAATTTTAGGACTTTCTTAAGTATAACTCGTAAACGAAACATCCTAGCAAAAACCTTATCAAGAGGCAAATTGAAAAACATTAAATTTTGTTTCAATCGAAATCCTCAACTTTAAAATTGGACAAATTTATAGAGTACCTATTAATTGAAGCCTGAAAAACGACAATTTCCTATAATGGCTAAAATGTACTATTAGACGACTTTCTTTCGTCCGTACCATCAAAAATATTGGTACCATTAAAAACACTCTCCGGATCAAACCTGTAGAGAATTTAGCAGCAACTTCAAAGATCACGTAAATTTCAAGATTTTACCAATTTTTACCATACTTATATACCCACGAAATTCCAAAAACAGTCATTTTGGAATATCCTACATCTTGCTTCATGACCAACATTTCTTGTATTTAGTAGTATATTTTCAGTAAATATTCGTGAATATTTATATTTAGTAGTATATTTTCGGTAAAAAGTCGCAATATAAAAGTCGAAGTATAAGCTTTATAGTAATTTTCCACAGGTCGCGCCAGTTGTTCCTGACATGACTTCCCTAAGGGTCCCTTTTCCGATAGTTGTTCGGGAACTGGAGTCAAAATTACGTTCGGCCATGCTCCTTCCAATTTTAAAGTGGAAAGCAGTGAAAACAACTAGTGTTACAAAAATCATATCGGACGATTACAGAGATCGATAATTAATTTAATGCTATGCAGTCGGTCCTGGAAATGTCGAATGAAAATTCCTATTTGACAGGACCTTTGACCTTCATATAAGCATCGATTTGACTCTCGGGAATAATGGACTTTGCAATTAAATACCACAACAAGGTTTCAGATTTTTATTCCATTATTTAATTAATATCTAGAAGTTGAGATATCGAATTAATAAACGATGTCAGCGGTTTGAACGTTCTTGAATATCATGACTTGGAATGAAACTTAGATGTTTCGATTTTTGGACAGTTTGAGGTTTTACCACTCTTTGAGTTTGAATTTCAAATGGCGTTTACGGCCACTCACGTGGAACAGTTACATCAAATCCATTATGTTCCAAGTTTAAAAAATTTCTACGTTTTGGCCAATAATTTTCAACAGATTACTTTCAAGCCGGTTTCCATGTTTTAGTGACGTTTGTATAAGATTCATTTTATACGTGTTTTTCAAATAGTAATTCGCCGTGTAAAGTGAAGGTTGATACTCGGACCATAAGGCGTGACTTAAGGAATCACGATATTGACCTTATAAGGAGTAGAAATGTAAGATTCATGTGATTCTTGCTTTTGACAGGTGAATTTGGGGCGCAAAATCACGCAATTCGTCAAAATTCGACGGCTGAATTTTACAACAATTATTACAAAAATTGTAGTGATTTGTATTAAATATTGAGAAAATATTGTTGGGGTTGGTGAAAGCACCTTGAATTTCATGACTTGGAGTGAAACTTGGATGTTTCGATATGTGGTCAGTTAAGGCTACCTATGCAAACTCTTTGGATTTTAATTTCAAATGGCGTTTATGGCCGCTTATTAAACACGTTTAACAGTTGCCTCAAATCCGCGATTTAAATTTCAAGTTCAATTCCTACGTAGTGGCCGTCGATTCTCAACAGGTGACATTTATTAACTTTTCAAATTTTCCACTTTGGTGTTTTAGTGACGTTTTTATGTATGGGGAATAAAGAATCACGATATTGACCTTGTAAGAAGTGAAAATGTAAGACGTGAGATTCTTGCTTTTGACAGGTAAATGTAGGGCGCAAAATCATTTCAATTCGTCCAAATCCGACTGTTGATTAAGTAGTACAATTACGAAAATTATAATGATTTTTAGTACAAATTGAGAAGTATTTTAGGTACTTGCCTGGTGGGTGAAAGCACCTGTTGGAGGTGGAATGGTGGACCACGTGGCTGGACCCTTAAGATAATCGAATTAGTAATTACGTCACTGGATTTATCGATGATGGGTCGATAAGAATACGACGCGGAGGGCTGTGAGGGTTAAAAAACAACGATCACAAACAAACCAAATGGAACGGGGAGGCGGGAGTGTACTGATCAGTCGAACGGGAGGAAGTCCTGGCGCCAACGGGATCGGCGCATGCGTTTGACAGGACGAAGGACCGATCGCGTACTCGGCGGAGAGCTCCTGGAACTGGGAAAACCGGGCGCGACGGGAAAAGCCGTTTCAGGCGGCGGCGGCGGCGGTGGGATCGTCCCACTTGTTGACTTTTCTTCTCAGGGAATAACGTGATGGGTGGGAAATGGGAAGTCGAATGTCGAGTGGTAACTGGAGGGTTTCGGCCCCGCCGCTGCTCGTTACTGAGTTTACGGTCTGTTCTGACTGCTCTCAGACTAGCGATAAACGTACAATTCTATAGTCCAGGGGCCTGCGTCACAATAGCTTAGGTACCTTCTAATATTATTGTCACATGAGTAACTAATAATTAGTTAACAATTATTGTTAAATGAGTATGATTGAATGAATGGATTCTATTTCCATAAATATACAAAATTTACATAAATTGTCGTGTGACTTTATACAAGTGTTTATCGTTCGCGTAGCAACGGATGTTGGAGAAAATACACGTCATTCGTAATTTGGCTACCGCCTGATATTCTTGCATTTTTATTATTAGCATTAAACTTACATGGTGACTCAGAATGCCCTATTTAGAGTCTATTTGCGTAAGCCTTATTTGTATCCTACCTCACTTCTAAGACCAAATTTCTAAATATTAGACAGCCTCCTGCCGGCAGTTGTTCAGGTTGGGCATTAGCAGTGAGTATTTGTCATTGGAGAAATAGACCCGTGCTGCAAGTGGAATTAGATTGCCTGTAGTTCGCACACAATTTTTTGCTAGAACTGCATTTATACAGGCCCTTAAACTCTTGTATTATAATAAATTAGATGTTGGCCAGTTCGAGAATTTAAAAGATTTTAGTAATTTTTTGTTGAACAGTATTTTCATTAAGGAGTAAGTGTAGACTGGTCGTTTGGTTTATATTTTCTATAAGTATGCACATGGTTTAGGTTTATATATACTAGGTAAGGTATTTTGGTGAGGGACAACTCTACCAGATAGCTCAACTTCATGAAGAATTTTTATCCTGGTAGGCAGGGCTTTTTTTTTTTTTGAGTTCTATTTGTTGTCATTATAAGGGATACTGTTATAGACATAAATATTAAGTTACTTTTGGGAAACTTAACTTACTTTTGGGATGACCCTCGTATTGTAGTGTTCATAAAAATTGGTCTTTTTGGTATGTAAATCCACCAGCGGATGCGAAATATTCTGGCTAGCATTAGTGACTATTTGTCACTTGATCATATTCCGCCGATCCGACTTTACTAGCAGAGGTAGCCAAGTGCTACTAGGTTTTATTTGGCACACCATCGAAATGACGTATGTATTTAATACGACAGAGGGTATGAATACTGAGGAAATAGTTGAATAAGATTCCTTCATTAAAGTGACCACCGCCGCTTCCCATCACAGTTTACGGTGGATCAAAGGGGAGCTGTATACATGATTTATACGGCGATCGCCTACCTCGACTCCCGACGCCATAATATATTGCTCAAAAGGAATTTATATTCTTCGGATTACTCGTCGTTTTAGATGGAATCCACAAGTTTGTCCTCCCCCGTTCTGCGGCTGAAGCCATTAATTTCAAAAACTCCCGGC
Organism: Stenodema calcarata; assembly: GCA_963920205.1. Lineage (NCBI taxonomy): Eukaryota > Metazoa > Arthropoda > Insecta > Hemiptera > Miridae > Stenodema > Stenodema calcarata. Next base: position 21,494,543 of record OY986058.1, read on the forward strand.
TCAATGTGAATGCTGGACACGCAGACTGGATCAGATTTTTGTGTTTTCAATATAGACCGCTCATAGTCATTGAGACGTGGAATAATTGACTTACAAATATCAACAATGAGGGTAATGAGGAGGGTTGTTGAGATTGTTCCAAACCAGATTGTTCCAAACCTACAACCAGATACATTTGGCATAATTAGAGTAATAATTATTGTACTCGTACATAAATACCTATGCAGTACACAGCAGTCAGAGAACTGGGTATATTATGGACTTGCATTACGTTGGTGATGAAGTAATGCCAAAAGCCCACTATAACAATATAATATATTATTAATATATTACTAATAATATATTACTATATTATAGTCTCAATAAAGTCTGAATTATTTTGACAATCCATCGCACAATAATTATGCGACTATCCAATTATTGGTTCTGATGTTTTTGGGCAACTGATAAGTTCTAAGCAATACAACCTACCGACCTGAAATTGTTACTGTATTACCACTAGATCCAAACGAAAATCTTCAGATCCTCCCCAGCTTTCTACCTCTTTTTGTTCTTGTACAGTAAAATAAGTGACTCCTGTCATCTATGGAGAGAAGAAAGTGACTCCTGTCATCTATGGAGTGAAGAAGGTAGGGGGTTAGTGAAGGTATCTACTCACTGTTGTATCATAGATACAAACGAACGTCATTCGATGACTCACCTGAAAAAAAAAATAATAATGATATACTTCATTATAAATTGTATTATTGACAAATAATGATAATATTAATATCAATAATAATTATTATTGAGTTAAGAATTAACCACAGACATGCAGCATGGCTATAAGAGCAAATTTCCGAAGAAATGAATTATGAATTACTGGTTTTATGAAAAATGTCTCCACTTTTCTGGTTATTAGCGAATTTTTGTTGAAAAGGAAGCTATTGTTCTCCGTCCAAAATTTTTAAAACTCGAATTTCCGACAAATTTTTATACAGAAATCCGTTTCAGACCATCCTCCGTTCACTGGCAAAAGACACCAAAAATCATAATATGATATATAAATATATAGGTATGTATTTACTTATTTGCATATTATTTACATATTTACTGACGTCAACACATCACACACAGTCATATATTTACATATTTATATATTTGTACATATAAATGTTGGCGTGTTCCAGACGATAACTCTCAATAGAATTGAAATGAAAAGTTCAAATTTGCACAAATAATCTGTCCCGGCAATCGAAAGGCTAAGTTCTGGCTGCGTCCCCCCTGGATCCCCTCTCCCCTTTCGTTTTGAGCCTTACGGCTAAATTTCTATGGAGCATGGAACATGTTTTAGCCAACTATGAATAGCATAGAAATTTGATTTAGGAGCCACTCAGCCGATCACGGTCTTATGGTGCTTAAAGTGTAAGTCCTAAGGTGGCTACATACCAAATTACGGCTTCATAGATTGAATAGCGTGGAAATTAGCTTCGGAAGCCACTCAGATGATCCGGGGCCTGGGATGACGGGCTACATACCAAATCATCTTCATAGAGTGAAAACGTAGAAATTAGCTCGAACATGAGAGTGGAATGTGGAATGGTAAGAGTAATAGCAAGTGAAACAATAATTCGGGAGGCTGTATGAGTTTGATTAAAACAGTGAACCTTTGATTTTATATTGCGCACTTTCCTGGGTAGTCAAGTAGTTCCGCCGAAATCCCCAAATCAGCTGATGGTGTAAAACCAAATGGAATGTCTCCTGAAATTCAAGGTAAACCGCAAAATGTATAGGTACCCTCGATGTGTTTTATTTAGATTGGTACTGGTGAAAGTTATTGCAATCCATTCCCTCCTTCGCAATATCTTCTCTCTCCGGGTTCGAATTTCTAAAATCCTCTCGACAGCACTTGGTCGATTCCATGTATTTAATAAACCTCGTCATGTATTAGTTGGGTCGATTATAATATAATATTTCATAATATTTCATATTATGAAATAAATCAATATCGGTTTTCTTTCGTTTCACAGCTATATTCGGCGTAAGTAGATTTTATAGTTTAAATTCCACAGCTATATTCAACTAAATGACCACGCACAGATGTTAAAGTAGACCATTGGAAAGCGGAGACTATGGCGCATTTTGTTAAGCTTGCAGAGGTTCATTAAAATGCGGAATTATTAGGGTAATCAAGTGAAAGGGAAATGAGCCCCTGGTTACGATGGCGCGTTTTTTATTTAAATAAAATGCTAATGTTCTTGCTAAATCATTTATGCATTTAATCAATATCAGCATTTCCTCCTCAGGATTTCGCGACATTTTTGAAATTGCAAAAGTTGTTACTCTATGTGGGAGTAAAACTGACCCAAATGATTTTCGACCCATTTCAATGCTCAACGTAATATCCAAAATACTTGAAAAATGTTTAAAACAAAACTTGGTCAATTACCTAGACTGAAATTATATTTTGAGCCCGTTTCAGTATGGGTTTCGTTCTGGGAGAGGAGTTGAGGACGGAATCAATGGGTTGCCCGGTTTTGCCTGGTTTTCTAGTCACCTGAAGGGGCGTATGCAGTTCGTCTCTATTGGAAACTGCACAGGAGATCACAAAAACATAGGATACGGGGTACCCAGGGTAGCACGCTTGGGCCATCTCTGCTCCTGGTTCATAATATGATGGAAATAATGATGGAGATAATATGGCTCAAGCCATTATATTGATTATAAATTATTGTGTTATATACTCCACGGTCACCCATTCGGATGGAAATTTTCTCTTTGCGGATGATATTCTCTTTGTACACTCCTCATCCGGGGCCAGAATTGGCACGAAATATTTCCACGAGGGCAAGTGAATTTTTCTCTTCTGAATTCTCCGAGTTTTTGGATGGCAAACAGTTTCCTTCAAACGAAAAGAAAACAAAAAAAAATATGATTTTTGGAAACTTGGCCACGCTCCCTCCCGACCCAGCCTCAAACCTTCACTCTACATGCCCAATCGCAGGTCAAGTATTAATTTTTTTTGTCCTTATTTAGAAAGCGTCTCATCGTATACCTAAATACTTAGGCGTAATGTACATCATAGAGTTGATCCAAGCACATTGATTATTTGTATAGGAGACTCAGAAAAAGTAATCCAATTTGAAGGAACATCAGGCTATCAGTCTCTAAGGAGCGGTTAAGGCTGATATACATATCTCTCGTCCAGTCTGCCCTACAGAAAACAATCTCAGTTTGGGGGAAGCCTGTCAATCTGTTATAGCAAAGCTAAATAGGTAGCACAGAGGCATATTGAGGGTTATGTATGTGAAGCCCCGACGTTTTCCATCTAGCCTGCTACAAGTGGAATCCAGGGCATTCACTATAACTCAAATTTTCATAAAAAAATATCATCCTCTTCCAACTGTACAATGACATTTGAATTTTGACTGAAAAATGAGGGACTTATGGCCATTTTAGTGACTTAAGGTCGAAAACACGAAAACAATTTTAAAAGTGAAAGAAAGTCGGATTTCAACCGGTATAAAAAAAAAGTTATAAGTAGGACAATTTTCATCAGAAATTAGTTGTAGAACCGATCGTTGCCTGGTGGTACGACCTCAACGCTTATACCCTGTAATAGCGCCCCTACTTGGCGGACGTTTTATGTTGTTGTAAGAATGGATCTCGTTCTCCAGGAAATTCGGTGTAAGTGGAAGTGAGCGAAACAGCATCTTAACACATTGATTTCACATACTTACATTTAAATTAATGTTTGCTCGAGACCTACTCCAGCCGTCGACGGTCCTGCCAAGACGTGGTAGGTAAAGGAGAACACAAGCTCGTCGGCGTAATACCACCTGTTTCCTTCCCCACTCCACCTTAATCAATCATGTAAGAGGATTTTCCTCATGTCTCGAATAACATGTTCCCATCTTGAGTTATTTGAAGGCCTTGTATTCGGTGTACCAGGAATATTACGTTTTCCTTTAAAATTGAACCACGACTACATTACGCTCCGGTGCTTGGAGGATGAAAACAATATTATGATTGGCTTCATTCCATTTAATTTAGCTTCAATAATTGTAAAAGGCAACTCTGATTAAAGCAGTTATAAGGATGTGGCAAAAAGAGAAAAAAAGAGGAGAATTCTGCAGAATAAAAGAGGAAAAATAAGAGTCTTGGTGGGAGGTGGAAGTGTTTCAAGTAGATTAGTCGATCGCAGCCTCGCATCCCACTACCCCCGACTCTGGGACATTATTTCTTTTCCTTGCTCGGAACAGTTTGAGGCACTAAAGAACAAAGGAGATGACTCGGCAGGCGCCTGAGGAGAAATGAGAAGTACCGAATATCTCGTAATATGATTAGCCCGGAGAGAAAATGGGAGGGACAAAAACAAAGTAAATAACTTTCAGAAGGGTATTTATTATATCGAAGAAGAAACGGCTTTGGAGTTTTGGGGGTGACGGTATTGATAAATTTGATGGGTTTCGAGGTTGGTGCGGTTCAATACTTACGAACGCAGTGTTTATATGGGCCATTCTCCCAGAAAGAGACATTTTCTAATCTTAATATTGAAAAAAAAAAAAATGCTCCAAACTGTTTGAAAAAAATAAGTACGCTCAGGTAAACATAACTAATGATTATTCAAGCCTATCCACTCACGAATACTATTTATTATAAAAAAAAGAAAGGTAGGTAACATTAATTTTAGAATCCCATTTTCGATACAAAGAGTCCAATTTTCACTTTAAAGTCATGTTCAGTCAAGTAGGTGGGTTAGCTTCAATTGAATAGAATGACTAATTAAGACAGGAGATCATCGTAGTAGGGAGTTTATTAATTAATTAGTTCTTTCGCTCCTTGAATGCATAAGATAGGAAGTACATTTGAGTATTATAGATTACTTTTAATGACCTATCAGCGGCAAATACGTGCACCTTTATACCTTATAATAATGACGTCACCATCCACGTCATTCTCCGTCCTTCAATGAAACAGGGGTGGACGGAGAATGATGGACGGAGAATGACGGGAAACAAATGGATTTTCCTGTATACTATCTTAACGTAGCTTTAACAAATTCTCTATTGATTGGAGTGAAATTGAAAGTATTCCATGAGGTCTTTTACACCAAAACGAAGAATAAGATTTGTTTCCAATACCTAGCGTGAAATCTTTGAAAAGAACGGAAACGAACTGCTGGCCAGTGTTCTGAATAGCTGGGATTGCGCGAGAAAATTAGCGGGAAAAACCAGCTGTGTCCGTCAAAATTCAATAAACATCTTGGACGAAGTTACACGTGCAACAGGTCCGGACAAACATAATATTATTCTCCTCTTGATTTTCGAACGAAATTGACAAAAAATTATGAGAACCCCTTAGGAAGAATCTCAAAAGGTTGACCAAGGTGCTGTGAAGACGCGAATTTTCGAATAACCCTCGAAAACCCCTTTTTCAGGACATCAAAGTTGGGAAGGTCGAGCCTGGACATGGACGGAGAATGACGAATTGACTATTTAAGCTTTTTTCTTCTATTGAATAAACTCATTAATCGTAAAAGTGAGAAAAGTGGTTCCAGATAAAGTAAAATACAATAATTAAAGAAAATTTAAACTCAAAAAATTATGATGGGGCTTGGAAAACGCTCCAAACATCAAAATGTCGCTTAATGGGAAAATGGTCCATATACGGTTAAACAGAGTCGCGATTTTGACATTGTAAAATGTCTGTCGAGGAGCGGGACAATAATATGCTAGTGCTGACGCGATGAAGCAAACTTCGGATCTGAATACAGTCAATTATTTCTTGATGTAGGAAATAATTTAATTATTAATGAATATGAAAACGACAGAACTAGTTACTATGAATAAGTCTCAACAAACATCAACATTTTCGTAGAAGTTAATTGAATTAGCTGATGCAACGTTTAAATTCCCTTCATTTGGGGGGGGGGGGGGGGATTAATTTTTTTTTCTTGGCCGATTCAAATGGTTCATTATCAAAGGTAGTAGGTAAACCAAAATTTTCTCTCTAGGTACAGCAGTTCCTAATAGCATGGTACATAAACTATAATACTTATAGGTAATGAATACTGTGCTGGGTGCCGAGCTCACCCCAGTTTTTATAGTAACGCATTCTAGCGGATCTTCCACACACTAGGTCCATCCCTTGTCGCATCAAATCTACCCGCAACGTAACTTCTGCAGAATACCCTGTTCAGTAATCATCCTCTCCTGAAATTGGAGCCTTAGAGCTCCCAGGACTATTACAGAACAGGGAATTCTGCAGAAGTGTTCTGTATTCTATTAGAAAAGACGTAACAGTGCACAATTCCGCCAGTTACTCGAAGCCGCTGGATTCAGCAATTCATTAAATATTAGAAATCGGGCAAAATCATCCGGAATTTGAGGTGCCCAGAAATACTTTCACTTTTTTATATAAAAAATTGAAAGTTTCTAGGCGCAGTCTGTCAGCACTTTCCAGCGGGCTGGCGCTAGCTGTATGCGCATTTGAGGATGGTCTAAAACGGAGTTTGGTACATATTTTTCGGGAATTCGAGTTTTAAAAATTTTGGACTTAGCACGGTGGCTTCCTTTTCTTCGGAAATTCGCTAAAATGCGCCAAAAGGTCAGCTTTCGGACTCGAGCGGCACGTCCATACTTCTTCTGCTTTGTCGCCCACCATAGTGTGGACGCGGCTTGAGGGGGGTTTCGGGAAGTTTCAGGTGGGAAACATTACCCATAAATTCCCAAAATGAAACAGTCTGAGAAGTTAAAAGGTCGTTTTAAAGATCTTTTTACGCTGAACACGATGGTGAAGTCAGAATTGTGATATCCCATTCCGTTCTCAAACTGGAGTACTTTGAACATGAAGAAACGTGGTTGTTACTTGGCATGTTCTTCACGGTTCGTCTGCTCTAATCTGATAACGGGATTCTCACTTCTCCATCGTGTTCAGCGTTGAAAAATCTATAAACTGTACTTGGCAAAAAAAGAAGACTAACGTTTTTGTAAAACCAGCAAAATGGAGACATTTTACATAAAACCAGTTACTTCTTCGAACATTCGCTCTTATTTTATGGTTATTTTTTTGACTCGGTCGATGTAGATTTTTTTGGGATGAAAGACCTCACCAGTCGTTTTTCAAATCTCTGCTATAATTGCAATATTTCGGTGCCGTTTGATGGGTCACCCTCTTCAGGCATGGATGTCACCTGTTTGTACAATAATAACATCTTATCAACTTATGATGCCCATGCCTGACGAGGGTGAGCCATCAAACGGCACCGAAATATTGCAATTATAGCAGAGATTTGAAAAACGACTGGTGAGGTCTTTCATCCCAAAAAAAATTCGCTCTTATAGCCATGCTGCATGACTGTGGATTTTTTTAATATAGTATTTAAAAAATCTATATACATTAAATCTATATATTAGGTACCTATCTAGATTTTATGTATTTTACCTACTTACGAGTAAATTTAAAAAATCACTTATCCTGTCATAAAATATAGACTGGCCTGCAGTAGTGAAATCATTCGGTTTTACGTACGAGGGTTGGTGTTGTGGTGATACTTCTCTAATTGAGAAATGAATCCAATTAGTGCACGTGATTTATATTTCCATGCTCACGATATTTGTTTACCATTCAATTTCATATTGCTCATTTCACGTTGTGTTTTGGCTAATAAAGCCTTAATTCAAAAGGTCTTATCATTTCAATTTATTAGCCAAAAACAAAAACGTTTACAACATGGACAAGTTACTAAAGCCAGAGAAGTTTGACGTCGATCCTTCAACTCCAAACGCCAGTCACGAATGGATTCACTGGAAGGTAACATTTCTGAACTTTCTCGCAGCAATCCCTGACGTCACACCAGAAGGTAAACTTCAGCTTCTTACAAGCCATGTATCATCTCGTACTTACAGATTTATTAGTACCTGTACAACCTATGACATGGCCATGACGGCTTTGGGTAATACATTCATAAAGCCTGTCAACGAAATATTTGCTCGGAACCGTTTAGCGTCACGGAGTCAACAACCAGGCGAGACACTCGACCAGTACTTGAACGTTTTGAATGAATTGACTGGGGACTGTAATTTCACTGCTGTGTCGGCAGAGAAGAACCAGGCAGATTTTGTTAGGGATGCCTATATTCGTGGTTTGTCATCAACTCACATTCGACAGAGACTACTTGAAAATTTAACGCTATCATTAGAACAAGCTCATGCTCAGGCCCGTAGTTTGGAAATGGCGGAGCTACAGGCTCGATCCTATTTGTCAAATCAGCCTACAACCTCTGCCTCAGTGGACACGGCTACCGACAATCATCCAGACACAACTCCAGATCATGATACGACTATAGCAGCTGCTTACTCGAAAAACAAAGGTTCTAGCCGTAAATGCTATTTCTGCGGTTTCGAACGTCATCAGCGTTCTGAATGCCCAGCTTTACAGAACGTTTGCTCAAAGTGTAAGAAAAAGGGCCACTATCCGAGGGTTTGTCAGTCTAGCAAAGCAGCATATGGTGCTGACAAGACCGCAGCAATAATGGGCGTTATTTCAGCTGCATCACCCGCTTGTCTCGCTAAAGCCTTAACAACGGTGATACTAGGGGGAAGAACGCTCAACTGTCTACTCGACACAGGCAGTTCCCTCAGTTTCATTGACAGATCAGTGGCGGAGGGTTGCAATTTGACCATTTCACCCTTTTCGGGGTCAGTCTCGATGGCATCGTCCTCGCTTATAACTGGAATAACTGGGTTATGCATCGCACATCACCTACAATTGTTAGGACACACTTACAAAGACCAAAAGTTGCTGGTTATGGACAATTTATGTGCAGACGTCCTCATAGGGCATGATTTTTTAAAACAACACTCGGCTGTCACATTCACTTTCGGTGGCGATAAACCCCTTCTTGAGATCTGCGGACTAGCTTTTGCCTTGGTTCCACCCGCTTCTCTATTCGCGAACCTGGCGCAAAATTGTCAACCCATAGCTACTAAATCGCGAAGGCATTCAACAGAAGACTTGAAATTTATAGAAACTGAAATTGAAAAGCTTTTGACTGAAAACATTATTGAAAGGAGTAATTCATCTTGGAGAGCGCAAGTATTTGTCGTCAATAATGCTAAGAAAAGACGTATGGTAATAGATTACTCCCAGACAATTAATAAATACACCTTTTTGGATGCATATCCTCTACCAAGGGTCGAAACAATCGTTGAAAAAGTCGCTAAGAATTCTGTTTTCAGCACAATTGACTTACGCAGCGCCTACCATCAGATACCTATTTTAGATACCGATAGAGAATTTACCGCTTTCGAAGCATGTGGTAAGTTGTATCAGTTTCTTCGTATCCCGTTCGGGGTAACCAATGGGGTACCTTGTTTTCAAAAGGCAATAGATGACATCATCGAGGCGGAGAATCTGCAAGGGACCTACCCATACCTAGATGATGTGACGATCTGTGGGCGTGATCAACTTGAACATGATAGGAATCTAGAACGTTTCATGAACGCTGTAAAGAAGTACAGACTCACGATAAACCAAGAAAAGAGTACTTTTTCAGTAAAATCCATTAAACTGCTTGGATACGAAATTTCAGATGGAAAGATGAAGCCGGATCCTGACAGACTCAAGCCCCTACTAACGCTACCCGTACCCGACTCAGCTAAGACCCTTCAGAGAGCTATCGGGATGTTTGCACATTACTCCCGATGGATTCCTCGATACTCGGATAAAATACGACCTTTAGTCCAAGCCAAAAATTTTCCTTTGTCGAAAGATGTAATTGAAACATTTGATAGTCTCAAATCTGATATTGCAAAAGCTACCATACAAGCAATAGATGACTCAGCACTGTTTCAAATAGAAACAGATGCATCAGATCACGCTATTGCAGGAATCTTGACACAAAACGGACGTCCTGTTGCCTTCTTTTCGAGGACTTTGAACCATAGCGAACAAAAACACCCTGCTATCGAAAAAGAAGCTTACGCAATAATCGAATCGATCAAGCACTGGCGGCACTTTCTTCTTGGGAGACATTTTAGACTGTTGACTGATCAAAAATCAGTTGCTTATATGTTTGACATGACTCACAAAAGCAAGATTAAAAATGAAAAAATCATGCGCTGGCGATTGGAACTGACTTGTTACTCTTTTGATATATTATATCGACCAGGCCGAGAGAACAAAGCTGCCGATACGTACTCACGTGACATTGCATCCAGCATTCCATCAATGCAAGATCTAAAAACTATACACGGCAATCTCTGTCACCCTGGCGTTCGCCGAATGCTCCATTGGGTCAGGAGTAAAAACCTCCCCTTTTCTATCGATGACATACGACGCGTAACATCTTCTTGCTCCACTTGTGCTAAACTAAAACCTCGATTTCATCAATTTCACGGTACCCTCGTTAAGGCAACAGCACCAATGGAACGCCTGAACATTGACTTTAAGGGACCACTTCCGGGAACGTCAACGGGCAAGAGGTACCTACTCACTATCGTCGACGAATATTCACGCTTCCCATTTGCCTACCCTTGTGCGGATATGTCTACAGCAACGGTTATTAAGAACCTACACGATCTTTTCACGACTTTCGGGCTACCAGGTTATGTACATTCAGATCGAGGAGCCAACTTCATGTCGTCCGAATTGAAAGGGTATCTACACACTCGTGGGATTGCAACCAGTCGTACGACTGCATATAACCCCCAAGGGAATGGTCAGATAGAGCGCTTCAACGGTATAATTTGGAAGACTATTGAACTCGCATTGGATACTCAAGGTTTGAAACACACCCAATGGGACATCGTTCTTCTGGATGCACTGCACGCTATACGCTCTTTGCTTTGCACAGCGACTAATACCACCCCACACGAAAGAATGTTTTCCTATCACAGACGATCTTCAAATGGTGCCTCACTTCCATCATGGTTAACAGAGCCAGGAAAAATCCTCATGAGGAGACATGTCCGAGGAAATAAATACTCGCCAGCAGTTGATGAAGTTGACCTTATCGAGGCTAACCCTGAATACGCATTAGTTCGGCTACCTGATGGACGCGAAGAAAACGTATCGTTGAGACATCTAGCTCCTTATGGAGAAGCCCTCGTGGACAATGAAAATTCCGAATTGTCGAATGTAGCTCCTCCTTCCTCGAACTTGGAGCCTACGACCCAGCGAGACGAATCTCCTCTGGAACAATTGTCTGACTCATCAGCAGAAGAGGAAACACCCCGAAGAAGCTCGAGGATCCGAACAAAACCCAACTATCTGAATGACTATGTTCTCAATTAATGGAGGGAAGAATGTGGTGATACTTCTCTAATTGAGAAATGAATCCAATTAGTGCACGTGATTTATATTTCCATGCTCACGATATTTGTTTACCATTCAATTTTATATTGCTCATTTCACGTTGTGTTTTGGCTAATAAAGCCTTAATTCAAAAGGTCTTATCATTTCAGGTGTACGTATCATAATGGAACAAGGGAATTCGAAGATATTACCATCTGTTTCGAAGATATCACAGCAGTTGTATTACGATGATATTACCATCTGTTTCGAAGATATTACCATTTCGTTTCCTAGAGGTAGGGGTCACTAGTTGGAATACGTCCAAACCAACCATGGCCACACGTCCATGTTATTTTTTCGATAACAATAGTAATAGTAGTTTTTACTCTCCGAAAATTACAGAAAGCCGAGCAGTTTTGAAAAGAGTTTGGTCGGCCGAACGAAAGCTTTTCGAAATGCATTCGGTGAGTTTTCTAGTTGAGGGGCCCTCACACCGGCAAAAATTGTGCACATTATTTTGAAAATATCATGTTTGTGCGAAAATATTGTGAACGTGAGGAGGAAATATTTTGTGGGGCGTTCGATATTTTTCTGCAACATCTGACATTTTTACGGAACCGTCGATATTTGTAGGTGGAATGCGAAGTGAGGGGTTTCGATCGCGAGTTGGATCGGTACTGAAACAATATTGTGCAATATTTTTGTGTAGTCTGAAGGATCTCCACCATTCAATGTTTTTGCTCAAAATATTGAACGTATTTTTATTACCGCCGAAGATACTCCCGATGCGTAAGGCTTACACAGGGGTTGGAATATCAGCCCGAGCGATCTGCCGGGAGAGTTTTCAACCACCCAACTTCAACAGGTGTCCGCGAGACCGGAACGGTTGATACGACGTTCGTCCGCTAGAATTCGCCAAATTCCATTTTGAGCTACGTTTGTCGTTTAGATTACGAATATTGACTAAACACGGGAGCTGTTTAGCTGCGGACTGCTGTTGTCTAGCAAAACACACACTCACATGTACCTGTTATATCGACAATCATAATCGCCATTGATCAAAAATGTAACCATACCGTGTGTAGCTCCTACAATGTTTATATAAAATTTTGGTATGAAAATGTGAGTTTTAAAAATTTTTGACCGAGAACAATAGCTACATTTTCCTCGAAAATTCGCTAAAAACTACAGTTCTGTTTAAAATCTCGCACAAAGTTATACAGACACTAAAGATAAGACCGAATCGATTCATTTTTTCAATTGCAAAAATTCAGGAACGGGAAATTTTAAATGCAAAACTCGATAGAACGTATTTTATTGAATGAAAAATAAATAATATTTATATAATATATATTATATATTATATATTGAATGAAAGGTACATAATTTTATTTATTTTTTTTAATTTGTATATAGGTGAATATATTGAATGAAAGGTAAATTTTTAAAGGAAAAGTTGAAACAATGGGTAGGTATACGTAAGAACACATAGAAGGCTCAAGGCATTCACGTATTTTCGTCATCTTCCCCTTCTGTGATGTAATTTTCAGCGGTTTTCTCGTCTTCCCAGAAGTTTCGATAGAAATCATGACAACCGTCGTCTATGAACTTCAGCAGCTCCAATAAATCTTTTCTTTTTCCTAGATGACAAAGGAATAGGAAGTGTGTTGAGAGGTTTCAACTTTCCTGAAGATGTCACTCGTTTTGACCGCAGAACGTTCAATTCCTTTAATTCTTTGTTGTCCTTGAACAAGTATTTGAAATACAGTGATCACTACAAGAAAAACTGTTTTCAGTTCAGTAACAAGTAAAAGTTAAAGTAAAGTAACAAGTTTTCAGTTCAGTACAAGAAAAACTGTTTTTCTTGTACTGAATCCTCTTGATTCTTAACCACTCGACCTTATCGCCACGAGAATCTCCTTGAACAAAAGAATTTGAGAGGAGGGCTTTGAAATTGAAAAATTTATTCTGTGGATTTCTCCAAGATATTGAGCGTATCAAATTGGCCCAGTCTCGTGGGAATTCAATTTTCATGTTCGTATTTTTGTCGATTGCCTCATGAATGATGAAATTACATAATATATTATGTTCAATCCCAAAAGAGTTTTCAATACTACCTAGAACCTTCTCTTACTATGAATAATTATTATTACCCACTCTGGTTCACAAAAGAAATTTGATTGGTGTCATAAAAGACAATGTTTCCAAATTCCAATAATACCTTCGCATTCAATTCTAGTTTTCCTCTTAAATTTTAAGCTAACTTATTTAAACTTATTTGTACTTAATTAATAAGTTCAGCACAATTTATTTTTGTGTTCCCAATAGTCTGGGGGGGGGGGTCTACGCCCATGCCTATTATTATGTACTAGTCTGAACCAAAATACAATTCATCGCAGTAAACCATAGCAACGCCAACGTCATCGTCAAGTGGAGTCAAATATTTGTCTTTGATCAATTGGTTTCGGTCACATACAACCCGATACTTCGACTAACGGTCTACATGATTTTAATCATTCATCCAAAATCACAGAGTGTCTACCCGTAGTTACGGCTTTCAGTGGTTTGCCCTCGATTAAAGCTCGCTGGTAGCGCAAGGCCTTGTCATTGTGCGTTCGCCCATGTTCAAACGAAGGGGACACATAACGATCGTGGACTCTCATTTCATACATGTCGGAAAGCGTGGGTTAATGAACCCTGCCGGCAAAATATGTGGCAGTCCGGCACACGAGAGGCTTTTTACGCTTAATTTCGTAGTCACGATAATAAGCTCGATAACAGCTAAAGAGTAACACAACACTGGGAGTTCTAAACAACTGGTATTTATTGCCCGGCGCGATTTAGCTCCGAAACTTTGGCCAATTAGAAAGTAAACATACTCCACTAATGAAGATGAACCGAAGCGTCCACCAAGCCAAACGTACTTGCATTACGATGCATAACATGACCGAATATCTGATAATTAGCTAACACTATTTGAAAGCAAAACGCGAAAATTGATTTAAAAGCGTTGGCAACCTGAAAGCAAAATGTGGAAGCAAAAAAACTGCAATATGACAAAGTAGTACAGATTCACGTGGGGCACCGAAAAACTGACGTGGGACTTTGTTCGTTCCGTAATCACGATGTCTCGTGGGATATAAACCCCATAAATGGTTGATGATATGAATCTACCCACGCAGTGCAGTACGAAGACGGTTAGCCAACTTCCGAGGAAAACCCTCCGACAAACGAAAGAACGGAGTGTTCGTTAAAACTTTATAGCCTACTCAAGGGTTGATGGCCAACTGGAAAACTCAGGCAGTTAAATGAACTCTAATGTTGAAGGGAGCGGAGGAGGGGAATAGGGCTTATAAAACAAAGGATAATATCATATTATGGTGTTGGTCTATCATGTTCCGACTTGAAGAAAACTGACAAAGTCAGAAAGATGAGTTTGAAAGCGTACCTAGTCGAGATTGACTTCGAATATTAGGTCTCCCGTCTATGCATAAGTAGGTACTACGGTTACAGAAAACACCCGAGGCTAATCTGAGTTAACTTATTCAAATTATGTGTTATGTGGACAGAATTTTGTCCAACTTCACTAATGACAAAAGAGCATGTTACAGGGAAAGGGCAGAGACTTCCAATTCATATACTCTGTACCGAGAACTGGACCCTTATGTCAAACCTGTCAGCCTACTCAGAGCTACAAATCATCCAATGAGCACACTTAAGGGGGCCATACACTATGCGATTGCCTGCAGGCCGTCGCCTCAACAGGCGATCGTAAGACCAATCTCGCCGAGTTCCATACACGAGCAGTCAACCGCCTCCAGGCGGCCGTACTGAACTGCAGATGATAGCCTGAAGATAGCACACACCTTCAGTGCGGTACCTGCAGGCGGACTGTCGGTCAAGGAATCAGGACTGCAGGCGATCCCCAGTTTTCCACCATGCTCCGTCGGATACGTTGCACGATGTATGTATTGTCAGTTCTTGGGGAACCGTCAGTCCAATCTCGGCTGGTGAATGATCTCACGCAAATGATCTCACGCAAAACTGATGAAAACTTGAAAAAACGGAGACATCGGATCGCACGCCTGCAGGCCAACTGATAGTGTGTGGCACTTGAGATCACCATCCGGCAGGTCCTTGCCTGTCGCGGATCTCTCATCCGATCCCCGCCTGCCCGACGACCACACACCTTCAGTCCGGGCGAACTGCAGTCCATTATCTTCAGATCAACTGATGAATGTGTGGGCAAACCCGGTCGACGGCCTTACGATTATCTTCAGTTAAACTGACAGTGTATGGGGCACTTAAGATGGCTATTCAAACTGCGGTCTGAGGTATTAAATCTCAACTTCAAACACCCATTCTTCAGCAGAACAGTGTTCAATGTGCAATCGAAGGGAATTTAAAACTACCTTTCACTTTTTGTGCACGTGCACAGTGCTGGCAGAGTTCAGGAGGACCGCATTTCAGAGGGGTGTATTGGAGCGTGGAGAAGCGGTGCGCAGTCCACAAGATTGGAGAAGAGTTATCCGTTTCTGTACCTCAGCGTAGCCATACAGAAGGATGCTCGTGACGGAGTAACTTTTGATAACAATGAACAATGAACCTGATAAAGATCCACATGTGTAAATCCATTCGTACTACGCTACTTCCATTGTGTTTCATTCTATTTTTGCCATTTTTGCTTTACCCATCACTCTTTTAATTAGTTTATTTTGGTATATTAAAAAAAAAGAAAAAAAAACAATATGTCGGCCAAAGCCCGGAGCTTCCGACAGGCGGTTCACAGAACTATGTCGTAATGTTTATTAGGCATTATTTACTATGTACAAGTAACCTTAAGTACAAGTAAGACACGAAACTCTTCTGAAGTATGTACTTAACCCAGTAATGCGTATCATGTTTTATGTCATGCACAGTTAAGGGCTAATCAATCCAATCAATCCCAAGTTATAATATTCCAACTCCATCAGGTTAGTTTCAAATTTCCAATTTTTTCCATTGATGTTATCTCGAAAATGCCAGGTACAAAATAGAGGGGTTCCGTAAAAACCTCATTTTCGTAAACATTGGACTTGATGCGTTTTTATTAACAGGGCAGTAATATAACTAATACTTAACTTGGTGCTAAATAGTTTATTTCATCATACGTTGCCTTTAGTAGTTAAGTCTAAAATGAAGATGAAGGGAGGAGGGCAGGACGAGATAATTGACCTTTCAAATGAAGTGAGTCAGGTTACGTTTGATGACATGTCGGCGTAGTTGGTATGTGTTCTTCAATACAATTAGTATTTGAAGTGGGTACCTCGGCGGCTGTCAATCTGAACCTAACGTTTTGATTACATTACGTTTGACCTAAGCACAGAACGAATGGTTTTCTACGAACCGACGTAAGGTAGACAACAAATGATACAGGCGCGAAGAGCCACTAACGGCGTGACAACCGCAGGAATGTCAAGATGACTGTCAACTGAAAGGGAAACGACAACTTCAAAAGGTAGAAATTCCCCACGGAACAAGGTAGAAATTCCCTACGGAACAAGTAAGTAATAAGGGAGAACCGTGGTACAAAGGCCAGGAATACCTTTGGTGGAGGCGGCGAAAGGGCCTAACCCCGCCGTATCTCCTCAACAAGGGCGTATCTCCAGTCTTAAAAGGGAACACTGTGGAAACTGAGGTACCGATGGCACTTTATCAAAGCGGCGAGTTCAAATCAAGTTTACATTAGATCGACTCACATTTTCCCATCTGTTCTCATTAGCCTCGAGAATAGAGCGCAATGCGGGGTGGTAAGCAGTTTGGATATAAGAAAGTTGTGTCATTTTGGAAAACGACTAACATACAGAAAAACGTACGTAGGGATGTTCCGATATTACCGACATCAATGAATATCGATATTTTTGTTTCTATATTTCCGATATTATTAATTTTTCAGTCAAATGGTAATAAATACCATTTGACTGAAAAATTAATGATATCGGAAATACAGAATGATTATTAATTATTATTAATTATTCTGTATTCCAATATATTTTATGTGTGTGTGATTTGTTGACCGTCAGTAAGAATGATGTTGACCGACCCTCGACATCCCTCAACATCAATATACTTTATCTTTGAATGAAAATGTTTGTGTTTTAATTATTACAAAAATCACATTTAGGAATTACAGTTTAAAAACAATTAACAAGAACCATACTGCACCAATGAATATTTCTGTTTTGGTACTGGGAATCCATTGTGTAGGTTAAAAATAGCGATCTCAAAAATTAGCTGACACACAAGTTTTGGTTTATCTTCGATAATGAACCATTGGAATCGCCCAAAGAAAAATTTTTTTTAACCCCCCCTCAAAATTTGTTGGTTTACGTTTCAAGATACGTAGATTCAGAAAATCGAATAAAAAAAAATCCGTCCGTCCGCCGTACGCCGTCCGCGCCACTTTGCCCAGTTAGCGTTGAGTTAAAATTACGAAATTTTTTTTATGGGTTTCGACCAACCCCACAATGGTCCTCGAAACTTTTCATAACCCTAGGTCAAGGGGAAGGGGTTCAAAACGAATTTTGAAAATTTGAAAATCTCATATCTCGAAAAATTCATATAAAACGGTATGTTTTTTATTTCATATTTAGATAGAGTTTGTTCCGTAGAATTTTTTAAGACCATCCGCAGCTCTGTACGACCAGCCGTTCGTTCACAATGACGGCCCAAAGATTGTGCCTCACAACCCGATCGTGAATCAAACTGTTGAAATACAGGTCCATTTTCATACTAACAAGCTCTTTGGAACATCATATGGCTTAAATTATGTCGAGTTTGTTGTTCTGAGGTGCGTTTCGTGCTACGGAAATGAAGGTAATTTCGAATGTTTGTTGGTAGGTACTTCTTTTATAGAAAAATTATTACCGACGTAGTATTAAAAACCTCAGAGTTATATGGTATTAATTAATCATAATTAATAATAATAATTATTAATAATAAATACACATGATTAATACCTAACAATAAATTATAATAATTTTCACTAGGTACTTGATAAAATTATTAATAATTAGTGATAATTCATAATAATAATTAATCTAACATTTAGGATCTAGACATTTAGACCTAGTGATCTAGACAGAAGGGTGATCTGTACAAAGAAGATAATGAACCGTTGTGTCAAGAATTTGCAGAGTTTTTTTTTTTTTTTTTCAATGAACTAACCTCAAGTGTATTTTTCAACCGAATTTTACTCCACGTAAAATTAGATTGTAGATTTAGATTGTAGTAATGTAATCAAGTGATTAAAAACACTTTGTCATAAAATTATGAGTAATTATACAAATTTTGCAATATGTCATTCGATATTGCCGATATCGATATTTTGTGGCGCTAATATCGCTGTATCGATATCGACGTTGAATATCGGAAGAACCCTAGGTTGTCTACGTGATGGCATGATGGTATGATGGTGGGTTGCCATTGTAGACCAGAGTAGGTATTCAGGGCTGGAAGATGTAAAGGAGAAATGATGGTAGAACACAACATTGTGTTAGTTGTGTGGGAATTTTTCTGTTGATTCAATTAGATAATGGAAAAAAAATTAAAAAGTGTAATAAAAAGATCATTATAATAGAAAAAATTTAATAATAAAAATAAGAAATGAAAAATTTGAACTGCTGCCGTCGTCATCGGTACTCAGTCAGACGTTGCATAGGACCCACATTAGAGTGAGCTTGTTTGGACAGAGGAGGAGTAGGGAGAAGGAGGGAGAAGGAGGGAGAAGGAGGGAGGTGGAGGGAGAAGAAATGAGGAGGAGGGAGGAGGAGGGAGGAGCAGTGGGAGCAGGAAGATGAAGGAGGTGGGGGAGAAGGTTAGAAGTTAGAAGGCTGACGGTGAGGGTGGCTACGGTGAGGATTGCTCTACGGTGAGGGTGGCTATGGTGAGGGTGGCTACGGTGAGGGTGGCTCTAATCTCGTATTCCCTAGAGTCTCAAAACTACACAGCTTCGTCCACGACGTCCACGATTCTTGATCTTTATTATTATTATTATTATGTTATTATCTTTTGATTCACCCTCATGTTGGCCACTTTTGATCTGCTCCAACTTCGAGCTCTCATTATGATCTGTACAAAGAGATAATAAACCGTTGTGTCAAGAATTTGAAGAGTTTTTGTTTCAACTACCCGATGAGGTGACAGGTACTTGAAATTTTACATATAAGGCAGAACTGGATGACAATGCAATATTCACTCTGTTTCTTGTCTGTCAAATTGTTTGAACAATTGCACCGGTTTATCGAGGTTCAACAGTACTTGATAATAATTACTAATAACTAATGATAATTCATAATAATAATTAATCTACCATTTTGTGATAATATACAGAAGGGTGATCTGTACAGATAACAAACTTTTGTGTCGAGGATCTTGCAGAGCTTTTTTGTTGGCCAATCGTCAGATATTTTGTACCAGCCGGGGACATCGCTATTCGCTATTCTGGCCGACGATTGGAGGTATTTTGAAGACCGTCATTTCATCTGAATTGGATTGTTATAACATCCTAGTTAGTTCTTTAAAAATTCACTTTTATAGCCATGCTGGATGACTGGAACTTTTTTTTCAATAAACGCCTTCGCGGTTGACGGGATCCCGGGGGGTGTATTAAAACACAGAAACAAGGGACAAACACTGCCACATTTTATCGGCTTTGTCCAAACGGCTTCAGCCCGCCGAAGCGAACCCGGGGAATGGGCTGGTCCATAATATAATCTCAACTGTCCGCTCACTGATTCCAACGGCCGGACGGGAATCGAGCGGATGGCAGCAGGAGAGGCCATTAGGATGAAAAGCGGGCTAAATTGACTACAAACGGGCCTGATATCGAAGTTTATATATTCGCGAAATTACTGACGGTGTTACGGGGGTGATTCATTTGCAATATCAAAGGGTTAACGAGAAAAATGTTAGGGCAGAGTGGCTGTTCCTGATCATTACGTCGGACGGGTTATGGGATGAGGGGGGGGGGGGGGGCTGTAAACTGGTACGTTGGATGAAGCTACAGCGATTAAAACTGATGTAATCAAAGGGAAAATAATATTTCCCTCATATTAAGTTCTGAGCACCGGTACAATAGAAAATCCACAAACCACAGTCTGCTCTGTGGTTTGAACAAGAACGAATTTTCGATGAAATAACTATTTTATGTAAAATATCTTCATTTTTCTGGTTTTTATAAGACATTTACTCTCCTTTTTTGAAGAGTAACACCTCAGTTACAGGCTTTGATATTTTATGTATTTGCTGTGGCACATTAAAATAAAACATGGGGTTAAAAAGATTTTTTCTTTGGGCGATTCCAATGGTTCATCATCGAAGATAAACCAAAACTATCACGAAAAAGTGTCCTCGAAAAGCGTTACCTACGATAATTTTCACTTACAACCAAGCCGTTGCTAGGGAAATGAAACTACAGTAACTGTAGTTTTCATCGGACAAAAATCGTTCTCCATTCGATCGAAAGCTCTCGAATTATAACGCGTTTCTTGCGTATTTGTTCTTGGTATTTATGTCAGACTTATATATATTTTTATGTTATAAATGGATATAGTTTTTTTTGTGATCAATTGCTTGAGGTTGTGGTTACCTACATTTCTGTTTTCATCAAAATAATACTACCTACATCCAAACAAAGTTGGTCGTATAGGAAACTGGGATTCGTTGTTTTGTTATAGTTAGTTTTGATTTAGCCATCAGCATGAATACATGCGTGCTCCGAATCCTAGATATTTTATTGACATTTTATGTCTTTACTCTGGCACATAACTCGAAAAACGTTACACAAAAGCGTTACACGAAATCGTCACGAAAATTTCTGATGATTTTCGCTTACAACCGATTCGTTGATACGGAACTTTATCTTCGCCAGTTATCATCGTACAAAAATCGTTCACCACTCGTTGGATAGCTCTCGATTTACCTAACCATACTACGTTAACCACTGCGGAGTGCGTGGCCGACAACCTGCGGTATGAGCGTGATTGTTTAAATAATTGTTTACACACAGGTATCATTCTCAATAATTTATATTGTCAACACGAATGCAAGCTTCATAATTTATGATGAACCCTACAATTAAGTATAACAACTACGCTACTGGGGTAGGTGATGTAGCATTGTTCGAAGGTTCTTGAATCACGACAGGCGGGCCACTACGCCAGACGCACCTATGACGCACGAGCGTATGACGTCAGACGGCTGGCTGGAGGTCAACTAGTACGTCAGAGTCTATGACGCACGAGCGTATGACGTCAGACGGCTGGCAGGAGGCCAACTTGTACGTCACAGCCTATGCCGTAAGAGCCTTTGACGTCAGAGGGATGGTTGGCTAGGTGATCGGGTTTTAATAAGCGTCTGGAATTCCGCGCCTTCATTTTGCATTCATTTACATCTTCACGTTGAAAAATCCTTCATCTTGTCGCTAATTTTTTTGTGTATTTGTGTAATTGGTTTTAAAGTGATTAATTACTGAACGGTTTATTAAGATTGGATAGTATTAATTTTGACATAAAATGTCCCAATGTGTTGCAGACTCGTTTTTTTTATAACCCAAACCCATATGCAACAAGTGGTTCAAAACTGGAGACCGAAACTTGATTTCCCAATAGAGAATGCTCGATGAAATTTGACCATAAAGTGTTTTTCAAAATATAATTACATACCTATTTAATTGACAACAACAATAATACATGACATTCGAAACACCTCGTACAACTTCAAGTAGGAAAAATCGCCAATCATCTTTTACATTTTTCACAGGTAATAAACCAGTTTTGTGATGCTTTCCACGTACAACCAATCGTTTCTAGAGAAACGCATTTTCCTCGTGTTCCGCTCTATAAAAATCGTCTTCACTCGTCGTTGGCAAACTCTTGATTTCTCAAACATCACCTATACAAGTTTCTTAACGTTTTTGGGATGGTAAGTAGGTCACGGCGAAAACTTGTTCCATACGAAAGCAATACTGACTTCACGAATGGTACGTTGACAGTGAATGGGTTGTTGGTCGAGCACACACTACTGTCGCCCTTGACAGTTCATCTTCTCCTTCAGTCACACGGAATCCCGTGATCAACTCGAGCGAACCCGACTCCGGGAATCCGGACCCCTTTCTATCCGTTCTCGGCCAGAACTAAAGAGTTTTGAACGAGAACCAGATGTGTTCCCTTCCGCTCGGATCGACGCGAAAATGCCGACCCGGTGGTAATGTTCAGGAAGGAAATGACTCCATTACTCGAAACCAGATGCTCAAGTACTTTTGACAACGTTTATGTTTCGCAATAATCTCCCTCTCCTCACGCTATACATAAATTCACGGAATGCGAGACGATGAGGGGCATTGTCGTAATGGCCGACGTTACCGAATATTTAGCGACTGCGAATGGGCATTTTTCAAATTGTAGGCTCGAGAAGGCGTTTGAAGAACTTAATATACGAATTCCACGCGTTCAGCATAGGAACATAGGGTTCCTCCCCCTCAAGCCCACAAGTTGAGAAAAACGAACGGTAGGTACCTACCTACCAAGTGTATGTTTACCACAGACGCCACGAAACACGTTTTCCAGGTATCTTTATCTCGGCTTCTTAATGTTAAAACATTGTTCCATGTTAAAAACTCTGTGTAAAAACATTATTCGGCCTCGCCAATATCATTCGACGGCGGCGGAAAAAGTTATGATATCCCCTTTCCACGCCTGCCTTAAAGAGATGTCCTATCCACTTCACAAGCACTTAATGGTTGTGAAAGCAACTAATAAAATAGTTCATAAATGTTTAGTAATGAAAACATCTTGGCATGGCGCCAAGGGGAGATTTTGAAACCGGCACGGTCCTTGCGAAGTGGTTTGGACATCGCTTTAGTTGGTAGGAAAATGGCGAGCGGGAAAAAGTGGAAACCATAACTTTTTCCGGCTGCTGTAGAATGATATTTGATGATTTTTACACGCAGTGTTTTTGGGGGGATTGGAGTTAGGGTTCTCGAGGAAGTAGATGAGGCGGCGAAACGGAGCTGCCGCTGTGACAATACTATCAATACTCGCCGCATATAAATATATGGGTTTTGTATCCGTACTTCTGAAACAGCCCTGGTGAGCAAATGGCAGGGAAACTGCTCACAATAATTATTGCTAGAGGCCAAATGAGGTAATTGTTTAAGGAAAGGAAGATGTTTGATTTCCTGGAAATGCGGGACGTTTGACATGAAAATTCTTAATAGGTTACCTCACGAAGATTTACTTTGCGGTAGATAATATCTACAATATATAGCAATAGTATATTATATACATATTATATACTATTGCTATATATTGTAGATATTATCTACCGCAAAGTAAATCTTCGTGAGGTAACCTATTAAGAATTTTCAATAATATTATTATATACAGAGAAAATAAAACTCCAATATGCGACAATATCTCATTTTAATAATTTTTAGGGCGGGTGAAACTGAATCAAAGTTGGAGACATGTCTGGAATTGGAATAGGATCAATAATTATTGATTATAATTGATTATCAATTATAATTGAATTCGTCAAGTTTGTCATGTACTACCTCGCACTATGAAATAAATCAAATTAAATTTGATTTATTTTCGAAGTAACATACCTACTCCTGCTTAATGGACTCTCTGGTTTACTCAGTTTTTATTATCAAACATTTGCCATCGGTTTAAATCATAAGAAACCAAAATTAAGTAATTTATTGTACTGTAAACGATCTTTATATTCTTGATATTTACATCTTTTGTAATGGAATGACATATACGAGGTACTATTAGGCACCATTAATCTAACATATTGAACATTGAAAACTCAAATTGCGAATCAAATACGGTGGTTTCCATCATGGGAGGAGATTTGAGATTTTCAGCTCACAGCTTTGTATGAAGAACACAACCCTCTAACTGCAACCTTCTTGTGCCTAAGGTTACATGAGCCAATGTCATCGAAAATAACGAGGACACAAGATAACCTACCTACACTCACAAATCCAAACTTTGAAAGCCATGTGGGCACTCATTTTGCCGTCATACATAAATTTGAAGCTCTTTGGACAGGTACCTCTGAATTCCTTTACAAGGTGTATCTCGAGGTTATTTACTGAACCATTTGTTATCACCTTTGCTAAGTAGCTTCTCCTTGCTTCATTAAGCATTGGGAGAATATCTTGCAAAGGACACAGAGCAGCTAAAACATGATTAATGTTTCAAGCTTACGGTAGGGCCGGGGAACAATGGAACATCGCCCTAAGCTACCCTGGCACGAAGGCCTCTCACGTCAACATCTGGCTACTGGGCATTTGAAAATCTTTATTTTCTTTTGTCGTTCTTCATGAATGCACGAATTTGCACACAAAAAATCCGTCCTGGCTTAGTTCGTAGATGGGCAGAATCGGACCACTCAAAGGGGAGTTTCGGGGAGTTTTAGGAGGAGGAGAAGGGGGATAGGATTACCCATACATTCCCAAAATGAAACAGTTAGAAACGATGGTGAATCAAGAATCAAGAATCAAGAATAATTTTATTGCAGGAATAAAGCATACAAAGTTTGTACAGGGTGTTTGAGGCTTATAAAATACCGGCCTGACGGGCCTAAAGGTTTAACAAAAATGAGGGATGATGGAGCGGAGAGACATGGAGTGAGGTTTGTGGTGGGATGATTGCGGTAACGATGGTGATGTCAGAATTGCGATATCTTATTCCGTTCTCAAACCAGAGCACTTAGAAGATGAAAAAGTGTGATTGTTACTTGGGATGTTCTTCACGTTTCATCTGCTCTAATCTGATAACGGAATGAGATATCGCAATTCTGACTTCACCATCTTGTTTAGCATCGTGTTTTTACATAGGTTATTACTTTTATCACGTTAGAGGACATAATGTCAGTCGGTCAACATGTTGCCAGAGATAATTTATTTATCTTTTCATTATTGACACGTAATTTGAACTGCTGATGGCTAATGATCTCTGCCGCAAAATTTCTTAGTATTCAACCTACAAAGATTAAATTTGATCAGGAGATTCCGTGTGTCTGATAAAGACGGATGACGGGCTCCTGAGCAGCTGAATGAGCACTGGAGTTGATCTCTTTAGTATTCAACCAACAAAGGTTAAATTTGACAAAGGTTTAAATTTACTTCAGGTGGTTGTTCAGCTGAGTGAGACCAGAGTTAATTTCTTTAGTATTCAACCTACAGAGCTGAAATTTGAACAGGATGCTCTGAAGGCGAGTGACTGACTCCTGGCCAGGTGAGTTATCTCTGGAGCTAATTTCTTTCGTATTCATTGAAACCCGTGTAAGAATGCAATTTTATTTGTTCGGCCCCCATGGCTGTTGGGGCTCCTTGGGGCCTCCGTTTCCCTTATTCCCCGTAGACTACTAGCGCTCCCGAACTTCCACTTCACCACACATATTTACCGAATTACAACACCTACACAATTCACCCGACACAATGTGTGTGAAAATAAATATTATATATATATTATATAGATCATGTCATAATATTTCCAGAATCTTATTTCCTAAATTATAAATGGCAGTTGAGGTACCTATGCTTCATGTGACGGCATGTTGCTCCCTCCCGAATTCCGTCTCCATTCAGTCTAATGCTTCCAGTTTGTTACATTCGCGCTCCCCAGTTTTCCATATTTTCAATTGTTCACCACAATAAAATTACCGATTTTCCGATTCTATTCGTTCACTTATCTTCCCCCGTGCAAATAGGTATACACTATTCTAAAATAAATTCTTGACTGTATTTCATCCGCTTGCTTCGTTCTCGTTGATTACGATCCAGCCCCGAAGTAAAAATGCATTTACTTTTCTTTTTTCCTTTCAATCGAATTGCTCCAAACCACACAAGCGGTCCAATATTCAATTTATTGTGACGGAGACCGCTACAGAGTGAAATCGGCTGGAATGAAGAAATCCAATGAATTCATACAACTACAACAAAAAAATCTGTCAAGGTTCGTGAAGGTGGCTGTGATTGATTGGATATACGAACTTTCCACATGAAACCTTCGAAAGAGTCACGACCAATTTCAAGTTCCTTTATCCGTCGTCCCACAGCATTTCCGTTTTTGAGTGGCAGCCTTATTTGCGATCGCCCTCGACTCCCGGTCAATACGTAACGTTTGAGGGAGTCGACTGTTTTTCGAATTCGACTGTTTTAAATGAATTCAAATAAACAAAACGCGAAAAAAAAACAGTCGTGTAGGGACACATTAAAATTCATATTGTACCTCGCTCAATATTATTCTTCAAGTATTATCAAATGAAAAGAGCTATGAAAAGTAATAGTGGAACAGAATCTGATTAAAAGATCTTACAATAAGCAGTGTAACCTCACCATCTATTGAGACGATAAAATAGCAATTTATCAACATGTCCTGTTTATTTCAACACCATGTTGTTAGTGAAAACGTGAACACAGCATTGGGTTTATTCCCTTTCACTTAATACAGATTGTTGGGCTTTTATCATAAAAAATTGCATTACATTATATTGTATTATTATAATTATTTTATTATGAAAAATGGTATTGTATTGTGTTTATATTTCGACAGAGGTAGGGTGGGAATTCTGACTAACCTGCTCAAGGGAGGGTTAGAAGAACACTTCTTTATGAGACTGACGTCATAATGTAAAAGAATAATCTACAACACTGGCAAAGGTTTCTCTCGATCGATTACAAAAGTTTATGATTGAAAATAATTTAACCCAAAAACTCTGCAAATACTTGACATATCGCAGATGTGCAGATCACTTCTGTATACATCACTAAATGATTGAATAATTATTATTATGAATTATCATTCTTTTTTTTTCGAAGATAATAAACCAAAATTGTGTTGCATTAGTATGCATTTGAGTGGTAAAAGTACGACTAATGGTCTTTAGAAGAGTAGGATTAAGGTCAATGGGAATGACAATAATCGTCCCTTGTATGAAATTAGCAACTAATTAATCCTAAAACTTGTTTCAACCCTCACACCGCTTATGCAAAAAATATCGACTCCTACAACCCAATTCCATTGGCGCCTGAAGGACCGCTAATTGAAACCCTTGTCAACACAAATTATTCCGTTCAAATGCCTCGCTCTTGCGGGTCTGCTCGGAGGCAGAGGTTGAAGCTATTCAAAGAGATTTGGATTGTGAAGCGGAGATCAACTGGTTAGTTTAATCGGCCACTTCACAATAACAGATCATTCAATCGACCCTGAGATACGGTATTTATTAGTACTTGTAGCGACCAGTCGTGGAATCATTACTGTAGTGGTGTGTCAATTTCAATAATGTTCTATTATCGATTTGTGAGAGTCGATGAGTTATTCAAAACTCGTTTGTAGATCTTCATTGTATTCAAATGCCACGAACTGGTTGAAACACCTGCATATTGACAAGAGTTGGAAATCCACAAGGAAATTGAACTTATAAGTGTTTTCGTCATTTCCAAGCCCTCAAAGGTCCATTTCATTCCAAATCGCTCATTTGGATTAAAAATAGAATTTTTCAGTTTTTCTTTGTGTTTTTTCAGTCGAATCTTGTTCTGGCCAAAGGTAAAGTTAGTCCCTTATGAATAACTCAGATCGAATCGAAATTTACTTCCTCGCGTTTTCTCATCGTTGTTGGTATTGTCGATTTGCATTCTAAATAAATACCAATATTCGATAAATGTTGAATTTTTTCGCATATTTTTCGTCATTTTCGAGTGGCAATCTGATGATCAATCTGATAAGATCCAGAGTTAGATCAGCCGGGAATGGAGTCAAATCGTGCTTTATTGCATCCCACAGATTTCATAATATTATCCCACTCAATTCCTCTTTATTCGAACTATCGCCGGCGTTCCTTCCCTTTATATGGCGACATTGTGCATTTCCGCAACATAGGGAAGTCTGATTGGGCGAATACATCGGGTTGGGAGGGGGATTAGGGATTACCGTGGTAAATGCAGCTCTACGGATTAGTCTGAAAGCAGGCCGCTATGATTTATCGAACACAACAGGCCACGTCCGGACATTTGAAACTCTCAAGATTGCGTGGCTCTGCTGCGAGTATATCGAATATTCGTCCCTATTGAATTATCGTTTAGGAAATCCCGAATATCCGATGGGCGGTGGCTCTATTCAATAGCCACATGAAACCTGCGGACCAGAACACAAGCAGTTAATATGTCATTCCATAAAAATGATGATTTATGAAATGTACACTCACCAGTTTGAGAATCCGAGGGGAACGCAGTTCACCAAATCCTTCATGACTGTGACGACACAGCCTGGCGGACGTTCCCCGTACTGCCTCTCTTGGACTTGTCTCTTCTTACGCCGCCGCACATGTGCAGTGAGCACCCTCCGAAGGGGCCCTAACCATACAGTGGCATATCGTTACATCCATCCACCTATACTTTTGCTCGGGATCTCTTCTTGATTTCAAGTTTATAATTTCTACTACTTGACGTTGATATTGATGAAAGCACTGATTTCGTAATTATGCTGAATACTATTTTTTTGAAACGTGCGATATGAGTGGGTGCTTTCTAGGTAAGCACAAGCAATTGAGAGACTCTGATTTCAAGTAACTCAGTTAACCAAAATAAGGCCTAGTGTAAATAGTCACATTTTGAAGGGGCAAGAATTGTGCTTTCCCAGACGCATATAAACCGTTCAATAGAATGATCCAAATAATCCTAAGTAATGATGGTTGTGAATTGTATATTTTGAACCATTTAGGAAAGTAGTCTTTTTCACAAAGGGAAGCCTTTACTACCAGTATAAAAGTCGGTTTTACAATCTCCGAGTGTTTCAAACTGAACCAGCTAGAAAGCTGTCGTCAGAGGCCCCTTGACGTAGATCGGTTGCCAGAAACATCAGCTACAGAAGCAGATGACAAGTGATTGATCACCATACGGTCGGCTTTCGACAATAAATAACCGGCATTGTGTAGCCCCTTGGCCGACGGTTCTGTATCGCTCCGCTTTATTTATGGGGAGTCTTTGATTCGGGGTTGATATACCGTGGACTCCCTACCAGTTACCCATAACACAAGGTCAATTTTAAAATTGAAATAATTTCAACTTCACTTCGAGGAAAATATAACCGTAAAAGGCGCAAATTTCAATCATTACCTACATAAAATAATTTTACAGGTAAAGAAGGTTACCACCTCCCTAAATTTCAGCCCTTTTCGAGCCCTTGAAGGGCAAATTATGACTAAATTCTCATACTACCCCTACTCAGCTCCGTCCAATGCCTTGTAGCTGCTGAGCGGGAAGTCCCAATGGAATCAGTCTTAATGAGTAAAATGTCAAGTAAACATGATAAAACGACGACTTCGATATTCCAATTGACGCCTGTTTTTGATTGATTGATCCATTTCAAAGACTTGAGGGACAATTCTATCCACGAGCGACATCTCAATACCCGGTTTTAATTTAAGTAGAAGGAAATACTCGGGCGGAGACGAAGCTTTTCAATTCCAGTTTGATCGTTCCATTTCCAACAGTCGTATGTAGGAACTTCGTGATGTGTCGAAGTTTAATTTGCCACTGATTAGCTGAAGGAACAGAAGAACGAGGAAATTACCTTCCTGTTTTATGAAAACGGGAGATTTTCGGTTTATCACCCTCTCAAAATTTGATTTTTAAATCCGTTCGTCCGCCGTACGCCATACGCCGCATAGTGAGCAAAATCACCAATTTAGGTGGACAAAAGTCAAGTCAAAAGTTTGGAATTTCTGAGTACCTACTTAACCGTTTTAATATTAGTTGGTAAGACGCTTAATACTAATATTTCCTGCCGTACCGTGTTTGCAAACAAATAGAGGATGAGTTAATCATTCCTGTTTACACAAGTGCCTGATAAACGGCAGTGGGATTATCTTTATTCGATGGCCATTTATTATGTTCAAGGTGTGTGTAGCGCAAAGTCTTTTTGCTTTTATTCGACAATGGGCATTGCTGAGACAAGTAAGACATTTTAATATAATTTCCACACTCGTTATTGAATCTACATAGCAATCTACCTGTAGAGTTAATTTAGCAATTTTAAATGTATGCCCCTATTCAATAACGAAAAATTGTATAACCCCCAAGTCACCCCAAGGATTTTTTTGTAGGATTCGTCTCATCAATCCTTCTAGTGCAAAGAATTTTTGCGATTTTTTGCGTTTTGGGTGATACATAATTTTTTTCAGACACAACTCTCCGATTCAGATGTGCTGTATTTACTATAGTGCACGACTCCGAACGAACAATTATTTTTACTGAGACTGATTATTTAGGTAAATACACAAAAAGAACTCAGCGCTATACTGCGCTTTTCAAATCCATTGCACGATCCAAGATCTTATTTCAACCTAATGAACTTCGCCCCTTCAACCCATCGTTCGTTCGAACATCGCGGCTCTACAGCGATCGATCAACGTCGATGAACTCAATGCGAATCAGCGTAAAAGCCCTATTTGGTTTTCGGGTGGATGGATGTAACGATCCAACGACGGACCTGGCTCGGGCGTCGGCTCGGCCGAGGGCGTGCGGAGGTCCAAACTCGATCCGCTCTTGCAAAGCGCTTGTTTCAACATCCTGGTTGACATCTGAAAATAATTTCATTCATCGATATAATTTCAAAGTTCGTTGTTGAGAGAATTCCAATGACAAGACACTTTCAACGTTGAAACATCTACAGAAATTCACAATACGTAGAAGTTTATACAATTCAGGGCGTTTAAAACATTTGGTACATGAGTTACCTAAATATATTAAGTAACCTGTGGGTAATATGGCCAGTGTAGGTAACATGCTCTTTGGAGCGTTGTAAATCGCATCGTTACTTATCGCAGCGACACGATTCCCAGCGGATCTGGGTAAACTTTGGCTGAAGAGTAGTAGGTACTGCTGTTTTGAGATTCCAAACGCTGCAGAGGAGAAGCCACTCTTATTAAGATAAGTTTATCATGTTATTGACCACTGCTACGGTGTAAAAGAGTGTTGCTATTTTTGAATGCGATTTTAAAGTTTCCTAACACTGTCTTCAGATCAATTGCGCGCAGTGGACCTTTTTCATGTTATTTGGTTAGTCGTGTTACGTGAATACTGCGCAGAGTTCATGTCCTTTCGGGTCAATACAGACAGAGATGAAAGTTTAGTTAAAATACCGCTGGAACCTTAAAAAGCAACTCGATACTCAATTAAAGTTACGAGAGGTTAAAAAGAAGAACCGTACCGAGTGGATAAAGGTGTTCCTTTCACGACGTCCATTCTATCCAGCCCTGTCGGCGAATACTTTTTAAGCCCCAGAACGTATAGCTCGGAGACGAATACCTCCTGGATGTTCAGTTCTTTATTTTTTTCAACGTCAACCCCGATTGGTCAGTTCGAACCCTCCGCACATTGAGTGATATATCGGGGTTGAGAAACGGGTTGGGGACGTAACGAATGTCGAGAACAATTCGACACTTGGACTGCCGTAACGGATTAAATAAGTACAAAAGGGACGAGGAAATCGGAGGACGAGGGAAACCACCCGTTGTTCGCATGACGTGGTTATTCAGAGCATAGAAATGATGTGTTGATGCCGAGCGGGAACCTGATTGTTTCTGAAGTTTCTGTGGTGGATGGAGGTTCGCGATCAAGTTATACAGACAGTACGGGAGAATAAGCTTCCTCTCTTCTACTTCCAGAAGTTTTACCTCCACCAGAGTAGGAAATATTTATTATTTCCTTTGTTTAACCCTCTACAGCTATATCTGGCGTAGTAAAATTTGAGTACACTCCCCACCCATCTAACCTTCTACCACGTGATCATGTCAAGTTCAACGCCCACCGATCAGTTAATATTCGACAGGTAGCCGGTAAAGTCCTAAAAACGCGACTTGGCGTATTTCGTAAGCCAATCTGGTCACCATGTCCCGCCGCATCATCCTCTCCTTCTGAGTACATGTCGGTTCTACATGATCTCAGCGAAGAGCACGACGCTTCAACGATGATGTCTCAGACATTATTTGTGAACAGGATAACGTGATCTTCAGTGACCATCAATCCGATTCAAAAATTGATGGTGACGAACAGATTCCTCCAGAGGAAGTAGACAATTATGATCCCCAGGCGTTTCCGTTTTTGCACTGCTATGGTGCTAAACCAAATTTTAAACACTAATTCTTATGTGACTGACTTATACACCTTCATGACTGAGAGATTTTTTGAATTTTCTTTCTTTCTTAAAAATAAACGGCTGTACAAATTTATTGAAATTACTCCCTCCGTAATAATTGTTACGAGAGAAACATCTGGGCTGGGAATCTTCCAAGAAAGTGAATACAGTTGGAGAATGCACTAAGGTTCGAAATCGAACAGTCGGGGACGCAAAAAGAGGGTAGCGTCGATCTGTACGATGTGTACGCCAATCTGGCCTAAGTGTGACGCCCAGACTACCTGGCCATGGAGGGTTAAATTCCGTGCACAAACCATCTATCATGCAAGCTGTAGTTTCTCTACCGGTTTCAAAAAAATTTTACGTCATTAGCTGCGACATCCTGAGGCTCGAACAGGATTAGTTGATAACTTATCACGCAGGAACAATTCAGTTCTATTCGGTTTAGGTATTATTATGGTACGAGCGGGTTTGTTCTATAACGGTTGAGTATTATGACTGCCTCTCTCTAACTTTGTCATGGATTAAACAGGGTAAATACGTTTAAAACCACCCTCTATATTCCTCTCTGGATTTAATACGGGAAGTAATGAGGGACTAAGCTCGAAATAAGCCATAAAAGTGAAAATAAACATGAAATATTGCGATTCTGATCAGTTTATGGATTGATCTACGTATTCGTCGGTACACATTATTTTTCTTAAACTTCAACACCGGTGCTTATTAGGTATCGATCCGTAAAATTAGGTATAGTTTAGTAAAATTCAGTGAGGTGGAAAGGTGGGGGAAGGGGGGTGTTACCTCGAAGCTGGAATTCGATCTAAAACCTTGAGCTAGTAATGAGGACGAGTTGAAATTTTCGGACTTTCTTCAGTGTTTCGCTATCACTCCTAAAGTACTGCAGGAGGGGGGTCAATCGTCGCAGAATTTAATACCCTTTAGTTTGTCTCTTGGTATGTATTCGCTTGGATGCGTTGTTTAGAAGAAGTTAAACTCAACCACTTGAGGGTTACGAAGTCAGATTACTCGTTTTCAAGACTATCTTAAGGATTTAGAACGATTTTCAACTTTCCCCAGGTCACTTTGAAGTCCTTTCTTTATATTACTGGACTATTAGTAGGTACTAGATGAGATAAAAAAAATTTGTTATCTCATGTAGTACCTACCTATTGCATAATATTTAATATTATGTAATACAATGTGAGTCACTATGAGTTGATACGAATGGTGTAGTCTTCAAAAGGAAATTCGCTCTTTTTATAACCTGGCTTTCTGAGTGACGTCGCTATTGATTCAGGGGGTGATGTTTTACGTCACTGATGTGCGCGGTAGGTGGTGACGTAATCACCATACAGGCCCACCTTAGTCGGAGGGGATAAGATCGTCTTTTTGTACTTCCTACTTTTCCTATACATGTTTCTGACGGCTTCTATTCTACCGGTCGTTGACAGGCGTACTACAACGACTCCGGATTTGGAATTACGTCAACTCCGGAGTTGAATAAGTGTGACGTAATAATATGGAAGTCGCTTGTTGGAAACGTGTTGTCACGAGATGGAAACGTTTCGTTACGAAACTTTTTCATGTTAAGCGCACGAATGCTGTATAATAATATGTATAATAATCACAATATACATATTATGATTATTATTATGGTTAGACACATTATCATAATATTATTATGATTCCTATAATCATGAGAATGGTCGTTTATCTGAGGTTCTTACGTGAACATTTGACTACAATTTACCTACAAAACTGTATTTCAGCATCCTAAAACAACTTCGGGCTCTCGCACCTCCAGCAATAAGGCAACTTCCCCCACAGCATCGATCGGTTTACCACAGCAAACAGTATCGCCTTAGACGCCCTTTCGTTAATGTTTTGCACCTCAAGTGGAAATCACTATGAAGTTTACCCCGTGAGCAGATGAGAGGATTAGTACAGCTTCTAGCCGGACAACCCCTCAACTAATCGCGAAGCCCCCTCTATCGAAAGGAAACTTATAATTAACCCTACACGCCTTTCAATGTCAGAACCAGGTTTACTATCACTTGTCTGCATAGTTAACCGACAATATAATGAACTTCAACATCAACTTTGAGGTGGAAATCCAAACCGGAGGTATAACGAGGATATCAATGAAACCGATCGACAAACCTTCAGAAACTTTTTAATGCCATATTATTATTATTTTTCAAACTTGATCAAACACCCAACATTAGTTTTATTGCGTGAATCAAATATGCCATGACCCAAAAGATGTACAAAACATCCTGAGGGTCCTTTGATTGATTGAGTTTACCACAACATGTTTAGGTTCGATCTCTGCGAATTCCAAACATTATTGTATTCATATTAGTTTCAAACTAAAATCCGTCTATTGTTCCCCATAATTATCCAAACTTAAAGTTTGTATATTTACCTGTACAAAATTCTTGGCGAAATTTGAGATTTTCAGAATAATGGTGCTTATTAATCCGTCTGGAATGACGTACACATTTAAGAATATAACTTTTGACTTGCTAATTTAAAGCTAATTTCGATGCTATTCACTCTATGAAGCTATAATTTGGTATGCATCCTCCTTAGGACTTGAATTTAAGCAGAATAGGCCTTGGTTCATCTTTTATCGTTATTTTGTTTTACTTGAGACACAAAACACATGTTTAACAGCGAGAAAATGAGAATTAGAATCCATCTAGCGATGTATCTGCATGTAGTGTAGATACTCAGCATCAGTTCCTTTTTCAGAGAATTTTCAAAGAAATAACTGGTTTTATGTAAAATGTCTCCAATTTACTGGTTTTCTAACAAATTTTGTCTCCATGTATAACACCTCACCATAACACCTCAGTTTATTCATTTTCCAACATTGAACACGATGGTATGTCAGAAGTGCGATACCTCATTTCGTTATCAGATTAGAGTAGATGAACCGTGAGGAACAACCACAAGCAACAAGTACGTTTCTTCACCGTAAACAAACCTTACAAATGAGGTGCCACTTGTCGGACTGTTTCAGTTTTGGAATTTATGGGTAATCCCCCCCCCCCCACCCCTCAAAACTTATACATCCTATAATTTTTGATATCTTTTGGCAGTGATTTCATGATTGTCTCCATGGAACGGATTTCGGTATGAAAATTTTTCGGAAATTCGAGTTTAAAAGTGTTGGACCGAAAACCATAGCTTCCTTTTCATAGAAAATTCGCTAATAGTCATTAGGTGGGTAGTAACGCGACACCGCTTGAACGTGATTTCACATGGATATGTCTTAAGGCTAGAAGTCATTTTATAAATTTCTCAATTGGATGTAGTTTGTACGTATTCAGTGGCATCTAAAAGAAAATAGATAATAAGTTTCTGGCGAAGTGATCTCGATTCGCTGTGAAGAGTTGAAAGAGTACGGGTATCATAAAGTACTCGTTAATTAGGTATTATTTTTAAATCTTGGGATGGCATTCCTCTAAAATCCTTATTTTTGCTTTTACCTGAACTAGTTACAACTATCTTCATCACGGAGTTGTGCGTTGTCGTATATTTTTCCGTTCGACGCCTCAAAGCAATACAAGAAGTTCGTTAGTCGATGACTGTTGCTCTTGACAACTACGTCCCTCTGTCGCATCTCTCCCAAGTTATATCTGATGGAATGACGTTCAATTACCAGTGAGAAATCCCTTCTTATCTCTGAGCTCACCGCCTTCGGAGCAATTATTTGCTGAAACGTCAAAGGCCGCGGCCCCTCGTAAAACCCATGCTCTACGTAATTACTTGGCAAATGACCAATATCCGACGATAACTCTGTACTGGGTGGAACAAGCCCGGGGCAAATCCGCGTAAGAAAGCGTAAAACAGGATGTTTATTTGTACAGTATAATCCAGTGGTGAACATACAGGAGGATGTTCACCATGTACAGGATGCTTGTCCTGTATGTACACACTATTGTTAGATTTTGTTAAACCATAGTTGCCACTAGTCGTAAATTTTGTGGTATCCACTAGACTTCATTTTTTCTCTCTTTATTTGGCATTAGGTACTCCATGTATACAGCCGTACATAAGTCAAAGAATAAATACATAAACTCAAAACCCAATAGGCTTTCCGAGACGTCACACGAGAGACTTCGGGGATGTTGATGCACTGGTTTCCCTTCTGATGAATGGTTTGCTGAGTGTTCCCGTAACCGGGGAGGTTAGGCAATATGCCCACCCAGAAAGATATCCAGTCTGCATTCACAGACCTGACTATCCTCCAAGCGGTCGAACCAAAACTTCGGGAACCAGGGACACTCAGCAAACCAGCGGAACGCGCTCGTTCGATCAATTCTGGACCTACATGATTTTTCCTTTACAGGTAACCTAATAGTTAATATATTCTTTACATTGATGTTTATGTTTGATAAAAACTTATATATTTATCCGTAGATCAACAGGTTTTTGGAAGATAAAATCGAATGTTAGACCAAACTTGTTCTTGCCGATTGGCATTCAGCAATACCGAACTACACTGCGGTGCTGCAGTGTTCCATTAGTGCTTCCGCATTGCTGACAATTCGGGGACTCACTCTACCCAATTTTGTGCAGGTGCGCGTCGCTTACTCCGTGGTTTACTCTCAATCGGAATATCGAAATATCGAGCGTCTCATGAATTTAGATACATTTTCGTTAACAAAACCAAGGAGAACGAGGTGGTGGGGGATCAATTAGTTTGTACGTCACAGTTACTGCACTTTAGGATTGTGTGATAACTATATTTTAGACTTGGGTTTGGTTGTTCTGATAGCGATACTTATTGGGGCAGCATATAAAGGTCAGCATACTAACAGGGTACGGGTATCCCATTTGGTCGCCATATATTTGTAATATTTTTCAGTCTATCCGATGAAAAGGTTTATGCCGTAGCGCCCACTTATTTTTGATTCTTTTACATTGCACTGGTGGCGTCACTCACACCTGATGTCGCCTTCAAGTTGCTATTTTCCCATTCACAATTACAAGTAACATGGTCTATGAACTCGTTTTTTTTTTTTTTTTTTTTTTTCAGGACTTTTCAGCAATTCCACGCTTTGCAAGAGGCCCAACGAAGGGTTGAATAAGTCAACCTTCTCCGGGGATGACCAGCGTGCCCTACAACGGAAAATGCCATTGAACTCGAGTGGCAAACGCAAAACATTTTGGTTGATTCCCGAATCATCATACCTACTTCAGTATAAACCAATTTAGGGTATCATCATAACTAGCTAGTTCAGTATAAACCAATTAAGGGTGTACAGGGCCCATAGTGACCGCACCCATAACCGAGGCGACCACCCATCAATTCTCTCATGTCTCACCATTTCTTATTCAATTATATGGAAAATTCGAGGAAAAGCCTTACTTCTTCATTAATCTGTTGTCTAGATCAGTAGATATTAGATTAATTATTATTATGAATTACCTATGATCAAGTATCAATAATAGTGAAAATGTTTTATCGTTATAGTTAGTTATTAATAATTATGATTATTTTTAATAATTAACACGATATTGGAAAACAAAGTGCTGTTCGGACCAGCTGGGCCCGATAGGCTGCCGTATGATTCACCCTCATGTTGACGACGTTCTGCTCCAACTTAAGCCCTCATCGTGAACTAACGGCTGATTGTGCAACGAGGGTTCAAAGTTATGGAAAACACATCCTAATTTTTAGGTGATGTTTTTTGTTTTTATCTGTCAAGAATGAGGTTTACGTTTGTGGTTTTTTTTTTTTTTAAATTAATGGTATGGATTGAAGAGTTGACGCTTTGAGTTAACGGTTTGAAGTCGGTCGCGAGTGGTTGATCCTCTAAAAGCCGTTCAACCTCTTGAAACGATCCCTTGAGAGAATACAACTCTTTGTCAGGATACGGACAGCGAACAACGCGGCTAAGTAATTACCAACCCGCTCCTGTAGAGCCCTTCAGAATCCTCTTCGAATCGCCTAATAAAATGAAGGAATCAATCAGTCGCAGCAGTGAAAACTTTGAGGCACCGACAAAACGAGATAGAAATAGAACGAGGGCAAACGTGGTTAGACAATTGGTAGTAATTGAAAGCCGATTGTTGAATAGTTGAGTTGAAAGCAATCATTTTGTTCCTGTGGACAGCCGGACGGACTGGACTGGGCTGTGCTGATTTGGAATGACTTAGGAATACCTTTCACGAGGCCGAAATTCGACTCGAAATTGAAGAAATAACTCGAAAAAAGTAATTTTGATTCCACTGTTTAATAAGGGTGATCCATATGACTCTAGCAATTACCGAGCCGTATCGCAGTTATAGTAAATTGGGAAAATTATAATAGAAACATTGCGGATTACCTAGTGGAATAGCTTGAAGGGAGAGACAAAAAGAAAATCTTCTAAGCGAGAGACAAAAAGAAAATCCACAGATGATAGGGGAACAGATGAGGGGGCTGAATAGGCCTTTAAACGCAGAGAAAAAGGTCATGGGCATATATGACATATATGTATGTACTCGTATACGCACACATGGATTTAATTAAAGCTTTCGACACAATACCGCATGTGAGACTTGTAAAAGCCATCGAACAAACTGGTATTAGTAAAGGTTTGCAAGCTACCTCGAAGATAGGAATCTTTTCATAGGATGCAGTTTGTGAAGGTAGGGGAGGTTATCAGCGAGGAACGGTCTGGCGAATTTGGGATCCCACAAGGAACTTGTTTGGGGGTAGTATATTTTATATTATATCTGGACCAACTACTTGGGAAAGAATTGGGGGGGGGGGGGGGGGGAAATTGTGTCATTTGCTGACGACACTTAGCTTATAGTAAGTAAGTAAAGTAAAGTAAGCAACGATTTAAGGTTGAATTTCCGTCCGACTGCCGTTTTTAGGCGTCGCGGACGTCATCGGCTGTCCACCTAGGTGGATCAGAATTGTTCCGATGATTTCGCTTACAAAGCTAATCATTGCTTCGCCCCCTTGCCTTAGCTTATAGTTTCTGGTGATGACTGACAATCAGCAGTGTCAAACGCCAAGAGGAGCTTTTCAACTGTCATACGCTGCCTGAATTGATTTGGAATGAAACTCCATTTTGAGAAAACCTCAAGAAATTTCATGACTTTGGATACTAAGCGCATGTTTTATTTCACTTTAGTGTAGTCGGTTGTGATGTATGGGGTAATCGGTTAATAGAGACGCTGTTTGCAGTACAAATGCGTATAGTACGAATACTGCTCTAAAAGAGTATCAAGTACCCCACCGAAAACCTATTTAAAGATATTGAGCGAGCCGCCGTGATTAAAATTTTTAGGGACAAACTAGCCGGTAAGTGCCTCATGATATGCGGCACGGGCACTCGGGCGAGCGGGGACTGCCTCATAAAACCTCCATTTTGGTTAACAAAGTGCGGTCAACGAGCTTTCGACTACAGGGGTGCTTTGCTCTTTAATAGTCTCCCCAGGCAGTTACAAGGGATATCCAATATAAATGCCTTCAAAGTGAAATTAAAGGAACATTTTGTATAAATGTTCACAACAATAATTGTAATCTTTATACCTATATAATTATATAGTTGTAATGGATTTCCGTCCGGTTTTCGACCGTAGTATCTATATGTATCTATATAACAAATAACTAGTATCTATATAACAAAATATCTCACACTATATAATTATACATAACAAGTGAATAATGTACTAAGTAGTTAAAGTGACACATTATTTAGTTCACATTTATTTTTTTGTAGTGGGAAGAGCTTTAACGATAGGGCTCCTCCCCTTAGCACATGTTCAGCTTTCAGAGGAGGTACTATTTACAAATTCTAATTGTCTGCACTGTACTGTACATTTTCCTGAATAAATGAATTATATTCTAAAAAAAATTGAAAAAATAAAAATAAAAAATTGAGCTATTCATTTGGTAGTAATTGAATCTTTCACGACAAAATTCGATTATAAAACGGATAAAAAATTCGAAAAAGTAACTTTTGAATTGAATTAATACTTTCATTTGGTATAAATTGGTCCTTTCTTGAGACCAAGTTCCGACTTATTGGAATTTTTGTATTCTGCAAGGCCTTTGATTTTGTTAATCACAAAATATTTCCACCGCCCTATTCCAGACGCATCCGTATAATTGTACCTCCATTTCCTGTCCTCAGGCACCTATTGAGTTAGTAGAGCCGCCTCCCTCACCACCACCGCCGTTTTACCTCCTTAGTTCACCTCCTAATTTCGCTCACCTTGAACGAACCAATCATTTCGCTTGATACCCCCAGGGCTCTTGTGACTCGAGTCCCCGAACAATATTGAATTGTACTGGCTGTAATTCGGGATCCTTTCGACGCTCGAGACGGTGACTCTGAACGCCCCCACTTTATATTCCTAACACCAAACACATTATCGTTATTGGGTCCGATTTCGCCGTATGCTCCGTGTACATTTCGAGCGTATTTATTTGTCCAAGAGTTTGAGGCAATAATGAAGCGTTACTGAGAAAAATGAGGTTGGAAATCGAAAAAGCAGTTTGTTCATTTTGGTTCATTTTCGCTTCAATTTTCGCTTCAATTTTTTTGGAGATGATTGGCGAGCTGTAGTAGAGGAGTCCTCTAATTGGCGTGTGACGTGATGAGAGGGTGCAGTCCATCAACTGGCCTCTGTGTTGGATGTAGGTTGCGATGGTGTCGAATCAAAAGAAGTGTTTGCTGTGCTATTTGATCCAGTTACGTTGGAATCTTGGGGTCTCCGTCTCTTGAGTCGTCTTCTGAGGCTTGGTTCCTGTGGATGTTTACCAGGATGATTTTTGTGATGAGTCATAGTGTGGCGAAGGTTGTTATAATTGTGTTGGATGACATCTCCTACATAGGAAATGTTAAGGTCAGTAATACTGACCTTAACATTTCCTATTTAGGAGATGTCATCCAACACAATTATAACAACCTTCGCCACACTATGACTCATCACAAAAATACATACTATGTAGTGTACTGCCTCGCACATACCATGGTGCTGACGTGATTACCCGAAGCACCCTGTTCTGAGTCACTTGTATCTTATTTATGTGTGTAGTGCTACTACAGCACATGTGCTCCCAAGATCCCGCAAGCATAGGTCGAATGAGTGTTAGGTAAATCTGTCGTTTGTATGAGCGAGGTACAGAGGATCTGTGGTCCAGGAGGTGTCTGAGGGTTCAAATTCTGACTCGCACTTTGCCTACCAAGTATTTTATGTGGACTGCCCGAGTTAGACGTTGGTCCAGGTGTAGCCCGAGGTACCGGATAGTAACTTACAGGATGGTAGGATGTGTCCGTTGTGGTCTATTCTTGGTGTTTTTGCTGATGTTCGTGATGTAAACTTGAGCAACGCAGATTTGTTGGTGTTAATGTCCAATCTCTAGTGCTGTGTCCTGGTGTCTACCCTCTCCATGAAGTCTTGTAGGGGGATTCCCCATCTGTTCCTGAAAGAACGTCTACATCGTCAGCGAACTTCGCGTCAATTATTGAAGGGAAAATGAACCAAAATGAAAAAATGGTTTCCTTCTTCAATTTCCAACCCCATTCTTCTCAGTAACGCTTCATTATTGCCTCAAACTCTTGACTGTCCCTCTCGACTGGGAATCAAAAATCTACCTTTCGAGTGGATGTTGTTTCCATTTTCCATCGGAAATCTCAGCATCCTGACTTATATCAGCGATAGGCCGAAGCAGGTTCATCCGCCCTTTCCTCGGCCTTTTTTTTTGGTCTCCAGTCATCTCTAGGTCAAGTTGTTATACGTGCTCTATCAGAGGAACCGTTCGTGATCCTTTCCGAGGATAAAACTCCGATACGAGAGCAGGCCGGCGATCAAATGCTTGAAGGCTCTTCATTGGAAGCTTCTTCCAGTCCAGCCGCCCTGAGCTACATACCACTTATCTGGGGAGTTCAATTGTGTTGATGATATATATTTACTTCATGCTTTGGATACAATTAGGTAAGTACATAGCAATCGTTCGGTTTTACAATGGGATATTAAATATTTAATACATGTAATATATATACAGAATTATTTGCTTACAGATGTACGTTAAACCACTCATCATAGTTCGATTATTTAAAAATCACCAGTCATGCAGCATGGCTATAAGAGCGAATTTCTGAAGGAATAACTGATCTGGTGTCAAATGTGATGTTTGGAACACCTCATTCAAATATGGGCAATCTTAAACTTATTGGGTAATTTTAGGTATTAAGTATGAAGCCATTCGGTTAATTCGGTATGCATCAG
This sequence comes from Stenodema calcarata, assembly GCA_963920205.1. Taxonomy (NCBI): domain Eukaryota; kingdom Metazoa; phylum Arthropoda; class Insecta; order Hemiptera; family Miridae; genus Stenodema; species Stenodema calcarata. Next base: position 21,537,256 of record OY986058.1, read on the forward strand.
GTGTGGTGCTCTCTGACTGAAGATCGCTAGGTACTTACAATATTCTTCTTAATAGTTATAATTTATGGATTTTCATCGCTAAACACGAAGGTGAAGTCAGAATTGCGATATCTCATTCCGTTATAACTTATCGGATTAGAGCAGATGAACCGTGAAAGAACCACATCTCTTCATCTTCAAAGTGCTCCAACGGAAAAGCGGGGGTTCAGCGTAAATTTAAAAAAAAAATGAGTTATCACTTTTGAGGCTGTTTCATTTTGGGAATTTATGTGTAATTCACAACAAAAGAAAACAAAAAACAAAAGAGATGCCAAAGAAGGTGACTGCCGGTTGGGGGTTTGTGATGGCGCTGAACGTCGAAAATGGATACAGGCCGTTTTTGAGGGGCACTTTTTTTATAAAAGCTCTCCGTTTACACTTCAAATTTGTTATCCATATTTCCATATTGAAACACCCATGATCATGTTTTGGGAGTTCCTAGTCCATCACTACTATAAGCTATTTTTGCGTATTAAAGTAATAATAATAATAAAAACCCTTTATTGTACAAAACCCGATTGGCCCATTTAGAACACATGAATTACATGAAATATACATATAAATCGTGTCGTTTTTTTTACAACTATATGAACGGGTTTCAATATCCGAAGCCTAGTAAAATGAAAATTTCTGAAATAAATAAAGATACACACAAGTTAAACGTTAACATGAACGAAATGTATAAAAAGTGTACAAGACGAAGTCATCCATATCGTCCCACGTTGTCGGATTATTAACGGGAGATGGAATAAATTTGACGAACTCGGTTCTCGCTATAGCCGATATATTTTCAGTGGATTTCAATGTTAGAGCTCAACGCCAACGTGCTAACGAGTTCGCCGCCTCAATGATCTCGTTCTGATTGTACAGTACTCGACGATACACATCCTGAAGGAAATTTGTATGCTGTTTGTTTGAGACAATAATTTGAGATACTCGTGTATTGGGGGCCTTTTGTTGGGGGGGGGGGGTTATTTTATGTAGCAATATATTATACTTCGCGCGAGGCACCATTCCTAAAAGAATGCCCTCAGTACTGATGAAAAAAAATGAAAAAAATGAAAATACGATACGTTGTTTTCCTTGTAATGGCACATCTCTTGCCTTGAGAGAAGAATCGGCATTCAACGTCAAATTTCATTTCTATCAGTATAAGTAAATACAATTCGACTCGCGCACTTTTTTATGAGAATTTCCAAGAACTCAATGTGTATTTTTCGCACCAAAAAAAAAAAATAATAATAATAATCTGCAAATATTTCCAGAACGGTTTATTATTTTCTGTACATTTGGCATAGATCGATATTCTCTTCAAAACGGTCGATATTCTACTCGAAAACGACGGAAAAAGCGATATCTTCCGTTCATACTATGAAGCTGTATTTTGGTATTTTGCCTCCTTAGGACTCTAACTTGACGTTGCCTAGGCCCCGGATCAGCTGAGTGGCTCCTAAAGCTAATTTCTATGTAATTTGGTATGTAGCCTCCACAGTACTTACACTAGTAATAAACTTGCACAATAATAGGCCCAGGATCACCTGAGGGGCCCCTAAAGCTAACAGACATATCAATGATCAGATGTTTTTCCCACTAAGGAAGAAATTAATTTTCAATAAGTCCTGTAATTTAGTTTGAAAACGGTTTCACGTTTCACAACAGTTGTTCAAACCACGTGAACCCGTTTTTAAGCTAAATTGCAGGCATTATTGAGTTACAGACTCTCATGATTCGATAATGTAATTTTATTGAAATCAAGTTACCCACACGAGCTTCTATTAGACCCAAAAACGTTAAAAAAAATCATCGAAACAGTAAATCATACTGACTAAATTAAATACAGATAAGGTGATCGAAGTGGCAGTGTTGAAAACTAAATAAATCAACACAATTCAAATGAGCACATATGTTTCTCTCGAATAACATTATTTTCCATGAGCTGATGTGGATTATTAATTAATTATAGAATATTATTATATTAAGGAATACTACTCACCGACTACTGTTTCTCACATACAACAGTTCAACAGTTTCTAATTATGTTGATGGACGAAGGATGTTATTATGAGATGTCCTCGTATTTCATCTGGGATATGGAGCCTTTCCAATGTCAACCTGTTCGAAATTTATTCGCAAACAATACCGCGCGAAAGTCAACAAGTTGGAACGAGTGAGGAACGTGATATGTCCACAAAAGTTCGTTTCCTGATCAAGCAAAGTAAATTGAACTCGGAAAAACACCAAGTACGTACATAAAACTTAGAACCGGGGGAAATCGAAAGATATTATTCAGTAAGTAATTCCATCTCGAGGCCGATTCAACTCGACGGAAAAGTAAACGAATCGAACTAAGGAGAAACAAGAGAAGAAGTATTTTTTTTTTTTACTGGAGTAAGGAGTTGAATACCGAAGCTAAACTTTATTGTAATGGCACTGGAACCTTGTGAGCGAGCCGTCAACAGCTACTAGAAGCCAAACCCCGCATTGAGGTTTCATAGAGTCGCTATTAAAAGAGTATTCATTCAAAAGAAATCTGAGGGGGAAATTAATAATCAGAAGCCCACAAGTCTCCGATAGGTATTAATAGACGGCACTTGGAGATATGAGTATGCTTGAGGGTCCCTCACAATCGAACTGAGACGAAATTCACTATCCACTTGAACCAGTCAAATCTCAAATAACCCCGACAGGTAACTTGAGTGTCTATTTAGCTCTTCGTTCGTTAGACAACTCGTTGTATTCCTCAACAAATCAATTCAAATTCATTTCGTAAATCCAGGGGCGTAGCGTTAGGGGGAAGCGCAGGAAGCGGCGCTTACCCACAAGAAATGACGAATGTAGGTACAGTAGACCTTCGATTAACCAGAGTAATGGTGGGAAGAAGGGCCACGGATATGAAAAATCAGCCGCTGAGAAAAAAAGAGGCAGAAATGCATAATTAAATTAGAGAAACCATGTTTTAATAGATAGCCTAATTTAAGAGTAAAATTCATTTTTTGAATGTGTTTTTTTTTGCTGGAAAGCTAATTTAGTTTCCACTAGAAAACTAAGACTCTAGCTCATCATCCAAATTTAATTTCTTTAAACAAATAGGTATTATTTAAACATTTTTACAGAGAAGAAACCGAATGAATGTTGCATTGTCATCCATTCTCGACCCATGTTTAAAATTTCAAGACTCCAGCTAATCATCAAAATTTTATATGTTTAAACAAATAGGTATTGTTTAAACCTTTTTACAGACAAGAAATCGAGTGAATATTGCATTTTCATCCAGGTATGACTTATATTTAAAATTTCAAGTCATACAGGAAGTTGAAAACAAGCAGTGTAAATTATTATTAATTATTGTTAGTTATTAATAATGTTTTTGAATTATTTTTTAGTAATGATTATTATAATAATTAATTAAAATTACCTATTGATTATTAATTTTGATAATAATAATTAATAATTATTATTACTCGATATCTGAAAACCATGTGCTATTCGAATCAGCCGAGCCAATAATTTAAATTATTATTATAATTACTTGAAATAGATACGTGAGAGACCAGGGAAATCCTCTGGGGGTCTTCAGCAACATAAATACTTATAAGTGCCTCAATTCTTGTAATACTAAGGTTCAATTACTTCAAGACACCCAAAGTCTCACCAGCGTTTCACCAGCCTGGGAATCGAACCCAGGAATCCCCCATCAACGCACCAAAATTTGAATTTGAATTCCCATTACTGAACGTTCGGCAGTAATGCAAATTCAATTTCAAAATCAAAAATAATTTTATTGACATAAGGGTTTAAACATTGATGATTTTACAGTGTCTTAAGATATATAAGTATGAACAATATCGGCCTGCCGGCCTTAAATGTCCTTTGGTCTTAAGGCCTTTGGGAGAAATTGCAGCACGTCTACAAGCTGAATTTCGTCGAAAATGTAATTTCCGAATGACTTCCTCTTCACTTGAGATTTGACTGGCAGTTCTCGACCTTTTGAAAACTTCTCCAAACTCCGTTCTAAAACTGCTCGACGAAGAAAAAAAATTAAAGACAGTTTCCAAAGTTTCTTCGAGCTGATTGAAGTGCCGTGCGGATAATTTGATTGATCTCCGCGTTTCGCAGAACCGTCTTTATTAACGCTGAGAAATGAGGAAGTGCTTCATCCTAACTTTGATATTTTAAACAAACCTACAAAGCGTTTCCGAATTTCGCGGACAATTTTTAGATGATAAATCAAAAGGATGTCATCAATCAAACACTTTAACTTACTCCTAAAACCGCCGTCTGTGATTCTGTTTTTCATATCGAGAGTCTCACGGCAACTCCCCACATCGTCACTTTTGGCCACAATGAGTTTCACATACCATTCGAACCGTCTTTTCCCGGCGGATCGATCTAACTAAGTATAAGTTAGGTAAGACTGAATGTCACGATTTATTTTACTGAATTAGTCGGTAAAAATAGTCTTTGGCAGATGGTTTTTTGGCTCTGCTGAAAATTCGCCAAAATGACATTGTGGGGGAGTTGCCGCGAGACCCTCGATATGTACCTACTCAGAATTACAAAAGTTCACTTCGAGTAATTTTCCACGGTACAACCTGAGCTCCCAAGCAATATGAAAATACATGCGAAGAGACTCGCGTATTCGGATCTCTTCTCTCGCCCAAATTAATCGCCATTTCGATAATTCATCCGGCGAAATATCCGGTTTAACGAGGTCAGAAGTGGGTTCTGAAGGGATACAGCGGTAGTGAAAACCACCCTTTGTGAACTGTAATGACGGGGTTCAGCTTCAGTCTCCGGGAACCAACTTCTTCCGGATTAACCTTCAGAGACGGAAAAAGTAAATGAGAAAGTAAACCCCAGAAGGAAACTCGGGTTTGCGAGCGAGCAGACTCCGAAATCCGTGGGCTCTTTCACGTTCGTTCGAGACTTGCTTTGATACCATTTCGCCGTTTTGATTATCAAATTTTTCGGTTAAAGAAGGTCTGCAATCGAACTCGAGAAGAATTGCACTGTTATCATAAATCGATAGGTAATATAGAGATTTCCAGACCTTTTAATTTGAATGTCTTGAATTACCTCTACAACATTCTCCTCAGATTTTTGTGAGCTTCTTTTGGATGTTATCCAGTTTTATTGTGCCTTCCAAGTAAAGAAGAAATTACGAATCCCTAAGTCCTGACGATCCTGGTGAGGGCAAGAGCTCTTTGTTTGATACCAGAACGTATTACTCAGTGGTGGATACAAGGGGGGCGACAGCGGGCCATGACACAACCCCGAGAGCCGAAAATGGGCAATATTAAAGTAGGCAATATTAAAGTACCTAGTTGTCTTGTAGGAGTAGCCCAGCCTTATTCCCCACTGGCCGCCAACTTTTGGGCAGGATATCTCGATTTTCAAGATATAGAATGATCATTATCAGGAAAATCATAAGTAAGTAAGTAAGCAACCATTTCAGGTTGGATTTCCGTCCGACTGCCGTTTTTAGGCGTCGCGGACGTCATCGGCTGTCCACCTAGGTGGAATCATAATATGGGTCCCATAATAAGGGATACCAAAACTGGCCATAAATGGTACCGACAGGTCCAGACAAGTCGGTCGTCAGCCAGATCATGGACGCAAATAGACTCCAGGAGCGTTCACTAGATTCATACACTGCGAAATAGTCAGTGCTGATGACATCTTCCCGCAGAAGACGCTCGAAACCAAATTAAAATCTTCAAAAATCTTTAAAATACAAACGCGTACAGATCACAAGTGATAATAAAGATCAATACAGTCAATAGGTATGTGTTATTCAGAGTCATACGCCTTGGGTATTATGAACGAGGGTAGTCATAAACTGTTACCTGCTTCAAATTTCCGAGTTGCTTCCCTTCTGAGAGCCGTTGTGTTGAGAAGGGCAGTAGGTTGGTTCGTAGGTTCCTCCCGTATTCCGCCGGCGATCGTTATCGTGGTTTTAATGATAATGAACTCGCATTAACGTCATCTACGAGATTTCAGCCAGTGAGAAGTTAATATTGCTTTCATTACTCAAATCAATCTCCCCCCGTTTTTTGAAAAAGGGTTGGAAATTCGCTGTAGGGCGTGATATACTTCCACATCACGTAAGAAAGAGGCTGACCTTAAATAAACTAATTCTTTATTTGATTCTTTATCATCATTTTTTCCAGGCAAGATAAGTAAGTATTTCTTAACTGTATTTCCAACTTATCGATGACATCAGCTGACCATCAACCACCACCCAGTGAATGATAGATTGGAATCGCAAATTTCGGAGGTAAACATAACAATTTTTGGTCACTGGTATCAAGAGTTCATGCCTTAATCGATATTCCATGTTACAAATTTGAACCTAATAACAATAATTGTTATTTGGTAATTATTACCTACTTCCAGGTGCTAAGAAGTTAGCATGCGAGAGAAACCCCCCCCCCCCCCGCCCAAAAAAACATTCTATTAAACTCGAGCATATTGCATTTCAACTTATGGGCTTTTACCAGCTCTTGAAATTGCTCTTGCAATGGTTCAATTGCATGAAATTACATGAGTTTTTACCAGCCTCTGATGGATAAAAGAACCAGAGGAAGAATGAAATAAGTGGCCTAGTGACGTAACTCAGTGTTTCGAACAAAGCAGACTAGTTATATCAATAATTGATATAACTAATGTAAGACTGTAAGATATTGTTTATTGTAACATTGATAGTGAATATTGTTCTTTAGTTAAAATATTTATCAAAATACTTTATAAAACTTGATAATTACAGAATGAATGGAATATCGAATCTTTTGGAACATCAGTCCTCCTGATGACGTGTCTCATCCATGACGATTGTCAAGGAGCGAGTACCAACTGATCGTACTGTACTGGCACTCCTCACATTTATATGAATATAAATGAATTATATGAATATAAAACTGAATTCAGTTTTCAGCCTATCATTAAGCAATTTGATAAACAAAAATTTTAATAATAATTTTAATTAGGTATTACTAGTGTTCAACTTAAAGAAAAATGGGATTTTGATCAATTTTAACGCGAGAGTCCTAAACCACGTATTACGGTTTAAAGGTATTAAGGTTTTAATACATTTTGGTGGTAAAAATCACCAAATACGGAAACTTGAGAGTTTGATGGTTACACATCATATGAGAAAGCATTGTTTAGGGTTCTTTCACATGTGTATTGACTCAATACTAGTGAGGTTTTTACGCTCTCCTGAAAAGTTTAGAAAATAAAGTCACTTGGTATCTTTCATTTCAAGGGTGACGGAATATGCTAATCAAATATTTAGTATGAGAATAAATATAGGGTTTGTATGCGGTTGATGCGGATATCTCAATTAAAGTCTCGTTCGATACCTAAAGATACTTTTTCCCTGTCAAGCCGTCTCCAATTCGGGACGGAATCATCAACGGGCCGTTGACTTCGTAATAATCACTCATCCCCTCTGTCCGCCTCGGATCGCGTGACAAACGAGCTCCGTCAGTCGGTTTTATCCAACCGAGCCATCGGGATCGGCCATCAAAAACGTGGCTGTTGGCTCGGTAGAAGCGAAAAGGGCCCTTCGAATCCACTTTACACCCTCGGTCATCCCTATTACGCCCTGCTGTGCCTTGATCTTTTCAGTATTTCGTTTTTCCCTCGTCCTATCGAAGGAATGTGAACAGGGAGCACAATATAAGCTGTGCCGACGCTACCTACCCCGTTCTGACCCCAAACGGCTACCGGCAATGAGACCTGTACAGTGAATAGGACTAATAGTTACTCCAGATGTGCAATCCGAATTTTATTTTATTTTATTTTTTTAAGGTCGTACCACCGGCCAAGGATCGATTCTACAACTAATTTCTGATGAAAAGTGTCCTATAACAAATTTTATTTTATGCCGGTTGAAATCCAACTCTTGTAACATCTAAGATTTTTTTCTTGTTTCCGAACTTAAGTCACTAAAACGGCCATAAGCCCCGCGTTTTTCAGTCAACATTCAAAGGTGATTATACAGTTTGAAAGAGCAAATACAGTTCGGGGAGGACGGGGGAAGGAGGTGGTCCCCCCCCCCCCCAATCCTTACGGACAATGAATATTACGATATATTACTACTAACACCTTCCGACTATTCATTGGCCGCCAGGATTCCCACTATTCATCCAATATGCACTGCTCTGTAGGACCCCCCCATCCAGTTGAACCTCTTGAAATTTCGTTATGTGCCAGAGCTCTCGTTATGTGCCAGAGTTTCCGTTATATGCCAAAGTTGCCGTTATGTGCCAGAGTTAACCGTTATGTGCTTGAGCATACGTTAGGCTGTTATACACGAGCGGGTTTTTCTGACAGGCCCGGACCGCGGGCCAGAACCGCGGGTTTTGCTGAAGGGCGAGGACAACATCGGTCCAATTTATTACTCAATTTTGAAAAAATTACTTGTTCTTCACAGGACACAGGTTCTTCAGGAATAAAAATTTGCACAACAAATCCGTCATACCCATCGAAACGCTAAGTTCGTAGATCATCCGTTCACAAACTAGAGCACATCATAAAGACGTTTTACATAAAACCAATTATTTCTTCGAAACTTCGCTCTTATAGTCATGCTGCATGACTGGGGATTTTTTTTCTCTCATACAGGTTTATCATTATGAATTTGAACGTTTTCATTAGGAATTTTCCCTCCCCCACTCACGATAAACCAGTGAAAGTTTCAATTCCCTCCATTATTTCCTCCATCCGCATCCTCTCCATTCAACGCGGCTTTTGGTAAAGGAAATTATACGCTGAAAGATTGTTTAGCATTCGTACATAAGTTAAAACCTTCCGCACTCCCAAAGAGAAATTTCGGAGGTCCCGGAGCTCTTTCACTTGACAAAAACACACCAGAAAGGGCTTCGTGATTAATTATTTAAGCGAATTTCTCTCCCAGGTGGAAAAGGGGCTTTGTCTATTCTGCCGTGAACCTTTTGAGTGAGGGGGATTGTGTTCGACTACTCCATTTCGACATTTTTGTTGAGAAGGGAAGACCTGAATTGGAGTGGTGTTGTGCGAGAAAACTCATAATACGGTAGCTACATCGTGTTCTGTATAATATACAATCATACACTCAGAGGATTGCTGGTATAATTTCGGATTGCATCGCGATTCTTTCATGTTTACTTTCTCAAACTTAACATAACACTTAGTTGTAAATATATGTAGATTTGTTGAGAACTACGAGTGTATAGCGGTCGATGCACTCATCTCACGATAGATTGGAATATGTCAACCAGGTGAATGGTCAGGGGACGATTATCAAGCGAATTTCATTCGGTCGGAACTTAAGTTAAGTCAGTTAATTCAAGACTGCAGTTGAGTATCGCTCAAAACCTCGAGCAGTGAACCAGCTGAACTGTAACAAGTGCGTAACAGCAGCTTTTCTTAACTTTCAGCAAAAATCTCTCGCCTTTTGCTTACATGCACCACTGATTTGTTGGCAAATAATCGTCCTTTCAGCAGATGCTTCGTGTGAATGCTCATCGTTCAAGTGCACTATAGTGCACGATATATCGTATTCGAAGGACCGAAGGAATTGACGGGCGATGTGCATCTATCGGAGGAACACTCAGCTAAACTCGTTACCAAGCCTCTCAACTATGAAGAGGTCCCAGGACTTGTTTGTACAGGATGAGCTTGTTGTAGATAGACATTGTTGACCGCCTACCCATAAGCCAGTACATTTTTCTGAATTTTACTGTGAGCTCAGTTTTTTTCTTCTTTACATGCTTTTTCCATCTCAGTTTGGCATCAAACGTAGTTTCAAGATATTTTGCTCCGTTAGCATGTGGGATTGCCTGGCCACTGAGGTACGCAGGCACATAGTTGCATTGCCTTATTAGTGAAGTCAACGTGCACTGATTTCGCCTCATTTAGTCTGATTCTCCATTTGGTTGTCCAGGTGTGAATGCGAGAGATGGATCGGTTTAGTTTATTTACTGACTCGTTATTGGTTTCACCGGTTGCCAGGACTGCAATATCATCTGCACAAGTGGCAGTTGTGTGTTCTCTTCAATTTCTGGCAAGTCGTTGGTATATAGCAGGTAAATTAGGGGTAGCATTTTATGAAGCTTATAAACTAGCCCTGCATGTCACACTTTGTCGAATGCCTGGGTGACATCCAGAAAAACGGCGGATCAGACTTTTCTTTTTCCAGCCCTCTCTCGATTATGCTTGTTATTCTGTGGACCTGATCAATAGTTGAGTGTTGTTTTCTGAAACCATACTGATGTTTCGTTCTTCTATGATCTTTAGGAGTCTCTTATTTATGAGCTTTTCGAACAATTTGGAGAGGACTGGCAGCAGTGAAATGGGCCAATAGGATGTATGTTGTTCTGCTGGTTTTCCAGGCTTTTGTATCATGATAACTTCGCCTATTTTCCACAACTGTGGTACATAGCGTAGATTGATGTATGCATTCATGATCTTTGTAATCTTGACAATGGTTTTGCGCGGGAGGTGTTTCAAGATTTGTCCTGTTATGCAGTCGTAGCCTGGCGCTTTTTTGGGGTTGATCTCATTTTGGGTTGTTTTAGTTTCAAGTTACTCGGTAGACATTTTTAATGCGAATCGTGAGTTCAACGTCAATACGAGAGATTCAGCTCGTGATTGCCAACATTCGTGCCACACAGACGTCTGGTACGGATGCCGTCGAAAGTGATGAAGATTCCCAGACGAAATCCCAAAGACGTGTTTCTCGTTTTCAACGACCCCCCGACCTGTAACTGCCTTGTTATAACCTACGGTGCCCCGAGATTCAAAACTAAGCCAGTTAATGGGTTCAGCAGCTCGGTTCATTTACCCGGAGCTTCTCTCTCTTTGAAATCAACGCTCGAAGCATTGGGGAAGCAATTAGAAACCGGCGCAAGACGGGATTTCAAACAAAAGATTCTAAGCCTAACGATGATGGACCTTCTCAACATTTCACTCGCACCTTGCTCTGCTGCCTCCAGCTTCGCTTTTAATCCGTGTCTCAATCCTCTAGGATTTCTCTAGCACATGACAAGAGTCGCACATTTGTTTCAAATACGTTCAGATTCTGTCTGATAGAATAATACTCCCCATTGAAAATGCCAATATAGATGATCAATTTATTCACCAGTGTAAAAATCATTCTGACGTAAGATGATCATGCGCTCTCAGGGCTCTTGCCGGCCTAAACGATTCTAGGTCTACAAAAGTGAACATCCCAGATGGACCGGCTGCGAAAATCTTTACCACGCAGAGCAACTGCCACGGCTACCAGGTGCATTAGGTGCGAATGACGGCAGCTGACGGTTGCGTCTATATTGCATGAAAAAACATCCTTCCCCCGTCAAACTTTCCAGGATCTCGCGGCTTTATTTATTCATTTTATTTTTTTCTAATGATTCCGCCCGACAACGAAAAACACGGTTACGCACGTAGAACCACCTTCGATAGCAGTGGATATGACGTATCTGCAATACATCCGACATATCCGTGACGCCGATGGACCTTGTATGTTCAAATGCGATTTTATCGAAGGTGTCGTTGGCAGATGATGGGTTTGGGAACGTTAGTTTCCTGGTGGTAATTATCCTTGCATAATTTCCGCTTAGTGTGAATGGATATACTCCTGAGGACAAGGGAAACCCGTCTTTATTATTAAAATGAACTGTTACCGGGAAACTACATTTATACATTAAGTGATTCATCATATTCAGATTCTTCTGAAGAACAAGCTATAGTTGTAGCAGTCATGCTCACCGAACCTGATAGTAGGAAGTGGGTTCATGAGCATCACAAGAAGGGGGATGAACTTGAAAGTTCAAAACAATTTTTGAGGACCTCAAAAAGATGCCCAAAAAATGTACTTATATGTAAGTACTACAGAATGAGCTACCAAAGATTTGAGGGACCGTTAGGTATGGTGGAACCACACATTACGGAGTTGGATAATACTCGTAGTTCCCGTATATCAAGTCCACGAGAAATACTAGCTGCGAGAGATCAAACAGCACTCCGTATTTTTGGTTTGTCATCCTCGATAATAAACCTTTGGAATCGCCCAAGAAAATAATTACTCCTCCTCAAAATTTAATGGTTTACATTTCAATATACGTAGATTCCAAAACGCGAATTTAAAAAAAGTATTGTGCTACAATTAGGAAATTTAGTTTACGGGTACGGACCAGGCCTAGATCCTTGAAACTTTTCATAACCCAATGGGAAAGGGTTTCAGTGAATGTTCGATATCAAATTACGTAGTCGAGACCTCTTTGCCTGTATTTTCTTCTTCCTCAACCCCGGATTCTTCGCTATACATCGTCTTCAAAGAGCTGGATACATAAATAGAGCAGACACATTCGCCTTATAGCCTCGCCGTTCGATACACCTTTTCCTATCGTGTCTCGGGTATATGTATATTTTTTATGAAACCAATAACTCGACAGGGTTTTTGCGAGGGTTGATGCTTGAATCAAAGATTACCCTCAAGGAAACGTGCTTCTATTTTTTTTTTTCATTAATTTATGAACCCTTTCATGTCACCAAATTGTGTACGATGTGAACTATATTCAACCTACCGCATCTCAATCTAGACGGAAGGTTTTGAGGAAAATATCCACACTCACCTGAAAGACAAATTTTTTACTACTTGTTGCAGAGAGCACAGCAATCGGTGTTGAATATTTCACAGATTCTACAATTGAATAATTTACCGGGTACAAACTAAAAAACCTATTTTTCTACAACCTGCAGATCATCACACTTTGTTCTGATTTGATGTTTATAAATACAATTGTTTAGTTTGAAATGAAAAAAACTATGCAAATTCTTGACCCAACGGTTTATTATCTTCTTTGTGAAGATCACCCTTCTGTCAAGATCACTAAATGCCAACAACGTGAAGATTCACAGTCAACAGCTTTTTATTTTGCCTGCTAAAGCCTATTTATAAACTTCAAATTTGTAGGCTTTTTATAGGCTTTAGCAGGAAAAATAAAAAGGCTGTTGACTGCGAATCTTCACGTTGTTGGTTATTCTTTGTTTCCTTTTTTCGTATTAGGAATCATATTGAGCTCTGGTATGTGCTTCTGTGGTATTTTAGCCAGGACATAGGTATAAACTAATTCTACCGCTGTCAAAACCAAAATACGACGACGTCCAATACTTGAAGCATTTCTGTAGTTCATCAGCTCAAGCTTATTTCGCCATCCTCAGAAAAATTCAGGGCTTGAAATTTCATTTGCTTTACAAAAATAGTTTGGTTCACTCTTTCAATACCTTAAAACCTATTGTGATAATAAATCGTCGTTTTGAGTTTTTAATCACGTTTTATTTCTGCTATAGTATGACATACTTACATTGTAAGATAACTTGGTTCAGACCCGAATAGCACATAGATAGGAGGAACCTTGTGTAAATTAATAATTACATAAATTAATTATTAATTTATTGCTATTTTCAATTTCAATTAAATTGGCTCCTGTGAAGAATGCACGCAATTTCCGAGGGGAAATTGGCTATTCTGCACATTTGGGAAAATGGGTTTTCCCCCGTAGTCTTCAAATGTATTCCAGCCCGGTACAAGGGAATAGGACAACGTAGTAGGTGAAACTAAATCCCTTGTACATTCACATGCAAGCAAAAGCTGACATTGTAAACCTTCTGTTACTCATTTCATAAGAAAAGCTCATCCAATTTCGCGTCGCCGGAGAGAACATTTCGCTCTATTTATTCCACTGATTTATTTGAAAAACAGGGAAGCTCCCTCCGTCCAAAGTAACTCTATCGGCGGCAAACAGGCTACAAGGGCGAAACATAAATTACGCCCGTTTATGAAAAGGAATATACGAACAGCGGTGCAGTGTGTTTCTTTCCATTTCACACTGCTCTCGAACACGGGCGCAGTCATGTCGGGTCAATGTAACATTGAATGTGGGAAATCGAATACCTTCAAGGTCCCCCCACTCCTGGCAGTTTCCGCTCAGGCGGTGCCGCAAGATGAAAACCTCATTAAAAAATGTTACCTAGGGGTCTTTGGAATGGGTATTTGGTTTTAAACGACGCTCAGTCTCACCATGGAAACGCCCGTTTCAAGGCTCTTATTTTCGCCGGTTGACAAGTTTCCGACAAAGTAATACGTTTTGTCGTTCCGTTTAAGACCACGGCAACCTTTTGAAGGGCGTTACGGCGGACTCGCTAGGAGCGAGTCAATTGCGAGAGTGAGTAAATGAAGGGTGCGGTTTGAAATTAAATAACAGAAAGATTTGTAATGTTGAATGGAACTTGATAATTATGACTTCAACGAATATCAAAAGCGTTGGATGGGTTGCGGAAGGGTTGGATGGCAGGTGATGTAGAAATTACAACTCCAACTTCAGTTCTGAAATGTATTCTGTCTTGGAATATGGCATCCAATAGAAACCTTGTACCTAGATTTTGGCCATTTTTTCGTCTCCCGTGTTGTGAATTATACGCCTCGTTACAAAACGGCCTAGGTATGTCAATAGTGTGAGATTCAACCTATTCAGCTATAACACTGAAGGAGGCTTTTCAAACAATTTTAGCTTGTGTAGTATGGTCAACGGCCTTCTTGCCATGGCGCCAAGGAGAAACTTCGAAATGGGTACGGTGCTCGTGAATAAAATAAAATATAAATTGATTAGGTATTTATCAATAAATTAATACATTTTTTTATTTTTTCTAGTGACAAAATTATAAATTAATAAATTAAGCAAGAGTAAAGAAGAGGCTGTAGCCGTGATTACTGAAAGATATGAAGGTATGATAGGGTGAAGATATGATAGGTTTTGAAGTTATGTAACTCTGCTACTTTAGGCCTGGCGACTTGAAACTTCCAGGGCTTTTAGCGAATTTTCGAAGAAAAGGAAGAAGGTTCTCGGTCCAAAATGTTTAAAACTCGAATTTCCGAAACATTTTCATACCGAAATCCGTTCCAGACCATCCTAGATTCACTGCCAAAAGACACCAAAAATACTATGTTGGTACATAGGCTTAGGATTTTTTTGTCTAAATTTTTTTTTAGTTTGAGATAATGGATTAAATATTTTAAATATTTTAATGTCTGAAGCTGAAACGAAGTTTTGTGCAACATTTCAAATCAATTGGTGAAATTGGAGAGGCTGTAGCCTTGACCGTGTGAAGGAGAACATAACCCCACACTCATGCTGCATGGCTATAGGAGCAAATTTTTGAAGAAATAACTGGTTTCATGCAAAATGTCTCCATTTTACTGGTTCCATAACAAATTTTGTCTCATGTTTTTGCTCATTGGGTGGGGGGGGGGGCACTACCTCGTTCCTAGATATCCAAATTTAAAACCACGATTCCGTTTTATACATGCAGAGGAATACGTCAAACAAAATTTCTTAAATATAACCATTATTCGTATGTCCTAAACAATTTTTCGTGGATACTGATAGTTGATTAAAACCTTACATAGGTCCTTTTGCAGTGAGTTAAACAAAACACGATAGAACATTGTTTTAGAATGGCTGGTTTCTGATCACCATAAACCTCTTTATAAGAGACTCGGGACAAGGAAATCTGGCTATAAGTGAAAACCGGGGTGAGGAAAAACCTCTCTATAAGAGACTTTTATTCCATCGTCTTGTGTGTCTCTGATAATGTAAGAATGCCAGAGAGTGCTACAAGTCGTATAGTGCGTTATAAAACCCAACAAACTCTTAACGTTTCATTAATAATAACAACAATAAAAAAGTTCTTATACTGTTGTTAAGAAATAAAAACATAGTTCGAAAGCAGGGTGATTGAGTTTTAATAATTTCATTTAACGAGCTCAGCGAGGACCTAATTCATGTTTGAGAGCTTCTCGTTATGGAAGGATTACTCGGATGTATGTTTTTAGTAATAGACGACGTGATGAACCAAACCTTCTCAGAGAGGAAAATACGAGCCACCGTATCTCTGTAAGTCCATAAATGGTTCTACTCTTCAACTCTAGAGATTCAGAGATTTAGACATAGCGATCAGGGGGTTATATTGCCACTCGGTTCATTGTAATGGACGGGAGTAAAGCTCTTTTGAATTTGTGTTTCTATAGAAGAAAACGAGATTTGAAAATGAAAGAATGTTGATTTGAAATACCTTGAATTTGACTGGGAAATGCTATATAATGAAAAGTCAGTTTGAAAAAGAAATACCTCTTGTAAGTTAGATTTCTGGGTCAGAGAGAAAATTCAATAAACAAAATACAAAACTGTTTCTGGCGAGAAACGTATTATATTCACCGAAATAATGCCTGACTAGAAGGATTGGTAGGACCAATGTTCACCATTCGACTCAGTAAACTGCAAGAAACCTGCTCATAAAAGAGACGAAAATCGTACGGGGCCGACCCCTTGAGGTTCCAATAATGATTTAATCCATGATTATTCCATGATTTAATTCTACACAAGAGACAGTGGTTATGTGGTGTTAGGCTCCACCATAATTATTGTGATGGCTGATATCAATTGTATCATCATGAACGTTAGGCTATCGTAAAACTAATAAAATAATATGTTATCTATAATATAAAAATGGATCGCAAAATGTGTTGGTAAGCGCATAACTCAACAACGCCTGGACCAATTTGGCCAATTCTTTTTTTTAAATGTTCGTTGAACTTCAAGGATGGTTTTTACGGCGAGAAAAAATCGAATAATTGCCGGAAAAACCATAAAAACAGCCCTGTTCTTTTTCCCATACTAATGTTTTCTAACTAAAACGTAGTCAAGCACTAACTGTTGTCTAAGCAACGAGGATTGCCACATGCACACATTTTGATTTGGTGCGTTGAAAAGATGAGGCCAAATGAAGTTGATGCAGTGATATCAGCTGAAATCCCTAACGAAGGTACAAGTAGATCCTGGATTGCATGAGGTAGTTATCAAAAACATGATACATGGTCCCTGTGGAACTCTTAATCAAAATTCACCGTGTTCAAAACGATATCCACGGACATTAATATCGGAAACAATTAACTGGTAATGACGGTTATCCATTGTATACAATATGTAAATAGATATAGTGAGCAATCTAACGATTATCTATTTCTGTTGTAGATGCAAACAGATCTCCTTCAATATATTATTTTGAAGAAGGTGGTTCCCAGGTTCAACAATCACCTGTCTTATTCTTTTGTTGTGTTCCACAAATTGCTTTCAAAAATATATCTTCACATAGTTCACTGCACTAAAAAAAAACTCTCATTCATTTACTACAGGTTATGGAGCTCAGCTTCGCTTCCTAAGTTTCAAAAATAGGTACAACCATTTGAGAAGTGCCTAACAATAATCAAGCATGGGTGAGAGATTCAATATTGACAAACTCACACGAGAAAATTATGATTCGTGGAGAATTCATATGGAAGCATTACTCACAAAATCAGACGGAATACTGCATGTGAATGGAACTATAAAACGGCCCATTGTAGATCCGGCAAGTAGAGATCAAGTTTCCGTGAAAGCAGCGGAAGAATGGGACCACAAAGACAGAAAAATACGAGCTGACATAATTCTGGCGATCTCTTCAGCCGAAGTAAAACAAGTCAAGGACGAAATGACTTCTAGAGATGTATGGCTTAGATTAGAAAACATTTATCAATCTAAAGGACCAGTACGAAAGGTAGCACTTTTGAAAAAAATCATGCTAGGTAAGATGAGTGACAACAGTGATGTGCAAGATCATTTAAGGAGTTTTTTCGACACTGTCGACAAACTACGCACAATAGACGTAGAAATAAATTCAGATCTGCTTGTCATTATGTTGCTTTACAGCCTACCTGACAGCTACAAAACCTTTCGATGCGCTATAGAGTCCCGTGATGAGCTACCAAATCCAGAAACGCTCAGAATCAAAATCTTGGAACAAAGTCACGCCAGAAAAGAGAATGACCAAAACTCAGAAGCAATGGCTGCTGCGAAATCAAAAAGCAGGAAGAAATTCAACCGTACCAGAAATTCTGAAAGTGAGTCGAACAGAAATAAACAAAAATTCTGTGAAATTTGTCAGAAACAAGGGCACACCACTTCTGTGTGTTACTACAATAAGAAAAGAGAAAATGCCAGATACGTAAACAAAGAAAGGAACTTTCTTACTACTGAAAATGCCTTCAACAGCACTACTTCTAGCTGGTGCCTAGATAGTGGATGCAGCGCACATATGTGTAGTGATAAGAACATGTTCAGCAACTTGCAAGTAATAGCAAGCGGTTGCGTAAATCTAGCAAATAAGTCAACCAGTCAAATACAAGGAAAAGGACTAATTGAAATAAAAGTACCAACAGTTAAGAATAGAGTTCAGGACATAAAATTGAACAATGCTTTTTACGTCCCTGATTTAAGATCTAGCCTGATGTCTGTAAGCAAGATCACAGACTATGGAAACACAGTCACATTCCAAAAGGAACAGGCTTTGGTCAGAGATGAAACTGGAAAAATCATAATGATAGCAAGAAGGATAAACAATCTATATTACGTCGAAAATAGAAATGAAAATTGTCACAACATAAATCGACCTGTAACACTCAACAAAACAGAAATTTGGCACCAAAGATTTGGACACCTAAACGAATCTAGCCTAAGAGAACTAGCTAATAAAGGTTTAGCTCTAGGCATTGAATTGGGTGGCAAGCTAGATGATTGTGAGACATGTGCATCAGGCAAGATGACACAGACACCTTTCCCGAAACACTCAAATAGGTCAACAAGTCTTCTTGAAATCATACACACAGACCTTTGTGGCCCAATGAGAGTGGAATCAAAAAGCGGAAGTAGGTACTGCTTAACCTTCATAGACGACAGCACACGTTGGTGTGAGGTTACATTCATCAAACAGAAAAGCCAGGTTCTAGAAGAATTCAAAAGATTCAAAAATAAAGTAGAAACTGAAACTGAAAAAAAAATTAAATCTCTTCAATCCGACAATGGAACAGAGTTCTGCAACAAGCAATTTGATGATTACCTGAACGAATCAGGTATAAGACGAAGACTAACTGTTCCGAATACCCCTCAACAAAATGGGGTGGCGGAGAGAAAAAACAGAACAATAATTGAAATGGCCAGGTGTATGCTGATCCAGTCAAAATTGCCCTCGTCTTTTTGGGCAGAAGCTGTTTACACGGCAAACTATATTAGAAACCGATGTCCATCAAGAAGCATCAACGGGCTGACACCATTTCAAATGTGGTACAAGAGACCACCAGTGGTCAGCTATTTCAGAATTTTCGGATCCAAAGCTCTTTACCTGGACAAAACACCAAATAAAGGAAAATTTCAAACCAGAACAAAACCTTGCTTTTTCTTGGGTTACTCAGAAGTCTCTAAAGCCTACAGGGTTTGGGATGAGAAATTGAGAAAAGTAGTAATTACAAGAGATGTAAAATTTCTAAACAAATTTAATGAAATTGATGAATTTGATGAATTTTTACCAGAAACCTCAAAACAGATTAAAGAAAAAGACAACACTGAAATAGAAATTGAAATATTTACAGAAAGCACTAATCGTTATAACAGCACTGAAAACGAAGAAGTGGAACATTCACAAACCGACAACGAAGATTTTCAAGACGCTCTTGAACAGCCGAATACTTTACCAGTGGAACAGCCTGGGTCAAGTGAAATGGTTACGCACCGAGGACCTGGAAGACCTAGAATTGTGAGAACAGGGAAACCTGGTAGACCAAGGATAGTTCACAACACTGTGACTACACAAAATTTGTCAGAATGTTCTTTAATTGAAGAATGTCTGATGGCTGATGAAATTTCAGTAAATGATGCTATTTCACGTCCAGATGCTGAAAGATGGAGAGAAGCGATTCAATCTGAATACAGCTCAATCCTCGAAAATTCTACATTAGAAATAGTAGAAAAGCCTCCTCAGGCCAATGTTGTCGGGTGCAGGTTGATTCTAAAAGAGAAATTGAAAGCGGACGGAACTTTAGAGAGAAGGAAGGCAAGGCTAGTGGCAAAGGGGTACAATCAAAAATTGGGAGTTGACAAGCAGAGTCGCCCATTACAATTACACAACGACAACCAGGGAGCACAATCACTTGCCAAAAACCCTACACAACATAGTCGGACCAAACATATAGACATACGCCATCATTCTATTCGTCAATGTGTTGAAGATGGGGTCATCAATTTGACATACATACCAACCGATTCCATGGTTGCTGATGTGTTGACAAAAGGATTGTCAGGACCAAAACACATGAAGTTTTCATCAATGCTGGGACTGAACAAACTTTGAAGAAGCCTGTTTGAGGGGACGTGTTGTAGATGCAAACAGATCTCCTTCAATATATTATTTTGAAGAAGGTGGTTCCCAGGTTCAACAATCACCTGTCTTATTCTTTTGTTGTGTTCCACAAATTGCTTTCAAAAATATATCTTCACATAGTTCACTGCACTAAAAAAAAACTCTCATTCATTTACTACAATTTCAATATCTTGTTGATTTAATTTGACAATTGTTGATTTTCCATTGTCTGCTGTCGATCAGCGACGATGTATACAGACAATGCAGCAGACAATGGAAAATCAACAATTGTCAAATTAAATCAACAAGATATTGAAATAGATAATCGTTAGATTGCTCACTATATCTATATCTATTTACATATTTTATTTGTGTATTTGTGTAATTGGTTTTAAAATGATTAATTACTAACCAATAGTGTTGTGATTTTATTTGTCGATATGGAATCGGAAGAGTTTCGTAAGTTTGTTGTCGATACTCCTTTCTCGTCGCAAAAAGTATGAACAATTTATACGTACCAAGGGAGCGAACGACGAGATGAACGTCGAACCGATTAACAAAGGGAAAACAACGATAAAACGAAATTTGGCACCAACAGTAACTGTAAAAACAGCATTTTGACGTACATAGATCAGGCACTCAGGCGCTCACGCGTCGATTTGACGCACTAGGTTTGACGTACATAGGTCAGGCGCTCACGCGTCGTTTTGACGAACTAGGTTTGACGTACATAGATCAGGCGCTCACGCGTAGATTTGACGCACGAGGTTTGACGTGCATAGATCAGGCGCTCACGCGTCGATTTGACGCACTAGGTTTGACGTACATAGATCAGGCGCTCACGCGTCGTTTTGACGCACTAGGTTTGACGTACATAGATTAGACGCTTAGAGCTACTCATACTGACGCCCTCTTGCACCAACCACTTAGCGACGGCGTTAACTCTCTAGGTTGAGGTTACCTACATTAAATTACATAGACATTTTCTGTTTTCATTAAAATAATACTACGTCCTAACAAAGTTGGTCGTATAGGAAACTGGGATTCGTTGTTGTGTTATTGTTAGTTTTGATTTAGCCATCAGAGTGTATACATGTGTGCTCCGAATCTTACATATTTTATTTGTGTAATTAGTTTTAAAGTGATTAATCGACCATATCAATGTGATCAAAAATAAATTTTTTACTGAACGGCTTATTAAGATTGGATATTATTAATATTGACATAAAATGTCCCAATGTGTTGCAGACTCGTATGCAAGCATTTAGACACACGTCAAAATACGAAATTTCTTACGAATTTTAATTCGTGGGGTTAGTGGAATAAGTGGAGCTCTCCCTTCCCAACTTACTAGTCACATGTGGACAACGAGTTCGAAATACCTCCGAAAATGTCATTGCAGTTGTGGTTTGGAACCAGAGATTTCCAAAATCGTGGGATGATCACCCACAGAGTTACTTAGATACTGAAGGGGGTTTTTTTTTTACTGGCTGCCCGGTAGGAATTTTGAACTATCAGAGCGTTGCAAATTGCTCATCTACAACCAAATCCTAAAACCTAATTTATGTCAGTCGCTTTTTGTTGGCCATTGTAACCAATGACTCAAAATTCTAAAAACAAATTCCAAAAAATGTCTATAAAAACGTATCGAAAAGTATCGATAATTAAAAAAAATATCGATATTTTGAAATATTAATACTTTTTATACATCCCTAGTAAGAGATAAGTAATCGAAGTACTTTGAAAATGAAGCGTAGCTGGTATTTCATGAAGTTGTTGACGATGTTTGAATTCATCAACTGAACGGTTTATTAAGATCAGCGTGGAGTATAAGTGATTTCTGGGTTCGTCTTGCTGTACTCTGGGTTCCTGGTTTCTGGCTGGTTTGTGAGTGGTTTTTTTTTCATCAATTTGTCTAACTGGATCGATTCGATTATCTTACAGCTCACGCTAAGTATATTAAATTCTTCATTCAATGGGTTACAAAGACCCTTTTTTCGCTGTCCTGTTAATTAACCATTTTTGAGTTACTATCATCGGATGCCATCGATATGATGACTGGATCCAATGAAGGTGGGCCGAAGGATCAAAAGGAAATATTGACAATGTACTAAGGAGTCATATTTTTCTCGATGTTCATAGCATGTTTTCGATTGCAAAAAACATGGGTGACCCCCAAGTCATCTGGAGTTTTTATAGACCGTAACAAGTTTAATACGCATGTTTCCTTGCAATTCCGTTGACAAAAGTTAATTATTTGGGGGCATTTATATTGGATGACAGCTATGAAATTTGAACGGAAATAGATCGATTTCCTTTCGAAATGACGGACATGGGGACTGGTCGTGTATGGGGTATGTAGTCGTTGAAATATTCTAATCCATCGCGACTTCACTGGAATTCAGGAAGCCCGACGGGCAAATGTATCCATACACGTCAGGGACCGACGACAGTAAGATCCGAACGAGTCGAGTTCAGTCAGTTGTCTTTGCCGCCCGTCGAAACTCGATCTCTCGTGAATCCTGTGTCAATAAAGTGAGAGTGGGAAATGAAAATTCATTGTCTTTGCGAGACCTTTGAGTCGGAATTGCTCTTCTTATTACGCGTTACTCCTTCAGATGAGTTCCGACGGCCTTGACCTTTACTGCTTGAGTAGGTAATAAATTACTACAAATAACAAACCCCTTGGCGTAAATACAAATGGCTCTTGAACTGTCGCAGTATGGACTTTCTACAAACAAATGAAGGCTACAGGGGAAGAAGGGTATAATTCCACTATTTGTCGATTTCGAGCTTTCAATGCCTTCTAGAGGCTTTCTGGGAGTAGTTTCACGTGGTAGGTCGGTACTAGTGAAAAACGATTTCATTCCATGATGGTTTGGAACCGTTGATTTTTTTTTTTTTTTTTTCATACCTTGGCAACGTATCATGAGATGGTTAACTTAGTTTTTGCATACGCTCGCTAGATGCACAACAGAATTCACGTGACCGTAATGTTAAGATTCTGAATAAATGCAGGCGGAGGCTCTACAGAGAAATTTGGGAACAGCCGTGAAGGGAAAACTAGAGCGAAAGAAAACAGGAAGAAGTAGCGAGCGATAAGGCAAAGAGCAAGGATGTGAAAAAAGCAGCCAGTTCATACTCCCGAGAGGGCTAGCTAACCGACAAACCCAGAAAACTCCAATACAGTAAGGAACACAAACTGATGAAAATGAGCTCGTCCTTTAGATTTGTCTGCCTTTATAATAGTTTATATAAATCTCAGGTGAAGCATCAGGTTTTCAGGTGAAGCATCTGAGGCTGATTCTCATGTACTTCGGAAGAAAGAAAGGGGAACGAACCTTTAGTACGCAAAATTGTATACTACAACAGTGAAACAGTAGAGAATTGCGGGTCGCATAAACTTGGCAACGAGCGCTCTTTATAATAATTATAAAGACTTATCCCAATTAATCATGAAGAATTATTCCAAGGCACAGCTGACGGGAGGGAGATGCACGTCGCAATCACTGCAAGTTTGAAAATTAAAAACGCCCTACGTTTCTTAGCGGGTTGTGGCGCTATCAATTTCTCCTTCTCCGGCGTCTAAATGATGTGGTACTCCCAGCGTATGCGACCTACCGATCCTGTTTTACCTACCGGCAGAGATATGGGCAGAGATCAGTAGATACTTACTTACATCGGTAGGTGTTCTTAATAGTTACTTGTCATCTTGGAAAGAAACAGTTCTTCCAGTTCTCTCAATGTCCTTTGTGTTGATTATAAAATCTTATTACCACTATAATCATAAACAATTTTTTGTGACTTTTGGCAGTGAATTCAGGGTGTTCTGGAACGGATTTTGTATAAATATTTTTCGGAACTTCGAGTTTTAAAAATTTTGGACCGAGAACAATAGATTCCTTTTCCTCGAAAATTCTAATGCTGCTTGGTAATGTGTTTTCTGCCTAGTTTTCAGAAACACAATTCAATTCGTTATACATTTTGAATTGCAGCAATACATCTTCTTCCTCCAACTGGAATCGGCCTCATTAGCGTCAAGGAACATGAAAGCCCCTAAAACCATTGACAAACCAAAAACAGCCTACTCATAAACCCAATTAGGGTATTTATTTTGATTTATTTTATTTTATAAACCTAAAAGTCCTGTCACTAATGTTTAGGCATCGGTGGAGTGATAAAGGCGGGAAACGGTTCTTACCATTGACGAGGGGGCGGCTGGAGGCAGCGCTCGGGCGGCGAACGGCGACGGAACTGAGCTTTTCAAGCTGGTCCCCCTCCACAACGGCAAAGGGCCTTAGCCGTCGTCATGACAACTTGTATCCACGACGGTTGCCCAGGACGAAAGGAAAACCGGCGAAGACGCCGTGAAAAGGACTTTTTTTTCCTTCTCAGCTACGTGTGTACCTAATGGTTTTAATAAATATGTGATGAACGGATATATTATTTTCTGAAGGGAAAAAATTACCTATTATTACATTGATAAGTCATTTTGAAAGGTAACTGGTGGAAGATGTAGGTATAGTTCCCACCCACAAATCTGTTGAATGTGACGTTACGCATATGCCGTCTTCCGTCCAAGGATACTGAAATAACTCACAGAACTATGGTGAACACATCAAGCGTTGGTTTAAGAATGATGTATTTTTCGTATTTTAACAACCAATGAACTTAGTGACTATAATAACTAATGATGTAACATTCCTCCCCCTTCAAGTTCCATGCGCCTATAGGATAAGGGTCCAGTCTTCTTCTTTACTATTGCTTCTGAAAACTTCTTGTCGTCTTTCTATCGCTTTACCCATACCGTCTCTCCCTGCAAAAATTCTTTTAGCTGTGCTCTGTCATGGTTGAGCTTCTGCTTTACCAGCTCTTCATCCAGCCTTCTTTAGCCAAATCCTCTTTTGCTGGCCACCCCTGCTGCAGACACCTTGTTATTTTGTTCAACGTTTCCAGTGCCTCGTCATCACTTCACCTTACTTGTATTATATTATTGTATTATAAATAATATAGTTAACTAGATTTAAAATCAAGCGCTGCTGACTATCCAGTTACACAAGGAATGCAGTGTAGATCATTATGATTTTTTTCATAATTTTCCAAGCACATTGCAGAAAAAAAAACTCAGCAAATTCTTGACACAACGGTTCATTATCTTCTTTGTACAGATCACCCTTCTGTCTAGATCACTAGGTCTAAATGTCTAGATCCTAAAAGTTAGATTAATTATTATTATGAGTTAACACTAATTATTAGTAATTTCATCAAGTACTTACCTAGTGAAAATTATTATAATTTATTTTATTTTATTTTATTTATTTATTCTTTTTTTTCAAGTTAGAATACAATAATATACATATAAATCGCATGAGTTCATCATCAAACCTTATTGCGGGGCTATAGGCAATGCCCGTCGCGCCCCGCAAAAGCCGATCTAAGAAAATACCTATCATGCAAACAACATAATATGTTTATGTTGTAAAGAAACATCTCATTTCTTTATATTATAAAGAAACATCTCATTTCTTGATTTCTATATTCTCATGAGTAGATACTCAGAATGATATTCTCAGCCTCTTTTACCCCTAGCTCAATTAGCCATGAAAAAATTTGTTTCTTATAAGATGGACGAGAATAGAGAGTAGTTGATCTTAACCCACTTGTCAAACGGTGTTAGGTATTATTAATTTGTATTTATTATTAATAATAATAATTAATTATGATTAATTAATACGATATCCGGCTGTTGGAATCGCCTGGGTTGCTTTGTGCAGAACCTGAATGATAGAGATGATGAATTAATTACAAATAAAATGTACCGATATAATTCTGGGGCTTTTAATACTACGTCGGTAATAAATCCAAATCCACGGGTGATCTGTGACTTCTTGAAGGACTAGATACAAAAGAGGCACGAATATCGTTCCACCGAAGAAGCTCATGCAGTAAAGACAAGCGCTTGTACTCATGCAGTAGAGCGTTTGTACTTCAGAACTAACTTATAGACTTATGGAGTTCGTCGGAAAATTTATGAATGTAATGGTGTTTAAGGGACGAACATTTGCCCACAGTGTTGTTGTGGGATGGAAACGTCACTCCGACAAGTCAAAATCAAAATCACTACACTCGAGTCTCTTTGAATCGTCTTTTAGAAGTCGATGATGGGCGAACTTCTCGCTTTATGGATGATGTGCAGTAAACTCTCATGTTCCGCCTTCTCATTTGGACCTGTGACAAAAGCATGAATTCCGTGAATTAGTGGACATCCACAAAAGCTTTGTTTTCAAAACTTATTAAACAACTCGTTTAATTTACACATGGGTAATTTGTATTTGAAGAGATCAATTATAATTATAATTTCTTATGATGTAATCGCATCAGTGGCGGCTACTGATCGGGGCATGTGCACTCCCAGCCAATAAATCAAAAATAAAAACCAAATCCCATCCCATTTGAAGAGTAAGTTGGCTATCGAAAGAAAACAGGATTTTACTATTTGAATCGACGCGTGGGCACCAGGACCAATCAGAAGCGCCTCGGGCACCTTATCATGTCCCTCTCCCTTGCCTCAAATTTCCTTGACTTCTGAAAAAGGCAATTTTCGGTTTGAATATCGGGTGAATTGCGGGCCTGTGAGATTGACCAATTGGAAAGCAAGAAACATGTGAGATTGACCAATCAAAGAGCACGAGGAGCAATAATAACTCGTTGCTCCGCTGCCAGGGGCGCTGCAATGCAGCGGTTCCCACCGATTTTGAATGCAATTGCCAGCCCTGCTTTGATAACATTGGTTTTCGTTTTTATTTAATTGCACCCGGTTGAAACAGTTATCTTTTCTCATGCATTATAATCATTGTCATCATCTGTTCATTAGTTAGTATCAAAATAAGGCTTGGGTTAAAGATGGCATACCTAAGTGATCTGCCACATTTGTCGGTCTCTCATAGCCGTTACTTTCACCACGACGTCTGTTCTTGCTGAGCAGATATACATTTCAGCTTTTACAATGACATACATTTCTTGCGTTTACTCCTTTACCGATTATTTCAGAATTTCGTTTTCCATTGAAGAACACATTTAATGTCTTTGTACGAGTATGTATTTGGTAACATTTGTAATTTGAAGATTTTTTATTTTATTTTATTTTATTAATCGATATATCAGTGGCATATCGCGTGGTTTATTGGCGCCTGGGGCGAGATGTTCCCCCTCATGACACTTTGCAACATTGCAATATTGTTTCATATTGAGATAATTAAGTTGGGACAGGGCCTTCAGTTCCAGTGGAGTTTATTATTAGGCTATTATTCCTAAACTAAACGTAGTACACAAGTAAATCCAGCTACTCAATTTTGATATTGTTTGTCAAGAAGAAACTCACAGCTGACGATGCCGCCTCCGAAGTGCCAAACAACAAGTGAACGGGGCTTCTAGAATAAAATGAACAACCAGTAAAATTAGAACGTCAGTTTCATATAAATATGCCATGTACGAGTATGAGTGAATGGGGCAGTCGAGCTCGTGGTAAGGACTGGACTATCAAGCATTGACCAGAAAGGGCTCAAAACAAGGCTCCGTTGACGAACCCCAAGAACTTGCTTCCAGAACTACACATAAAGCTCGGCCGTATGAAACAATTTGTTTCCTGTGAATAGAGAAAACCCTTGAACGTAAACAACGGGATTGACGAATGGGTGGTTGCTTTTTCGATTTTCGAAGTGGGATTCACATTTTGTGGAAGAATGGCATCTAGGGTCAGGTTACAAAAAGCATTTCAATGACTCAAAAAGTAATTGGGTCGGATTGAGAATTTGAGGGTACATTCTTGAGGTAGGTACTAAGGATGCAATTTAAACGATTTCTGTAAGAAGAGATTGCACGACTGTGGGCCCTTTTTCCACCTACGCCATCAATTATCATTGGTAATGGTAGTGGGCTATATATTTTTCGTACATAATTATGTTACTTCTTGTGATTCATACTGAACCTACATTTACAAGAAGACGGTACTTGGTAATCACTCAACTCCAACTTGGCGTGAGCTTACTTTGTCGGAGCTTTGGGGATAACCTGAGTTTCCCGGACGACAATGTTCGAAATGGGATCGGAACGTCGGTAGTTTGAGGGTTTGATGACTTTACCCACTCGCAATCCGGATTTGCTCCTTGTGCTCACTCTCGGTTTGGCTTGTGCGATGCTCGTTTGAGGTCGTTCGCAGAGTTTACCCAATTCGCTTGGGCACGCGATAGCCTCAAACTCGTCCGTCCGAATCCCAAAATTTCCGGATTTCCTGGCCTGAGAAAGAAGATCTGGCTTAATCTCAAATAAACCTCAAAAGTGTGCGGGTGATGACTCTATTACATTTAAAACACATCAAGCTATACTTCTTCATTTCTGACAATACTGTCCAATAACTTGGACGGCTGATCAACACCTTGATCCTGTTTATACATTAAATTTTGATTTATGCTGCAAATTTTGAATTATGAATACATTTAATGCAGTTTATTATTCATGCAGTATATTAGTAAATGATAACGGCCTCTTCCGACCCTCCTACTCATATACTTAACCTCCGTCCGTATGTTTCTCCATCTATTCTTACCCATCAAGATCAAACTGTGTTGGCCCATGTTTTCGTATACGAGTATATTAATTGAGGTTGCTTGGCAGAGCTCATATTACGAGTATATCTCTTGAAATGACACAAATTTGTATCTCAGTAAAAAAAAAGTTTGTCTTTGTGTTGCAGGTTGTGCAAGCGCCCATTTGTTTGCTTTGGACTGGAAGAATTTCAATGTTTTTCAATTTTCATCGAAGTCCTTTCGATTTGACACCATCGCAACCCACATCCTACAGGGAGAACAGTTGATGGACCCTCTCATCACGTCACGCGCCAATTAGAAAACTCCTCTACTTATATAGTTCCCCAGCCACAACAGAACAATAAAGTTTTTATTTACTGAAATAAAAATCGAAGTAAGTACCTACTTACCAGTTTCTGTAATAGCGCTTCAGTTGATTGAATGGCGAGTATTTGTTCTAATGAAGAACACGAACTTTCGCCGTAAGGGCTGCTGAGCGCCATCATGGCAGTTGGCGACTTCAGACTTCTCGACCTTTTTGCTTTTGACGGACAATCAATAAATTAATATGATTTAGGAGGAAATAGAACAATTTCATTGAGTTACACACAATTATGTTGGGACCTGTTGGGAGTACCTCACTTCAAAGCTACAGTAATACGAGTATAAGACATTATAAGTATAATACTAATACAATACAATATATATAATAATAATACAATAATTGTAGTTGATGTGGGGATCAATCAAGGATCCCAGCGTGGGGATCCAGGCCCAAACCTTGGATATGGGTTAATTACAGAAAGCGTATGATATTCCACGTTATGACAGCCAATTTGCGCATAGCAGGCAAAGCAGCTCACATTTATGTTCAACTTCGAACTTTAGTTCATCGTGTGACTCATCTTCCGTCTTTTCGCCCTCGGACGCTCCGCCCTTCTTCTTGTCCTCTTTGCTCCCTCTGTGCTTCTCATGCTTACTGTCTTTGCTTGCTTCCCTACGAACTTCTCCGTCTTTACTCGACTTGCTCCCGTTCTTCTTACGGTTACGATGATGATCCTTTTCATCGTGGCTGTCCTTCCTCTTTCCCCCCTTCTCGCCGTCCTGATCCTCATCGCCTTTCCCGCCTTCCGTCCCTTTGGCGCAGTAGGTGATTTTAATTGTGGTTTCCGTTGGGCAGGTTTCATCTTTTTCGACTTTGAGAATGGTGGGAGATCCGGCGGGCGTGCACTGGTTAACCAGTTTTCCGCTTTTGTCCAGTTTCATTTCAAACCGCTTCATAACCTCCAGCTGAGGTGGGCAGCAATCCTGCAAATAAGTAAATGTGGGATTTCTATTTAAATTGAAATAATTTGTAATGAGATTGGTACCTTCACGACATGTTGAAACTGCAAAACAGTGGTGGGATCCCCTCAGAGATCTATTGTAGATCTAATGTAGGTCTGTAACAGACCTAACATGTTTGAAGCGAGATGGATTGATCGATCCAACTTCAGGCATTCATCCATTGTCCCACCCATTTCCATGTAATCATCATAAAATGACCATGGAGCATTGTAGAGTCCCCAAAGCAAACACGAGTATTCGGTAGAAGCTATCTTACGACTTCCAATTAATTAAATTACCTTGATGGTCTCCCAGCTAATGTGACCATCCCTATATATAAATCGACTTAGGAACCTAAGAGATTACCTACCTGTTGTGGCTGCTCGTGCTTCTGCCCGCAGGGGTCACAAGGCTGTAAAAATAAAGATACATTTTCTTCGAAAATGCGCTAAAAAATGTGGATAAGTAAAATAAAACATTTTCTGCGTATTTAAACAGCGTGATTTATTGAAACATTGCCTCTACACTTCACCTGTATTTATCAATTCACAAACGTCGCAAATACCTCATAATAATATCAGCATTACCTCAGGACACTGTGGAAGAGGGCAAGGCGGTGGCGGACAACAAGGAGGCTCTTGCTTCTGTTCGCAGCACGGCCGGCAGCATTTATTGTTCTAGAAACAGTTTACGACTTATTCAGTCACATCCTCCGAATCTACAAGAAGGAATAGCTGCTAATGTGCGAACACCAATGCCCCTTGATTCCCTCGTTATTAATCATTCGAGTACATTCCAGAACCACAATTTTCATGTTCAGTTTATTGATCAAAAGTCACTTTACATTACAAGTACACAATGTTTATATTACTGCAGAGTAATGTATGCACTACAGGAGACCCCCTGGTGGTGGTATCTTAACCGACCAGTGATCTATAATTAATGTAATCATGAAATCCTAAGTCAACCATGTCAAAGACGTCCAGTGGTTAAACTACAACTTTTTTTAAAAATATCAATTTAAAATTCTATTTAATGAAACATTCAAAAACCAAAATCAATCAAATATACTACTTTTTACCCGATGGTACCTGTAAAATTGTAAAAGGAAAAATTGGATTATTCACCTGTTGCTGATTTTGTGAATGTTGTCTTGATCCTTGATTCTGCTGTTGGTGCTGATGCTGCTGCTGGTGATGCCCTTGGTGTTGGTGACCGTGCTAAACAAAGAAATTACACTAGTAGCTAGTACGAGTTAGTTATACTCGTGGATTAAGTGCAATTTTTCGAATAGTACTTCTAGTAGAGATGGGACGGAATTTTTGACATTTTATGTCTTTACTCTGGCACATAACTCAAATAAACCAAAAACGTTACACAAAAGCGTTACACGAAATCGTCACGAAAATTTCTGATGATTTTCGCTTACAACCGATTCGTTGCTACGGAACGTTATCTTCGCCAGTTATCATCGTACAAAAATCGTTCACCACTCGTTGGATAGCTCTCGATTTACCTAACCATATTACGTTAACCACTGCGGAGTGCGTGGCCGACAAGCTGCGGTATGAGCGTGATTGTTTAAATAATTGTTTACACACAGGTGATCATTCTCAATAATTTATATTGTCTATAGCTTCATAATTTATGATGAACCCTACAATTAAGTATAACAACTACGCTGCTGGGGTAGGTGATGTAGCATTGTTCGAAGGTTCTTGAATCACTTCTTTAAAGACATAAAATGTCCCAATGTGTTGCAGACTTGTATGCAAGCATTTAATTCTCGACTGTATCAACAACAGGATGGAGTTGACATTCTTTAGACATTTTCATGTCTTTGCTTTGGCACATAAACTGAAACGGGAAAAAATTGTTTCCTTGATTCACCCTTTCCCTCAGATAACGTCAGAACACAAGCGACAGGCGGGCCACTACGTCAGACGCACCTATAACGCACGAGCCTATGACGTCAGACGGCTGGCCGGAGGCCAACTAGTACGTCAGAGCCTATGACGCACGAGCGTATGACGTCAGACGGCTGGCCGGAGGCCAACTAGTACGACAGAGCCTATGGCGCACGAGCCTATGACGTCAGACGGCTGGCCGGATGCCAACTAGTACGTCAGAGCCTATGACGCACGAGCGTATGACGTCAGACGGCTGGCCGGAAGCCAACTAGTACGACAGAGCCTATGACGCACGAGCCTATGACGTCAGACGGCTGGCCGGAGGCCAACTAGTACGTCAGAGCCTACGACGCACGAGCCTATGACGTCAGAGGGCTGGATGGCTAGGTGATCGGGTTTTAATAAGCCTCTGGAATTCCGCGCCTTCATTTTGCATTCATTTGCATCTTCACGTTGACAAATTTATTTCCTATTTCTGCCGTTTTTAGGCAAACTGCAATATTTTGAGGAATTAATATTCTGTTGGTACCTACCTTACTGTATCAATATGATTATTTTTTCAGTGTAAACCCGTTGAAAATGTACTTTTTGACTACTTCACTTTCCGATGTAGAATTTAGTTCAAAGTGGACTGTTTTCGATGGTCTGGTTGTAATTGGCCAACATGTTATGGGCCGAGCCCACACTCTAGACCTGATTAGTTCATTTTCAGCCGGATCGCGGCAATTAATCGATGCGCTGAACATTGAAAGCGTGTATTTTATCGTCATGTATGACTTACCTGAGGAGAATGCTCGTTGCATCCTGAGTTACATGAAGTCTGAGGAGGTGGACAAGGAGGCGGTGGACATGGAATAGGACATGATTTCGGTAGCGGACAAGGTTGGGGCTGTAATTCAGATACATTAACACACAAATAATAATGTTAATACTAATAAGGTATAATATAGGTTTCCTACGCTCAAAGAAACTTCAAAGTCATGCAGCATGGCTATAAGAGCGAATTTTCGAAGAAATAACTAGTTTTATGTGTCTTCATTTTGCTGGGTTTATAACAGATTCTGTCTCCTTTTTTTTTTTTAGTTACACCTCAGTTTATAGATTTTCAACGCTGAACACAATGGTGAAGTCAGAATTGCGAAATCTCATTCCGTTATCAGATTAGAGCAGATACAGCGTGAAGAACATCTCAAGTAACAATCACTTTTTTTCATCTTCAAAGTGCTCCAGTTGGAGAAAGGAATGAGATATCGCAATTCTGGCTTCACCATTGTGTTCAGCGTAAAACAAACCTTCAAAATGAGGAGTCACATGTTAGACTGTTTAATTTTGGGAATTTATGGGTAATTTTCCTCCCTTGGTATAAATACTACCTATATAATATATATTATGCCAAGGTTATATTTCAGTTATGTTTGAAATATTCAGTTGCGAAGTTCGAATTTTCAGAAGCTCTGCAAGTTGGGCCTTAAGCATTCACATAACTATTGCTGGGGCAAAACTACGAGTATTCTAGACGAGTTTTCAGGATCTTCTCTCTCTGGAATATTATTGGCGAACATGAAGTCGTACAATTTGACTGGTCTTATTCCTAAGACGAACCCAACCGAAAGGTTCACTAAATACTCAACAAAGCAAAATTTGAGAATACTTACTGGGCATGGCTTCGGGCAATGCGAAAAGTCCTGAAAAATAATACTGAAATAGAGAATGATGCGGGGCACCGAAACTTCAAAAAGATACTGTGGACCCTTATTAATTTCGGTCATATTGCAGTACGGTATCATCGGAATTATCCACCTTTACAATATTGGGACATTCACATTTCTCTCCACCGTTGAATGTTTCCCTCCATATCTTGTTCATTTACAAATGAACAAGTACATGAACAAGGTACAAGTACCTAACTATGGATATAGCAATCATGAAATGAGTTGGACGTGTAGGATCATAACAGTGTCTGACTCACCAATTTCGAACAATCGATCTCTTCCATGACGATTTTCAAAGGTTTTTTCAACATGCTATCCCCACTAGGCGGCATCTGTTTAACATTTTCATAAAAAGGCTTGCAAGCAACAAATTCATATTTGCACGGATGTTATATCAAAGTAGGAACTAATCTTTGGTGCATAGAGTGTGTAAGGAACAAACGTATCTATGAATAGAAAAGACTATCCACACTTCTCAATTTTACTAACCACACTTATATTACGGTAGGTACATGAAGTGTATTACCTTAGGTGGACACTGTGGGGGTGGTTGACCGGGGGTTTGGAATCCTCTGCCGAGTGGCCCATGACGTTGACCTGGAAATCCCTATAAGAGTAGTGCGAATAGGTCATTTTTTAAATATGTGTAGATGACGATGATATAGACGTAGATATAAATAGATTATGTGGATTTATGTAACATACAATTTCATGAATCAATCAGAATAACTTGTTCTATACACAACAGAATGTATCAACACCCAATAAGCCAGACGAAACTACTAATAATAATTAATAATTTTTAATCATAATTTGTAGTACCTAATTAATAATTAATTAACTAATTATGGCCTACTCAAGTGAACTCGTTTTTAGTTCACATTTAAATATAGTTTAATTTCCAGAAATTTTCAAGACTATCCGGAGCTATATCTTGAAACGTAAACCCTTAAATTATGATGGAGGGGGGGGGGGGGGGGAGTTTCCAAAGGGATATTAATAATATTGTAGATAAACCAAAAATTTGTTTCGTCCCTCTTTGCGACGCCGACAAATTGAAGGGAGTCTAAACAGTGGTCGTGTAAGTTATGAAGGCTTGCATAAGCTACAATTGTAGGGCGCTCTCCGCGATAAACCGACCACTTGTTGGAATTTTTGAAAACAGGCCTACCCTGGATTTTTCGATTATTATCTTCAATGATGAACCATTGGAATCGCCCAAGAAGAAAAAAAATGAACCCCCCCTCAAAATGTGAGGGTTTACATTTCAAGATACTTACGTCAATTCAGAAAATCGAATAAAAAATAAATCCAAATTTGGTAGGTATACGGGTTAGGAACAATCCCATAATCATCCTTGACACCTTTCATAACCCTTAGCTAAGTCAATGGGAAGGGGTCCAAAAGGAATTTCGAATTTGTAAGACCACCCGGAGGTTTGTACGACTAGCCGTTCGTTCACAATGAGGGCTCAAAGTTGGAGCAGATCGAATGTCGTCATCATCGTCCTTCAGGAAGTACTTGCTCCTTTTCATACAGTGTGGCGGTTTTTCCTAAGGAAGCACCTGCTTCTGTATTGTGGTGTAGGTAGCGGTTTTGTTCCTTCAGAAGAAGTACTCGCTCCCACAACCTGTATGGTGTATTTGTTTTCCCTTCAGGAAGTACTTGATTTCTCCTGGAGATATATACTGCCTTGTAGTGTAGCTGTGAGGTTACCTGCTCCTACGCCTTAGGAAGTTCCCATTCAGGGGATAATTGTGGTCAACATTCAGAATTTGTATACAATTTAAATAGTAGCATTTAACTTAAATTTAACGATAGTATTAATGCCCTAAAAATAAGAATTCCTTTCTCATAAGACATCCCCAAATTGTATTAGTTAAGAAAAAGTCTTAACACCGACTAAAACACTCTCCTTCAACCAAAAACCTGCGCCTCGTACCATCTCACTCGCCTTCATTCCATTCAACCTCAACAATCATGGACCAGGACACTCATACCACTGCTAGGCTGCCAGATTTTTCCACAATTCACACCAACCTATGGTTTCTACAGGCGGAGGCTATATTCACCAGCGAGGCTATACAGTATTCACCAGTCTAAAACAAAGGCGAGGCTATACTGTATTCACCAGCGAGGCTATACTGTATTCTCCAGTCTAAAAAAAAAAATGGCTTCCTTTTCTTCAAAAATTCGCTATAAAGGGAGATTATTTTATTTCTGCATGTTTTAGTGTTCCATATATTTTTCTAAAACGCCCAGTCCAGAGTTTTTCATCGGCTTGCGACATTTTTATTCCATGCAGAGTCGTATGATTTGATCGATAGCGTCGTTCTGATAGTATCGTGTGTATCACTTTACATCATCTTGTTCTGATCGCAGGCTAACTAAAATTGTCCTTAACTGACC
Source organism: Stenodema calcarata (assembly GCA_963920205.1). Classification (NCBI taxonomy): domain Eukaryota; kingdom Metazoa; phylum Arthropoda; class Insecta; order Hemiptera; family Miridae; genus Stenodema; species Stenodema calcarata. The sequence continues at coordinate 21,573,511 of OY986058.1, forward strand.
TGCCAGACCCAAATGCAGTGTTTTGAGTCTACTATAGACTATAATTAATTAAAGACTTCAATACTTGGTATAAACAGTCGAAAGACTTAAATTGGCAATTTGGTTTCACTGAACCGTATAACCTTGAATCTCAAAGCCACTAATGCGGGATGACTCGAATGCTAATACAATGCATAGTTTTGAGAATACTTACGCCATCAATACTTACAAGAAACTTACCGGTTTAGGTGAATCAGCGCAAGGTTTTCGAGCCTGCAAAATAATGTTTATAGAATGAACTTTGAGGATCTTATACAATAATAATAACAAACTTTTTCAGGTTACTGAATCTTGATGATTGATGTCTCAGGAAAAAATAAAATAAACTTACTTGTGCTGGCTGCCCACAAGGCGTTGGAGCCCCAGGTGGAATTCTACTGAACTGTGAAACCGTCGTAAAGGTAAGTGCCAACGTGAGGTAAGTGAATACTCAGGTGATATGTGAGCATCTAACTATGAAACCACTTACTTATAGTTATAACGCCAGGACAATAAACTTACTGCTCCTTTGCCGTTGGTGTCTCTAGTTGGTCTCTGATTCTGGTCCTGCAAAGAACATTTCCATAAAATAGGGTTCCACGTCAATTTTACTGGAAAAAAACTCGATTGCGTTTGACTAAAAGCAAATGAAAAATTGAAGTAGGGCCTATTATGGACTAAAATATTTATTTGAGAGCTCTACCGAATTTCAACGCTATTATTACATTACTTTCTTGCTAATCAATCCAAAAACTGAGAAAACCCCTAAAACAGGAAGAGAACCAACAATATCACCTATCATCAGGTATTCAAAAAATATTATTCATCTGTATTTACTTCAATCACGTGTTTATAACATTGCATTTTGAACTGTTTGAAACCAAATGAAACCATTACAACCTTTTATTGATTTTATATCATTTTTATTGCTTCAAGGATTTTCAAATCTACATCATTATTTTGGATGTGTGAGATCGACATTTGGTATTACAGACATGTAAGTTCAACTCTCGCGCATATGTTTCGAGTAAAAGTGGCCACTAAATTTCACGAGACTCATGTCGCGATTTTTTCCTGAATGAGTAGGTATCTGTCGTACGAGTAAATCAGCACGGGACTTTCTGATGTTGATTCAATTTATTAGGTCAAAAAATAATGATAATTGAATCAGAAAATCCAATAATACAAAGTCAACGACACTTTACCCTCATAGGCTATTGGAGGGGCAATTCACATTCTCCTGGCTTCTTTGGAAGGTGGGTTTCCAGTTACATTGGATAAAAATTGCCACTGTAATCCACGATCCAGCGTAATCCAGTGTAATCCAGCGGTGAGGGCCACCTGATGATGGTTTTGGCTGAAAACAGTTGGTTCTTTCCCTGTCCACCTAAACTGCCAGGCCTCGTAATTTCCAACTACCTTCGTTTACCCTTTGTAGTTACTATAATGTCGAGCTTAATTTTCTGAGTCCAACGATGTAAAGATCACGGTGAGAAAGTAATCGAATAGACTTAGTTCATTATCACCCACTTATTTATTTATCACGCATTACCAACTAATTATTTTTCAGTACATTCTATTTCTTGTACAAACGTTACGAGCCGAAGTTTTGATGGTACAGACTCATCACACATCCCTTGTCAACGCCCATTGCCATGGCCACAATTTTCAATTATATCAAAGATTCTCTTAACACGTAATAGAACTTGAATTTGTAGCTTACCAGCGAATCCATGGCATTAAAACTCCCCACTTTCCCAATATCTTTCTGAAAAAAAATTCAAATTAAATTTAGACACTAATGTATAGGCGGAGCACCAATGTAAAATACTGGAGCAACTAGTACAACTATAACTCTTCACAAAGGAAGAATGAGAACTATCTGCCACCTAGTCTTTTCCGAATAATTTGTTTAATCCCACAATATTATGTGTATTGTATATTATACAATACAAACATTCGACCCTTGTAGGGTATTGTAATCTTGTTGAGGGATAATTATTTACTAAGCGATAATGTTGCTAGACATGTAGCTAATTATGGTTTGTATTGAGCACTTCCTTGATCATCCTCTGTGACCGATATAAGCACTTACGTGTTCGATACAAGCATAATTACCCTCCATTGAATAGCTAGTTGTCGCTTAATAGGACCAGAGATTACACTATTGAGATAATTCTTGAAGTAATTATAATTCATGCATGACGTACATACTCTCTTGGATGCCTTGTGACATTTCACCTCTTTTCATTATCAACACCACTAGGTAATCACAAACCGGATTCATGTTTGGATTCAGCACCCCCCAAAACATAAAGTAAGTAGGTACTTATACGGTTTTTGAGAGGGAATTTCAACTACTGTTACGAACTGTTCCAGATATCATTTTACATGTGTATAATACGGTGCCTCTAACCTCATAACAAATCAGTCTCATCATTTCGGTCATCCTCCTGACTACAACAGTTGGCGACGAGGATGGGATTGTTGGGGAGTAAGAACGCGAAGTTGGTGAGTACGACGGAGAAGTCGGCGAATACGAGGGTGACGGCGACGAATACGAGGGAGGCGGCGGCGAAAACGAGGGAGACGACGGCGAATACGAGGGAGACGGCGGCGAATATGAGGGAGACGGCGGCTAACACCAAAGGCGACGTCCGCGAGTACTGCGGTGACGCCGGGTTGTACGACGGTGAGATCGGTGAGGACGGCGGATAGAAAGGTAAGCGGGGTGAGTATGAAGGTGACATGCCCCCACTCGAACGTGACGCCATGTATGACATACCCGGTGACGTCGGTGAGGCGTCACCCCCGTGTCTTGGACTCCACGGTGACATTCTCGACACGTCTGACGCTCCGGAAGATGAAAAACTCGGTCCCCAATACGTTGCATCAACTCACTTGTCTGCGGGACAAGGCTGACGTCGCTGGAGTATCTAGTGATTGGAGATCACAACTTGTGGTGATAGCGAAGCCGGATGGCTGTGTGAGACCTCGAAACCCTTCATATTCACCGCTCCGGATGTTCCCAACAATTTTTAAAAGTTTCTAAATGCGAACAAAAAACTATACCTACCGTATACTCGTAGTTTCAAAAAATTTCAACATTTGTTTTGAACCCCTTTCCATTGACCAAGGGTTTTGTTGTCCCAATCCGTAAACCAAATTTCGTAATTTTAGCACAACTCTAACAGGGCAAAGTACCGTGGACGGTGAACTTGTTTTCAGTTCACATTTAAATAGAGTTCAATGTTTAGAATTTTTTAAGACCAACAGGAGATTTGGTTTTAGCACCTTCGAAAACTTTAGAATCAACCAAAATTTCTCAAGGGAGCGAAAAAGTTTTTTTTTTTCAGAACTGTGTAATTATTAAGAATTAGGTAATGAAAAGTATTAATAACTTACAATCATTATTATTCATTAACAATGATTAATAATCATTTACACTACTTGATATTAATCAATAGTAATTAATGAGAATTCGTAATAATAATTAATCTGTTATTGAGAGATCCAGATAGAAGGGTGATCTGCACAAAGAAGATAGTAAGTGATTGTGACAAGAATTAGCAGAGTTGTTTGTATATTAAACATACCAATTACTTTCGGAATAAATGGCACAAATTTTGTGCCATTTATTCCGAAAGTAATCGGTATTGGATTAGAGCAGATGAACCGTGTCACTTGGGAGCTTATGTCGCTGGAAGCTTTTGTCGCTAGACTATCCCCCCTTCGCCCACCGCCACTGTCAATTGGGAGCTTATGTCGCTGGGAGCTATGTCGCCCCCCCCCCCCCCTTTCACGCCCCCGCCACTGTCAGTTTGGAGCTTTTGTCGCTGGACCATCCCACCCCCCTTCACACCACCACCACTGTCACTTGAGAGCTTATGTCTCTGGGAGCTTTTCTCGCTAGACCATCCCCCCCCCCTCTCCCTGTGTAGTGTGTCACTAATTTGATTATTTAGAGATACGTTGACTGGTACGTAACTAACGGATGGGGAGAGTTGTATGTTCCGGTGTGACGAGTATTACTCTAATGTTCTTATTATATTATTATCCATCTACAAACCTAGGAAAAATAGACAGAATGCAAAACAAATGTATACGCCTAGTTCTGGGTGCCTTACAATCTACTCCCATAAATGTGTTACTAGCGGAAGCAGCCGAACCTCCAATTTCCTTACGAAGGATCATGCTCTCTCGGAGATTCCTAATATCATTCTACTCGAGGTTTCCTGACCACTTCACACGGATCCGTAACGTAGCTTTTCTCAATTTAACTGAGAAATACTGGACAAAGAAACCTAGCCCTATATTGTGCGAAAGTTATTATGCAACCGCCAACCTCCTACCACAAATAATGCAACAACGTTTACCAGCAAAGTACACCCTCGACTATGATCAACTCGTCTCTGCAATCCCAGTCCACATAATACCTATCCCTGTAGCCGCCACTTCAAATACCGTACGAGAATACCTTCTAACCAAATGCCCAAACAATCGCTATATCTATACTGACGGTTCACTGATGAATGGGAGGGTCGGATGTGCAATTTATGATAGCGATCGAAGAAAAAAGTTCAGTTTTCGACTATCAGATATGACGTCGGTGTACTCAGCAGAACTAATGGCAATTCTGGAAGGAATGAAGTACTTTCTACGCACAACATCTAATGAAAGTGGTCTCGTCATATTGACAGACTCTCTGAGCGTAATAAACAAGCTCCAGAACGTCAATCCGGCCTCAAAACTTAATGCTCTAGAAGCCGAAATTCTAAGTACTGCTGGTCAGGTTCGAGCGGGCGGAAATAATCTGAAGGTAGTCTGGATAAAAGCTCACCACGGTATTGAGGGCAACCTAGTCGCGGACACCGAAGCAAAAAGAGCGACACAAAAACCGGCTATTGACATAGACTTCACACTATGCCCAATAACCGACCTATATAGAGGTTTTAAAGCTGAAATGACTGACAACTGGCAGCAGACATACCTGAAATATCCATCCGGAATAAAGTATAAAGAGATGTTCCCATCGCTAAGTACAAAACCGTGGTTCATTTATATCAACAATATGTCAAGACATTTCTATAAAACCATTTCTCGAATACGCACTGGTCATTGCTTGACAAGATCGTATATACATCGCATACAGCAAAACGAACCGTCGGCCTGCGAACTATGCCTAGAAGAAAACGAGACAGTGGAGCATATAGTGTTAACCTGCCCTGTGAATATTAGTGAAAGACAAGACATGTTCGACCAATTCGCTAAAAAGGTGAATGAACCTTATAACCTCGCTCATCTCATAGCAATAGGAGATACGGACATCTACAAAGTTTTATACGCATTTCTATGCAAAATAAATAGAAACCTGTGAAGGAAAACATTAATTTTGGATTCAGACAAAATGATTGTATATTTTAATTTTATTATGTAACTGTATATACTTTATTATTCAAAAGGTTTTGGCTGTATGAATATTTTCGATGCCAATAAAAAGGAAAAAAAAATCAACATTCAATTCTACTTACTAAATTGGTGATGCTACACCCCCTCCCAACGACCACTGTCACTTGGGAGCTTATGTCGCTGGGAGCTTTTGTCGCTAGAACATCCCCCCCCCACCCTTCGCCTACCGCCACTGTCAGTTGGTAGCTTTTGTCGCTACACCATCTTTGCCTCCCCCCCCCCATCAACCAACCACCACTGTCAGTTGGGAGCTTTTGTCGCCGGGTGCTTTTGTCGCTACACCATCTTTGCCTCCCCCGCCCAACGACCACTGTCAATTGGGAGCTTTTGTCGCTCCTACCATGCGACCTACCAAACCAATCCGAACGTTCAACCGCATCTTCTTTCTGATTCAGTGAGGACTTAGTAACTACTCAAGTGACGAAGATTATTGCATTCTTCGCCAACATCCAACTCACTACGGATATCGGCCGGTTCTGTGGAACATCGGAGAAACACAAAATCGACGATGGCCGAGAGACAACCCGTAACTACAATTGGCATAAAAAGGGAGATTTGCTGAGACACTAGAGATTCTTAAGCCATTTAATATTACGGTACCTACTCGAGTCCAGTTCCTCATGTCAAAACCAGTAGACTAAAAATGACCATCACCAGGTACCAAAGAACAATCACTAATCATCGGTACTAAAGAACAAGTTTGTTAAATGACGTACATGAATATAAATTGAACTCACTTTCTTGATGTTACCAAGGTTACCGTCAGTATCGACGTACTCAAAAACACTACAAGGACAAAGGCAGGCGAAGATCCTGGTTTTTGCTCTGCCCTAAACATGATAAAAATTAGCGTCACTTACTTGATCCACCATTAACTCTGCATCATTCATCTCGAGTATTGTACAAGGGAATAGACACCCAAAGAGTCTAGATTTTCGTTCCTAGAACGACAAGTGTCAATTAGATTGCCCGATTGAACGAACTACCTTGTGAATGCGAATACATAACTTGGGAATGTGTCATGAAAACTACGCCAAATTGTATATTTCAACACAAAAACATATCGAGAGCGATAACCTCGTAACTCAAAAATGGGTTATATGAGCCAAAAAACGTATTATTTCCCAGTTATGAGATTTTCATTTTTGAAGTCGCGTGAGATAGACCTTTATTGGCATATACATTTACAATAGGCCTCTAGGGGCCCTTAAGGTGGTAAATACAAAACAAAATTACAAAATAAATAAAATCATGGCCTTTAAGAATCACATAAATTACAGAGTTAAGAATTACATAAAATTACACCATTAGATACGACGTTCTCAATCCAATCCAGTTGGACGAATTGTTAAAAAGTGAACCCAGAAAATACTTACATCCTTCTGTGATTCTTTTTCATGAATTCAAAACTCATCAATAACCCCATAAAATTACGGCTATTTCTTAAATACTTCTCGTAAGGTCGATAACTGTGATACACTGTATCAATCTCAGATGCTACGGCCTACTTGATAAAAAAAAAAAAAAGATGTTATCAATTAGGCCCCTAGAAAGAAGAAAATTCATTTTCCACTCAAATTGAAACCGTCAGTCGATAAAATACGAGGTTTTCATGTAGAAATTGCAAGAAAACCAAATACCCTAAAATTGAGATACGAGGGCACCATTAGATGCCATCGATATCTCAAATTTTATATTTTATAAACCCTTCGGTATTTAAATCATCAGAACCTGAAGTGGACTGTTTTCCAGTAATTATTTTAATGCGACGATTTGAATTGATAATAATAATTATAATAATAATAATAATAACATTATTGTATACAGATTATCACGTAACTTGGGTTCATATTCAACAAACAAGGTTAATTACTGACCTTATGAAAACCAAGATAATATCTTGAAGTCTCTGATCATGAATTTTGGAAACTATATTAAGTACTGAGCTTATAGTGCCTATGGGTAAAAATTTAATAAAGATTTGCCGTTTATGAATGTTACGATTCATTATAATCATTCTGTCAGATTAAATCAACAAATTTTGTTGGTTCTGTTTGGGACTTACTTTTTTCCCGTTTCCTGGTGAATTCATGATGAAAGACCTGAAAAATAAAGTGCTCCTCTCGGTATTGCAGTGTATTTATTGTGAATCCATTGTAATTGAAAAATTTAGGAAGTACCTCTTTCATTTCAACTGTGTGCACCATCTGAGACGTATAATAGTTGATTTTACATTCTGACACATTGACCTACTAATTCAATTATTACAAAATTTGTAATGATTGTATAATTGTAATTGTATTTAATGGTGCATTCAGTGAAGCAAAGATCCGGGGTGCCACAATGCAGCGTTTAGGGCCTTTATTATTTTGTACGTACCTACTCGTATTTCGTGTCGTGAATCTAGTGCATCTTTTCGGGACTGACCCCAAGACGAACAAGGTACAGTACAGATGCAAGAAGAAGTATCGTTACCACCACGCCAAAAGTGCCAATCCGCTTTTTTGCTCATTTTCGTTTTAGTGAACTTTTGGTGACCCTGAGTTGGGAATCACGTGTTGGCTCAAACATGGTGTGCTCAACTCAGGGTACCCAAAAGTGCACTAAAACGAAAATTATCAATTTATAATATGTAAAACTGGTAGGGTGGTGGCACCAGTATCATACACGTACCCAGTATCATACACTTTCAACTTCAAATCCAAATAATAAGAGTTCTTGACAACCTAGGTAGGATTTTCTAAGCTCAACACGTAGTAGCACTTCCATAGTCAATCTGGAGAGAAGAAGAAGAAGAAGGGAAGGTTTTTTCGGTCATCTGGAGAAGAAGGTTAGGGCACCTCTCGATGAGCACATTATTCATGGCGTCTGCTTCGAGTTGGGGTTAAGAAAGTGAGTTCTCTTTTATATTATTATTATCATACCAGATGTTTTTTCCCACGTGCCTGGTGGTGATATTCTATGTATTTGGACTGGTACATTTCATTTCCATCATTTGTTTTGCTCAAAACACAGTTTTTAACCCATTTTCAGGGGGTGTATGATACTGGGTATTCAAAACATTCTAGTTCCCCAGTGTCATACACATGTGTATGACACTGGAGAATTCCCAATATTTCAAATTATTGAATTTTCTCGGCTATTTTAGGTGTTAGAGACTCAAAATTCACGGCGTGAACTTATTTTGAAGTCACAAGTAGTAAGACCAGTATCATACAGTGGTGTATGATACTGGGTCCACAGGGTGTATGATATGGGGGCCAGCTGATTTTTTCCCATTATGGCAGTTTTTTTTTTTTTTTTTTTTTTTTTTTTCAGAACATGGCCCCTCCGACTAAGAGACCAAAATATTCTGAGGATGCCATGAATAGGGCCTTGGCAGAGGTTGCATTAGGTGTCCCTAAATCGACAGCAGCTAAGCGCCACGGCGTGAATAGAGTGACACTTTTGAATAAAGCGAATGGAAAATATCGTGCTGAAAAAAGAATGGGTCCGGATGCAGTCCTTTCAAAAGAAGAAGAGAAAATACTCGTCTTGTGGATTCAGTCTATTGCTAGAGTGGGCTACCCTGTCACTCGATGCAATCTGCTTGACAGTGTTCAGCAAGTCGTAAAGCGTTTGGGAAGACCCAATCCATTCACTGATGGAAGACCAGGAAAAAAATGGTACTGGAGCACATCAAAGATAACCAACATGCGTCGGTACAAAATCAGTCAGTTGTTGTGGTGATGGAACGAAGAAATGATGCTAATGATTCCAGTCCCTCAGAAGCCACCAATTTTAATAAGGCGAAGGAAGTAGATAAACCTATCTTAATAAAACCAAAGATAGGTGAAACATTTTTCATCGCCTGCAGATCTTTGTCAACCCATCAACAAAGGAAAACCTTATTCAAGATTAAGGGGTTACCCACAGAAGAGTTAGCAGTTGTCGTCCCCCTTAATCCATGTAACAGATTAAGAACGTTATTCGTGGAGAAGGAGCAAGAGGAAGACCTTTTAGATCTGTCCACCATTGAAGTTACTTACGTCCCTGCTCCTGTGAACTGTGGACAAACTGGGAGCAAAAAATACTACTTTGCTGCTCCAATGCAAGTCGATTTGTAGTGAGATTTCATTTTGATGTTTTCTATCACATTTTCGTTAACTAGGACCTAAAAATTATGCTTGTGCTATACTTTAATACACGTTTCTATTTCAAGAGTTTATTAATGTTTGAATGTAGGAATTTATTCGAGTTTTGAGAAGAAAAGAGAGAGTTACCTACCTAGTTACGTTTATATTTCCAGAAAGGAATGTATGCAACAAATGATTCCTATTTTGAAGTAGTATGTAGGTATTAAAATGTATTCCAGTGTTGGTACGAAGTATGGTATTGCAGAAGTTCCTTGAGAATGTCCCTAAAACAAGGCTGTTTTAAGAAGTCCCTAAAACAAGGCTGACAACTATAGAAGTTACCTATTTTTGCATTCAAAACATTTAGAATGTTATCAATAAACATTATTTGAAGTTTATGTGCGATTATTTTCAGTATTTAACCCTCAATAACGAAAAATTTCAATTTTTTGATGATTTTATTACAAGTGTATGATACCGGTTCCAAAGGGTGTATTACACCGGTGTCACCCGATTTTAGCCATGTATGACACTGGGGAAAAAAGTTGATCTCGAAAATCATTAATTACAACTAAAGGGAACCGAATATTTAACTTTTCTTGGTTTTACTGCGTTCTTAAGAAGTCAGGCTACCTACATCGGCCGCTAAAATATTTGTAGCATGTAATCCGGCCGAGGTACAGAGCAAAAACTGGAAATTTTTCGTTAACCTGTATGATACTGGTGCCACCACCCTATGTGCTATCATCATTGGTTTTGAAGCAGGATGAAGGCAAACCCACGTGTAGGTATTCTCTTTCCCCTGCCATTTCTTCACGTTAGGACTGACTGCCATAATAATGACTGAAAAAGTCGCTATTTATATCTTGAAAATCACATATTAAGCAGCTGCGTAGTAAGTTCAGAATATTGTATTATAACACTATAATTAGTTATTATTCCGTCATTAATAGTTATTATTACGGTCTCAAACTAGTGAAACTGGTTTCAATCCGAGATGACTTATGGATTGTGTTGCTATGGACAAGCTGCTCCTTATTATTTTTATAAAATATCGAACCTTCAAACCGATTTGGTGAGAAAATGTGTACCGATACCTATGGTACACCAGCTTGGTGTTCTTTCTTAACGTTAAGATACCTAAATTACCTAAATACCTATATTGTCTAAAGAGCAATCTAAATTCCTTGATCAGCCCTTACTAAGTTTAGCATAATCAAATCCACGTTAAGAGAGTTTCTGCGGGACACTAACTTTGGTTATCTAGGTTAATGTCGCGCTGTACTCATGTGCCAAGTGTTGCTTGAATGCATTTACTTAGGGTCATCTCCGCAGTCAAATAAGTTCCTAAAATTCGTAGGAGTGGAGGTAGAGTACATTGATATTATAAATTAAATTAAATTAGTAAGTAACTAATTTTCCCCAACGAAAATTAGTTACTTACTTACTAATTTAATTTAATGATGCGCTTCTCTAAATACCCTCTTTAAAATAGTACGACTATTCCACCGTATTACAGCCAGTTTGTCACCAGAAATAATGCGAGGAGGCTGCAGAAAAAGAAGCTTGAACAGGCACCAGAGCAATTCAATCAACCGAATTCATCCGTTACCCCATTAATGAAATTCCGGAGAACGATACGAACCTTGTTAGAGGTGCATTCACGCAGTAGGTAGTTTAAATCTGGCACAATATCCAGGTGCGTCCGAAGAGCTAGTACACAAGGCTGTAATGTAGGGATGTAACTAGAAATTAACTTCGCCCACTGAAACTGTACTGTTGAAATGCTTTGTTACTTAGACTGTGTGTAGCGTGTTCCATCGAGAAAATTTTAATGTCTTTAGACAACTAAGTTGGGTTGCTGTAAACCAGCGTCCAACGACAACGAAAGATAACACAAACGGAGTACCTAGTGACATTGAACAAACACAATCAACTGTGAAGTTCTTTCATGGGTTCGTTTCGTTCAACGCGGAGTTAGACATCGGTAAAATGGATACGCCCATTTGATACATTACCGACAATTTGAAATAATTTACTTCGCCAGCCCAATGAATTAGGCTGTATTCAAAGTAAGTAAGGCTGTATTCAGCTTAAGTACTGTATTCAACTGTCTTCAATCAGCAGAAAAGAGTGTAATGGTTTGCTGAGTTTGCTTAGTTCCCGTGATTTGATTTCGCCGATGAGAGGGTGGCCGACTCTGTGAAAGCAGACTAGGAAACCCCTCTGGGTGGGCATATTGCCTAACCTCCCCGAGTTACAGGGAACTCAACAAACCATTCATTACAAGAGCCATCCACAAAGTTTAAAGCACGGAAACCGTGAGAGTTGTAGAGGGTTCTATCGCCGAATCGGTTCCTTTGCGTTTATTACTGCCTGATCTACGTCTAGACTTATATATCCGCCATCTCAAGAATCTCCACTCTGCATACGTACGATAAAACAAATAGAGAATGGTTGCTCCTTCGTTCTGCAAGACTCGCTTCTTCTGTAACGAGTACCCCATATTACAAACCGGTCCAAGGCTGTCCGATAGCTTGCCAAAAATGCTCAAGAATTTTGAAAAAAGTGTTTAATAGAAGCAGAACTCTCAACGGTATCTGAATTCTTTTCCATTGATTTCTTAAGATACTATCTTCAGCTTCTGCAATAAAAATTATTATTATAGACTTTGAAATTCAGAGGGAGGGGAATTTCAAAATTAATCATTTTTAAATTAACTACATTGAATGAACAACGCCTTAAGTCCAATGTTTACGAAAATGGGGTTTTTACGGAACCCCCCGATTTTGGACCTGGCCTTTTCGATGGAGAAGTCCCAATTTCAAAATTCGAACCGGAAGTGGGGGAAATTCTAACCATAAACATACGAAAATTGGTCAATGTTAGGGTAAAACGCCTCAACGACACGCTGTTAAAGTAAAACGCCTCAACTCTAAGATGAAAATGCCTCAAAACTTATTTATTTTCGCGCTAGTGTTGAGGTAAAACGCCTTAACTCACCAAAATATTGAGGCATTTTACCTACAATAATTTACATTATTTTCGCGTTTTTCCTAATAAAACATCCGTTTGATTAAGTTGTTTGCGTTAAGGTGACTGCCTCACGAGCAAGTTGAGGCATTTTACCTTAACAAACAATCCCGAAACGGAAGCTGAAAATTTTAAAATCGCCTTAACTGCAATTAATCGATTATAAATTGATTAATTTGCGCGTTTTTTTCACCGTTGATTGGTTGAAGTCATATCGATATCTCACCAAAACATGGGAGTTTTCATAATGAGTTGCAGTCAACTTACATCAAAGGTTTCAATGAAAAACGTTGAGGCGAATTTGTGCAATGTTTTGAATTTTGAGTTGAGGCGTTTTACCAGGGCAGGGCTGGTCTTTAAATCTCAACTGATATGAGGTAGAAATGAGAGTAATAATATGTAATAATGGCGTAACGGCGTCTTGATTTGATTTCAACAACCTGGTTTGAATCAAGATGAATAAGAACTGAGCGCAGGTTAGTTTCTCACGTTATGAAATGAATTTACGTCCAACATAGTTGTAGTGCTCGTTGTAGTGTGATTACGCTAAGTCTCACCGCATGTCCTCAGGTGCGGCCTGGTTTCGTCAGGTCCAGCCCCTTGCTCTCTATTTATATCAATTTCGAGCTGATTTCCCTCTTAAAGTTCATTTTAAATTACTCGAATATGATTCAGTAACCACTCGACGCGACGAGTCTCGTTGCAGAAGTCAACAAACCAGTAGAACCGACAACGCACGCGGACTTTCACTGGTCCTGGAGAAGGCGAGTTCGAATTCACCCGATATACAAGCTCTGTGAAGCCTGTACCACTGGTGGCCAAGCGGTGGGGAAGGATGCCTGGCCCGATTAGAAATCCAAGTTCTATTCCAATCGCCTGATGATATAATAAAGTTGCAGTATAAGTTTTGTTGGTAGGTAAGAGAATTTTGAAAATTTGTTGTTGAATCAAAAACGCTGCAAATTCTTCTACAACGGTTTATTATCTTCAGTACAGATCCCCCCTCTGTCTAGATCACTGTTCTGTTACGGTACCGTCGGGAGTCTCAAAACTGTACGAAGCAACTGGAGGAATGGGCCAAAATTGTTCAAATAGGGAAAGCGAATGTAAGAGAATGTATTTTCAAGTGTAAGAGGCGGGAGTTCAGTAACTAGCACAGTGATAGTCTATAATTTATTTATATAATTGTAAAATAGAACATTTATATAGATGATAAATTATACACCTATTTAGAATGAATTTGTAATAAGATATTTCTGAGGTTTTCACTTTTACTCACGACGGCGATTATTAATAACAGGAAGTAGGTACCTACCTACTCGTACCTACCACCAAATATGAACATTGACCCGACTTACCTCCGTCTGAAGCACACTCATCATGACGATTTTTATTGACTCAAACTTATAGCGCTCATCGCGAACGAACGGCTCGTTGTACAAAATTCACCATTATGTTCAACATGTTTTTCTGGGATGGCTTCTTCAACAGTGGCTTAACTGTACATAATATACAGGTTTAAATGTTTTAATATGATAAATTAATATCCATCTTGAAATTAAAGCAAATTGATAGTCTTGATATTCGAATAATTGCCAATCTTTATTGGATAACGAATTGTCATATGAAATAAAAATTATGCAAGGTGTTTTCCAAGGCTGCATTTTATCACTATTGCATAATTTTTATTTCATTTGAAAGATCGTTATCAACTTTCACTCCAGCATTTTGATTCCAATAAAGATTGGCAATTATTCGAATATCAAGACTATCAATTTGCTTGCATTTCAAGGTGGATATTAATTTATCATGTCAAAACCAATGAAACCAGTGAAATCACTGAAACAAGCAGATATAAGAGAAGGAAAATTTCCTTTTTAATCCAAATGTGTCCAGAATGTTCTCGACCGCAGTGATGTCAAACGTGAATCGTTCAAATTGATGAGAGATATCAATGGAAGACGAGGAGATTTATCTTCAGGGATACTAAATTACCTCAAACCATTACGAATAGATTTAATTGACGGCACCCCGTTTCATTCGAGCTAGTCAACAGGCTGTTTGACGCGTTCCAGCGCATATTCCCTCAGCTACAACTAGGGCGATGGTTATGCGACCGATCCCGCATCGCCGAACATGGATCTTATCTTGTCTTGAGGTGCATTTCGTATTCACCTCATTACAAAACGATTGGGGTCGTAGGAATTGACGTTACGGGCGAGTTTGCGCCTGCTCTGATAATCCTGGTAATTACTTAGGTGTCTTTTAACTATTCGAAATTAATGTCTCAGTCAGCATTGCGCTGGACTGGTGCTGTAAGACAACTGGCTGTACATAATAATTGATTGTCACTAAGGGCAAGTTTTTGCTCTTGACCCAGTGATTCATCCTCGTGATACCAGGTGGACACAGTAACTTGTGAAGCTCGTGAAGTTTGTCTTGAGTGTTATAGAACTAGTATAGTTCTGTAATAGTATCGTAACCTGCATCTGTGGATTGATTTTCGACTCCGTATTGAATGCCAAAAGAGTAAGGGGAACGGAAACGAAAGAAGTTGACTTCATATTTAATCGAGGTGCTTGATTCAGATCGAATGGACCTTTCAGGAAGAGCAATAATTGCTTACTGTTTAATAATAATGAGCAATAATTGCAATTATTGTTTACTCAAATACCTCCAGAAAAACAAAAGAAGTTGACTTCATATCGAATCGAGGTGTTTGATTGAGATCGATTAGACCTTCAAGAAGAGCAATTGTCAACTCAAATACATCGAGAAAAACGAAAGAAGTTGACTTCATATCGAATCTAGGTATTTACTCGTAATTGAGATCGAATGGACCTTCAAGAAGAGCAATTGTCAACTCAAATACATCGAGAAAAACGAAAGAAGTTGACTTCATATCGAATCGAGGTGTTTGATTGAGATCGAATGGGACCTTCAAGAAGAGCAATTGGCAACTCAAATACATCGAGACAAACGAAAGAAGTTGACTTCATATCGAATCGAGGTCTTTAATTGAGATCGAATGGGACCTACAAGAAGAGCAATTGTCAACTCAAATACATCGAGAAAAACAAAAGAAGTTGACTTCATATCGTATCGAGGTATTTGATTGAGATCGATTGGACCTTCAAGAAGAGCAATCGTCAACTCAAATACATCGAGAAAAACGAAAGAAGTTGACTTCATATCGAATCGGGGTGTTTTTTTTTTTTTTTTTTTTTTTTTTTTTTTTTTTAGTAACAATTCTGTGCTTGGCACTATAATGTATGCAACAATGTTGTATAGCATGCAGGAGGCATGATTCACTTGAATATAAAAACTAGGAGTTTGTGCACTCACTTGTCCTAGGAGCTACGGTACTGAGAACCAAGAATCGTTCTATAAATATGTATAAATGCTAACATGACATAAGATGTATGAGAATAATAACAGTAGTAGGTAGTGAAAAATATAAACGCTAATGTTCGCTATCACAGATGAAGGAACACGAAAGTGATGAATGTCAGTCAATCAAAGCCATCTGCATTGTCCGTATGGTGTCTCCTTTTGAGGCGCCTCATATGTCTTGGGGGGGGACGATGCTCGTGTATGCTTCTTATGAGAGGATTAGGGTGATTCGCCCCTTTTATGTACATATCATGGTACGCCGCAGTTAAAGCGTCATGGACTGTGGGGATTTCTAGGTCCTTGTGGAGCTCCTCATTCCTTACGTACCATGGGGCGCTAGTTATCAATCGTAACACTCTGTTCTGGAGAACTTGTATGCGTTTGATCTGGGTGATAGATGCTGAGCACCACAGGCCGCTACCATACAACCATATTGGACGAATCAAGGTTTTATATACCAGGATTTTCAGTCGTAGAGGTAGTTTACGGTTAGCGAGGAGGTAGGACAACTGGCGAATACGAAATCTGATTTTCGTGGTCAACGACGTAATGTGGTCTTTCCACGTCAAGCGTTGGTCCAGTGTCATGCCCAGGTACGTTACCTTAGAATGCTGGTCTATAGATGAACCGTTTATTGTGACAGGAGGGACGCTATAGTTACGCTTGTACGTGAATGGTACTATGGCTGACTTGGACGCATTTATTTTAATCCTCCATTTACTTGCCCATTCTGAAATCGACGCTGCCGCCTGTTGTAGTTTTAGCGCTGCTTCTTCGCCTGTGTTACCACTGACCATGATGGCAACGTCATCCGCAAATTGAGCAGTTAGGCCGTTGTTTGGTTCGGGAAGATCATGGGCATAAAATATGTACAGCAGAGGTCCCAAGACACTACCTTGCGGTATGGGGTGTTTGATTGAGATAGAATGGACCTTCAAGAAGAGCAATTGTCAACTCAAATACATCGAGAAAAACGAAAGAAGTCGACTTCATATCGAATCGAGGTGTTTGATTGAGATCGAATGGACCTTCAAGAAGAGCAATTGTCGACTCAAATACTTCGTGAAAACGAAAAAATGTTGACTTCATATCGACTCGAGGTGTTTAGTTGAGTTCGATTTGAGATAGAATGGACCTTCAAGAAGAGCAATTGTCAACTCAAATACATCGAGAAAAACTAAAGAAGTTGACTTCATATCGAATCGGGGTGTTTGATTGAGATCGAATAGACCTTCAAGAAGAGCAATTGACAAGTCAAATACATCGAGAAAAACGAAAGAAGTCGACTTCATATCGAATCGAGGTGTTTGATTGAGATCGAATGGACCTTCAAGAAGAGCAATTGTCGACTCAAATACTTCGTGAAAACGAAAAAATGTTGACTTCATATCGACTCGAGGTGTTTAGTTGAGTTCGAATGGACCTTCAAGAAGAGCATTTGTCGACTCAAATACATCGAGAAAAACGAAAGAAGTTGACTTCATATCGAATCGAGGTGTTTGATTGAGATCGAATGGACCTTTCAAGAAGAGCAATTGTCAACTCAAATACATTGAGAAAAACGAAAGAAGTTGACTTCACATCGAATCGAGGTGTTTGATTGAGATCGAATGGACCTTTCAAGAAGAGCAATTGTCAACTCAAATACATCGAGAAAAACGAAAGAAGTCGACTTCATATCGAATCGAGGTGTTTGATTGAGATCGAATGGACCTTCAAGAAGAACGCGTCACCCATCGATTCGGCGGCAAATTCGCTATATAGAACCACTTCTAACTCAATTTGTCCAAAAAATGAGTCATGAAGTGTTACCACTTCACCCTTGATGCATTGGGTGAAGTGGTCATAGGACATTTATATTAATGTGTCCAAGTTTTGACCCTCCTGAGGCAGCTGCATCTTCCTCATATTTGTATCACCTACGTGTAGGTACTTGGAACTCATACATACTATGTACTTGCAAGTTTCTAACTCCCTTCGGTTCATAATATGTGAAAGCAAAATGTAATATCTCTCGATTCATCTCTCATAGTTCACGTTTTCTTTCCCGTTATTGTCGTAAACCTCAATCGGTACCGGCATAAATATTACGTAAAAGCTCTCAAAGCGGTCTCGACACGATCCTTCCAGTCATCTTGGAGTTTGGTTCCTGACGAACGGTAAAGCTCAAGCTGATTCAAACTTATTTTCGTGGTGGGCAAAATCAGAGTATTATCTATGTTACAATTATTTATTGCTCTGTTTGCTCTGTTTGAAGAAACTGCCGAAGCCCTTCTAGGCCAGACAAAAAATTCACCACAGACAAATAAAAAAAAGGTCAAATAAAAAATTGCAGGAAGCTAACGTTCTACCCAAGAGAAGACTAAAACTTAAATTTCGAACTTTTTGAAAAAACTATTCAGTTTCAAGTCTAACATCTTGGGATCTACTGGACCTACAGAGCTTTGGGCGCAAATTGTAGCTTATACTTTTTTGATAAAGACAAGGAGGACTTTTCGTAGAAAACCAACCTTTTATATGTTATGAAGCAACAACTGAAACAAGTCCGAAAATTTCGAGGTTTTATGGCTTACAATAACTTTTCCTTGGGATGCCCCAACAACCTACCAAAAAATTAGCTTCCTGAAATGTTTTTTAACCTAAACATCCACAGTGACTGGCCTATTCTAAACCATTCCGTTACCTCTTACAACTCTTCCACTTGTGCGAGAGCAAGAACTGGAATTCTCCGCTTTCGCTAACGACATAATTGACTGGCGTTTTCGTTTGTCATATGCTCGTTTCAACACTTGGTTACTTCGGGTTGTTATTAGAGCAGATTCTGGAGAGTTCAACTACATTCAGTGGGCGAACTGGATACTTGGCGATTTGTGTTCAGAATGTGATAAATTGTATGTCATCGACAGCTCGGATAGTGGCGGGAGGAGTGAGAAGAGAATATAATTACGCAACGTTATAAGCCAATTCAAATCTACCGTTTTTATTCTACCATAATTGTAATATCATTGATAAAATAAAATTCTCGCAAATTGAAGTGGACCACTCATCAAATGTTGGGTAACTCTCTTTTTTAACCATACTTCTTTAACCATAGTTTTTGTATCATTGCGCACATACTCATAATAACTTACTTATCAATTGGTAATGGTATTTGTTCAACAAAAACAAATAGGTACACCAAACAACATTCAAGAAAAAATGCATTTTTAAAAATTAAATCAAAACATTTCACAAGACCTAAAAATTTAAAGTTATACAACTTTTAAACTATTTGGGTTTTTATTCCACTTTAGCCTTTTTCAGTAGGGAGTTGGGCCCCCTCTAGTAGAATCAATGCTTCACATCGGCTGTTCATACTCCTTATTAAGCTCAATATGTTGAGGTAAATTAGCCCATTCTTTAATTAACGCGTCAGTAAGTTCATCCAAGTTATCTGGACAACGCGAATGCATGTGTAATTGGCGTTGAAATTTGTCCCTAACATCAATTGGATTCATGTGTGGTGAACAAGCAGGCCAGTCCATACGCGATATTTGTTGTTCAGCTAAATACCGTTGAATCATGCTCGCCCTATGAGGACGAGCATTTCATCAACAAGAAATAAGTTCTCACCCATTCAAAATGAAAAATTCACTCCTATAGTCATGCTGCAGTACTGTAAACCTTTTAAGTACAGTCCCACAACATGGCACTCAACTGTGCCACAAGTGTGAAAAAAAGTGGGTTAATTCGTTTTACGTGGCGAGCGGTTTATTGTACGTCGCAGAGTTACGCGAGTTAACATCGTAAAGAGAAACAACGACCAGGCCGTAAAATCCTGTATTTTCCATTACCTAACGAGTTTTTAATCTACTACTTAGGATTTTTACTTCATTTCTCATTACATTCTAACCTTTACATCCACGGTACAGTGAGTTTGTAGGAACGTACTCACAGTGGTTTCGGGCCTAGGGAGTCCTGTTTGGCTCAACTGAATGGAACAGTCAAATTTGAAACTTTCCGCTTACTTAGAGTCGACTTTAAAATAGGATTATGCATACCGTGGAATTCCAAACTACTAGAGGAGAGCACCCAAAACCGGACCCATGCTTTGTTTTCGATTATTTGAAAATTGAAAATTTAACTTTTAATTTTAGAAAATCTAAATTCTCTGCAAATGCTTGACACGACGGTTTATTATCTTCTTTGTGCACATAACCATTCTGTCTAAATCACGAAATGAGAGATGATGGATTATAGAGATGATGAATCAATTACAAATAATTTGCACCAAAATGATTCTGGGGTTTCTATCCACCCTCCTACTTCGGCAATAATTTAATAATTAATTATGTGCTATTTGAATCAGTGGGGCCATTATGAACATGACCCGACAGGCTGCTGCATAATTCAACCTCATCGTTAATAAAAAAAGAGATAAAAAAGTTTAGGAAACTGTAAACCAAATTTCGTAATTTTAGCACAACGCTAACTGGGCGAAGTTTTTTTTTCTTGGTCGATTCCAAAAATGAATTATTGAGGATGATAAACGAAAATTGGTCACGAGAGTTCAGGAAAGTGTAGTAGTCAGGAGACCAGGGCCTATTCCTGAAAAAGCAGTGTTATTTGCTTCCTTTAGGGAGAGGAGTCGGGTTTAGGGCACTTAACTCTACTGTATACTTGATTAGCGATCAGAAATGTAAATGGTGGTAAATGGTGCAACACTGATTCAATGACCTACTGATCTCTTCGATAACGGAGAGTTGCATCTACGCAATGCAGTTTGCCTACAGAAGTAGGTAAGACGAAGGTAGGTAACTGGGTTCGTTAGCTGCGTATGTGAGATTGTGTCAGTGCGCGCAGTCTTCCTGAAAGATTAACGCTAGAAGAAGCAGGCGATTACTTCGAATGAGGTAACGGGCGGGAGATGTGGAAGAAACGAAAGTGTCTCCAGGAAACCAGCTTCACACTCCTGGCGGGACTCTTGGCGAATACCGGGGAAGGGGTACTAGAAAAAGACGAGCCAGGGAGAGTGGATACACCAGTTGTTCGAGGGACGTTGTAGGTTTTATATAGAGATATTTCGTTTGGTCGTTTTATGAAGTTGTTCTCATAAAATGGGTGTTGTTTTAAAGGTGTTGTTGTTTGGGGTGGCGTGTTCTGTTGTATGGGGGCAGAAGGTACCGGCGAACCACAAGGCGGAGGAGAAGAATTTGAAGCCGACGGCTGCGGCTTTAAGGTCGAGGCCGTACCGAACGAATATTCCTCAGCAGCAGCAACAGCAGCAGCAAGTGAAAACTCGACAGGAGCAAAAGAATCGACAACCACAAGCTCAAGGATCTGAAATTGTGGAGTACGGCGGAAATTCGGGATACGGAGGCGGTACAGGTTATGGTGAAGGAAGCCACGAGTCGATCGAAAGCAAAGAAGGAAGTTACGGGATTGGTAGCGACGAGACTTACACCTCCAACCAGAACAGCTACGGAGGGGCAGTCGAGCACAAGGGATACGGATCTGACGAGCACGGGTCTAACGAAGAAAGCGGTTATGAGGGCTACGGAAGCGCTGGAAGCTCGGAATACGGAAGCTCGGGAAGCGATGGATATGGAAGCTCAGGGAGCGAAGGGTACGGAAGCTCTGGCGGCCAAGGATATGGAAGCTCTGGCGGCCAAGGATATGGAAGCTCTGGCGGCCAAGGATATGGAAGCTCCGGCAGTCAAGGATATGGAAGCTCCGGCAGTCAAGGATATGGAAGCTCTGGCAGTCAAGGATATGGAAGCTCTGGCAGCCAAGGATATGGAAGCTCCGACGGACAATCATACGATAATAAAGAGGTGAGAATGACTTCTACAATGTTCTCTGTTTTCCTGATGAAACTGTCATTTATCAAAACATAAAAGATGGAATCAAGAGTAAGAACTTCTTGATGTCAAAAAGAGAAATTCCCACTAATTCAGTTGTTTTCGTACATTTTCAGTGCTTTTGATTGCAGTTTCACGTTTTTCCGAATCAAATTTGCGTTTTCCGAATAAAATCGATTTATTTGGATCCAAGTTTTTCCGAGTAAAAATTCAAGGTTTTCGTAATGATTTCCAAGGTTTTCAATTTCATCAAATTCAAGGCTTTCCATTTCTAATTTAAGGTTTTCCAAGAACATGGTCTGTCAGTGTCTTGTATGTGGAAACCTGTTGAAAAAGGTAGGTAGGTACCTACCCAACTTTTGGCTATCTCCAACTCGAACGAATGATTTTCGTAAACAGTCACAATCTACTCGCTCGTTGCTCATGTTCCCAATATTCAGATCCTACGGGTACCCAAACATGTTTGTCCAACTTGATATTGGATAATGCGTGTATCCATCATGCTGACGCAGTGAAACGTCGGATAGAAGCCGAGAATCTGATCTTCTGTTGAAGTGAAATACCTTCCGCCGTATTCACCTCAGCTAAACTCGATAGAGAACGCATTAAATTTTTTTGACAATTTTTCGAAAGTATGAGCTCAATTTGTGAGACGTTATAAATCAAACTGTAGCAACAGTCACCGGCACAGATTGTGCAAATTATGTCATGGACATGATGCTACATGTTCCATAAGCAGCAGCTGGCATCGATTTGCATTGAACTGTGGAAAATTATATACCTACAAATTAGTATAGTTATGAAATTTAAAATCATAAAAGTTTTCCGATTGTTCACGATGGTTTTTTGTCAATAAACACGTTAGGAAAACGTTTGTGTCATTAAAAAACGTTCACTAAAAAATACACCTTGAATTTGAAATGGAAAACCTTTGATTTCATTAAGAAAAAATTGATTTTGATTCGAAAAAACTTGGATTTAATTCAGAAAACCGTGACATTGTTCCGGAAAACTTTGAATTTGACTCGGAAACGGTGTATACCTATCCTCCAAGAAATGAATAAAAAGGTTTTTCGAACACATGAGACCACAGTTTGAAACTGTTAGCACGTCATGATACATTGTATGTCATGTCCATTGATCGCACATTTGTTTCGCATTTGTTTTTTGTCTCGCAGAATGATTTCAAATGCAATAGGTACCACTGGATCGTTTACAATGAACTGTTGACATTAAATGTTTTATGTCAACTACGTCAATTTATGTTTAAATGTTTTATAAAATTTTTATGTCTTTACTATGGCACATAACTCAAAAAGTGTGACGAAGAGAGCGTTATGAAAAATTTCTAATGATTTTCACGTACAACCGATTCGTTGCTACGGAACTTTAACTTCGTCAGTTATCATCGTACAAAAATCGTTCACCACTCGTTGGATAGCTCTCGATTTACCTAACCATATTACGTTAACCACTGCGGAGTGCGTGGCCGACAAGCTGCGGTATGAGCGTGATTGTTTAAATAACTGTTTACACACAGGTGAACAGTCTCAATAATTTATTACAACACATTTTAAGCGAAGAA
This sequence comes from Stenodema calcarata, assembly GCA_963920205.1. Classification (NCBI taxonomy): domain Eukaryota; kingdom Metazoa; phylum Arthropoda; class Insecta; order Hemiptera; family Miridae; genus Stenodema; species Stenodema calcarata. The sequence goes on from OY986058.1 coordinate 21,596,964, forward strand.
GAATGAAGTACGAGGTACGTGGTATGTGGTGTGGGCGTGGGAGGGGGCGCAAAGACATAAAATGTCCCTCGTGGTTGCGTACTTGTACGAAAGCTGTATTTATCTCAACGCATGAATTTTCATATAAATCAAGAGCTTTTTATTTGAATTCGAATAGACATTCAAGAAGAGCAATTGTGAATTCAAATAAGTCGTAAAACTCGAAAAAAGTAGATTTCATATCGACTGAAATGTTTTTTATTAATTGTTATGAATGAACTCGATATCTGAGAACCATGTGCTGTTAGAATCTCGACCGTTCAGGCTGCCGCATGATTCACCCTCATGTTAGCGAGCAGTTGAGCCGCGGGACTCCGAGTCGCTTCGGCCGCCTCGTTCGAGTCGCTTCGGCCGCCTCGTTCGAGTCGCTTCGGCCGCCTCGTTCGAGTCGCTTCGGCCGCCTCGTTCGAGTCGCTTCGGCCGCCTCATTCGAATCCCACGTCTAGACGTTCGTTAGACGTTCACCGTTGGACGTTCGACGTTAGATGTTCGACGTTCGCCGTTCGACGTTAGACAAAGGAAGTGCGGCCGTGGTGGGATTGGCTGCCAAATACAAAGTGTCGGTGTACGAGAAATCGTGTCTCTGTAGTGGGTGCACCCTTTTGAAATTCTGTGGACCCACCAATTGCTAAAGTGCCTCAATATCGGTGGGTCACATTCGGGTGAAATTGACAAATCCACCTCCAATCTCAGAGTGTCCGAGAGATCGTGGCCACGTTCACTTGCCCTGAAAAGCTGACGAACCCACCACCGTCTTGGTCTCCGTCGCTTTCTATTTTGGTCGTTAGCCGCTAATAAAAGCAGAATCGATGCAGCAGCTTTTTATTTATTTATTTTATTGAAATACACGGGCAAACGCCCAATTACATACCTAATGAATATATAAAGAAAAAGAAAAATGATACCTAAATGAAAAAACTCTGCAAATTCTTGACACAACGGTTTATTGTCTTCCTTGTGCAGATCACCCTTCTGTCTATACCAGACTGTGTTGCAAATCGGCACCATACCATATTCTCTCCGTACTCATACCATTTCTTTCCTATCATACCGTACTGTACTATACTAAATCATACATACAATAATATACCATACCATACTCATACCATGTCGTACCAAAATTCGTTTTGAACCCCTTCCCCTTGACCTAGGGTTATGAAAAGTTTCGAGGACCATTGTGGGGTTGGTCGAAGCCCATAAAAAAAATTTCGTAATTTTAACTCAACGCTAACTGGGCAAAGTGCCGCGTACGGCGGACGGACGGATTTTTTTTTAATTCGATTTTCTGAATCTACGTATCTTGAAACGTAAACCAACAAATTTTGAGGAGGGGGGTGAAATTTTGTTTTTTCTTTGGGCGATTCCAATGGTTCATTATCGAAGATAATAAACCAAAATGAAGTACGAGGTACGCGGTGTGGGTGTGGGCGCAGAGACATAAAAGGTCTCGTCGTATGACGCACTAGTTGGCCTCCTGCCAGCCTTATTACGTCATACGCTCGTGCGTCATAGGCTCTGACGTACTTGTTGGCCTCCTGCCAGCCGTCTTACGTCATACGCTCGTGCGTCATAGGCTCTGACGCACTAGTTGGTCCCCGGCCAGCCGTCTTACGTCATACGCTCGTGCGTCATAGGCTCTGACGTACTTGTTGGCCATCTGCCACCCGTCTTACGTCATACGCTCGTGCGTCATAGGCTCTGACGCACTAGTTAGCCTCCTGCCAGCCAACTTACGTCATACGCTCGTGCGTCATAGGCTCTGACGTACTTGTTGGCCTCCTGCCAGCCGTATTACGTCATACGCTCGTGCGTCATAGGCTCTGACGTACTTGTTGGCCTCCTGCCAGCCGTCTTACGTCATACGCTCGTGCGTCATAGGCTCTGACGTACTTGTTGGCCTCCTGCCAGCCGTCTCAAGTCATACGCTCGTGCGTCATAGGCTCTGACGTACTATTTGGCCTCCTGCCAGCCGTCTTACGTCATACGCTCGTGCGTCATAGGCTCTGACGTAATGGCCCGCCGGTCGCTTGTGTTCTGACGTGATCTGAGGGAAAGGGTGAATCAAGGGAACAAATTTTTCCCGTTTCCGTTTATGTGCCAAAGCAAAGACATGAAAATGTCAAAAAAATATGTAAATAGGTACCTAAGCCCAACTGTAATGTCAATTTTCTGACAATGAGTTTTCGACTATAGTTTTCATACCTTTTTACTTAAGTACTTAATGCAATTTGAGACTGATAATGAGCTGTTTGCAAATAAAAAGTCTGATAACTACTTTATTACATCTTATTAATCTATTTTCAAGTTCCGATTCACAGTTGAATGTATTTTATTTAGATGTCGTAAAATTCGAAAACGATGGAATGACGAAACCTGTCGACTACTGACTCAAGTGATACTGTCGACTTCTAACACATGTAGGTCGACTACTAGTGCAAAACCATGTCGACTACTGAAGAAAATGTTGGTCACTGGTATCGACTACTACCTAGAGCATTGGGATTTTTTACAAAACTTGTTTTTCCCTTTTCAAACCATGTTGAATAATATTTCCCGCTGCCAGGTCTTTTAGGGAAGGATCTTGGGTACACAATGACCAGGTTTGCAATGAGAAAAAATAGTGAGTGAAAAAATGAGTGAATATTGAAATGTCATCCATTTCTGACCTATATTTAAAATTTCAAGTATCTAGCTCATCATCAAAATTTAATTGGTTTAAACAAATAGGTATTATTTAAACAATTTTACAGACAAGAAACCGAGTGAATATTGCATTGTGATCCAGTTCTGACCTATTTTTAAAATTTCAAGTCAATAGCTCAGCATCAAAATTTAATTTGTATTATTACAAAAAGGCATTATTTAAACAATTTTACAGATGAGAAACCGAGTGAATATTGCAATGTGGTCTATCCCCGACTGACGGTTACAAATTTTTTCTTTGGGCGATTCCAATGGTTCATTATCGAAGATAATAAACCAAAATAACAAAAGATTATCTTCGGCATAAATACGATGCTCTTAGTCAAAAATCGGTCCGCTGCCTCCAGACGCCCTGAATCTGAAAGGTTTTAAAGGAACGATTTCACGAGCATTGTGGAGAAAACTGAATGTTATCGATCGGTTGAAGTCTTCGATGTGGATATAAGTTGAACGCAGGCGATCCGTGATGTCCACTTTTGAGATGTTCAACAATTTTATATTTAATTTTTTAATATAAAAATAATAAATAATAATAATAAGTGTGTGTGATGTGTTGATCGTCAGTAAGAATGGTGATGGGGAGATGTCGAGGGTCGGTCAAATGAGAGGTGTTTTATGTGCCAACGTTTCTCCATCGTCAGGGTAGTAGTTGAATTATTCAATATATAGTGCGGAGTTGGATGGAGTTGGATGGAGATGGAGTTGGACTACAACGGGGGAAGCTATTCCGACTCCGTACAAGTATTAAGTTTAAGGCCATTTTTGAGATTTCGAGAAAAACAAGGTTAAGTGAGATTTCTTTTGCCATCCACCCAGTTCAACTTCTTCGATCGTGTCTCATATCTATTAGGTATATTTATGAGACACGATCGAAGAAGGTGGACCTGAATTAATTGAACTGGGTGGATGGCAGAAGAAATCTCACTTAACCTCGTTTTTTTCGAAATCGCAAAAATGGACTTAGGAAGTACTTACGGGGGCAATATTGCCTCTAGGTCACAGATGCAACAGATATCACAGACACAGTTGTATCTGCGATCTAGAGGCAATAGCTTCCCTCGTTGGAGTCCATGTCCAGATTGTACGCTATTCAACTAGGTACTGCCCTGATGATGGAGAAATGAATTCTTCGAAACGTTGGCACATAAAACATCTCTCATTTGACCGACCCTCGACGTCTCCCCATCATTAATAATAATAATTTTTTTTAAATATATTTTTAATTTTACATTATGATTTTGATCGACGCGATAGTCGGAAGTCGTTGAATTGTATGAATGACGAACGCAGAGAAGCTCGTAAACAGTAGGTACCTATAACGATACCCTCATTCTAATACCACGTATCATTAATTTAATGGCCCCTACAGTATTTTCTTTTTTTAATATAATGTATTAGGCTGAAAGTAGAATAAACGCCCAATCGAATGGTGCTTTTTTTATTTTATTTAAAGCTTTTATTATAATGCATTATTAGGGACAGGAGAGGGCTCCTGAAAAGTAAAATAAATTCTGATACGTGGTATTCGAATGAGGGTATCGATAAGTGGTTTTCTTACAACGCCACCTTCTGATTTGTTAGCTGTAGCTGCAAGATAAGTTGTGCCTAATCGAGTAGATGCATTCCCCTATCGGTCTTATTATGTTTTCGACATTTACCCGACGTTTTGACGGCACGAAAAGGACCTCTCAAACCCGTTGAGCTCTTCACACCTGTATTAACTTGGCGAGGACCCCAAAACTTCTCAATTCAAACTTGACGGGAACACTGTGTTATCAGAGAGCGAAGCCCATTATCTCTACCTACGAGTACGTTTCACCGGAGATTTTGACAAAGCGTTGTGTGACTTCGAAGACGTCCCAAGTACGAGGGTTGTAATCGGTGGTTTTGAAGCCACTGGGGCTTCACGATGATAGTGAAAATGAGCGGAGACCGTTTGCCAGAAGTCAGTACCGCACTAAGAAGAGTCAGCCTGGAAAGTTTATTGTGACTGGCTCTTCAACACTGCGTTACTTTCACGTACCTTTGACAGTTTTGGGTCCTCCAAATCGCTGCTAATATCAACAAATGGAATCGGGACATCATTCTTAAATGGGACAGTGAAGCATTGCGTAGTTATTTGAATGTTATGACTGAACTACAAAAGTTATCATCGCAATGTTATCACATGAGGTTCTCTACCTCCTATTTGCTAATAATTCTCTTGCTGTAGAGCAGGGGTCGGCAACCTGCGGCCCGCAAAAAAATTGAACAAAAAAAATTATTTCGTTAAAAAAATAATTAAATACCAATAAATTAAATATCATAATTACTTCTTTTTTTTTTCATTTTCTGAGTGTGAGTGTAAGGGAATTAGGAACTGATTGAGATCCTAAGAAAGGACAAACTGACAACTTTGAGATAAATCTGTGTTATAGAGACCCAATGAGGAGACCCCTAGAAGGGAAAGTTTTATAGGTACCTAACAGGTGAAAACGTTTTATACCAAAATCCGTTTCAGACCATCCTGAATTCACTGCCAAAAGACACCAAAAATCATATGTATATACAGGGTGTCTAGTGTAACTATGTCACAAACTCAGAGAATCGATTTCGCAGGTAATTTGCAACAAAAAACTCCTAGAGTTTTTTTCTCACTCAAGAAAAATCCAATTTTTTTCAATTTTAAGATTTTTTTCGTCTTCTCGACCTTGTCTCTGTAAAACGGACCTAACTCCTTTAAATTAACGTGTAAAATAAAAGTTGAGGATACCGTTGGAATGAGCTTTAAATTTTCTATCTCCCTGATATAAAATCCAATTTTTTAAGGGAGTACAAGTGACGCCGAAAGAACCCTACTCCTCCCATGCCCCAATGATTATGTACAACCGTCAATTTTACTACCTTTGCATTTCAAAAATACGCTAATCAAATCCATAGCAAGTGGACTCGAGGTTCATTATAATTTCTGTCCATCTTTACCAAACCTGTGACTATTGTTTTGAGTGGACAAACTCATCATTTGAAGGAGGAAAACCCGCACGAATGTCAATTTTCTGTATTTTGTGTAATTGTAAAATTTTCCATATCGATCCGGGAAAAAACATGTGGTATAGTGGTTATGATCCCTGCCGTCTACCAAAGAGGTTATATTGTCATTCAATACTCGTCTATGTAGGTACTAGTAAATTCGCGTAAGACAGTCAATCATGCACCATACCGCCATAATGACGGTCAATTTCATCCTTAGTTGTAAGTATATTGACCAACATCGGGGCTCTGGTCGTTTTCGGTTGGCACCAAGTCGATTCAGTGGTCGATGAAGCGATCAACCATGCGCTCGTCACCCCTCACGCTCGACTCAGCTTTCTGTCGACTGATCAATGGAGATCCCGCCGAAATACTCTTGCGGAAAATCCTGCTAATTTACAAACAGATGTCGATAAATCCGTGACCAGTGGGATACCTAATAAATGACTGATTACCTACCTTATACAGACGATAATGGTGAATTATGAGTAAATTTATGGTAACATTATATGGTACCTAGCACTTAGCGAAAAAATGGTTTGATTAAATTCTGAAGGAGATTTGAGTTCAATATTTCTCTATTAGGTTTAGAGTCGTTAGTTCAAGTCAATGGTACCTACTAAGCAGGGCCGTAATTATTGTCTTCAAGCTGTACAGTATTTGGTGTATCTATTATATCATGGAACTGATCTGTACGCTGACTGATTGGCCTAACAAGGTAACACTGGAATCGCTAGGTTTGGAAACGTCCATTTCCACAGAGATTCCTAAGGTGATTTAGGTGCTTCATAACAAGTAAGGAGTTGAAAAAGGGCTTTGAAGTGATAAGTTATGACAAAATATTACAGTAACTGCTTAGATCAAGGATCAAAGCAATGAAACATGGAACATGTTTTATTTTATTTTTATTAGGTACCTACCTACATAATAACAGTGGAAGTAATAATAGTAGTAGAAGAACAATGCTCAATAATGCGTGCAATTCAACTCATTTTTGGACAACTACAATGCCTTGACAGTCACAAGTGAACAACCCCACACCCGAACACTTCCAGTAACACAAAGAGGAATTTCGAAGGTCCCGTTTCAAGCCCTTCAAGAGAGTTAGGAAGAGTCAAGGAGATGGGGGCGTGACCAAATGTGTGGAGACTGTATGGGGGACATAGGACAGGACCACCACGCTCTTCCAAGCCGAATGTTCCATGTTAAAAGCAGTAGAAATGACATTAATATGTATAGTTATTATATCAAAAAAAGCCAAATTTTGAAGATAAATCCTACTTTATTTTTATATGATTTACTTTCTTCAAATTATTGCCATTGCTTTCAGTTGTAGATTTTCATTACTTTCAAATCTATTTTTCGGAGTCTGGAATTTTGTTGATTTTATGTGGGGGAAATGTCATGAGGTTTCGTAACGATGGCGGCCTTAAGCCAAATCCATGTGTTTTTTTTTTTTTTATAAAGTTGATTGAATCATACTTCTTCTTCTCTCTACGCATCACGCACTACTTTCATTTCATCCCTTTAGCGCTGAAGGCAAGCTATTACACCTTACAGGATCCTCACCATATGCTCTGCTTCCTCATCACCATTGTCATATAATAATAATAAACGTTTATTACGGGAAACACCCAGTTTACAGGTTTTACATTCATGAAAAATAGATGTAGTACACAATCTGCGCTAAAACTTAGTGATAATAATGAAGATAAAATATATAAGGCCGCAAGAAGCAAATTATAGATGTACGTACAAATAATACAGCATAACATTTTATTAGTTTACCAATTCAAAGTGTAGTCGAGTATTAGGAAAATGAGGTTAATTTGTCCAATTGTGACTTGAACCCTGAAAGGCTAGAGCCAAAGAAATCAAGTGACGGATGAGAATTTGCGTTGTACATCAGTCTATTGATCGGAGAAAATTTGCCGTAATCAGTTCGATGAAATTCTAGGGTGAAGGGTCTTATGGTTCGGGTTACTTTACGTGGTGCATGAAAATTCACTTTTGACACTAGATCTGGAGAATCAGTAAGATTGTTTATTAGTTTATATAAAAAAATAAGATCGCTTTTTAAGCGGCGATTTTCCAGAGATTCTATGTTAATTGATGCTGAAAGATCAACATAATTTAGATCTGCAACGGGGATTCGTCTTTTATAAGCAACCACTCTAAGGAATTTGCGCTGGATTCTGTCAAAGCGATCAATATATGTTTTGTGATGTGGGTTCCAAATTAATGAACCATATTCCAGGCCTGAACGGACAAAGGCGCAGTAAAGAATTTTCAGTGTTTCCGCGGTAAAGTGCTTAGAGTTCCATTATTTCCATTATATGACCATTATATTATATGACCATTATATTATATGACCATTATATTAGCCATTATTTATTCATATGACCATCCAGATTACAATATTTCATGAACTTTCATGTTACTGTTTCATTGGGGTTACCTAGTGGAATAAATAATGCTTGCAAAGTTCGTTGGCATTCTACTAATTTGGTAAAATGTTTCCACATTCAGTCTGTCTAAGTAGCTCTACATCTTGTAATTATTTGTTACAATTATTTGTTCAAACCATTATTTTGTACCTACGAAAAATGCGTAGATTAATATGGTTCGTGTGTTTGATTGCAGGTGAAGACCATCACAATTACTAAGGAGGTTCCAGTCCCATATCCGGTTGAAGTAGAGAAAAAAGTGCCTTACCCTGTTAAAGTACACGTGGACCGTCCGGTGCCTGTCCCTGTAGAGAAGCCTTACCCTGTGAAGGTTGAGAAGGAAGTGCCGTACCCTGTGAAAGTGAACGTGCCCCAACCCTACCCCGTTGAAAAGCCCGTTCACGTCCCTGTGAAAGTGTACGTCGACAAGCCGGTGCCCGTTCGAATAGACAAGCCATACCCTGTGATTGTAGAGAAGAAGATACCATACCCTATCGAGAAAAAGATCCACTACGCCGTGAAAGTCCCCGTCGATCGACCAGTCCCTGTGAAGATCCCAGTCGTCAAACACGTGCCGGTCCCCGTTGAGAAGGAGGTTCGCTACAAAGTCAAAATCCCTTACGAAAGGCCCGTTCCGGTACATGTCGACAAGCCGGTCGCCGTCCACGTGGAGAAGAACATTCCCTATCCCGTCACCAAAGTCGTCCCGTACCCCATCAAAGTCCCTGTGAAAATCCCAGTACCCTACGAAGTCATTAAGCACGTCCCTGTGCACATACCTGTCGACGATCACGCTCACTATTCGCAAAACTACGAACAACAAGACCACCAACAACAACACTACGAGCATCAATCTCACCAACAACACTACGGCCACAAGTAACCAAATCAAATTATACAAATATCAAAGCACCTAATAAGCCTTACAAATAATCAAAATATCGATTTCTCTCAATATCAACCTTTGAAATGAAGAAGTGAGGCTCAAATAACGTCATTGCAGAGCCCTCACATTGAATGGTCGATCAATGTGTGAATATTTCAAGTAGAAGCGGATTTCTCAATTGATGACACAGAAATCCTTTATTTAAAAAAATATATATATATATATATACCGATATTTTGTTTGTAGGTACTATTAATTTGTAATTCTTTGTTAATAGGTGTGTAGGTTTGTTTTTTAAGATAATTCGCAGAATACGTGAAACCAAAAAATTAATTTTGTTAAACGTCGTGACCTGATCAGTAATTATAGTGTTAACACTGGTTCAAAATTCACAAGAACACCCTTTTACACTTCAGTTTTGGATGTACACACATACTTTTAAGGTGGATAATGTTACGTTTTCATCAATTTGGAAATTGTATGAAAATTTCCTGATCTATCAATCAGTGTATGTACATGTCAAATACTTACCTGTGATGTACTTGTGGTTGATAGTCAATATATCTTCAATAACCACCAATCGGTTTTACGGAGTGGATTTTTTAGGTAAAGTTTGACTTGACAGAGACTCCAACGAAGATTTGGCAATAACGAGCATATTTGACGTCCAGATTGGTCTATTTCATGTATAACCCTTGGACCGCTCTTCAATATTCTGTCCACACAGCTGGTGGTTAACCTCCAGTTGATGGTGCAGAAATTAAAAGAAAAGTCCTCCGTTGTAAATGCGGGGTCGTGTTTCCAAAAATGATAACCAAATTAGGGGTTTTCCACAATTTTTCCTAGATTCAAAATGTCAAAGTCAATAAATTGAATGATGACCCGTTAACGGTACGTTTAGACGTTCATTTCACAAAATTGGGAGTGATGAACTGAATGTCGTTTGACACTCAGAAACTTATTAAAAATTAGAAAACGTTGGTAGTCCACAACGCGACGTTTGGGAAAAGGAGTACCTACCGTTAGTTCGAGTCTAAATGGGTATGTGATTATAATTCCATGTTTTCCCCTGTGATTAGGGTAACAATATTTGTTCGTTTCGTATTACGAAATACTTACGAGCCAGTCAGATTCTAACCAGTGGTTTCTGCTTCCTCAAATTTTTTTCTTCTTCCCAAGATCTTGAAATCGATAACTCAGGGATCCGACGAAGTCGCTCGATTATGAAACAGGCAGACCTTAACCACCGGTTAGCGTCCGGTAGGCGGTCAGTCCTGTTGGGAGAAATGGACCTTGCTGTATTGGATGACGTTCAAACGGGTTCGCAGGTTCTGGAATTATTTTCGTCGTATCAACTAATTCGAAAGGGGAACGTAGTAGTGGGAAGGTGGCTTTACGCATATCCAACGAAATTCGTGTACTGAAATCACATCGATGCGTCAGCCCTCAGAGGAGGAATTAGCTATTTGCTGTTGAAGATATAATTGTCTACATTATATAGAGGTTGCTGGAATTTTCTGCATTTTTATTTTTCTTGTATAATATACCCTTTCTTGTATAATATACAAGAAAGGGTATATTATATTATATTACTTTTTGTTTAATCAAAGTTTCAAACTTGGCTGAGTGACATGCCAGGAGAATGAGAAATGGAGACTTCAACCTTGAAAAAATTATTGAAGTTTTCATAGATTTGCAGAACAACAGCACCTATGGGATAAAGTATTTTCTTCTAGAGAATGAAATGCACCCCTTTTTGAAATATTTCGTATTAAACAGCCAAAAAATGCTAGTGACAAGAAAGGGTGCATATTTGTGGAATGACCCATCTAATTAGCTTAAGCTTTGTCCCACTGCTTACCTACTCTATGTGTGGATTTATAACGACGTAGGTCTTTACATCAGTAGAAATCTATACTTGAAATAGTGTGGTGGTACATGATCCGAGAAAACCCATTCCTGCTCAATATTTTCATTATTATTTCATTATTATTCATGTTTGTGCTTGAACGTGTATTTTTCACGCAGGTTCCATAATCTGTAAATAATTTAAAGCCGAATCCTGTCCGTTTCATCTTACCTACTCTTTGTACTGTTCAATTGCTTGTGAATACCTGTAGTTACTTTGTACGTATTGTTACATCATAGTATAATTACGATCTTGAATAATTGTCTTGTTACTTTGTTTTATAAAATACTTGAAATATTATTTTTATACTTGAACTTCTAAGTGTTATTTTGTTTGTTCTTCTATGGTTGTGATTTTTGTTGTACTTTCTACCAAATTGTTATATACATTTCTTATATTTTTCGTTCACAGATAAAGTCCAATATTGATACTTATGCGTACATAACTCGATACCCCACTCTCTTCTCACCAAGGAAAAGGAAGTACACTTACACCAAACTAACAACCAACGACTCGTGTATATTTCTACGACCTCTCTATTCCTTCCAAATATGATGAAATTCCATTAAAAATAAATAAATTTGACGACGCATGCGATTTCTGTCAATTTGTACAATGGTTAACAACAATATATTAATTTTGTTTCGAAAAAACCGTAAGCAACGCTAACATTACATGCCGAATAACAAACAGAATAAATAAGGCGAGTAAATGTTTGAATGACAAAATCAATAATTTACTAAAATTTTAATTTTTTCACATTTTAGGCAAACTTACAGAACCCCACGTAAATAGTACTTTTTACCTTTATTTGTTGTTTATAACAATCTATCACACTTAGAAAATTGTTTATTTGTTGGCAAATATTGCTTGCGCTTTATTACTGTCACTAACACGCATTTCAAAATGTGTTCTCAGCACAACATGGTTTCCAGCTAAAGTATACGGTCTAATTAATTCGATAATAATCTAATTAAGAACGATTTTTTTTTGTATTGACATTTCATTAAATCTTAGTGCAATTCACAACTTCTAATTGCCCCTCAAAAACCAACGTTATTTAATACAATTTTTCCCGCAATTGTTTTGAGCAGTTGTCTGTTTGTTGTAGGAAACCGAAGGTTCCTAACGGCAGAATTTGTCCTCCTGTTTCACAAAAGCGTAAGGCAGAAGTTTTCGAATCTTTTCAATTCAGCGAATTCTCAAAGAGTGCATTTTTTGTGTCATCAATTACTCGTAATAACATTTATTGGAGTTCTATGCGAATTTCATCATCGTTTTGACTAATCATTGACAAAAACGAAGTAATTTCTTTGAAATCTCTTTCCTGCATGTAATGAAATATTTTTGTTTTCTTTGCAACGTAAAATTGATTTCCGCTGATAGGCCTATTTTCGTAAATCAGATTGTCTTCGGATTTGCCCTGCGTGGGTTTGGTTTTTGTTCCCTGCTTTATTCAAAGTACAACGGGTTGGACTTCGCTATTCAAAACGCCGTTTTATTGGCAAAAACACCTATTTTTCGAATTTTCGTCAAAGCGTTTTTACTTCAAAAACACTTTAATGAACAAATAACTCAAATTGAACAGTGTGGCAAATTAATGTATGTTTCAAACTGCTTTAGTATTGGGGCGAGCGGGCCGTAGGGGTGGGGGGGGGCGGACACTGTTGCCATACTGTTACTGGGAATGTTGCCATACAGTCTGGGATGTGGCAACGTCGTGGTATACGATCCTACGGTCATTGGCCAAGCCCCTTCTCCAGTACTTACTTGAGTCAAGCGCATCTCAATACTAAAGCAGTTTGAAACAGAGTATAAATTATGTGTCTAATGAGACCATCACAGCTCTCAAGATTGTATCTACGGTTTTTAGAAGTTTTCGCTTGTTTGTTGCTCTTCTGAAATTTGACGTGAAGCTCTTGACTGTGAACTGCTTGGATCACCATTGACCTGTTTCCTTTCTTGCACATTGTGTTTTCAACCGCTGACCAGACACTCGCGTCAAATTCGAACGTCAGAACATCGAGTCAGAAGAGCATGTGCCTTCACTAATTTCTACAACAAATCAAAATGTATAAAATTGGCCAAACATCGTGGATTCAACCCGTTTTTTGCCACTCTGTTTATTTCCAGGGTTTTAAAAATAATTTATTAAAGTGTGTTTTTGGAGTAAAAACACTTCTAAGAAAAGTCGATAAAATCGGATTTTTGCCAATAAAATGGTTACTATCAATTCAGGGCCGGTTAATGTATTGTATATTCGCAATCAGCGTAAAACTTCCTGTAAGACCTCCAAGTATGTAATTGGGTTACGTTTGGAACATTCCCGTGTATGAAAACCTCTGACGGGGGTCTCACTCAAAAAGAAACGCCTGAGAGGCGCTACTGACGGCACTTTGAAAATTCGCCAAGACCTTTTTTATATGTACAAAATCAATTCCATTATGTACAATATTTTACAGCTATATAACATTAACAAGTCAACAATTTTATTCAAAAAAAGGGTTTTCCCTAGTTTAAAAACACTAATTCACTTTCCTCGCCACCAAAAATGTCTACTTCTTACCTTCCAGGGTCGCAATTACAATCAAAAAGAAATTACTGGGCGGTCTTTGTTTTAAATATTTTATTCCCTTCGATAAAGTACACGAATTTCTGTTTTGAGGAAGTGTACGTTTTATAGCAACAATAGAGACGACAGTACTGTGAAACGTTGTTATAAAATTGATGAAAAAATTTCATTTCCAGTGGTCTTAACTAACTAATATCATAGTATTTATACGGTGCTTGTGGCGGTTCACTCGTTTCTCTGATTTCAAAAACGAAACGGTATGAAAAATCGTTGTGCTCGTCGCCATTTCGACGAAAATATTCACATTTGGGTCCTTTTTTCGATTGGACATCACGAGTTTACTACCATTCAAGCGGATAATCCAATATTTCATTGAATAAAATAAGTAGTGAGTTCGGCGCTGAAGGTTTTGTGAAGATGACTGTAGTATGTTCACAAGGTCGATTAACTTATGTACACAGTGATCCGCAATAGTCTTTCTGTATTGCTTAGGCAGGCGGTTTTTTTGGAGAATTCGAATGGGAAAGTTCAGCTGATTTTTGGTCGAATCCGAATCTAAAGTAGAATATTACACCGGATGAAATTGAAACAATTTTTTTCCGAGCGCCATCTGGAGTTGCAATATTGTATATTGTGCGAGCTGCTCAACAGAGCTGTTCACGCCATTGGTGCGTTCTGTAATCTAATTGGTCGAGGAACAGCCGCAGTGATGGCTACGATGTGCGGTTGTACGTTTAAAACTGTTTAATATTTGTCTCCTCAACACTCTGTGGATGTCATAAACAAGGTACCTATTTATTTGTTATAAGTACGTGCTAAGCCCAATTACAATGCAGCGGTTCTTCCCATCCCCTTCTTACTAACGCCATCTTCCCATTCGAACTCGATCATAAACCGCCTTTCTAACAAAACAGAAGGCGTCAAAACTATTGCGGCTTATGTAAAATTATTGTACGAATAGTTGTAAACAAATACAATCTTTAATTAAATCTGGACGCTGAACACTCACTCCAATGATCAAAACCCATAGGTTTTTTTTCAACAAGCTCACTTGTTTCCTAAATTTTACAAGGACGAATAATGTCAAAGGCCTACGCGATGGAATTGGAGGGTGGGGTGGGGGGGAAAATATTCAAAAATATTCGCTATAATTGATGATGAATCGTTTAAAATTTGTACGTGAATACTGATACCAAATACCAACGATTTCTAATAAAAATCTCCAAAGACCACGTCAAAATTTTAAAACCACTAAATCAGATTTAAAAATCCTCTAATTTTTAAATTTATTTATACTAGTAACCTGCTATGATTGCTCTCTCTCTGATTTGTTATAAATTATTATTGTATCGTTCTTAAATTAAAGCTGAGGTCTTCGCTATGATAATTATTGAATTGCCGAAATTCATCTACTTAGAAAATGAGCAAAAGCCGATATTGATGATGCAAAATTGATGTTCACGTGCGCGTTTTCTAGACTGAAGACTCATTTTACACTGGTCACCCCGACAATTACTTTTATTTCTATTTGTAATTTTTTAGAAAAATATGAAGAAAACATTAAGCTGAGAACTTTTCAACTAATATTACCTCAATACATGAGAAACTACGCTTGACCAACAATCCAAATTTCACGTCATTTTTATTACTATTTACTATTACGTAATACTGCGCCTTTATAGTGCTAGAGATCAATCTCGGTGGCGTCCAAAATGTTCAACTCCCCACACAACGCAAGTACCAACAACAAATTAGTCTACGGCGATGTATGAACATCAAGTGGGCAGCTTGAAATCGGACGAAATGTCTTTTGGAACAACGGAATTGACAACTAATTGGATGAAATCAAACTTGGAAGATATGGAAAATTACTTGCGACGACGCTTCCGTCGATAGTGAGGAGTTTGCTTTCATCCGTATTTCCGTCAACCTTCAACAACATATTCCGTACGTTGGCAAAATTTCATCACTGATACAAAATATACAATAGCCGCTTCTACAACGCCAGATGAATTCTAAACCTTATTCTAAAAAAAGGTGGTACTTTCTGCTTTGGACGGCTGAGATTTTCTTCTTCGAATTTTAAGCTGTATAAAACAGCCAGCTGTATAAAAGTCATGTCTAGCAGAGAATTAACAACTTCAAGGACCAGTAGGTACGGAAGTCATTACTACATTTTGGTTCCATTCCCGATTGAATGTAACTAGAGCATGGAAATATACAATATACAAGCACATGATATCACCTGGTTATGAAGGGATAGGGCAAGTTTGGTGTGCTGTATCTTAATTTGGAGTCATGCTAATTTAACAGTGGACAGAATCCAAAACTGCCTTCATCAGTGGATGTCTCCTGAAGCTGCCATCTTGCTGGTTTACTTTAGCAGTGGGCAGAATCCAAAACTGCCTCATCAGTGCATTGCTGCTGAAGGCTAGCGTTTTGCTGGGGTAATTTAGCAGTGGACAGAATCCAAAACTGCCTCATCAGTGCATTGCTGCTGAAGGCTAGCGTTTTGCTGGGGTAATTTAGCAGTGGACAGAATCCAAAACTGCCTCAGTGCATTGCTGATGAAGGCTAGCGTTTTGCTGGGGTAATTTAGCAGTGGACAGAATCCAAAACTGCCTCAGTGCATTGCTGATGAAGGCCGCCATCTCGCTGGTAATTTAGCAGTGGACAGAATCCAAAACTGCCTTCATCAGTGGATGTCTCCTGAAGCTGCCATCTTGCTGGTTTACTTTAGCAGTGGGCAGAATCCAAAACTGCCTCATCAGTGCATTGCTGCTGAAGGCTAGCGTTTTGCTGGGGTAATTTAGCAGTGGACAGAATCCAAAACTGCCTCATCAGTGCATTGCTGCTGAAGGCTAGCGTTTTGCTGGGGTAATTTAGCAGTGGACAGAATCCAAAACTGCCTCAGTGCATTGCTGCTGAAGGCTAGCGTTTTGCTGGGGTAATTTAGCAGTGGACAGAATCCAAAACTGCCTCAGTGCATTGCTGATGAAGGCCGCCATCTCGCTGGTAATTTAGCAGTGGACAGAATCCAAAACTGCCTTCATCAGTGGATGTCTCCTGAAGCTGCCATCTTGCTGGTTTACTTTAGCAGTGGGCAGAATCCAAAACTGCCTCATCAGTGCATTGCTGCTGAAGGCTACCATCTTGCTGCGGTAATTTAGCAGTGGACAGAATCCAAAACTGCCTCATCAGTGCATTGCTGCTGAAGGCTAGCGTTTTGCTGGGGTAATTTAGCAGTGGACAGAATCCAAAACTGCCTCAGTGCATTGCTGATGAAGGCCGCCATCTCGCTGGTAATTTAGCAGTGGACAGAATCCAAAACTGCCTCAGTGCATTGCTGATGAAGGCCGCCATCTCGCTGGTAATTTAGCAGTGGACAGAATCCGAAACTGCCTCAGTGCATTGCTGATGAAGGCCGCCATCTCGCTGGTAATTTAGCAGTGGACAGAATCCAAAACTGCCTCAGTGCATTGCTGATGAAGGCCGCCATCTCGCTGGTAATTTAGCAGTGGACAGAATCCGAAACTGCCTTCATCAGTGCATTGCTGATGAAGGCTACCATCTCGCTGGTGTAATTTAGCAGTGGACAGTATCCAAAAACGCCTTTATTAGTGCATTGTTGCTGAAGGCCTCCATCTTGCTGATGTAATTTAGCAGTGGGCAGAATCCAAAACTGCCTTCATCAGTGCATTGCTGCTGAAGGCTACCATCTTGCTGCGGTAATTTAGCAGTGGATAGAATCCAAAACTTCCTTTATCAGTGCATTGCTGCTGAAGGCTACCATCTTGCTGGTGTAATTTTTAAAAAGACGTAAACACGTTATTAACAACTGATTTGAATAGAAAGTTTCATTCTCTAGGTTGTAATGAATGGTTTGCTGAGTTACCCCGGCGAGGTTAGGCAATTTTGCCCACCCAGAGGTTTATCCTGGTCAGCATTCACAGATCTGGCTATCCTCCAAGCGGTCGAACCAAACCTTCGGGAAGCAAGGAAACTCAGCAAACCATTACAAAGTTGAGCAGTTTTTGTTTGTCTCTGTAGCCCTTCAAAACCGGATGATACCTTGTACCCCACTCTGTATTACATTAAATGACAAATGTTTAAACGCGACGCTATCTACCCTAATCACGATGGCCCTGTGAAGGTTATTATTCTCCATGTTACGAGAAACAATGCAATTCTAATTCACTTAATTCAGTTACTAATTCACAATGCAATTCTAATAATTAATTTTACAATACTTTACGCTACTAAGTCTACCTAAAGGAACTTTTACCATCATATGAGGCTCAAAAAATTCGTCCACTTCTTTCCGAATTGATTACCTCTGTCATTCCAAGAAAAGTGGTTGAGTTTTTATTTGTTTGTCATGCGTTTTGTACAAATATACTATTATAGTAAGTACGAGTACATATTGAAACGGAAATATGGGGGAACCTTATTGGCGTTTAAAATATTTACAAAGACGTGAATGAAGCAATTGGTCTTTGATCGATGAACATCGATTTCGCAATAAACGTAGGTACGACTTAACTAATGCCATACCGCCTACTGTGGTTCAATTTGGGCACGTCCCCTCGAAAAGAGCGGCTACTCATCAAGCTCTCGCCAAACCAGAAAGCACCACCGCGGTCATTACAAACGTTAGACGGTCCTAGTTATATTACATCCCATGGAACACAATACGATCTCCAAGTGATCTTTTACTGTTCTGACGTCCACACAATCTAAAAAACACGATTCTCAATCATCTAAACGTCTCCCTAATTTCATTTCTTATCGATTCCGCTCATTTCTGATCTCCAATAGGAAATTTTTACAATTTTTTTGTAGACTTCAAGGACTGGATTTATAATTTAAATACTACAAAAAAAGCGTAATAGGATTCCAAAAATTTGTTATTTTCAATAATCCTACTTAACGTCTGGTAAAAAAATAAAGAAAGAGTCTATATTACGTTCAAATTCGAACGGGATTGAAGACATTGGAAGAGCGAATCTTGCTTTTTATAACAATTATAATACTTTATAAGTTTTATTGAGACGTCAACCACATTAAATTTTGTATCATATACACCTACAGATTAATATGGGCTCTTCAATACATCGCTGTCTTTCTATCACAATTTTATAAAACAGGCTCGACGCTGCGGGCGTCGGAAGAAAGACTGATGCTGGGTCTTCATTTGGGTTCCGTGAAACATTTATGTCAATCATCATTTTCCCAAAACGTTCTGAGAGTGGACAATCCTCACAGGGGGGTGGGGCTCGAAAAAACCGTACGTTTTCTATCCCGCCATTCGACCCTGAAAAGTGGAAAAGGGAAAGAAACATGTGAGCATCTTGAGTGCGTTGCGTTGTGGTAGGAACTTCCTACGTTCCCAAATCAGGAGAGGATCTGGCTCGAAATGGGGAGGAGGGACTATGCGGGTAGCCTGCCTAACTTCTTGATCTAAGTAACTTCTCCTTGCACTTACTCTGTGCCTTGTCGATGGAACTGAGGATCATACGCATACAAACATTAATAGGTATAAAAACAGACAATAAACAATATTGTGGAAAAGACGAGGCTTGACGGGGCTCAGGCTCATAAACCTCTGTAAGTTAGAACTTGTATTATTAGGCTTCCTTTAACTCTTGATATGTGTGTAATTCAACTGTATACTCTACAGTGTCAATTTTGAATCATTCAATCAATACAATTCAATTTAATACGTAAAGTTTGAAAATTTAATGGTTTTCCACAATTCAGTTGCAGGTGATTTAGTTCGTGTCAATATCAACACGAACTAAATCACCTGCAACGGAATTGTGGAAAACCACTTCAAACCTTACGTAGCAAAATTTGGAAAATAACTGGAAATAAAGGAAAACCTTACAAAATGACTGGTTGGGAGTCAACTTTACAAAATGTCTGGTCGGGAGTCAACATTATAAAATGACTAATGGGTAGGTAAGGTTTTTCTGCATGTGGAACTGTACACAATTGCAACTAATTCTTGATCGCACAAGTCAGTAGTTGAGCCTTCATTTCGAATCATTAGGCGAAACGACCGAAAGTTTTGGTTTTTCTACATAACTGAAAGACTTACTTGATGTGAGGATTGTGGGTAATATCATGCCATCAGCATCGTTCCATTGTAATCCATAGATTGACGATTCAGTGAGTTCATCAACTCCTCGTTTTGATTGTGAACTGAAACGTGAAGTTCTACATTTATAGTAATCCCCTTATGATATCCTGTTTGAGAGCGACTACGTTCTAAGAAGCGTTGATTTCAGAGCGGAAAACTCTCACCCATTTGGTCGATGATGGGAGCCATCCGGAGGGTGATGCCGACGAGGAGCATGCACGTGAGCAGGAGGAAGCCCGCGGTGATGATGATCGTCCACCTCGCACGTTTTGGGAGGTCGTTTGGATCAACCACCTGAAATTGGGGAACAGATATTTGGGATAAATTTCTTTAGGGCATTTTCAGTTCATGTGGTACCTGAATGCAGAGGAGACGCGACTCTGCTCGCAAGCAGGGTTCAACCAGCCTTGAAATATCAGAATAAGTACTTAAACAAATAATTTATTTTTCAAGTAAAAGAAAACTTTATGAGAAACGGCTTATGACTAGGTACCTACTGTTTCTAGGGAAGTCTAGCCACCTTCTCCATCAATAACTAGCGCCTTGAAAAACTTCTGGATAATCTTGTTGGATAAATTGAGAAAACGTTTTGAGTGGTTACATTATTATCTTGGATTTTCCCGTTTTTGCACGTTTCAACTCGCAAATTTGCAAAACACTATTCCAGCATCAGCAACAGCAAGTGTCACTCTGGACGATAACTCTCGATAGAATTGAGATTTAAAGTTCAAATTTGCACAAAAAATCCGTCTTGGCAATCGAAAGGCTAATTTCGTAGATGGGCAGAATCGGACCACTCTAAGGGGGGGGGGGGGGGTTGTGGAGTTTTAGGGGGAAAATTACCCATAAATTCCCAAAATGAAACATTCTGACAAGTGACCCCTCATTTTAAAGGGTTTCGTATGCTGAAGGGCCCGTCAAGATCTGTCTGCCGATGGGTATAACTCGAAAATCGAGTTTTTCGACTTGTCACACTTGAGGTGCGATATATTGATCGAGTGTAATGTTCCCCAATGCCAATCGACCACTGAATATCAGCTACTTGAACGACCCTAAGATCCATGAAATATTTTATAGTACGTTCATAGCGTTCGGTACCTTAGGCTTACTGATGAGCGGCGGCCGCTGCAGCATAGGCCCGACGTTGCGACGTTTTTTCCGCCTTTTCCGACGAGCCACTTCGTAATCCTCTTCGACCATGTCGAGGGTGACGTAGCGCTCGTCCGTGACCCTGCTGGATAATGAGAGACTGCGTTACAAGCGATGTCATCAACTATGTTATTGCTCGGCGGATGAAGATGAGGTAAATATTATGGTTTACAATCGAGTCTACAACTACGAGGAACCGTGAGAAGGATATGTACAAGAGAACAGTCATATTTCAATACACAGTTGCATGCATTAAATAGACGGTGTCAATACAACATGTATGCAGTTTTGAGCAATTTTACAGGAGAGCCAAAAACCGTTTTTAGTCGCCTCAAACTCATTAAAAACACTGGATTTCATATTCTGAGCCCAGCATATTCGTTAATAGAGAGATTAGAATGAGTTTTGGGGATGTAATCTCAATACACGTTAAAATATCAATGATACGACAAGTTGTCACTTGTCATGAGGTTCATATGACTTGTTGCATAGGTGGGTCATTCTCATATTCAAAGCCCAGCATATTCGTTAATAGAGAGATTAGAATGAGTTTTGGGGATGTAATCTCAATACACGTTAAAATATCAATGATACGACAAGTTGTCACTTGTCATGAGGTTCATATGACTTGTTGCATTGGTGGGTCATTCTCATATTATTTGACCATTTGATGTCCGCAGTCTTTAACGTCGTTTTTTACATGGGTTTCCAGCCTAAAAAAAAAGGTTTTTTGGAGAGGAATGCAGTGGTATCGTTAAAAAGTACCTAGCACATCCTCAAGAAAAAATATTTCAATGTAAAGTTTGAAAACGTCATGAGTGTTACTGTCCCAAGGGGGTGGGGGTGAAGTTCACCACCACCAGGAATGAAGCAGTCATAGATGAGAAAAATTTGAGCAATGAGGGATTTAACTGTTATATGATGGGATATTGGGTGGCCCCTCATATCTGTCCAGCACTTCGTTAGGTTAAGATTAACCTTTTTGTGTAAAAACACCATGAGTGTTACCATTATGAAGGTCGTGGGAGAACGGAATTCCCTTTTAAGGATGGATGAAGACGACGAAGCTGATATAGACTGCACAAATTTTGGGAGTGCTGCCTGATCGAACGTTCCCAATTCAATAATTTTTTTCTTCGAACTACTGCACCTGTCACGAGTGTTACCGTGAATAGGTACGCATAACAGTTTTTGGGTACAATAAATATATTTAAATCATTTTGCGACTGCTTGTCTTGTTATTCTAAATTTAGATTGGAAATTCATACTAGTAGTTTGCTGAATGGTTTTCAGAGCTCGAAGATGTGAAACATGCAGCATTTTGCTCCATTCAGCCTTTTTCAGACAACTGATTATTTTTTTCCCCAACTTGCAGGGTCTAGAAAAGCCAAATGGTCAAATTATATGAGAATGCCCCAGGTAGGCTACCATGCCAAAGCACAAAGAACTCAAGGATAATTTTATTATTATCATTATTATTCGTCATTTTTAGCCATTGAGGTCTGCCAATCGCAAAAATACGGTCGCCAAGCGGTCCCTCACACTTTTTAACATTGCCCACATTTATCTCAATATGCCCATATATGGTCATAGGACATGTTGTATTGACCTCGTCGAAATTACATAACTTACTTATCTCATTATCTCTTAGATACTTTTTGCCACTTCAACAAAGAAATGTCACAAATAAAATTCATTATTAAGACTCTTCAAACATTTTGGAACTTCAGTTGTACAGATAGTGAACAATTTTGGTGTATTGACTGAAGGCATGTGAGCTATGCTTCAGGCCATTTTGAGCTCGTGAGCAAGGGGCTTATGAAGACCGTGGAGGAATTCGGATTGAAAGGGTGGCCAGGGGTGCGATGCCAACAGGCGGAATAGTGCTCTCGCTGCGAAACTCATTTTCTACACCGCTGAATGTGTTGTGTAACGGACTTAACTGAGTTGGCATTCTGAAACTGTCCAATATACGGTTATGTTGATCTGAAATAGTTCTGAAGATCGCATATTTTATGGGTCAATAGTTCATTTTATTTAGTAACCTTAACACAAGCCCAAAAGCTGTTTGAAAGATGTCCAACTGTACTCTGTAAATACCTACAGTAGATACCTGGAGCTTCTACTAATTCAGTACGATATTTCGTAGTGTACCTACACTCGACATCTTTAATACCAATCTTGGTCACTTGTTAGATAATACTATGTTTCGTGTGATTGAAAGACCATCTGTATGTGTCATTGAAGAGTTCGAATTCATTCAAATTGTAAAATGTATGTTCTTGATTGCGTTATTACAGTAGGTACTGCTCTTTTCAACACCGCTATCGTTCTTCCTAATTTCATATAAGATATTATCTTCCATTCATATCCAACACGATACAGTGCCAAGTATTTTCAATCACGCTTGGCTGATACACAGTCCTCAAACGTTCACCTATCGAGGGCTGATCGAATCATTTCCTTCTGCATACACCTCCACACGAACGGCTGATACCAATCACGAAAGCTCAGCGATTCCCGTCGCGCTCGCATGAAAGCAAACAAGCGTAATTCACCTTTAGCCCTCGCACACCTGACGAGGGAAGCGGGAAATGTCAGGTTTAGGAGGAAAACGAATACCATAACAATGACTTCTCGTTAAGACAGGCATCCGGAGGAATGTGACGCCCTGTAATGGGGATGTTAGTCCCTCCTACATAATGCAGTAGAGCGTTATTCAAACCCTCCGACCCCATGTATAATGAATGATTCTTGACACCCAGGCCAGTCGTTGCAATCTGCTATTGTTCATACCTCTTATGACAGGACGTTTGTATTTTTTTAACGTCAGATTATGAAATGCCAGGAAGATGCACGCTTTTGGATGAACTACTCGAAATATCGAAAAATTCGGGTACTGGGTACCTCCAGTTCATTTGATTACTATTAGAGCAACAGTATCAGCATGTACTATATTAAATTTTGTTGATCACGAGTATTAAGAGAAAAGTTGTAAGCACAAATAGGTATTATTCTTAAGGGTAGTGCTTGTAGATCTTATATCAGAAAGGTCTAGACAATGCAGAATCGCATTTTGAAAATTATCCTCAATAAAAATATGAGATATCCAACTTCACTCCTATTTAATCAATTTCACGTGAAAAATATCACACAGTTGTACCTTTTTCAATCCTGTGTTCATGTTTTTTGTTCGAAAATTAGGAATGAACACGTTTCTATTTCCAGTTTCACTAGAAACTTCCATTCCTTTCGCATAATTCTCCCCAAAGTAAACTCTGAATTTTATAGAAGGAACGCTTATGTTAAGGCACTTGTTTTATAGATTATGTTGTTGATTACTTGATTATGTTGTATGATAAGGGTATTAATATTTTTCTATTTCACAATTTGTCTTCCTTTAAAAATAAATTGAATATTTATTTGTGATTTCAGTATGTATCTAGGTTTATTGTTTCCTACCAATAAAATCCGATTTCCTTGTATTTTTCTAATTCTAATTCTAATAATTTACAATAATTGTAAATTATTAGAATTAGAATTAGAAAACAATTACTGTGTTGGCACATGTCTGCTTTAATAGGCACATCTGAACTCCACCGAAGAGCACAAGTTCACTTGAACTTATTCTTTGCCAAATATCGTTTAATTTTAATTTTTTGAGTGCTTTGTGTACCACGGCTTGTTCCTCTCTTATTTTTTTTGTACTATCTACTGTTGCCAATAAATAATACCAATCAATATCAGCAAACCTGTGACACCCATATTTACATAGGGAGCTAGATACTACAGGTAAATATGGTGGTTATATTAACAAAGATCTCGGCGATACATTGAATAACAGACATAGCCCCAGAGATTTCATATTTCTTATTCTGGCATTGCCAAGTAACAGCATGTCGTATACCTCACGGAAAAAAAAATCCAACGGTTAGACCGCATAGAAATAACGTATCCCCTCCATCACAACCGACCCTTCAGAG
Source organism: Stenodema calcarata (assembly GCA_963920205.1). Lineage (NCBI taxonomy): Eukaryota > Metazoa > Arthropoda > Insecta > Hemiptera > Miridae > Stenodema > Stenodema calcarata. The sequence continues at coordinate 21,621,803 of OY986058.1, forward strand.
CCAGTACCCTGGGGAGCGGCGATCAATGATTAGCAGAACAAGTAAGTGTGCGGGACACCCTTCCCAGCTCAGTTTGAGAAGGGCCAGATAAAATCAACTGTCACAAGGAATGGGGTAACAACCCGAGGTAGAAGCCTTTAGCTTCGCTACCGTTTTCGAGGTAAGTTACAGTTGAACCCGTCACGACCCCCCGGGCTTTGAAGGAGCGGTTGACGACCTACCAATCGCTGTCAGTGGGTTCTTAGATGAGCTTTTCAACCCACTTTACTTGCCTTCCAAGGGAAACCTCGCGTCAAAGGTATTGAGCAAAGATATTTTGACACCATTCGCATAATTATGTGTCGGGTACCATTTACTGCAATCTTAACGCCTTACTTGTGATTAGCACGAGTCAACTGGATTGGGAACAGCTCAATTTTAAAGGGCGCAAATGGTTTTACACTAATATAACCACTATGTTGAGCAACTTCGTAAATCGTCGCTTAAGAACTACCACAGCACATCTGACATTTTGGCCACATCGAGTTAGGGAGGTTTTTTTTCATTTTAAATTGTACAAAATTACATTTTATACGATGTTGAGGGAACATCATCATTCTTACATCATTCTCAACATCATTCTTACTGACGGTCAAACTAAATCACACACATACATTTTATACCTCTGCCAATACAAATATCTGCTTTACAATATATCCATGTAGGTACGAGTATATTCCAACGTAGTACGGAAAAAAATCTCCCCAAGATGGGCCAAAATGCCCGCGACAAGGGTACAGTTCAGCACATAACTGACGCAAGTAGTCACTACACTATAATACATATTATTTAGTTGGTAGGTAAGTTATCTCATGACAAGAGCAAAATAACACTTCTTCAAATAATAAAATAAATGTAGATAATTTAGGTAATAAGCTAAACGTCTTTATATTGCTGTACCTTAATTCTAATTACAAAAGAGACGTTGTTAACAATGCTATATTATTACATGAGGTCACCTCATGGTTTTTCTTCAACTACCCTCCTGAAATATTCATTAATCATTTTATTAATTTTACAGTTGCCTTTCCTTTTTTCCTAATGCCCAATTCCTAGCTCAAACTCAGCAGAGCTTAGACAAATTAACATTTCTGTTCTGGTAACCAGCGCCTTTACACCAAAGTGCCTTCACCACCTGGCCTGGCTCCAGCGCTTGCTGTCTAATGTTCTTATCTGGTGATGAGGGTAGCAAATTTATTTGAAGTAATGCTCCCTTCCATCTCATTGCATACGAAGCACTTGGCTAATGTTTTCCGGGCTTGGTGCTCAGCGTAGACTTCTTTTGAGGAACTTCCTGTAGCATAGCCCACGCACTGGTCACAGATCCTTCCGAGGCAAGTAAATTGACAGCTTAAGTTCGTCGAACTCGGAGTAAAACGTAGTAGGAGAGACAACACCTGGACCACCACGTGCCCAAGTCCTCACTTTACCAAAAAAGCTCAAAACGTTTCGAAAAAATTAAACTTACGGACTTTTACTATCGATATTTAAGTTCTGGTTCTCTCCTTATCAACAAGCACTGAGATTTTGCATGTTTGAGGATTGCAGTGTATACCTAGTTACTCCCTTGTTGGCATGCCTGACGAGGCATACGTCACAAAGCTAGTTTTCTTAATGTTTAGGCTGAGTTTATTCCTACATAACCTTTAATAAACCCTCTTCAAACAGTCAAACGCCTCATCCCATGTTCCACCCCCAAAGTAGAGAATTGTATCAACTGCAAAATAATCTTAGTCCCGCTAATGTCAATCCATCCGATGTAATTCATATAGATCAGGTACAACAGGCCTTGAGGCACTCCCCATTTCTGGAGTGTCAACTTGTCGCTATTTACTTACTACATTTATCAGCACAATTTTTCGCGCCTGAGCGATCGGTGGGAACGGTTTTTAGTGTGAGGCTAGTTCTTAAGCTACGAAATATACGTTTCAAACCTGAGATATAAATCACACACATAAGTAACAAGCCTCAAATAGTGTCACATAGAAGGTATGAAAACCATAGCATGAAGTACGAGTTATTACACTCTCAAGTCTGTCAACAGGTAAAGTAAACCCCATGTCATCCGTGAGCATTTACACCTTTGTACATTCAATAATTTAAATCCACCAATCTTTCCGTACAAGAGTTAACACATAATGAAGAGGTAAGAAAAACACATGAAAAAGTGATCAGATGAAACATGCAGAAGTAATCAGATCTGTAACTAAATAAATGTGACAAACAAGACGACAACATTAACAACGATTGTGTGAAGGAATAATTAACATCGTTTGTACCAAGTTGTACTGTATATAAAATATCTAAAAACGTTAACATGCCTCTGTAATACACACAGTTTGATATAAAGAACACCCGTTTTAACATATTAAAAGGGAAATAGTATTATCCCCTCGACATTTTCAGAAAATGGACGTAGTAAGTACTTATTTTTACGGTTATTTACGACTTGCCCACTAGTTCTCATGGACGAACCTGTTGAAGAATGGGAGGGGGGTATTTTTTTTTTTTTTTTTTTTTTTTTTTTCTTGGGCGATCCCAAAGGTTCAGTACCGAAGATAATAAACCGATAGGAACTTGTCTCGCAAAAGGAAGCTGAAACTCTTCAACTCCAACGCTGAATCCGTTCTGCTGTGACCATAGCCTATCAGCTGGGGGCCTTAATAAATAGGTTACTCCACAGAATGATTGGGATCTAGTGACCAAACAAGATTTCAAATTGTGAGCTTTGGTGGAGCACCGACCAAACTCCAATCGTACTGGGGATCAGGAAAAGGAAGTGGAATAGGATTGGCCACACCTTAAGTGATAGAAAAAAGATAATAAACCGAAACGGCGTTGCAATGGAACCCGAAAGGCAGGAGAAGAAAAGGATGCCTATGGAGACCTTGAGAAGGCCCACTGAAAAAGAACCACAAGTCAAGGACCAAGTGACCAATCAGACTCAATGGACTTTTCTGAGGGAGGGCCGAGCCTGCGACCATTCAAGGCTTAGAGGCTCGAGACTGGGTGGGAGATTGCCTGGTCCCCCGCAGGTTCGGGTTGCTAAAAATGGGCAACCAGTGCAATGCCTTCTGGGCAAAGCTCACCTGCCTGCTCTTCAACAGAGGTTGGATTCGTGGTGGTCGTGAACTTGCTAGAAAGTAGGAAGCTTCCCATTACCACAAAATGTGATGTTGGGCAGGAGACCCTGGTGTAAGGCTAGGGAGAGGCTCAAGGCTTGGGAGAGGCTCGAGGCTGGGTGGGAGATTGCCTGGTCCCCCGCAGGTTCGGGTTGCTAAAAATGGGCAACCAGTGCAATGCCTTCTGGGCAAAGCTTACCTGCCTGCTCTTCAACAGAGGTTGGATTCGTGGTGGTCATGAACTTGCTAGAAAGTAGGAAGCTTCCCATTACCCCAAACTTTGATGTTGGGCAGGAGACTCTGGTATAAGACGAAAGTCAGTTGACCAGGGGGCCCAAACTAGCCATTAACAATATCTTCCACATGTAGGGACTTTGTCTCTGTCAAATGTTCCCAACGGAGTTCACGGTCATAGATAGAATAGATAGTATTTACAACTACAACCTACAGGTTCTATCAGTGTTGATGAATGGCAGAAGAGTGGCGAGAATAATTCGCGTTGTTTGTCCTTTTTTGCAAGTTTCGTGATGGAATTATTTATTTGACAGCATATTAAAATCATCTCACTCTATCCGTATTGCCATCATCAGTTATCCAGAACAGGCAGTTTATGACGAAGGTACCTACGTAGCAGTGTGGTCGGTCAGGTTTTTGTACGTCACGACCCCAGATATAAAGAACAATGGATCATTCGTCTTCTTAATAAGAACGTGAGAGACGACAGCGGCTACAAATGATAACGGAGATCATGAGGTTCATCACCTAACCAAACTTATATGGACATATGGATTGAATTTTACAGACAAGGTTAATTCTTTCTATTCTAATTCTTTCTAGAGCGTTTAGGGAATTTCTAATTTCTAAATTTCTAATTACCCACGGGTGTTCTCAAAGTGTGATTCACAGCTCTCCTTAACGATCGCTCTATTGTGTAATAACGAGACTGTCGGACTTTGGTTCACTGTGTTTTCCCTGCAGTCAGAAGCAACTGAATGTCAGTGCAAGTATTTTTGCCGTAAAAAAACATCGATGTTTTTGCAACTGACATCCATCCCTATTTATGAGACCTGCATATTACTAACCTTCATGAGATCGAATCCCGGAGTATTCTATGAAATCCGTGTACAATAAAATACTCGGGAAATTAGAGGTTTTAGTATACCTACCCTGCCCCGTGTTGGCCCCAGTACCACATACCCCGTTTCCTCATAATAGCGTTCTATCCCAAAATGCAGCTCCCTAGAACATATTTCATCTTCATAGCAGTGGTAGCATGATTACTGGGAAAATTCACCCATAGCCTCATTAGAACTAGTCACATGCGAGAAAACCTGCGGTATACACACATCACAAGCCACATGTGGCAGGTCATCACACGGAATTTCGTCGCGACAAATTAATTATTCCCATTATCTCCATACGGCATCAAACCGCGTTTCAGGGGCCGCGAAACATCTCGATGTATGTAAATCGAATAGAAGGAAAATTGGAGAGGAAATATAATTTAGCGATCCAGCCTCCGCGCTCCGTACATTATCATTCATGTCACGTTTTCCCTCGAAGTGAAGGTTGGTTGGTGAAGGGTTTTAGCCCTAAATGCGGTGTCATGTTTGCGGTTGAGGAGTGGGTATATATGCATATCGGAGGTAAAATAGATGCGGGTCACGCCTCCTCAAGGGTTCATGGTTACAAGTTGGGGAACCCGGTTATACTTTTTCCCACCGGTGACAGCTCAAGGAAAGTTTAGTTTGATGTACTTGTAAGCCAATATTGAAGTATTTGGATCAACTTTGGCGAAGGAGTTTATACCAATATTGAGGTTGGAGGTATAAATTATCCAGAAAATTAAATACTTGAATCAAAAACCAAGACGGAAGATTGTAACATCCAATGGTGTGAAGTGAGGTGGTACGAGTGCCAATTGGGTTGTTTTTCTAATTGTAAACTTTGTTAGATTCAAATGCCCATCAAATGGGTTCATGATGAAATCTTCAACTGACAGAAACACCAGGGATTTTTGTGATGCAGCAGGTAGGTACTTCGAACTTGAATATCGGGTTAGAGGCGACTGTTACGCATTTATTTTTCAACCCAGCACAGTCCTCAATAAAATGCCACGTTTTGCATTTAGATCAACATGTTCACGTTGATTTAGGTTAACGTGATTCCGTGTTCCAAGCAGAGACGATTGCCATTGAACACTATGCTATGGAGATCAGAAAGCTAAACCTAATATGTAAGTGGCAATCTGTTCCGATAGCGGGGCACTGATGGCGTTAGCCTCTCCAGTGATAACATCACGGGCAGTGATGGACTGTAAGAATGCCCTGGACAACATATCAGACAGGAACAAAGTCACCTTGGTATGGGTGCCGGGGCATTCAGGGCAAAAGGGGAACGATGAGGCGGATACATTGGCCTCCATCAGACCGCCATCATCGGACCTGAGCCCTACTGTGGAATATACAAAAGCCTCAGAAAAAGCACCACAAAAGAGTGGTTGCTGTCAAAAACTCAAGCCTCGTGGAATAGATCCACAGGCCAGAGGCATGCAAAGTATCATTTTTAGAAACGTGTTAAGGAAACTTGCCAAAAGCTGCTGGAATTGCATTCTTTCCCTCTGCCAATCGAAAAGAGGCCTTAGGCTGACACTATACCTATACTATAAACAAATGGGTTACAAATGGGTGTACCTATTTTTATATTAGACAATCCACGGATATGCACTTTCAACTCATCGCCTACCCACCCCATCCGGCCAGAGCCACCACTGCTTTGTGTGCCATTCTGGGTCATCATTACAAGTGCGTATCTTGGCTAGGCATAGAATGGGACTGAGGACAAAATTATGCATCGAAGGCAGGATGCAGCTATTTGTTACAGAAAACAAATTACCTACAGTGATCATTAGGTTATCGCTTGACCATCGGTGGGAGTCTAATGACCGAGTCAATTTATATTGGAACGTGGGGCTTATACCCCAATTTCACAAACTCCATTATCTCGTCGGGTTGAATACTTGATCACGTCTAATCACGTCTAATAAAAGGATTTTTTACTTAATTTATTTATTGGTATCAGAGATGGATAGAATCACATATTACTGGACAGTAGGAGTATTCCCAATCACCTGCTACTGGAGAAACCCTGAGAAAGGCGTAGAGAAGAAACTACTCAGGGCCCTCCGACATCTGATAGCTAAATGCCAAAATCACGCTTTTAACAATAATAGTCAAGTGATCACAGTTTGACAAATGGCGGTACTCAGAGAAACTTCGATACCGCAAATCAGTCGCTCCATAGAACACGGCGAAAAAACCCTCCAAACTTTGAAGGGGAAGGGAGTGGGGGTGTTAGTTTGGTTTTCTTGGGTGATTCCAAAGGTTCATTATCGAAGATAATAAACCAAAATGGGAGACAAGGCCCTCCGGACAAGGACACTCCCTGAACAGCTGACGACTTAGTTAACGTACCCTACTATCCTCCTAGCACGCTAGGATCCCCCAGTGGCACTAGAAAACACAGTACCGCCCGTCATTAATTAGTGTTGTTTTTTCTTTGTTGGTGTAACCCAAATTGTAATTCGCTTTCACCCGCCCCATTTCATCCTTGACTCATCATACAATGTATGTCATGATCTAAACTCACTATTTTTGTTCCAATGAAATGACACAACTAAGTAAATGGTATGTGGGTTACCCATACTGATGTGAATGTTGTATTTCTGATCCATACTGTGGAGTTAATTATTCCCTTGCACAAATAGTCATTGGAACTACACTTACAGCTTTTTAGAACAGGATACTAACATGGCCGACCCATCATCCCACTGGTGCACCTTGCACATTGCGGATTTTTTCCACTTTTCTTTGTGCCTGGAACAGATAAAACAACATAAGGACTCAAGTGAAAATGTAGTGATTTCACAAAGGTTGTAGAACGAATTCAAGTTCACTATAACGTATGGATTCCTAAGGTTAGTTAAAGTTTAGTGAAAGCTCGAATATTTTCCATTGATTTTCGCTCATCAGATGTTACTCAACCGGCCGAACGCAGAGATCATGCTACCTCTGAACGAATTTCTTATTTATCTCGGTTAGCTTTGAAAAAGACCTCAGCCGGGGGAATTTTCGAACTGTTTCTCTCCCATCATGAAATATGTAAAGGTTGGACAGATCCAAACCAGCGCTAGGTTTGGAATAACTAAAAACGAGCTCATTTCATCTATGAAACCCCCACACCCCTCAGGGTTTGCCTTTGAAAGATAAGCCTATACGCTTTTGATGGAACACAAAACACGGTAAAACCGCCGTTGCTACACAACGATTCGGTTCATTTTCACCCGCAATTCAAACCAATCGCACACAAGAGGTTTATGGAACGTCAATCAATCTAGTTCTTCACCTCGGAAAATTAATTAGTACCTCTAATCGAATATCAATCTTAATTCTCACACTAATAAATGTGAGATTGAGCAAACATTGCACTTTTACAACAAATATTGAAAAAACTTGATAATTCCATAAGTAGAGGTGAAGATTAGGATTGGTGACAATGATTTTCAATGAAAACATCCCTTTAGAGCTCCAAAGAATCGAACAATACTACTTGGAGGAGCAAAGGCCTCAACGAAATTCCGCCACCTATGTCGATTTGGCTCAGCCAGATAACCTTGTTCCATGTTTTTCTGGCATATAACTCCTCTTATAAGGTACTTCTCCAAGATGCCATCTTTATTTCCTCCTTCTGATCTGTAGCATTATAGGCTCCTGCTTTGTCCTTCTCGACAGATCATTATGTCCGATTTGATATTATTTCTGGCCAAAAAGATGCTTACGGTTCTCCTAGGACAGTTCGTGACTAAATGTAAGTAGTTGCTTTTCGAGCGCTTCTCGCAATGCAGTTTGCCTTCCTCAGCGCCACCTTGGATAGAGACCACACTTCCTAGGCGAATGAAGCAATCCAACTCCTCTACAGGTTCGTCCCCAATCATCAAAGTGTGTTCTTTTACTACATTCTGCTGCATGGCCTTTGGCTCCATTAATTTTAATACGGGCAGCCATAGCAGATTCTATGAGACCTTTGAGCTTGGCTCATCTGTGCCAGAACCAAGCAAAGATCAAAGGAAAGCAAAGTCAAGGTCTTCCATCCTCCCCCTATTCCCAATTGCTGATCTCATGATTTTGTCAAGAACGGGCACGAAAAAAGGGTCGTAGAGAGCAAACACCACTGTCTTACAGCAAAATTTGAATCTAACAGTCACAGTGTTGATACAGGTTGTGGTTTTGTCAACTTCAATATCTTCATTCTCAACAATAAATGTTTCTTTCATAGTGCGACTAAGAACATGTTTCGGGTGGTTGGCCAGGGTGGTTTTGGCTTGATTAGAATTTGGACAATATTTAGCCTCCTATTGTCAAACGAAACGTTTGTTTCTGCTTCCAATGGTGATTCCTCAGTCTTAGTTGAGGCTATCCTTGTCGTGTTTCGGCTGATTCATGGTGATGGTCCGGTCATCCTCGACTACTTCGAAGGCATGTTTGTCTTTGGGCGTTCAGGGAGGCTACATGCCGAACAAATTCCTTTGGTCAGCCCCTTCGCAAGGCTTGTATTCGAAACGCCCCATTTCCATCTGCCATTGCCTTTATTTTTCTTCCTTCCGCTCGCTAACTGAGAAGCTCCAGATCCTCATGAAATAATAAATCCTATTATAATATATTCCACATTACACTAGCTTATTTTCTTTTTCCTCAGTGTCACCTACTTTTTTGTATTTCAAATCTTCAATTCATCTAGTGTGTTATTTTTTCCTAGTATCAAGACAGAGATCATTTTAGTAATCAAATTTTTGTCCTTATTTCAAAGGCCCATAACCTGTACAAACATCCGCTAATAAAGACTTCTTCTTCCTCCTTGATTTACCGCGCTTAGACTTTCAGTTTTCTGACGTTCGTGAAGATGAGAAACTATGAAATTTGGTGGTCATGCGAATTTTAGGTACCCAAGGGAAGAAACAAATTCAATATAAAATTATTATATTGAATTTGGGTACCTATTATCGAATAGAAACGCTATTAACCTGTGGCCCGTAATGTACAAGGAGAAATAAATCACTGACGGCCGGAAAGGAACGAAAAATGTAATTACGTTCTAGTGCGTTGGTAAGGGGATTTTCCATCTCGATACTCGCGTCGCATCAATCAATTAGAGCCAGAGAGGATCATTTTTGCATGATGGAGCTCTTAGCGCTTTACACACAAATCGGATAACGGGCTCGTATCGAATTAAGTGAGGAGGTGTTTTAGGCTGCTACTTGCCCCGTGATCGTTATGTTTTCAAAGTGCTTGCGGAACGTCGCGAACTCCATATTTCATTCAACATTTTCCATAAAACTTTCACAATATCCGATTTTTCTCGAGTTTGAAAACACAAAGTGGATTAATCATGAATGGCATAGAATCAGCATCTTGTACGAGTTACCAAACGTTCCAAACGGTAGATTGTGTGCATTCACGTGAGCTAATAATGAAGCGTAGGGAAATAATTATGAATAACCATGAACTCTCATCAAAGTCGCCGACCTAAATTTTAGGGTATAGGATCATTGGGATATAGATCTACATTTAATGTCTTGTGAATAGATAATCCTATCCAATGATAGGAAAATCGATCTATTCCTAGCTACAAATATTATTGAGTGAACTCCGTCCAAACTGGGCGGTACCTTCTTCTTCTCAAAAACAAGAGTAGGATCCCTTATACATGGCCGGCAGACGGATTTCCAATGCCGTATAGTTTATTTATTTAATTTTCTTGTATTTCAAAATGCATATATTTTTCAAATAAACGTTTTTCTTTTTCTCCTTCTTCCTTTTACATAGATTTATTACTGCAGCCCCTTTATACGAATGAACCACACACTACCCTACACTACACTAACTACGCATTGTGAATGGGCGAAATCGGAAAGTGGTGTTTTGAGATAATAGTGGTGTTTTGCTGAGGCGCTGTCGACACCACTATTCCAATTACCTACTGATACACTCGACATGAAGATCATGTGGTGAATCTGGTATCCACGGATAGATTGGACTGTTTATGTTAAATGTTCATTACAGCTTGTGACATCGTTGAGTTGCGTTAATGCTCAAATAAAGGATCATAACAACTACCTACTTACAAAGATATTGAAGAGGTCGAAACTACCGGCATTGAGTCATCCATATTTAACTGATAACTCATGATTAACATTTTGGAAAAAATAAGTAGGTATGTACTTAACCCATTCCGTGCGGATGTGGTAATATTACCTCAAGTGGTTGTATCCCACTGACGGGTGTGGTAATATTACCTCGAGCCTCACTCGCATGGTGCTCTCCGTTTTTCGGTTCGTAGGAGGGGATACCTCGACTTCTGGGCTCAGTTGGTGTGGAAAGACCTTCAGTTTGACTTCGAGGGTCGGCCAGTATATTTCGTTTTCAGGTAACCCATTCATAGCTCGCGCAAAGCTTGGAAAGAGTGTGCGTCGACGAATTCGCAGTTTTCCGCCTTAGTTAGGGCGACCAAGATTGGTGGTTGAATAATTGAATTAGGAGAAGATAATTTCCTATGTGAATATGGTTATATTGCTCAGATGCTACCACTATTATACCGATATTTTGAGGATGGGTAATACTACCTCATCCGTCAGGGGGGGAAAATACAGATTTGTTGCACGTTTGCATGTCCAGTCTCGCTTCCTGACGGATGAGGTAATGTTACCTCATTACTTTTTTTTGCGATTTCGAGTCAAAAGTGGCATCCGTACGGGCGTGTTGCTTGCTAGAAACGTCACGCACGGAATGGGTTAATGCTGTATGGTATTGACACGAGGAATCCGTAGTTGATACGATATACACTGAAACTTGGGTATTTCATCCAACTCTGACTAACCTGCACCGGTGGTGGTAGATATCGTGATGTAAAGGAAGACGGTGAGCTTTGACTTTTCCCTGATGAAACTTCATGTAGCTGCTGTCCGCCTTCATTGCCACCACCTTGCTGTCCACCAGAGCCGCGAGCAGCCACTCGAGCTGAACTCTCTTCCATTCCCCCTGAGCAAACACAACTATGTAAAGTCATTGCCGTTTCAAGAAATACCAAATACTACATGCAAAAATATCCTACTGAGAAAAATTAATGCTAGTCTATCATATTATTTTTAGAGGACGGATCGAACAGTTTGAGTGGTGTTTAGGCGAGCTGACAGAAACTGTGTAAATCATTGTCGTTTATCAACTGTGTAAATCAAAAATCCTAAAAATATAGGATATCGTCGCGTCGCTCAAGCCTCTATACGACAAAGGTCGATTTTGCCTAGAACACCATTATGGTTTTAAAGGTTAAAAGAACCCACCCCACTGCCATCGGACCCCGTGTTTTCCATTGTAGACTGTAACCATGGAAGAAGAAGTATCCCTTATTCCAGGCTGTGGCATATCTCAAAACTGATTTTGCCAATGGATCCGGCGCAAAATTTCACATTAGGAATCCTATGTATCTCAAAATGATCAAGAATCCACTTGCCATTTTGCAGCTTAAGCGACGATGGTTATGCCATACTGTATTGGTTTTACTTTCGTCATTCAAGATGTGGCTCAAATCTTCCAATTGCTGTAACAAAATTATTGGTAGATCTCCACTTGCTCCACCAGATAGATCGCTATACATCCCTTATCTCAATATTCCTTTGAGATATTCCTGGGTCCTACCGACTGCGCCAAATAAAGTCGGAGACTTTCTCGAAGAGTTTTTAAAAACAACTGCTTATTATTTCCAATTAAAATTACACGTTACAACGTTTTACAAATGAAAAAATTACTGGTTCTACGACTGGTGACGGACTGCCACGAGCAAGGTGATAGTTCTAGCGAGGGTGGCAGTCTGTTAAGGGGGACAAATGAAACGTTTGCAAATGAAATTAAGAGTCAGTTAGGATTGATCCAATAACTTGTATGAATCTGAACAGCTTTGACAAGCCGTTAAATAGTATTGTCATGACGACCTACTACTTCATACGGATCAATTCTCCAAAATGCGGATCTAATAGTCCAAAATCCTCCAAACGAAGAGAACTTTCCTAGTCTTTTGCAAAACCCGACCTCTGTGGATAATATTCCAATTCAAAACCGACTGTACGTCGACTGTACGTTAAAAATTCCTATGCTCTCCAGTAACACTCTGAATGATGATGATCGTGATATTTTGGCCATGAGTTGGATTGGCCCTTAGAATTTAATATGGAGTTACATTATACCCCATCTCACTTCTTTTGCTAATTAATATAAATTCTCCAATCACGTCGATCATTCCGCTATTCTAAGGACCAATTTTTAGGCGTAGTAGTTCTATTATAGTATAATACCGACGATATACGGTTTCTGGATACGAACAATTTTGAATGTCACTTGAATAGCCTCTATATACTACCCAGCTCAAAAGATTGCTTACCTTATAGGCTCAAGGATGATGAAATGATAGTGCTTTGTGTACTCATTTGCAACAGTTCATGATAAATAGCAACCCTCGCGAGAAAAAGTATCTAAACTTTGTACAAACGGCAGAATGATACGGGAGGGGAGGGGGAAGATAAAGGAGAAGCTATAGCGAGATAAAGTAGAAAAAAAGTAAAGATTAAAGAGCGGTCGAGATTTCTTTCTAAGCCCCTCCGCATCCACTCATTCAACTGCTTCCGCCTCCGGATTTTTCCGTGGGGCGAAGAGGAACAGGATGGTTTGCTTTGCTGACCAGAATGCGGGAGCGAGGGTTTCGGCCCCAAGGGTAGAGATATAAATTTTGAAATAAAAAATAAAGAAGCGGCCCCGTCCAAAATGTAGACTGTCAGCATCATAGCCTTGAGAGTATATTCAACGGTCTAATGGTAAGCTCGTTGCGTTCGTTCCTGCTTTTCCCGTATAGCGCAATTTTATTCTCTTTTTTTTCGCCACACCTCAGCGATCCCGCCTCTTGATACACAGCATTTAATCGGATGAAATTATATGGGGTTGGTCAGAAAGTTACATTAAAGACTTTGGAACCGTACGAGGTTTTCTCACGTTTACATAGACCACACCCTCCCGTGCATCGTACATACACAGTGCTGGAAATAAGTCAAGAAATGCTATGAGACTAAATTAATCTACTACAGCGGTTCCCAACCTTTTGTCAATCGCGAACCTCTTGGCGTTTCAGTTTCAGTCGGCGGACCTCCCGTGACTTTTCAACTTGGGAAAAAAAAACTTGAAAAGGTACGCCAAGGTAACATACATCAGTGACGGATGGGGTGGGAGCATTCTTCCTTAACTTCCTCATAATGACTTCCCTATGCTATGGGAGGAACCTGTGCTACGCAGAGGGAAGTATGAAGAAATTTGGACAAGCTGTGATTCTTATGTGGCCCAAAGCATTTGTCAGAGTGCAAGCATCAGTATAGGAATCACGCCCTATTCATAGAAAGGCTGCATTCGAACGCCCTTTCAATTGCCAATGATGGGCCTTCGCTTATACTCGTAGTACAGGAAAAGGAAGGAAAAACATCGATTTAATTCGATTACAATCGATTATAAATATATACCTTCTCACTCGCAGTCGAGGTTTTGCCACATGCGTGGTGTCAATTTCCTCGGTTTTTCCATTTTTGGCCGTAAATATTGTGTACACCCTCCCCCCCCATTCCCCCTCCCCCTCGAACGGTGTGATTGGTTATCACATATCTCACCGATATCTGACAGTTTTCTCGGAGCAAACACCCAAGTCAGTCCGATTCCGGTCAGCGGCGAGTTCCCTTCGTTCGTCGGTACAAAACCTGTGGACCGAGAAAGTTGATTGGATATTGATCCAACACATGAATGTTCAATTCACCAATTCACACCTAAGCGAATGTTGAGGAGGGTTTCTAGGCAACGTGAACTAATCTATATGTATGTTAGGTATCTGCGGTTTGGGGGATGTTTTTTTAATTTTGAGATGTGCATCCGGAGTGTTCGGCAACTTTTTTGTTTTGTTCGGTGCTCGGTTGTTTGTTATTGCAAAATGGTTTCCCAACTATTGAATAAGTGGATATGGTTGAATGTTGGATAGGGAGGGACTTGATTGCAGTCGCCTCCTCGTTGGCAAGTCCTGGACACTGACTTATCATGTCGGAAGTCAATTTATTGTAACATTCCTAATATTATAGTAAGTTCAGCAGCTAGACAGTGATAGAGTTAGGGCGGAATTCATAGTCCTCCCTCAAGGCCGAGGGTACCCTCGCCCTCAGTCAAGGGTGGCTTCAACTCGAGGGCTAGCATCCGTATTCATAGTCAAATCGTCATAGGCTTGAGGTTACCCTCAGCTCACCATTCCCTCAAAGCTAACTGTTCGGCCCCCACAACTTGTGAGGCCTCAGTTTCCTTCCTCCATGCGCCTTAGCTCTCCCTTATTCCATGACCCAGTTGTCATTAGTTCCGTAGCCCACTAGCGCCCCGACCATTCACTATACTATACATTACCACCGAATTACAACACTAATACTATTCACCCGACACATAATATTCCCAGATTATTATTTCCTAAATTATAATGCCAGTTGGGGTAACATGCTGAGAAAACGGGCAATGGCGTACCTACATAAATTACTTAGCAGAACTGCGTCGTGCGACGCCATTTTTGTCTCCCCACCGAACGTCTAATCAGTCAGTCCTCGACTCTTACCAGTATAACTTCGTGCTCCCCAATTTCCTATATTTTCCAGTTATATTTTCCAAATAATCCCGAGACTATCGTACATGAGTCAGTCTTCGACTCTTACCAGTGTTACTTCGCGTTCCCCAATTTCCTATGTTTTACCAGTCAGTCTTCGACTCTTACCAATGTTACTTCGGGCTCTCCAATTTCCTATGTTTTACCAATTATAGTTCCAAATAAAATACCGATTTCCCGACGCAATTGTTCCGTTGACTAATCCCGAGACTACTTTACACTAACCTTAAGGCAAAATTGGCAACCCTGGGCTGAAAATATCCGCCATTGCCCAGGCAGGACTGGAAAAAAACGAAGAAAGGATCAGGAAATGAAGTTCAGGCCGGAAAACCAAGTTTCAAGCCATTTTAAAAACTAAAAAGTTCAGAGTGACACTGTACCAAAATTGTGAAACTACCCATACACTGCAAGACAAACCAAACCAATTTTTTTTTCAATTTAGTTATTGAGCAGTTTGACGTACCTATTATCTCATGATTTACTAACTCGGACCGCACAAGAAAGTAATTTTTTTAAATTTATTTTTAACCTCTTCCCTTCTACCTCGGATTTTTTCCATTAAATTTTCTGAATCTACGTATCTTGAAACGTAAAACCACAAATTTTGAGGGGGTGGGGGGGGGGAAGGTTAAAATTTGGTTTTTCTTTAGTCGATTCCAATGGTCCATTATAGAAGATAATAAATCAGAAAAATAACAGATGCGCGTCCGAAAAATGCGAAGAGGTGCGAAATGAATTATTCACTGTTTTCCAGAGAGTAGGTATCTCTCTAAGTTTCTTTTCGATTCCGACAATGACAGAAACGGCTCAAGGGCTTTGCTGCAGGTCTCTCCTCTGCCTCAGGGTTACTTGGGGAGCGGGAAACGGATTTGCGGCTTTATTGAATCCACCGGGCGCCCTCCGGCGAACACAACGCAATTCCCAACTCGTTGTTGTTGTCAGCGAGCACAACTCACGACGGAACCGCTTGGAAGGGGGATCACGACGTAATTTAGTTTCGAACCAATGAAAGACCTGAGAGTTTCTCAGGTTTGATTTCCCACCAGACAGATACGAATTTCTTGTGCGGTCCGAGTCAGTAAATCATGAGAGAACACGTCAAACTACTCAATCACTGAATTGAGCATAAAGTGTAGAGACAGAGCGTTCTCTTGGGTGTTCTCTTATCACGACTATTTGATAAGAGACACTTGCAATGGTTCAAGCATTACTTAATAATGTAAATTAATTGGTTTGAAAAAATCTTGAGTGTGGTTTGGAAAATCTTGAATTTGGTATAGTGTTATAGTTCCCAGAGGATTTCACCTCACAAAAGGTGGGGTAGAAGATTTTATTTTTTCATTTCGTTTTAATGGGTATAAAGAGTGAAATATAAAAAATGTGACTAAATCTGGGCTCGGCACAACTTTTGGTAGCCGAAAAACCTCGAAAATTTTGGACATTTTTCGTTTTTTTTCCCGCAATATCTCGTAAAGGAGTGGTTCTAGCGAAAAACAGTCCCCATACAAAGTTGTAGAACATTAGTTGTGAGCATGCAACGAAAGACCCAGCACCCAAAACCCTACTTGAAAGTGTCTCGTGCTCTTGCAGATCTGGAAGAAATGCAGAGGCACCGACAGCAACAACGTCCCACTGTAGTCCTCCGACCTGGACACAGATGTTGAGGAAAGGAACATACATTCACCTCATCAACCATGGATGAGATCTACGAGGACCCACCCATCATGGCACCTGTTCGTGAGGAACCAGGACCGTCGGAACGCCAATGAAGGAAGTGAAGGGAAAGGGGCTTCGTTATTTGTTGAAGGGAGTGTTATTACAAAGAATTGTTAAACAAATGAAAAAAAACTTCTCTGTTAACTTATCTTTTCATTGGTCAATTTTTCAATTTTTTAATTGTAATTAAATAGGTACTTTATTTGTTTAATGAACGTTTTTTCCATACACATATTTTCTCACTCTCTTGTCTCCTTTATTCCTTGAGTTGGTGATTAATTTTGTGATGGAAGGGGGGGGGGGGGAGGAGCTCACATAAAAGTTCATTTTCATAACAATAACGCATATTTCGAATTTTCTGCTAAGCACCATAGTTTTGATTCACTGTATTGACTTTAGGCCCTGATGAAGCTTTAAAACAATGCGAATGCTCGGAGATCAGGTTAAAGTGCTTTTTCTCACATTGCATTGGGCTGTGAGGGTTTCGATATGCCTCCTCATTCCTCGTCTGTCATCAATTGGGGGAAGGGTTGGTGAGGGGGAGGGTTGGAGAGGGGGGGGGCTGGGGAACCTTATTCGACAAAAATATAAGTCAAAAATAGAATCAAAGAATGCATGCATAACACACACAAAAGAAAGCGTTACTTGGCATTTTTACCATTTTGAGAAAAATGGTCCACCTTTGAGATGCTGTAGCTCGCTCTCTATTCGTCGTAGAAGAAAACGTTAAGTATAACATTTGTATGGAATTTAACGATCTACAACTTTGTATAGGGACTGGTTTTCGCTAGAACCACTCCTTTTCGAGATATTGCGAAAAAAAACGAAACATTTCTGAAAATATACCCATTAAAACCAAAAAAAAAAAAAAATCTTCTACCCCACCTTTTGTAAGGTGAACCCCTTTTTTGGTCTCTGGGAACTGGACTACCTAGTATGGAAAATCTTGAATTTGACTTGGAAATGCTATAACAACAACCTAACTGACTCGCCAAACAACTCAACACACAACCCCTACCGTTCATACATTTCTGGGCAATTGGATTATTCCCGAACTATTTAATCGGCAGCAACCAACAGAGGAGTCATACTTACTCCTCTAACTTAACACTATCATTGTCTAGATGCCGAACTTACAATAACATTACGAATAAATTGACTCCCGACATGATATCGAGGGTGAAGTGGCAACATAACCAACCTACTTTGGTGCATGACAACATCAACTAATTGAAATGGTACAGAACAACACCACCTAACTGAAGTGATGAACGATAACATCACCTAACTGAAGTGATGAACGATAACATCACCTAACTGAAGTGATGAACGATAACACCACCTAACTGAAGTGATGAACGATAACATCACCTAACTGAAATGATGCAGAACAACATCACCTAACTGACATTTTTGGGGGTATGGACTGCTCTAGCCTTCCGCCAACATAGACTATCTGTCCTATTTTTTCAAAATTGGGACACCAACTGGTACGTGCTAGGTTTTTATCGAAGAGGAGTTGTATGGAAATTAAACAGGATGCGTACCTAGATGAATTTCAAAATTAAAAAGTTTTTTTGTGTCTCCTGGAAACTTGCAAAAAAGCACTGAGGCTGTTTTGTTCTGCCTCATTTCAGTTAGGTGATGTTATCGTTCATCACTTCAGTTAGGTGGTGTTCTGTACCATTTCAATTAGGTGATGTTGTCATGCACCAAAGCAGGTTGGTTATGTTGCCAGTTCACCCTCGATATGTCAGTGTCTACTGGACACTGTCCAGGACTTGCCAACGAGGAGGCGACTGCAATCAAGTCCCTCCCGATCCAACATTCAACCATACCCACTTATTCAATAGTCGGGAAATGCATTTTACAATAACAAACGACCGAGCAGCGAACAGAACAAAAAAGTTGCCGAGCACTCCGGATCCCCCAAACCACTGATAACATAGGTACCTATGTATGTTATCTGTGGTTTTTCTCTCTGTCAAACTAATCTATATTATAGTTTAGTTTGACACGTCATATAATTTTAGTTGGTAACTGTCCTCACCCGGTATCAAAAGTAAAACAGGATCTGTAGGTAGCATAGATCAAAACATGGCTGATTGGGCCGTTCATGTTGCGAAAGGTAACGTTGATTAGCGAACACTTTTCATTAAGAACACTAATGCTGACCGAATAGAGATGCTGACTGCAATAATTGTTGAATAATAAAGTTAAGAATTGTGCACTATTCAAAGTTAACTATTAACTTTTGATGAGGTCAACACAAACGAGAAAAACCTTCCAGATAACAGAGAGATAACAGAGAAACAGACAAGAGAGAGAAATGGTTGACCGTTGGGCCGCGAGGAGCGCTAGTGGTGGTGCACAACACCGGAGCCGCGGCGCAACGTGACCATAGCCGTGCAAAGGGAGACAGAATCTTGATCGGTATCAAGGGAGACAGAATGTTGATCCGTATCAAATCCTTGGGAGGAGGCAGAACCTGATCAGGCCACATTCCTCCTGTCTGTCTCCCTCGCCATCTCCCTCTTCACAGCAGAGTCTTGGAATCACAAAGAAGCGCCAAATATGCGCCCAACAGCAATACTCTACCGTTTTGCTGTTGTAGTATGTTGTAAATGGCAAATTGTGGTGTATTAATGCCGCATTTACACAAGGCCAGTGGGCAGTCCAGTTAACTGGCGTCAGTAGGACGAAAACTATGGATGCAATTGCGTATTCAAGGCTGTCCCGCTTTCAGCTAAATAACTGTTTATTTAGATACATATTTGTATCTTTATGTATGTGTCACTCCAGACAATAACTCTCGATAGAATTGAGATAAAAAGTTCAAATTTGCACAAAAAAATCTGTCTTGGCAATTGAAAGGCTGAGTTCGTAGGTGGGCAGAATTGGGAACTCTAAGGGGGGGGGGGGGTTTCGGGGAGTTTTAGCGGGGGGGGGGGGATTCCTCATAAATTCCCAAAATGAAACATTCTGTCTCGTGACACCTCATTTTAAAGGTTTACTTTCAAGTTAGGCGTAACTAAATTGTATGCCAATAGCGAATAGTGTCCCCCCCCCCCTCCACCCATCAATTAAAAGATCTTAATTTTTTTCATTTTGTTTGTAAATTTGTAAATTTCTATACATCCTTTCTTCTTGAATTATTTTGCTTACCTCCTTAACTACCTAATAAACTTTTTGCATTAGGGTACCTATTTTATGTAATAATTTATATATTTCTTGTAATTCATGTGTACCAAATGTGCCAATCGGCCATTGTACAATAAATGTTTTTATTATTATTATTATGCTGAAAGCGATGGTGAAATCAGAATTGTGATACCTCATTCCGTTCACAAATTGGAGCACTTTGAAGACGAAGAAACTTGAGATGTTCTTCATGTTTAGTCTGCTCTAATTTGATAACGGAATGAGATATCGCAATTCCGACTTCACCATCATGTTCAGCTTTGAAAATTCTATAACCTGAGGGGGGTTTTGGGGGTGTTCGGGGGGGGGGGGGGGGGTCTGACAAGTGACACCTCATTTTAAAGGTTTTTACACACTGAATAAGATAGTGAAGTCAGAATTGCAATATCCTATTCCGTCCTCAAACTGGAGCATCTTGAAGGTGAAGAAAAGTGGTTGATACTTGTGATGTTCTTCATTGACATCATGTTCTTCAATGGAGATTTTACATAAAACCAATTATTTATTCGAAAATTCGCTCTTCTAGCCATGCTGCATGACTGTGGATCTTTTATTTTTGCAGACAGGCTTGAAACGTAAAATCCGAGCGGAAATTTCAATTTTGGAGGGCGATTACCCCCCACCCCCGTCCCTTAATTAGGCTACTATGATAAATTCGGAAGCAAAAAGAGCCTCAGGTTCTATACGAAGTTTCGTGTTCTCGGTAATTCACCTCAGTAATATAAGGAGCCGTGGTAACCAGAGAGATGGTTATGACGTACATGGGAGCTCTATCCCTAACATTTATCTTGGTATAGAGTAGGTAGGTACTTTCATTCCTGTGCGTTTCATTTGACCAGAAAGTGAACGCCCGCTGAGAGCAGTGATACATTCGACTCGAGAGAATTCAACTTAACCACTCATAACTCACCCTTGTAATATTCAAACCATTCAAACCACACACGGATTATTAATACTTCCCTTAGCACTCTGAAAACGCTCGAAAAGGGATGGCTGAGGCTTCACTGCAAGTTGGCGGGTAAATCACTCGGATTGTTGACTGAACCAAGTTGGAAAGGTTCTTCTGCCGAGATGCACAGGCACTACCTTCGGATAACTTCAAATGCTCACGAGAAAAGGAAGTTATGCGTAGGAAGGATATTACGAGGAAAATTTATCGAGGCTGAGGTCGTAGATCCGGTAGATAGGAAGGAGCTTTTGTATAGGGAACAAAACATCCGGATAAACCCTCCTGACCTCCCTTGGATCGGCTTGCCCTCTTTTATTATAGGCCCGCCCGATTTAACGGTGTATTCCCCTCCCGATAGGTAATATGGTTCGCGAGACCTTAGCAATGTTGTATTTTTTTCCCCTCAGGAGTGAAATACCCATCATTCTTGTCACACCTGACCTCACTGACGATCCGCCTGATAGCGGACGATGCGAAAAGATGAGGGCGGTGAAAATATATTACCATGAACCTGTATGTCATCATGGGCACATTTCTCATGATATACAGTCTGATCTACAGCGAAGATTACTTTGAGCCGCCATGGTGAGTGGGGTGGAGGAGGTGGCTTCTAGTGCTGCATCCCAGTCTTTTTATTTATTTATTTATTCATACCTATAGGTATAGGATATAGATATCGTATATACGAGCCTTGATGTCCACGTACATAATGAAGAGAAAACAAGGCAGCAATCGAGAGTTAGGTCAAAATTATAGATAAATATTTTAGTTCAAAATATGGAAAACTGGGGAGCGCAAATATAACAAACTGGGAGCATTAGACTGAATGGTCGGAATTCGGGAGGGAGCAATATGGCGTCACATGATGCAGTTCGGTATATCTAGGTACTTCATGTTTTGCCCTTATCTCGGCATATTACCCCAACTGGCATTTATAATTTAGGTAGGAAATAATATTCTGGAATTATTATGTACCAATATACCAATGTACCAAATGTACCAATTATTATATACCAAATTACAAAACCAACACAATTCACCTATATGTGTGTGATAATGTGGCAGGTCGAGAGCGCTAGTGGGCTACGGGGAATAAGGGAAACTAAAGGCGCTAGTGGAAGGTCGATAGAGCATAGTGGTAAGGAATGTGGCAGGCCGAGATCTCTAGTGGTCTACGGGGAATAAGGGAAACTAAAGGCGCTAGTGGAAGGTCGATAGAGCATAGTGGTAAGGAATGTGGCAGGTCGAGAGCGCTAGTGGGCTACGGGGAATAAGGGAAACTGAGGCCCCAAGGAGCCCAAACGGCTTTGGGTGCTGAACAGCATCCCGAATCTTTGGGCCAAATCGTGCCCGAATCCGATCGGAGTCGGATTGAATCGTGTACTTACTAATATGTATCATGTTAACTATTACAACTAAACCCCTTGCCCAAAGCAACGTCGATTATTATGGTTCCAAAACCCATTATTTTAATTTTACTTCAGTCCTAGGATTTCCAACCTCAAAGTCACTGCGGTTTTAGAACACAGTTTGAACGGTGGTTTATTCCTTCTTTTCTCCCATTTGTTCATTTTCCCTGTCCCACGGTTTTTGAAGCTCCTCTGCGACCCCAAAACGACGGATTTTGGAAGCCGCGGTTTCGTAGAACAAGTGCTCCGAAGTGTTCTTGAAAAATTCTCCAAAAAGCAAATGATTGAACCGCGAACTTAACCACGAACCGAATGTCTATTAATCACTGTATAAGTTGAACGCTGTTTAGGAATGATTTACTGAGCCCGTGATAAATTTGCAGTTCCCCAGTCTGGCTCCTTGAACGACAGGAGCGGCTTATGCTCTATGCCCTGGCGTCGATTACTCGAAATAAATCATCCTGACGTCTGAATAGACGCCTTTGTTGGTTTGGACATCATCCTAGTTCGAAGGCTCACAGCTGGTGCCATACTTCCCGCAGTTGTGCAGCACGTTCTATTTCCAATACACAATCACCGTCTCTAACAATTCCCTGTACATTTCAAGGTCTATTTCCAATACACTTCATTCTATGCATTCCGAGCTGATGTATCTGGTGGAACATGTAGAAACGGTAATTTTTGAAGGAATTCGTTTGTGTGGTTGACCATCTCCATCACAACTTCCACAATAATTATAAAACAAAATTCAGAACAAATTTGAGTGAGTAAATGCTGATTTTTGAGACATTTCTTAATAAATAGGGAACGAAGTAAGCCAGTGAGCGAAAATCATCTCTATTTACACAAGATGTTCCAAACATAAGGTACCACGGTGTTATAGTCCTGTAAGGGGGGGGGGGGGGGTGTTCCTTGAAGTGGCCTGGGGTAAGTTGAAAATCGTTCTAAAATCTTGAGGTAGTCTTGAAAACGACTAATCTGAGTTTGTATCCCTCCAGGGGTTGAGTTCTTAATGTAGAGCGTATACTTCGACTTTTTACTGAAAAAATACTTCTAAGTACAAGAAATAATGGTCAATAAAGCAATATGTAGGATATTCCAAAATCACTGATTATGTTTAAAAGTATGATTAAAATTGGTCAAATTTAACATTTAGGTGTTCTTTGAACTAGCATTTAAATTATTTACAACGTTTTATGAGTACATTTGATGGCACAGACGACAGAAAGTTGTCAAAATTTGATGGTAATTTTGGCCAATATTGGGATATGGGGGTAACGTCGTTTTTCAGCCACTCTGTGAATTGGTTCTACCGACGCAGAATTTATTGCTCTGTAATTTATCTCGTGGTAAGGGTTTTGTTGGGATGCGGTATTTAGGAGCACCAAAAGTTAAGCTCAACCCCTCGAGGAGTACAGACTCAGATTACTCGTTTTCAAGATTATCTTAAGGTTTTAGAACGTTTTCCAGCTTTCCCCGGGCAACTTCGCGGTCCTTTCCTTATTTAACTGGACTATTGGTGGAACATTACATTTACTTTTTGGGATCCATTTTACAGACAGGTACCTACTTCTACTCTACAATACTTAAGTTCAAACACGAGCCCTTCAGTTCAGGGTCTGACGTCATTTGTTCCCTTCCAGTCCTTCTTGCAACCAAACTATTCCTCACAGGCATGTGACCTTTCCAATAAGTAAATAATAATAATGACAAAACATGATTTATTTAAATGTACATTTTTTTATGTAGCATTCATAAAAACGTTTTAAATTTGGACTTTTCAGCAAAATTATGAGATGTTTTGCACGTAAAACATTCCAAAACCTTCGGGCTTTCGTAAAGCTTTCGGGTTTGGGTTTGTAATTATCATGCTGTCACTTTAGGATCTGTGACTATTTAAAAATTGATTCTCTGACCTAGGTAAATAAGGCTATTTGAGACTGAAGTGGAACTTTAAAATCTTCGATTTTTGTAGTACCGAAATAATGTACTAAATATTCACTTGTTGTAGTGGATAGTCCTCTGTATAGTACCTACATGTTCTATACGGAGTGAAACCACATAATCACCCGTTCGCTCAGACTGACGTTGACAACCAAACCAATCTGTCAGCCACAATGCCCAAACACTCACTAGTCTATACAAACCTGAACCTCTATTATTGCACCTGATTAAGTCTTTGCAAATTTCTAAATTGTCACTAATCCGAATATAAAACGCGAATAACACATAATATATTATATTATATTATAAAGCGGTAAGAATATCACAATTTTTAATAGCTACCAAAGCAGAATGATGTGCAATTTACCTCCCCTTGAGCATAATTGTCTGTGGCGACGGACTTGTCCATCATGTCCGGTGGCATCACCTACTCGCCCTTGCCCCTGCATTCCTCATCTAACCTGCACAGATAATATAAACACGACATTAATTAATTATAAACACATGAACGTTATTAATATTATTGTTTTGATAACTTGATACCATTGAGTAGCTCATGTGTCTCCAGAGGACTTTAACTTGACGCTGCCCAGGCCCCGGATCAGCTGAGTAGCTCCTAAAGCTAAGTTCTAACTGTGAATTTGTTTATTTTCGAGGATTTCGACGTTTTGAGTTGAATAATTCAGGGGAATAATTGAGGTCTTCTCGATGGTCTAATTCTTTCTAAAAGACTAGGAAACAGGCCTAAGCCAAGTCCGAACTAGGAATTTGTTGATTTTCGAGTATTTTCCACGTTTTTTAGGTGAATCTTCTCGAAGGTCCGTTTATTCTTCTCGATTCGATCCAAAATCAACTTTTTTCGAGTGTTTTTTGCAAAATGATCTTAATTCTGATACGCGGTATTGGATACCTTGACAAGAGGTCTGATACGAGGTATTGGAAGCAGTAAACAAACAAAACTGATACGGGTTATTAGAAAACTGGCTATTTCTCCTAAAACCGGAATTTGGCCTAAATTGATGATCCTACGTGGTATTAGAATGAGGTTATCGTAATATGAGTTTCACTTCCAGTTTCACATCTTCACCTTCTTATTCAGTCTCTCATATGAGAAATTATGCTGAGAAACAATCAGAGAACAAGCATATTATCATTGTTCTCTGATTGTTTCTCAGCATAATATGTTCATACACATAGAATTGAAATTACAAATCAAGCTCACATTGTACATAATATGTACAATATGTATATTATAGATAATACGTATAATATGTATATTATAGAATTATGTATATTATACAATAATATGTATATTATAGAATTGAAATTACTCGTACAAATCAAGCTCACATATTATGTACAATGTGAGTTTGATTTGATATTTCAATCCCCCCAAAAACAACTCCGTTGTAACAACTGGCTCGCCAAAAAACCTCTTCAGCCGCAAAAAGGATTGATATCCATTTTTCCCGCCAGCCACTTATACAGGATGCTCGGTGCTTCGCACCTCACTGTTGAGTGTGCATATAGAAACCCGATCCTCCTACCCCTAACCTCCACCACCAATGTTTTCCTGTAATTCTACGTGGCGATACCTTTTGCTGGCGTTCATTTAAGGCTAATTAATGTTTAAGTTTTCGCTAATTAATGATAGGTTCGCGCCACTTGACGGAGCTTGCAGGTCCCACGTTTTAGTGCAGCGTTTCCATTGAGATGAAGCTTCCGCCGGAGATGAAGCTTCGAATAATAGGTCCTATTACTTTCACTCCGCGAAGAGAGTTTTTTCCGTGGAAGATAGTTTACTCATTGTTAAGTCGGCTACCGGAATGATGGTGATATAAATATGGTAGAGGGCCCTATGCAGGTGTTTGCTCTACAGAGGTTCCCATCTCCACTTACCTTTGCCTCTTTAGTCTTACCCACCAACAACCGCCTTCACAGAGGTTGGGACGAAAGGGGCTGATTAGTGTTTCCCCACAGAGGCGGCTGCAGACCCTCGAGTGCACTTGAGCCCTGGAGTGCTGCCTTACCGTCCCACTTTCCCAACGTTTTATTCGCCTATTGCTCCTCCTTCCTCAGTTTTCCATGTTCCGACGTACGTTTTCTTTTCTTCTTTTTAAATCACATTCCGACGGATTTGAAAGAACTAAATGAGAAAAGTCTAAAATATGGCCCATAATATTTATACACATGATGAATGAAACATTAAATTCTAAATTTTAGAAGTATTTTGAATTGGTATATTTGCATATTGACTGCATATTTATGACATGGTATATCGTCCCACAAATTCTAACTCAGGAACGGATACTTATGCCGAGATCTCTCGGTGCGTCTTTCTAGCTCATTGGTTTGGCCTGTATTGCAATCTAGGAAAAGGCTTCTTCAACGTAGAAAACTCGCGATAACCATAGAATATAGTAGGTAACTACGTTGGAAAATCCGTTTGTGGGCTCTCCTGAAAAGTTGGGAAAACTGAGTTAGACCTTGTGGGATCTTAAGGGACGATATTTGCATATTTATGACTGTCCGGTCAGTCGTAAATCATGATTAAATGAACTCAAATTATTGAATTTGGTTGTCCTCCACTACATCTCGAAAATTACTTATGAATAATGATCATGGAAACCAGTTAGTTGTGTTAAAACTTATAATCAACCCATAATTTCCAAAACATAGGATGTTTTCAGTGGATGGACGTTAATTTTGGACAAAAGATTATCGAGTTACATCTCCAGAAGCAAAACTGGCCTTGGGTTTCCTATTTCTATCTTTGGGAGTTTGGTAATATTTCATTTCTTCCTCCTCGGCTCGAACGTAGAGCTGTTTGATTTGTTCAGCCGTGTTGAAGCGTGACATCCTCGTCAGAAACCAAACGAAACCGACGAAGTAAACTGCTGTGAAAATGAAGGCGTTTCTTTCAGAGACCAAACCGTCTTCCACCACCCATCGCGAGCTGCACATACGACCTAAATTTTGGCATGTGAACATCACAGCCGCAATAATAGTTCTACAAGAGATGGGAGATTCGATGAGTATAAATTGACAAGAAGCAATTTCAAAAACCATATTCGCCCACGAAGATACCAGATCGAGAGGGAGCATCGCCCAGAGGTTGATCACTGGTATAGTCTCATACGATAAACGTTTGATTGATACTTCATCCGTCATGTCTTCAACAGCTGCAAAATAATAAACTGGTTGTGAAGCAATGATTTCAAATCCAGCATTTTCTGTGCTTCCTGCCCCATCGTGGTTATGTTTCATCGTACATTTGCTTTGCTTTTTAACGTCCAGTTTGTGTTTCAGACCGAAGCTGTGGAGCTCTATCATGTTTGTGCGCCCGTTGCACTCGACTTCGACGCTGCCCCTACAAACGATCATCAGACAGAACATGAAGATTCGGCTGCCGAAGACGTTACCCTCAGCTCCGAATTCGTTCATATCGATCTTCTCCAGGCCGAATGGAGTTAAAACAAAAGCGTCGTTGTGATTCACCATTACCTCGTAATAATCGTCCATGCCCAAATATTTATTGAAAATCGCCATCTGGAGAGGAGCCGATTTCTTCAATATAATCAAGTGTTTTTCATATGGCTTTATGTCTATCGGGACTCCTCCTTGTTTATTCAACGACAAATCAACCGTCGCGCTCTCATTGAGTATATTGTATATAGACACTGTTTTGGTGGATCTCGCGAGAAAAAGTTCAGCTCTGTGCCTCTGGTGCAAGCAGACGATGATGAATGTCGCCAGACCGCAGAGCCCCACGATTCCATAAGAGGCCACCATCCGCCTCAAAGGCGAGAACAACACCCTCCTCAACTTGGTTCGATACAATAGTGGAAATATGAAGAATTGCGAAAAAAACAGAAAACACAATTTTATGATCTGCGCGTAGACTTTATGAATGGCGTCTAGAGGTGTTCCCTCAGCCAAGGATCTCTTCGTGAGTGAGTTCTTGGCTATGACGTCTAAACAGTAGTAATACGGTATTAAGCAAATCAGGACGAGTGCGACACTCCAGAATACCGTAGTTTCTTTGTGGGTGGTATTAGAGTATGTTATCAATGGCCTGTACTCTTTTAAGCGGAATAAAGTTTTCATAAGAAATACGGTCAACCTTTGATGGAGACATCCAACGATCTTCCATATGCCGTTGGCTTGAATTGGATGTGAGATTAACGGGTACCGCCAGAACGTTAAGAAGATGAACATGAAAACGGCTCCCATGGACAAAATCGGTGGAAAGATTTGTACTTTGGCTGCAGCGGTTTTGCTTGTCATCGTATAAATAGCAATGCAAAACGTGAGTAGACGACACAATTCACTGCACAGGTAGAGGGCAGCAAATATGCTAGAGGTGTCAATGGTGAAATCCCTCAAATGTACGATCTGATCGAAGAGCAGTGCAAGTAGGAGCGGCCGAGCGAGCTCGTTCATAGATTGGAGAGCGATGAAAGAAACGAATAGGTTTTCCTTGAGGGCAACCGACCGGGAATATGAGAAGTGAGAGCATACAGTGGCCACCAGGCAGAGGGCCACGCTGCTGAATGATCCAATCGCCAGCATTCCCTTAATCAACCACTCCTTTCCTGCAAACCAAAAATGGCCTTTTCATACAAGTATCAGCCAATATACTATAATCAATATTCTGTCAAGTGTATTCGTTATTTGTAGGCTGGTCTGTCAAACGTTGATGTCAGTTTTTTTCCGATTTTCAGATTTGCTGTATTATACAAATAATAGGTCTATTCTAGCAAGCTCTTTGGTCTGGTAAGAACGAATCCAGTATTTTTCACCGTACGAGTATGTCCATTCAACTCCAACATGGTCTGCCTGCACTTATTTTATTAGTACTGTGCTTCCGTTGATCTGGAAAGTTTTCGAACGGTTCTGCTGTAAAATTGCCAAATCCTGACATCAACTTTTAACAGACTAGCCGTCTGTTCATTGCCACTAATACAATGTATGTCATGTGGGTCAATATTATACAACTCTTGTTATTCTGTAATTGGGCAACCTATTCATCAATCTCAACCATTGGAAATTATGAGACTGGACAATGAACTTTCCATCAACCTAAGAGATGGATATTGGGCGATTGCAAGCTGAGCCCAAATCCGGGGCAGCCGATGTAAACTGAGCCCAATTCTTCCTACTTGCCCAACCCCTTGATGTGTAAACTCAGCCCAGGATGCACTCATACTCGTAATCTCCTCAACTCGTTCACTGTAAACTGAGCTCAAGGAACCAGTTCATTCCG
This sequence comes from Stenodema calcarata, assembly GCA_963920205.1. Lineage (NCBI taxonomy): Eukaryota > Metazoa > Arthropoda > Insecta > Hemiptera > Miridae > Stenodema > Stenodema calcarata. The sequence goes on from OY986058.1 coordinate 21,651,227, forward strand.
CCAAATTTTATTAAGAGTACATATGTTTTTATTCCGCAACCCCGTCCACTTGATCTATATGTCCAACTAATCTATATGGTAGTAATCAGTTGATTTGGGGGATAAACCCAAGGAACAGTAACTGTTAGAAGTAGCCGTTCATTCCACTAAGTTTTATCAACAGTATTAATACAAAATTGATATTACAAAAATAATACCTCCAACTGGTTTCACCCGTCGCCGAATCCCCGCGTTTTCTAAATTAAATTTTGAACCAATCCACTTCGATTTGAACAAAAACACGCTGGCTCACAATAACATTCGCACATGACATAGTTTGGGTACCCGTTCACTCACATGGAGAACTGATAGACTCCTGGGGCTGGGCTGAGATTACAACTCGCATCGATGAGCGATTAGAGGGCTGGGCTCAGTTTACATTTAGCTAAGCCAGTCTGACCCTCGGTCCACCGCGCTTGGGCTGAGATTACACCCACCCTGGATTTTAACATACCAGTTAATTGAAGATAATCTTAATCTTTTCTTCATGATTTCGCTTGACATCATTGTCGAGTTATGAGAATCAAGTTGATGTGCAATTTAAGGTTGATATAATTTGAACACCAATTTCATCACTACCAAGCAAAATGCAACTTACTAATGTAGTTATCTGCTAAAATGGCCGGAACCAACGCGCCAACCACCAGTACGGTGTTGAACGTCTCAATATGATTATGGATCACCACTTTCTGCTCCAGCAGCAAGCAAAACGGTACGAAGGATTCTGTGATGTAAAAGTAGTTCAAGTACTTTGCGAACTTGACTACGGTCTCGATTGCCATAACGATGATCACACCACTTGAAAAAACCCACTGTCCCTGTCGTGCCACCAAGGGGTGTTCCATTGGCACAGGTTGTTGTTGTTGGTTCGAGACAGTAGTTCCTCGACTCGAAGTCTCGAGGGTACTACGTCGTTCAGCCATGAAGTCAACGTTTAATAAAAGCTCTTACGAGGCCCTTTAATTTCTCAATCCTCTTGAGATTTCTGTCATGAACACGTACATAAAAGTTACAAATAACCGATTCAAAAAAGCACTTAATAGTCACAACCAAATCACTCGACCTCTTAAGAGTAAATATCATGGATTTTAGTGAGACATTTCATCAGTGAGCTTTTCATTGTACGTACCCAAAGTTGCCTACTATCTAATTCAATGCTGATTATTGAATTTCTTGTAGATCAATCGATTCGACGAACGTTCTCTGACGGTTCATCGAAAAAACTTGACGATTTTCTTATAGTTGATAGGTAATGGTTCGACTGGAAAGTAGAAAGGTGACGTGGGTGGTCCAAGAACCATAGAAATCAACAGGTGGTGGTTTCAATGAATTCAAGGGGTTATGTTTTATTCAATAATAATTAATTATTAATATTTACTCAGTAAAATTGAAGGGGTTCATATTCCTGAGAATTTCAATATCTTAGGACGCACGAATGTTTTTGTTGGACGCGACAGATTTCCAAGCCCAGTTTTTAAGAGACCTCGGGGTCTAAAATTCTGTTTTTGATTTTCTCATTTTTTAGACCCAAATTGTCACGATATTCTCAGCGAGGAGTGCGTAAAATCCAAAATGGTGGACTCTTCGAAGTGTCACATGGTACAAATTAGCTGCTGTGCCATGGGACATTTTTGTACACTGTGACACAGTAGTACGGCCTTTCAAATAAAAATTTTTGATGGCACTGTGACGTGATGAATTGTCCACGTCACCCCTTTTTCCCAAAATTTTAATTAATATCCGAAAATTACCAAAATTACGTGCTATTCCGTGCTATTACGTGCTATTCTATTACGTCCCCGTCTTATAAAATTTAATCTCTCAGATAATATATAAGGGGACAATATTAATATTTAATAATATAGGGGACAATATTTAATCTCTCAACCTATATAAGGGGACAATATTATTGTCCCCTTATATAGGTTGACCTTGAGGGGACAATAATTTTGGTCCCCTTACATCCCCATATAGGATACATACAAAAAGTGTTACTGACGTCCCTATAAATTCACTTACCCTTAGAGTAAAAATTTTAAATATTTGGCAAAGGCTGGGCTTTACTGCTAAATTTCTATGCATGGAACATGTTTTAGCCACTCAGCTGATCCGGGGCCTGGGGAACAAAGAAAAGAAACAAACTTTTTCCTCCATAATAAAATTAATGATAAGAAAAAGCTAAGAAAAAATTCACTGTCAGTGCACTGTCAAAACTCGAGTCTGGATTTGGAACTGAGATAGAAATTGGAAGGGATAACGGTACTCTATAAACAGTCCACAAAACGTACGTTTTTTCTTCCGATTTGCATGACCGACGAGACGGGCTAAAGCCGGCTTAGACGGGCTTAGACGGTGTTTAGTTTGATGCCCAAAATGAACTCGAGAAGTGATCGCTATGAAACTACAGCTGCAACTGAAGGTCATAAGCGTTGTTGCGAACCTCGCAGACCAAAATTTCCTTGCATCGTCTGTATGTTATTATTGATGTCCCAAGGTACAACTGCTTCAACCTACAACGGCTCCCCCTACTCGACTACGACGCTCGATAGGCGTGATGTAGAACAACATTAGCACTGCTCGTCAAGGGGTCACCGTTGCTGCATATCGAATCGAGATTCTCGACCTTCTTGAAGATAGCAAACAGAAGAAATCATCCCAAATCCAAATGCAAATAATTTCATACAGGAAGAAAATTTCTAATGGGGCGGTCGTAAAATTAACGAAAAAGTCGGACTCCTGAAGCTATCGGGGAGATGTCACCATTTGATTTAGCGTGACAAATTACGTAGAAGTGGACTCCTCAGCTCACGAACTCATGGAGGGATAATTTTTTATTAGTAATAAACCTTGATTTTACTGGGGAAAAACACGTTTTTCCGCATTCAAACATGATTTTCTACCCTAAATTCGAGTGCAAAATAACTTTGACTGGAACGTTGCAAGCTAAGACTTTAGCGCCAATTGTCAGGCTCCTTTGCCACTGATCAATTTCGAGAAATTTCTGTGCGTTATTAGGGAGATAGGAAATTCAACTCTCTTTCCAGCGGTTTCCTCAATTTTGAATTAACAGTGTGAATTAAGGGAGTTATGACGTGACGTTAAAGTGACGTAAAAGTCGAGAATAGGAGAAGAATTTTAAAAAAATTTCAGGATGTATTTTTTGTCGGAAATCCGTAGACTATTACGGGAATGAGGTCAAACATGAGTGTCTATTAAAAGGTTTCGATTCGGGACTGGTAGAGTGATGTCAAGTGACGTTCGAAATATATTTTACACAATCAACAGGTGAATCGCCCGAGCTGTCTCCCTGGAACTGGTTTCCTAACTTTTAAAGCAGGCCATAATACAAGCTTTGGTTAGGTGAACTCTCAACCCTGGAGATTACTGGCATTAGGTACCTATTTATCTGATATCCAGTCAATGGGATATTCGAGTTGGATTAAATTGTTGTAATTAAATACTTTTGTCGTCTCCTGCCACGTCGTATGATGACTACTGTTTGTGAGCTATACTGGAGACCACATTGGCTACCGTTTGTGGTATTTTGAGAGGGTATCGATAATAATTTCCCGTGATGTTATTTTTGAGAGAGAAACTCCCATGACAAAATTGCTCAAGTCTTCTGATTCAGGTCCATTGGTTGAAGATAACATGGAAGAACCTTCCAAGGAGTACCTATAGTGATACCAACAATCCCACTGCGGCGCTTGATATTTCCATAACAGGGAATGGATCTGATCAAATTAAAGTAACTACCATCACTGAAATACAAGTGACTGAGAACATGCCTTCAACTGCGGTGACCAGTACACCTAAGCCCCGCAGGAGTCAGCGTGATAAATCATTGCCATCGTATCTTGCCAACAATTATGTACTCATTGCTGAAAGGGATGGAGGCAGAAGATGCAAGAGGAGCTAGATTCATGGCGTTTTCACTTTGTATGAATGAAGAAATGAAGCTGGAACATGGTTCAAGTCGTTACCAACTTGCGGACATGTTCACCAAGAGTCTTCCAGCGCCAGCATTGTTGAAGAACAGGAAGTCAATTGGAGTCTTGTGTTTGATGGAAGGTGTTGAAACTTCATAGCTACGCTACTTGACAAACACAAGATGCAACGTAAGCAGTGACATCATCACCCCAATCAACCAACTACCTGTTCTCTAGTAACTCCAACGTTACTAACAGTATTTTATGAAACTTACTGGTCGGTGTCTACACTTTTTCTTTTTACATGTTCTTGTAATACACTAGTTGTCATTTGACTAGTTCAGTGTTTCTCCTTCCAACTTAGCTACTCAAAAGGTTATCTTCCTTCAACTCAAATCCATCTTCCTCGACTTAGGGAATCAGAAAAGTAACAGTGAAACTCCTCAACTTTAAACTTCTTTTCAAGAACTGTCCTGAAAGAACGAATCCGACGACTTGGAAAAAATAAATGCTGTGCCAACCATTCAGCCTTAGGTCGTCAAACATTGACATTCAAATCGCCTCGCTCGCGCTTCAACGCACCCTGAAACTTCTGTTTTCACCGAAAATTCGTTTAACAGCAACTACGAGTACGAACTTGGAGCTGGAGATTTATAAAAACACGGCGAAAATTCCAAACTCGTTCGTTTCTTTCGATTTTTTTTTAGGGAATTTTCGAATAAAATGAAACTATTTTTCTCGGTCCAAAATTTTTAAAACTCGAACTTTCGGAAACATGTTTATTTATACCAAAACCCGTTTCACACCCCTGAATTCACTGCCAAAAGACACCAAAAATCATATTGAGATAAGAAGTTCAAATTTCCACAAAAAACTCTTATAGCAATCGAACGGCTAAGTTCGTAGATGGGCCGAATCGGGCCACTTTAAGGGGGGTTTAGGTGAGTTTTAAGGGGGGCAAAATTACCCATAAATTCCAAGAATAATACCTACAGTCTGTCACGTGACACATTGTTTTAAATAATTTTTTTATGCTGAACAGAATGGTGAAGTCATAATTGCGACATCTTTTTCCGTTCTCAAACTAGAGCACTTTGAAGATAAAAAAACGTAGTTGTTACTTGAAATGTTCCTCACGGTTCATCTGCTCTAATCTGATAACGGAATGAGATATCGCAATTCTGACTTCATCATCGCGTTCAGCGTTGAAAAATGTATAAAGTAAGGTGTTACTCGGCAAAAAACTCTGCAAATTCTTGACACAACGGTTCATTATCTTCTTTGTACAGATCACCCTTCTGTCTAGATCACTAGGTCTAAATGTCTAGATCCTAAATGTTAGATTAATTATTATTATCAATTATCACTAATTATTAACAATTTTATCAAGTACCTAGTGAAAATTATTATAAATTATTGTTAGGTATTGATAATTCGTATTTATTATTAATAATAATTATTATTAATTATGATTAATTAATACGATATAATTCTGGGGTTTTTAATACTACGTCGGTAATAATTTTTCTATAAAAGAAGTACCTACCAACAAACATTCGAAATTACCTTCATTTCCGTAGCACGAAACGCACCTCAGAACAACAAACTCGACATCACATAAGCCATATGATGTTCCAAAGAGCTTGTTAGTATGAAAATGGACCTGTATTTCAACAGTTTGATTCACGATCGGGTTGTGAGGCACAATCTTTGAGCCGTCATTGTGAACGAACGGCTGGTCGTACAAAGCTGCGGATGGTCTTAAAAAATTCTACGGAACAAACTCTATCTAAATATGAAATAAAAAACATACCGTTTGATGGGAATTTTTCGAGATATGGAATTTTCAAAATTTCAAAATTCGTTTTGAACCCCTTCCCCTTGACCTAGGGTTATGAAAAGTTTCGTGGATCATTGTGGGGCTGGTCCAAACCCAGAAACCGAATTTCGTAATTTTAACTCAACGCTAACTGGGCAAAGTGCCTCGGACGGCGGACGGCGTACGGCGGACGGCGTACGGCGGACGGACGGATTTTTTTTTATTCGATTTTCTGAATCTACGTGTCTTGAAACGTAAACCAACAAATTTTGAGGGGGGGTTAAAATTTTTTTTTCTTTGGGCGATTCCAATGGTTCATTATCGAAGATAATAAACCAAAAGGAGACAAAGTTTGTTATAAAACCTGTAAAATGGAGACATTTGACATAAAACCAGTTATTAATTCGAATATTCACTCGTATTGTCATGCTGCATGACTGTGGATTTTCTTCTTTTTTTTTAATTCAGAATAGTTCTGAGCCACCTTCTCAAGAGCAACCTGTCCGAGCTAAATGTAACTGTAATAGCAAATTGATTTTCGCTCTCCCTAACTACTGGACTACATTTCATGTGGAAGGTTTGAGTCTTTAAGGAATCGATTTGTCGACCCCGAGAGGTCGAACACACACACGTCATCTGCAGGCATTCGAACATTATCTTGAGCCCATCGATCAGGGTAGAACCGACGATTTCACCTTCCCGAAGTGTAAAAGGGAAATGATGCAACGGCCCTAGAAGAAATGTCTGCGACTTCGAGAAGTTCCTTCTGCTTCAAGTAATTTCGATATGCTGCACCAGTTACTATTACGGCTTCATCAGAACTACCGTAAAACGTGGTAACTTTGCTTCACTTTTTCGACTTTTTTTTTTTCAAGTGAAATTTAAACTACCTACTTTTTTAAAATGAAAAACTGTGCAAATTCTTGACACAACGGTTTATTATCTTCCTTGTGCAGATCACCCTTCTGTCTATACCAGACTGTGTTGCAAATCGGCACCATACCATATTCTCACCGTACTCATACCATTTCTTTCCTATCATACCGTACTGTACTATACTAAATCATACATACAATAATATACCATACCATGTCGTACCAAAATTCGTTTTGAACCCCTTCCCCTTGACCTAGGGTTATGAAAAGTTTCGAGGACCATTGTGGGGTTGGTCGAAACCCATAAAAAAAATTTCGTAATTTTAACTCAACGCTAACTGGGCAAAGTGCCGCGGACGGCGTACGGCGGACGGACGGATTTTTTTTTTTATTCGATTTTCTGAATCTACGTATCTTGAAACGTAAACCAACAAATTTTGAGTGGGGGTTAAAATTTTTTTTTCTTTGGGCGATTCCAATGGTTCATTATCGAAGATAATAAACCAAATTGAAGTACGAGGTACGCGGTGTGGGTGTGGGCGCAGAGACATAAAAGGTCTCGTCGTATGACGCACTAGTTGGCCTCCCTCCAGCCGTCTTACGTCATACGCTCGTGCGTCATAGGCTCTGACGCACTAGTTGGTCTCCTGCCAGCCGTCTTACGTCATACGTTCGTGCGTCATAGGCTCTGACGTACTTGTTGGCCACCTGCCAGCCGTCTTACGTCATACGCTTGTGCGTCATAGGCTCTGACGCACTAGTTAGCCTCCTGCCAGCCGTCTTACGTCATACGCTCGTGCGTCATAGGCTCTGACGCACTAGTTGGCCTACTGCCAGCCGTCTTACGTCATACGCTCGTGCGTCATAGGCTCTGACGTACTTGTTGGCCTCCTGCCAGCCGTCTTACGTCATACGCTCGTGCGTCATAGGCTCTGACGTACTTGTTGGCCTCCTGCCAGCTGTCTTACGTCATACGCTCGTGCGTCATAGGCTCTGACGTACTTGTTGGCCTCCTGCCAGCCGTCAGGATATCTGAAACTAAATGCTTGCATACGAGTCTGCAATACATTGGGACATTTTATGTCAATATTGTACTACAGACGGCTATTTCCTCAAGTCCTGTTTTCTCTTTGTTTATACGAATCAAAGGTCGGTGGCTGATGGCTAAATCAAAACTAACAACTAAATAACAAAACAACGAATCCCAGTTTCCTGTACGACCAACTTTGTTTGGATGTAGTATTATTTTAATGGAAACAGAAATGTAGGTAACCTCAACCTCAAGCAATTGATCGCAAAACAAGCGGCAGTGTTCACTATATCTATTTATAACATAAAAATATATATAAGTCTGACATAAATACCAAGAACAAATACGCAAGAAATGCGTGATAATTCGATAGCTTTCACTCGAATGGGGAAAGATTTTTGTCCGATGAAAACTACAGAAGTTTCATTTCCATAGCAACGGCTTGGTTGTAAGTGAAAATTATCGTAAAATTTAGGTAACGCTTTTCGAGGACACTTTTTGGTGACAGTTTTTATTTCAATGTGCCAAAGCAACGACATAAAATGTCAAAAAAACGCAAATTAATCGATTTATAATCGATTAATTGCAGTTAAAGCGATTTTCCAGCTTCCGTTTTGGGATTGTTTGTTTAGGTAAAATGCCTCTACTTGCTCGTGAGGCAGTCGCCTTAACGTAAACAACTCAATCAAACGGATGTTTTGTTAGGAAAACGTCCAAAATAATGTAAATGTTAGAAGGTAACACACCACGTCTCAATATTTTGGTGAGTTGAGGCGTTTTACCCTAACATTGACCAATTTTCGTATGCTTATGGTCGGAATTTCCCCCACTTCCGGTTCGAATTTTGAAATTTGGACTTCACCATCGAAAAGGCCAGGTCCAAAATAGGGGGGTTCCGTAAAAACCCCATTTTCGTAAACATTGGACTTTGGGCGTTTTTATTTAACAGGGCAGTGTTACAAAAACCTGGATGTGTGACAACTACGATATACCATGAGGGCAACTGCGATTTCTGTTCGATTTATAATTTCTGATCCCATAACCATAAATTTCATAATATTTGGACAACTATAATTGGGCTAATTGGTCTGGACGGTGGGCAGCGTAAAAAATGTGTTGAAAAAAAAGTGAAATTACCTTGCAGAGTGGTCTGAATTATTTAATAGATAAGTGGAGATGGTTCGATGAATACGGTGGAATGACAATGAATTGGCGTAAAAAGTCAATTTCAGGCCACTTATCGATTACGAGATGTAAACTGCCCTCAGTACATTCACTACCCTGTTTTAAGTGTCCGATAATCTTCCCGCTCGTGTTATGAACTGGTAAAGCGATCAGGCAGATGATCCACGTTGAATCGAGTCAGTAAGGGCTGCACTATGATAGAGTTTATAGGCGAGGTAACTGCCGTTCAGAGGGGCGGAACAAGGCCGACCGAACTCCCTTTATGTAATTAGATGTCGCCCCCTTTGTTCCCGATCCGCCTACACCGGCCACTTGCATTATCCACCGAGTTCCCAACAGTACGGGGTCGACTCGAAACCTCGAGCTAAGCCCCCATTAGGTGGCTAATATCGAACACAAATTGTCGTATGACATGAGAAGATTGGGAGGTGTACCGCCTTATCGATACCGATATATCGATGTCACCAATAGTGTAGGTAACCTAATTGACAACGCCTTTGTAGACTTGGGCAGATCACGTAAAATACAGTGGTCCCTGCTTATGTCGGATCCGGTTATAACGATTACCCGCTTATATCGATCAAAATGCCAAGAACGGAATGGATCGACATTTTAACAAAATACCGTTGGTCCCTCTCTACAGCCTTAGATGGCACAGTATACTGCTATAGCATGTGGTCTCAAGAACCACACGCACTGCAGTGCGTGTGGTTCTTGAGACCACATTGAAGGCCTGGAGCATTGCACCGATTGCCTGAGAAGGGACCGGTTAACAGTGCTGAGGCCAAGGTTGGCTGCTGCTGCTCTACCAGACAGGTGGGCTCCAAAGGCGATACCATGAGAAGAAAAACTATTTGCTGAGAAGATTTTAGCTGATGTTCAGCTATATCGGCCACACTCCCCACACTCCCCCTGCTGGACTGGGTTGGAACGTTTTTGAAGGATATCTTAGGATGTTATTGACTTGCAGTTTTGAAATGCGGGGGAGTTTTCTGCCACTATAGAAGGGCCAAGACATCCAATAAGATGAAGTTTACGAGACATTTATTGCAAAATTTATTAGAGATCCTGCTGCTGCTACTCTACCAGACAGGTGGGCTCCAAAGGCGATACCATGAGCAGAAAAACTATTTGCTGAGAAGATTATCATCGGGTTATCAGCTGAGGTTCAGCTATATACAGGCGCGGATCTAGCTCGATGTTGAGGGGGGGGGGGTTGCAAAACAATGCGGGTTGCCTACTTTCAGGGGCTCTTCATCGAAAATACAGTATATTTTTTCATGGTGATGGGAGCAATAGTATAATAATAATTATACAAGTATAATTATTATACTTGTATAATTATTTATTATAGTATAAATAATTATTTTTTGGTAACAAAGAGGTGGTTTCAAAGGCGGAAATAGACAAGACAAGAAATTTTAAAAACAATTGAAAAACAAAGTGTATTTGAAAAGAAAAATCCAGGGATCCAAATTAAATAAATCTGCCAAACAGGAAATTATTTCCCCAAAAGTGCAAATTTTATGTTAAGTACTGTCATTTTTATAGTCTTTATAGACTAAGTATTCAGTGTCGGCCAAAATACCGTTCCTACGAAAAGTTCATGAGAGAATAATTTGAAGACAATTCATTACGCTTCAATTTAAGACCAGAATGGTACTTCTAGACCGAATGGTTTTCTCCAAAACTAACAAGACTAACTGTCCGTCTCTTTTGGCGGCAGCTCAAAAATTATTCGTCTGATCCAAAATTTCTTTTTCTCTTCTAAAAGCTAGTTAATTTTACATTCAGACCCCATATATGAAATGTTACTCAAGCCCGTTAAAATAACCATGCCAGCTCGCTAGAAAAACCCCGTACTGTCGTGAAATCCAGGTGTTTTTGGCCCACTGTTCGCTGTAACTCCGATTCAAAATTTTGTTTTCATCTTAAAGTTGGTTGAATTCACAATCAGACCTCTTATATGAAAAGTTGATCGAGTCCCGTAAAATACTCATGCTAGTAAGCTAAAATCTAAGTATTCAGTGGTAGTAAGTTTACATTTCAGTTGTAGCTGTAAAGCCGCATCCACAAGTCGGGCGGCATGGGGCGGGCGGCAAAGCCAAAGAAGCGTGGACGTGCCACTCGGGTTTGCCGGGCGGGCATCAGGTCCACACTTCTTTGGCTTTGCCGGCCGGCCCATGCCGCCGCATGCCGCAGTGTCGCTCCCAATCGAGGCGGGTTGGGCGGGCAGGCATATGCGGGTTGTTTCGACAGTCAGGCCCGCCGCATATTGAACCCAGCCCACGCCCAACCCACGCCTGGGGGATTCTGTTTAACGCAGTTTGGCCGCGACGTGGGCTGGGTTCAATATGCGGCGTCGCGGCCAAACTGTGTGTCACAGAATCTCCCACGCGTGGGCTGGGTTCAATATGCGGCGGGCCCTTTATTCTGTATTGCAACGCTCAATTGTCCAAAATCTCGCGATGACGTAAAGTTAGAGTGATGAAACACTTTCAATTTTTCTCCTGTACAATCGTCCTTGGTTGTGGGACAGCGCCCACAAAGATCACAAAATAAAATAAATCTACAGTCTATACGAGCAAATTGTCGAAGAAATGAGATGAAAATGAATGCAAAAATACTTTATTCCGCATGGATCAATGGTACCTAATTAATACGAAAATAAGGAAGGAGAGAAACAATTTACATCCGGAAACCGGATGAAACCGGATCATCCGCAAATAAATACGAACGACCTCCCAAGTTCAACTCAGTTGCCCCTACAATGAACAGGAGGAATAAGACGTAATCTGGACCAATCCATATTCAATTGGCACTCCCGTGGCCCGTCACATCACCGATTTGGACCTGCTGTCAACGATCTACGAAGTGATTTCTGAACCAATCCAGCTCTTTCACTCTGATTCCCCTCCTCGTAAGGATCGCTATAAGTTTTGATCTATTAACGGAGTTAAATGCCTTAGCAAGGTCAATAGTATCAGTAGGTACCTTTCTTTTTTTGGTCCAAAAGACAATACCTTAGATCAGTGCTTCCCAAACTTCTTAACTAGCGGACCCCTTTCACGGAAAAATTTCAAGTGCGGACCCCTGTCATTCAAGTTGGTGTTAGATCGGGTACTTACCTGAATATGGATAGGGTGAAAAAATCAATTTCATCAATTAGCCAACTGTTCCAAATATTAGTTGGTGGACAACATGGACAACATGGACAACATCATGAAAATAAGCATTAGGTAAAACGTACCTACTCAACTTTATTTACGTACTTTTTATTTACAAAATGTGCAAAGTAAGAAACAAAAAATTGAATTGAGCAAAATGGTAACGTTGAGTCAGATGAACTAATGGGAAGAGTGTGGTTGTTTCAGCTGGCACAATTTTGAAAAGTCGGGTTCAATTTTGCATAGCTGGAGGCGGATGTCAGGTTCAGCATCAAGGCAGCTTCCGTATTTGGATTTGGTAGCAGCATAGATAGAAAACCCGGATTCGCACAAGTAGGTTGAGGCAAATGGAAGAAGAGCACGTTTGGCTTTCTCTACGAGGGGTTGAAATTTTATATTTTCCTTGCGGAGCCAAAAATGGGGGTAGGTATCATTCATTATTGAAGGCAGATTTCATGGTCGAGTCTGAAGTGAGGTCTATCAAACATTCATATTTTGGCTTTTTCGAAACTGAAAACGGATCAACGACCAGAATTCTCGGAAGTCCAACAGCGCAGGACTACCAAGATTATGCTGTAGGTATAATTTGCTTCAAAATTTACATTTGCTGCGGACCCCCCACTTAGGGTTGGCGGACCCCTAGGGGGTCCGCGGACCACAGTTTGGGAAGGCCTGCCTTAGATAATATTATGTTAGATAATAAAAGATAATATTATGTGAGGCCCTTTGTGACGTGGAATAATGCCTCATCGACTCCCAAGCTCAGAAACCCAACTGTTTTCCTGAAATCAGCGAGTTCTCCTTCAGGTATCGAGTCAGAAGAATCTTCACCCATTTTTCTATCAATTTGGACATCACATTAATAAAGAAATTGGTCTGTAATTGGTATATTCGGCGAGGGAGCCACATTTATGTAGCGGAACAATTTTGGCAACCATCAACACATTTGGGAACGTGGATGAGGTTAAACTGCGGCTAACACTGTGCATCAACGGCTTTTAAAAAATATTTTTTAAATAACTGGTTTCATGTAAAATGTGGTGTTTGGAACCATGTTTTTGTCGAGTAACACCTCAGATTATCTGAATGAGGAACGAGTGGGGAGTGAAGAAAATATTTGAAAATCTTTGTCTCTTTTCTGGCCCTTTTACCTGAATGAGCCGAATGTCCGATCAGATACGAACTTATAAGTAGTAATTCAACGGAAACATGAGCGCCGTCTTAGTTTTGAAATGTAGTGAGTTCGTATGTAGCAAATCAGAATACATAATAATTACGAGCCAATTCCATGACATATTTCCGTATGATCTACGTCATCGAGCTTAATCGCCACCAGTTTTTCTCATTTTCATTTTGGCTGGATTTATCTGGTCGACTCAATTGTAGATGTCAACAAAATGTGATAGTTAGTATATCAATATCTCATGTTAACGTCGTACTTGCTATAACTAACTTGAAACTTGAAAATATCAATCAAAAGAAAGATACGGTTTTAGTATCAGCCGTATGAGGTATCCGAAGGAAAATGGGGTCGCATCTGTCGCGGGGATCGATCACTGAAAAATCGCTACTTTTCCTCTAGTGCGGAAAGTTTTGTTTCCCCGGCTTTCGTCTATTGAGAGCGGAAAGTTGGTTTGTTTCGAAATAAAGTACCACTTTTACAATCTCGCTCGACTCCAAAAAGTGGGTTGCTCGGTCCATTTCCATAATGGAGGTTTCGAGTTTGGCGAGCTTCGAATTGTTTCATGAGTAGCTACCGTTTGTTTTCGAAATGATTTTGATGGAGTATCAACTGTCACCTGCGCTTCAATCTGCACCTTCAATCTTGCTTATTACACCGTTTTTTGGTACCGACCTACTGCCTGCGCTGGTAGTATATTTGCAAACCTGAAACTTGAGACTCATACGCTGTTATTGTTGCGATTGAAAACTCCGCTGCAGAAGCCACTGTAAACGTCATTCTGCTGTCAACAATTCACTAAGCTGAACGGAGCAATGTTGGATGAAGTGGAAAGAAACAAAATCCATCCATATAAATCTGAAGACAGACGGAATCCCATTTAAGATTAACTCGCAAATAGTACCTACTTTGGCACGACTCCCGATTGCAAGCTGAGGTGAAAAGCTCATGTGGACGAGCTCCATTCAAGATTCAGGTTGTCCTGTACTGGTTGATGGAAAAACACTCTGAGCCACCAAATCCACACCACAATTGACACATCTGAGGGCATACCTTGGCCAGTCCACATAAAATACCTGGTAGGCAAAGTAAGACGGATCCAGAACCCTTAAGACACCTCCTGGATTACATATCCAGTCTACTGTACAGTATCATACAAACGACAAATTTTTCGAACACTCATTGGAATCTTACAGTTTATAAAATTGTCCAAAGAGGAAATTGTTTAGAAACGTTCTTGGTGTACGTTCCTCCTCTCTTTCTCACCGAACGTTTGGCCTCAAAAATCCCCTACACCAAATTTTGGTAAAAGGGGTTGAATTTTCGAAATGTTAACAATAAAAGGTGGATTTGTCCGCTATCTTGGATCCACCTTCGACCTTCGAGGTCATCCTCATACTACAAGTTAAGCTGAATTTCGACCAAATTGGTTATTAAATTTTAATTTTACAAAGCTTTTTAATGTAGATACGCCTTGATTAGCGTCCTGTCACAAATCAAGCCCTGCCAACACCAATCAATGGCAATTGAACCAATCTGGACTTGTGGTTGCCAACTGTGGGGTTGCCCAAAGAAAAGCAATATGGAACCTATACTTGTATACGTTTTAAAATGAAGTTCTGCGGAGCATCATCGAGACACCTTGGTACATAAGAGCTGCTGATCTCCATCTTGACCTACAGATAGACTCAGTAGGCAAAACTGTGAGAAAACATGCGATGGAGCACGAGCTCCACTGACATCTACACGTAGAAGTAACTACTTAGCTTGCTGGACAACAGCGGTGACGTACAGAGACTGAAGAGGACCAAACCGATGGACTCACCAGGGGTGGAGTGGTATGCAGTGAGTATAAGTAGTGATCTATAGACTACAAAAAAAGAGCATTAGCAATGAGTTGCTACCAGTAGATGTTATAATACAGTTGCAACATGAATAAACACACTATCAGAAGTAAAAAGTCGCTGTTAAAGTGTGTTATCTGCTGCTTATCCAACTTCGTAAGGAACGACTCAGGATCCTTAGGACTGTCCCACGTGAAATAACGACAATTCACTACTGAGTTGGAAAACTCTTACATCTCAACTGGCCCTTTCGCTAACTGTCATCAATGCAATAAAGTCAGTAGTTACGATTCTACTGATTTCAGCACGAAACGAGCGTTTCCCGTGACCTGCCAGTCAAAAATCGTTAAGAACAAATGAACATGTCCGTCGCCATCGTTACAACCGCGCAGGAGATTGCCTTCGTCACATAGCCGTGTGGTTGTTGCACAATGTATTTTTAACAAAGCTTATTTCTGTTTTACGGTTTCGTGTATACCGTCACTTTTAAAGTTGTGCGCTCAATAAGTATTTTACGCTTACGTTAAATGGAGTGAGAAGAAGGGTTGATGGCGGGTGAGCGGAGTTGTGGTTTAAAACCCCTTTTTCCCGAGCCACAAAGGGCTCATCACTCTGTAGGCAGTTAAAACTACAGACTCCTTCAAGATAAACGAAGCGTTCCCTAATACCACCCTGAGTACCCAAAGGTTTGCCAATCAACAAAAGCTACATTCTTCATATTCATCAGGATTTCAACCTTAGGATATATTTCAACATTAGTATTTGTAAATAATATAGGTATTATATTTTAGTAATGACTGACAAGCATATCGTTGTGCGAAATCGACTTTAACGTTTTTCACTTACCACCAAACCATTGATACATCTTTTTTACTTCTTTGCCAATTCAATCCAATTGCAATCATGATTTTCGTCCAAACAATTGTGCGTTTTAATATACCACCGTAGGTGTACTGAAATCGCTACCATTAAACCTCGAGTACCGAGTAACATCGAGCTTACCGATTGTTTGGAGGGTTTTTATAGTGATATCAAGGCACCTACTGTTCAGCAGTAACAGTATAACTGTATGCCCCTGAGACTTGGTTCATCGCATGAAATAATACTTTTTGTCGAGGGAAACAGTGGGAAAATCTTGTAAAAGATTTACGCTTTGGAGCCTTGTAAGGTTTTACTCACTATAAACCCTCTAACCCTTATCCTCTTGACATAATCCGCCCCCGAATCACTTGTTCAGTATAACATCGATTTATAACTCTAGTCTAGTTCCGGCGTCCATTTCTCTTCTCTCGAGTTCCCTGGCTGGAGATCATCTTTCGATCACGTTTGTTGGTGAGATCAACCTCCTCTTCTTCCAGAATGTTTCTCTGATGCATCAGGTTTCTTCATAAGTACCAGCTATAGCCGATGATAAATCCTAAATCAAAACTGTCCCTCACTAAACAAAACTGCTATAAACGCCGCTCATCAAGCCAGTTTGGACTTACGGAGAACAACTCCTCCCACGTAGTCCGCCCTCGAGCTTTACCCTCATATCGGAAGTGGAAGTGGTCAGATTAACTAACACAGTCGTCGGTATGTCGGCCTTTTGAGTGCTTTGTTCATCTTCTGAGTCCACTGTTTGAAACGCCACTTGACGGGAGGCGGTCCGCGAGCTGGGAAGCGGTTTTGTTCCACTCGAGTAAATCATGTTTCCATTGCTTCGTCCTGACCACCTGTTAACAGCGGCCTCAAAGTGTCCATCTCACGTCAGATTCACGTCGGAAGGAAGTTTAATTATTAATCTCGTGTGTGGTTTTTGAAGAAAAAAAAAAATCTCGATAAAGTTATTTTATTATACTTTTAGTCACTTAAATAGAGCTCAGAGTTTACGGGCATACCGTTTACGAGTCGTCTCAAACTTTTTGGAGTTAGAGCAAATCAACCCACCATTCTAAACAATTTAAACACAATATTGCCTGGTTGGCTAATGTGGGGAGGGAGTGGAGTTTGTGCAAGTGATACGTACGTTATACTCGTATGTGGCTTGGAGTGTGTGTTGATGATGTGTGTGTTTATGGGAATGTTGTATGTAAGTTGTTACCCCTCAGGTTGGTGCAGGATCCCGACATTGCTGCAACTTGAGGGTTGTGGTGTCCCACAGCTATTTCTCTGAGTGCCCTGTAGGCCAAATCAATCTTCACCGTCACCGTCTCCATCCACGTCCTGATGGAGGACCTCATTCCGGACGAACTCTGGGGTTCCGCAGATCTGCCTCAGTACTTTATTTTGCATGCCTTGCACTTTTGAGCCCCAGAGTTTGAGC
This sequence comes from Stenodema calcarata, assembly GCA_963920205.1. NCBI lineage: Eukaryota > Metazoa > Arthropoda > Insecta > Hemiptera > Miridae > Stenodema > Stenodema calcarata. The sequence continues at coordinate 21,668,600 of OY986058.1, forward strand.
AAATGAAAATGGACACTCCTAGGATTGATAAATTGTGTGCGGCTATTGAGTTTGGCATTGTTGGCTGCAATTTTTGCTCTTTATCATCTGTTAATCTGTGGATTTTGGTCCAGGTTGGGATGCAGTTCGTAAATCTGCTCATCTGCTGGAACCTGACTTTAAAAGTGATGTGAGTTGTGGCGATATGGTTGCTAAATGGAATGGGACACGTCATGGCCTTCGAGCCACACCCTATTCCCCCTAATAAAACCTGCCCCTAAAGCCTCCATTCTAGCACGTGCGCTTACACAACGCTGATCTGATATGTCAAGTTTCAACCTCATAATTCATCCCGTCTTTCGGCAAACCCGTTCGTTTAATCTCATAGCGGTGTTATTGCTCGCGTGATAAGTTAAACGTACAGCTTGTCAGGATGAGTGAGGGACTAACCGACGTTCTACACCCGCACAGTCCGATCCAACGTCGTCCGAGAGCCCCTTCGGCTGATTTGTGAGTCAAATAGACCGAGAACCACCGAAGTAAAGAGCAGGCGGTACAGGAGGTCGAGACCAAGACAACAATCCCTTAGTCCCAAAGCGCTTCAAAATCGCTGGCTTCAGTGGGGCCGATGCTGAAGAGGCCTCTAGCGCGATTCTACGAGAAGAAATGTGCTCGCCAAAAAATATATTTTTAATCTAAAAATTGATTTGTCAACAAATTGGTTTCAAAACGTTTTTTTATTATATCAGAATTTAAATTAATTATGATGAATTATTAATAGATTATTTTGGCAAAAAAGCGTAAGCCCGTATTTCGACAGATATATCTACAGATATATCATATATGCACTTCAGTTCACAATCAGTATCGTAAATAAATATCAAAAATTGGGGGCCGAAGACGAATTCTTGTTCTGAGAGTTCGTTTCAGAGTAGTCTGAATTCATCCCATCTATAAACTATGCCCCGTTTAAGAAAAAGTTCTGGCGCAAAACGATTGATAATTCTGTTTTTTTGTGGTCATGAACGGTGGACTGCTGGTCCCCTGTTCTCGATGTTTTCGTTCGACCGCTCTGAGGATAGACGGTTCTGTGGAATCAGAGACCGGATATCCCTTTGGGTGGGCATATTGCCTACCAACACCACCCCACCGAGAACAGGGACACCCAGCAGCCATACATTACAACTATCGTGGATTATGTAGTAAATTAAAAGTGATTAAATACTGTAATTCGAAAGTTCGCTGCATGGCTCGAATTTTGGAAACCCGTGGTCTACTATTCTCTTTTCGCTCACTTGCTACGGTCTTCTAACTTATTGAGGGGCAATTGCACTTTTTCTGTATTCAGTTTCTGGAATTTTCGTACCGTTATTTCTTTTTAAAAAAAAATTTATGAATGGACTGAACATGTTGTTTTGAACAGGTCGTCAATCATACTGCTGCGTCACAGGTTGCGATAAACCAAAACGCTTGTTACAGCCCTAACTCTCCAAGGTATCGAGTCCAAATCCGGCAAATGGAACTCGGTTTATTAGCCATTCCATATAATTGCAACTGTTACCCCGTCGGGTCATAACCGGGGAAATGCCTCGAAAGAATTAAATTCCCAGGATGGGAGTTAGTTATTGATGCAAACTGTAAATCGATAACTCGGTTGTGCTTCTGGGATGGAAGGGGCTGCTGAAAGAAATGAGATTCCAATTTACAATTCAGAAGAGAGCGCTTGAAAATAGCCAACTACGTATCTTCCTTGTGTGCTCGGTAGTTTTACTTCTTTTTTTCCCCCTCTCTCCCTATTTTTCAATATTTTCGCAATAAGGGGACGGGCGCCTGAATCTCCGGAGTTACTCTTTTATTCGAAGCCATGACAATTTTCAACGCGTATTCTTCCTTTTTACAATATACGAGAACCACCCGTGTGGAAACGCCGTAGTTTTGTATAAGAACAGCCTGCGCCTGGCAAGTCTAATTAGTACGACCCTCTGCAGATATTCGAAATGCTTTCTAGTGGAATTGAATTTTTTCTATCGAATGTAAGTCTATTATCTGTAACGTACCTCTGGAACTCAAGATTCAATAGTGAACTCTCCATTCAGACGTTTTGAGGTACGAAGATGCCTAGTAGCTACTACTCCAGTAAAATAACGAAAGGACCTCATAGTGACTTGGAGAATGCTGGAAATCAGTCTTGAAAACGAGTAATCCGAGTTTGTACTCCTCCAGGGGTTGAGCTTAACTTTTGGTGCCCATGTCCTTTCTTCATGAAATTTCATACAAATATTCTCTAGTATGAGCAGAACCCTAGAAAGCTGCGCAATTGCTTTCTATCCTGGGGTACTGGTCATTCACTTACCGCTCTGTTCGCTAGAATGTGTTGTTTAGGAGTTACACACAAAAAATACTGGAGGAAGTCCGACAATTTCGACGTTTTGGAGCACCAACTATTAAGCTCAACTCCTGGCGGGTGATACTGAAACTAGTATGATTTTGGAGAGTGCCCTTTTACCACCGTTGTAAGAATTGAGAAGTAGATGTAGTCAGGGAAAATGTATTCAGTTATTGATTTGAGAGGCTCTTATTGACAATTGGAAGTGCGCTAAGAACATAAAACGTACCTAACGGTAATCACACACAATTTGGAATCAAGACAAATGTCTCTTTAATCATTTGAGTTATGGCGAGGGAAATCGGTTGTTAGCTTTACTTTCTCAATTGCTTGGTTTTTGCAATGAAAAAACCTTCAACGGGAATCTGTGGTAAACAGTTGTTAGGCAAACGTCTCCATTTCCTCCGCTTTTCAAACTTTTCCCAATATAAGTAGAAGAAAGTAGAATTGTCACTGTAAAGAAAACTGCGGCCAAGTCTTCAATTCTTCTGCATTTCAAATCTTTCTCGACATCGGTTAAGAGGTAGAAGGAAATAAATTGTAATGTTGATGGAAAACAGGTTGTAAACCTTCTTATAAACCAGGAGCCTTCCAAATTAATTAGAGGTATATCGAGTACACCCAACAGAGTTAGGGTTAAAAAGTACTGTAAATGAAACCTCTTGGACATTGAGGGTCTTGAAGGTTATTTGTGCATAGTGGAACACACTCAAAAAAATTGGATTTGATTTCAAATGGCTCGGTTCATTTTTACTTACTGTTGCACGACCGATATTCGACTCTAGTACCTACGACGAAAAGATTCGAAAATAATGGTTGTCGAGTTGGAGACTTGGTGACGTCGACGAAAATGCAAATATTGTCCAATTGAGCTTCTAATGAAGGCAAAGTCTTATCTGGGAGATTCAGGCGGTAGGAATTAATATTCAGGTGCCCGTCCGTTGAGAAGTGCGCGAGCAATGACTCCAATATCATGTAAGATTAATATTGTACGCGAGGCACTCGAATAATGCAAGGCAGCGGAATGTACGGAATTATTTTCAGTTCGTGCACTGGTTCGTGAAGAACCGGAAGGTCGTAAGTGACAATTTGTACTGTGCACGCAGTGGAGATATCGTACAGACACTTGGCAACCACCTTTGAGACTATACCGCTGAGTACCTAGGATTTTCAACAGTGGTATTATAATAGACGGACTATTGATTCAGTGGTTCAAGAGTTACTGCTGATATTAAACAACGTTACAAGACGAAGAGACTGGAAAATATGGTGTAGGGGAAAGTCGTCTAGTGTTGTAACTCGTCGCATAGCTCCCTTTCCTGAATTTGGCTTATTAGCCAACTCTTCGAAACTTCGACCATCTACAGTGCCTGCAGCACCCACAGTGCTTGTTCAACCTGAAGAAATAATGCCTTTCCCAAAAGCCATACGAAAGGTTACGAAGAAAGGCGCCAGGAAACTTCCTTTTCAAGTTTCACCCGTTTCTGCTAATCAAAAAATCTTTTTTTCACTAGGGGATAGGAAATTTTGTGTTCTTTCTAACGGCACAATTTGATTTGATATTTCATGTAGATTGAGGGAGTTGTAGCCATTTTAATGGGATAAAGTCAAAAACACGAAAAAAATCTTAAAATTGCAAAAACTCCATTTTTAGCTGAGTAAAAAAATTGCTACAGGATATTGTCGACCTGAAATTAGCTGTAGAATCGATTCCTAGCTTGTGACCGTTTTTTGTTTGGGTACGATAATATTATGGTCTCGTACACTGTAATATATTCCTCCATGACTGATTATTCAGAGTTTTCATCTTCTTGTTACAGCATACACTGTGTCAAACTTTTGGCGCGAGGCGAAATTCGCTCATCGATTCATGCATGACTGGATTTTCCGCCGATTCTCCTGACGTTTCCCAAGTAGAATGAGTTATTGGAACGCGTTCACAGTTCAGGTGTAAGGTCGGGGATTCAGGGGCCGTATTGACAATTTTGCGGAGGCTCCTCTGCGTCCCTTTATTTCGAATTCCACGCAGCGTGGGCGGGTATTTAATCAGTGAAAACTGACCGTCTCTGAAGGGGGAAAAGGGCCGGAAAGGGAGCTGGTGAAAATGGAATAATAAATTCGAGGCCGACCGAAGAGTATCGCCCTTCCGCCTTTCGCGTAGTTTTCTCGGGCGTTTCGTAGAATTGTCCGGGAGCCGCTTCGGACTTCGCTAGACGTTGCCCGAGAGGCGAAGTGTATTGATCTGAGTGAATTGAGCCAGTTCCCAACCTCATTTAAAATTTGGGCTCAAAAGGAGTTTTCGAAGAAATTCGATGAATTTCTCATTCCAATCGGTTCCTACTTTTCAATAATTCGTGGTTTCGTGGTATCAAAAAGGTCGTTTGTGTAAAAAGTGCCAAATTGAACACATATACCTTCGGCCGCTGCAGAGGGGGCCACTGACCTAAACTCGCCGGCGAACAGAAAACCAACAAAAACAGACCACCCGAACCGGTTCAATTAGATAATTAATCAATTATACGAACACTGCGAGTGTTGAGAGCCAATATATATGTAATTTTATTTTATTTTTTATATACTTATCTGTAATCAAATAACAAGATAAATATGAATGAGTCAACTTGTGAGTTTTTTTTTTTTTTTATTCTCGAATATCTTAAGCATACCTACGACACATTGTTTTGGAATATAAGGAACTTTACTAAAATGACTCTTAATTCACTCATTGTAGTTTGTTTGAGCCGTTTCGAGGAAAAGTCAAAGAAATTAGTTTTAAAAGCCAAGATTAAAAGTATTTTAAACGCAGTTTCATTTCGGTGACGATTTCATGCAATTTCTGTAAAAAATAAAATTAAAAAAAAATTAATAAATAAATAACTCGAATTTTATCGACGAACGGTTCAATTGTATGGGAAACATAAATTTTCTGCTCTCTAGGGGATCACCTCGTTGTTGAGTTGATCAAGTTGGCATCTGTGATTACCTCTTATCTTGGAGGTTGTCACTTACAAGATGGAGGTTGTGGAGGTTCAAGAGAAGAAGTTTGAAGCGTGGCCAGTATTTCATGAGGTTATTGATGAGGTTTGAATTCATCAATCAGCGAGAAATATACATCATGTATATTTTTTACCTAATCGTCCGGAATGCCTGCAATGTTTGTATTGCAATACAGTATTGTTTCAGTGTAATAATTATTATTATTACATAATTGTAATTATCTTCGATTGAAACTGTCATGTATAAATAGGTATCTAATAGCATAGAGAAGCCGCTAAATTTAATTTATTTTGTTAAAGTTTTTTAGGAAACAAGCTCTATTTTTATGTTGAAGAAGTATTTTTAAAATGACTGATTTGATCTTGATGTTAATTTGTATGATTCATATCCTGTGATAGAGGTAGAGAGGACTGCAAGGTCCTATTTTATGCAGGGAAATAAACGTATTCATTCATTCAGTCTTTATTCATTCTTTTCCTTACGACAGCCCGCCAGATTTCTCACTATCGTACAGCAACATTAAATCTTGCTTAAATTGGTTAAATTTTATATTTAATTTAATGTTTGTTGTTAAATGCACCTTCGAAAAGCCTTCCTCGCTATGAATTACTCCCAGTGTCGTTTCTACGTCTGTTTTGACTACCCAATTGGTTGAATACCTGAGAGAAAGCTTTGAAAGAGTTATTATGGAAATTTTCACGTTGTGAGAGTTAGAAGAGAAAGAGATTGTTCAGGGCTGTTTGAAATGTCATAAAAGTTGGAACATTTTCGAAACACACAGTTAGGTACCTACTTAGTTAGATTGATCCGCCCTGGGAAGACGCTTCGAATGGTACCTATGCATAACTCATTTTGGCCAAAAGTGACAATGTGGGATGTTGCAGTGAGACCCTCAATATTTATGTATGTGTTACTCTGGACGATAACTCTCGATAGAATTGAGATAAAAAGCTCAAACTTGCACAAAAAGTTTGTCTTGGCAATTGAAAGGCTAATTTCGTAGATGGCCAGAATCGGGCCACTCTAGGGGGGGTTTCGGGGAGTTTTAGGGGGGAAATTACCCATACATAGAACAAATAGAAAAAATAGAACATTCTGACAAGTGACCCCTCATTTTAAAGGTTTTTTTCGTGCTGAACACGATGGTGAATATAATAAATTCTTGTACGGCTCGTCAAGATCTGTCTGCCTATGGGTAGGTATAAGTCGAAAATCGAATTTTTCGACTTGTCACACTCCTATTCTTGAGGTGCGAATTATTAGATGCAAAAAAACAAGCCGTTTTACTGAGGCAACATCGAAAACACGAAAAAATCTTGAAAGTGAAAAAAGTCGGTGTTTTAGTTGAGTAATGAAAAAACTCCGGGAGGCACTTTTTGTTGCAAATTAGCTGTAGAATTGATTCTTTGAGTTTGTCCCATAATTACTGTAGACACCCTGTATAATTATAATTGTTGGTGTCTTTTGGCAGTGGATTCAGGATGGTCTGAAACGGATTTTGGTATGAAAATGTTTCGAAAATACGAGTTTTCAACATTTTGAACGTTTTGAACATTTTGAACATTCTCTTCGAAAATTCGCTAAAAACAGATACATTTGCAAGGCAGAGAGTTTGGATCGTGTTAGGTATATCGACCCATAATGAGAGGAGTCGGGGTCCTATTTGAAGGGATGTTGGGGGGGCGGATTTGAAGCGCAGACGCGCTTGAAGGCTTTTGAAGCGTTCGTTTGATACCGATGCCCACCCCGAGAACCCTGACAACGAGGCGTTCGCCAACTACAAGTCGAATTTTGAGTTTCATCCGAGGGGATTTGACCGAATGTTCGGTCGTCTTTTCACGATGAAAACGAGCAATTAAACGACGAATAATTTTTGAAAAAAAGGGAAGTTTCCAAATGACAACGAGGATCCGTTTTTTTTGTGTACCTGTTTAGTGCGATGGAGAAAGCAGCGCCGTGGCGAGGCTCCTGGGGGCGGCCGTAGCTACGGGGGCGGGCGGGGGGTAACTGGAAGTCCTGGGCATCGAGCAGGAGGATAAACCACTTGTGGCCCGTAGGTTTCTGCACGACTGCCAACCTCGCAAAGCGCAATTTCCCCGCGAATCGGAAAGTGGCCCCGCCGCCTCCCCGCTACCGCCCCCGACGCCACTTCTCCGCCCCCAACGCCGTTTCCCCGCCGCTCGTAACAGCCCTTTTTTGTGGCTCAGCCCCCCCCCCCCCCCCTGACGTTTTTCTCCAGGGGTCCCCCCCCCCTCTCCCTTCACAATCGATTCTAAGGTATCGAAGTGCCAAATCGATTAGATAATAAAGTATTTTTCCATCTAATTCAACCTTTTAACAAATTTTCAAAGAAAAGGAAGCTATAATAGTTCAATAATGGTTCTCGGTCCAAAATTTCTCAAACTCGATTTTCGGAAAAATTCGTATACCAAAATCCGTTTCAGACCATCCTGAATGCACTGCCAAAAGACACCAAAAATCATATGAGGAGCTTTCTTACAAACGGGCTTATACCTATCCATTTTTTACACTTTTGGTTTTTTTTTGAAATCTTTGCTATAAAGGTGCTAGGCTCCTGAGTTGATTTCTTTCCAAAACCGTTTCAATCTCTTAAAGCTCGCTGAAAATCGGTTTATCATCAAAATGGCCTATATCAACCCCCTTCTGTCCAATTAAATCTTTTTCGTCAAAGTGGCTTTCATCCATTCGATATTGGTATCTATGAAGTTCATTACACATCGAATGAGCTAACATCCGAATTGGTATTATCCACTTCTATTATTGAATGTGATTCATTGCTCAACCGATAGACCTTCATCGGTAAATAAAATTACATGAACTGTTCAAAATGTCCCCCGTTCTGGGGGATCTGATTCGCCAGAACCATCGTGACCTTCATCGTGCGGTCGACTCCATTCGCAGACTCCGTCGTCGACTCCGTTCTCAATCTGGAGCACTTCGAAGATGAAGAAACTTGGTTGATACTTGAGAATCTCAAGTGTCATCTGACGTTCATCTGATGTTCTTCATGGAAATCATGTCCTCCAATAAAGACATTTTACATAAAACTAGTTATATCTTAGAAAATTCTCTCTTATAGCCATGCTGCATGACTGTGGATTTTTTTTTTTTTTTTTTTTTTTTTTTCATTGCACCCAATTGGTACAACATGCGCGCCAAGTGACCAGGGGCGCAAAAGTACACTTTTTCAAACTCCAAGTGTGGCACATGTTCTAACGCTATTTTTTGACGCTGAATTACGTGGGGTGATATCAATTTTTAGATTCGATTTTTATTTATTTTTTTTTTTTTATATCATCACGTAATTCAGCGTCAAAAAATAGCGTTATGGTATACCATCTTTGGCTGTGGATTTATTTTTCCTCACCCTTTCGAAACTCGGGCTTGGAACCGGCTGTGGCGGGTTTAAAAATAAATCCTTCTTCTCAAAGATGAAAAAAAAATATATACCTATTATAGGTATATATATAATATATATCGACAAATAAATAAGAAAAAGAATAATAATTTTCTTCAAAGTGAATAAAATAAATGATTTCCCTTCTTGGGGGTTCCTATCAACCTGTACCTAGGGATCTGGACGATTTACCAACTTTTCAAAAAAATCTATTTTTATTGTTAATTTTTGGAATCGATGCTCTGGTTGTCGATTTTTATCTGAATCAATTCTTTAATAACGATCAGCGAACTCACAAACAGCGAATTTTCTCGAAAGGAAAATTTATTTTTTGTGCTCCATCGTAAAACAGGAAATTGGAAACATCTGTACATGTAAATGGTTTTGGACATAGACGAATCCATGGAAGTAGGAACTTTCATTTATTCAAATTTCACCCAATTCATCCATGCATCCATCCATTACCAATACAAAAAAAGGTTGTTTTTTCTCTCTAGAAATAGGACACCTTTTTCACTTTCTATTTTTTCAAAACAAAGAAAAAAGAAAAATAATAATAAACTTTACGCCTACAATTTTTAGAAAAATTGATTTAGGTTTCGATTTTGAATTTTTTTTTTTAATAGACACTTGTACAGATTTCCCATCGTTACAACCTACCTACCTTGAACATGCTGTTATTATTATCATTACGATAATAATTATTATTTTTTAAAAATAGTATCGATAGTATTTTTTTAAATAATTATCGTAATGATAATAATGAGATCTCATTAGAAAAATAATAACTTTTTAGAAACCTTTTTTGCAATCAATTTTATAAAAGATCGATACTTTTATGGCGATTTTTCGGTAAATCGATCTTTTGAATTCGATTTTGAATCCATTCCCCATCAGCTTTATGCCTACAATTTACCTGTACCTACCCACCACACAAAATCCCAATAAGTAGCTCATCTCCTAAATATTCACAAAAGCCGCTCAAACTAACGTCCATTGACCTCGACACAAGCCTTCGCTCTTCTCCACCATGCAGTGGTGAGTGCTTCTGTAATGGAAAGATGAGTTGCAGATGCGCAGGCTCCAAGAATTCTCTGCTGCAGGTCTTCATTACTTCAATTGGAGGTCGATCAGCAGCGTTCACCACGTTTTTCTAGTGATCCCATAAGTATAAATTTAATAGGGTCACTGATTGAGCGTTGTGGGATGGGCAACCATCGTGCTCAAATTACATACTTAACTTGTCTGGTGGCTAAAGGAACGTCCTCCAATCAATCAGGAAGAATTTCCCGAAGGAAATAGATGAACCTTTCCCCCGTGGACCAATAAGCTGGTTACCTACCTATCAATCCACTCCACACTTTGAGAGAGAAATTTTGAGGGGTTAATTTTAACATGAATAATGTTTTTGCGGTGGCCTACCAGAGTTGAAAAGCGTAACGAAGTTTAAGTCACGAAATTATGTCACGAAGATTTTTAATGATTTTCACGTACAACCGAGCCGTTTCTAGGGAAATGAAACTTCTTTAGTTTTCAACGGACAAAAATCCTTCTCCATTCGTTGGAAAGCCTTTAATTTATGCATAAATTATATACTGCCAAAACCGCTGTAAATATCGAAGAAGCTGAGATACAGCCCTGAGTAAATAAAACTGTAAACAACATTCTAATAAATTTTCCGCACATTTCTTAATGTTTTCCATACAGACAAAGAAAAGGGATAAGGAAAAGGGGATACGGGACGCAAAAACATTATTCATGTTTTGCATAGCAAATACCTCGTTCTATACAAAGTATAGAAGAGAAAAGATCCGCGAAGCGCCGAGTTTTTTCAATTTCTCTCAACATTTAATGTTTTCTTTGGTAATAGGTACTTACTCTCTCAAAACTTTTATTTCAAGATGTCCAAAGATGTCTTTCAAAACACTACTGTTTTATTAGGCATCGGCTCAATTTATGGTACCCTCAATTTATTTTTTTTTAAACTATTTTATGCAATTTTTTTCGTTTTGGGATTCCTTTATCTTTATTAGCCTTGTAATTTAACAATAGGTCGTCACCTAGCCCAAGAAAACCATTGGGAAGAAAATAATTATGAGTTTTAAATAAGTACTTAAAAAATCGATTATTTGCTTTCGATTAATCAAAAATCGATTATTCAACACACATTAATCGGTCACATCGATTATTAGCTAACGATTAATCATTTGATGTTATAATCGATTATTTGGTTCCGATGTTGCATCCCTATCCTCCTTCTACCCTATCGATGGTTCAACGACCCGAAAACCAGCCCTGCCGTGGGTCACCTCACCGTCACGTCAACTCGAAATGAGATTTGTGACGGATCCCGACGTCTCTCTCGGGTTTTGTTACTGATTAATTTCTCGGCGGCGCGCGAGGGAAACCGGCGTCGCTCAAAGTTTCAAATGAAATAATCTGATGTTTCCAGAAAGGGAAGGGGGGGGGGGTGTGATACGAAGCTAAAATACGTGACGTCAAGCATTTTCTCGAAGATAAACTCGTCGACGTCTCAATGAAACAAAGCGGACTCCTCTTGGAATTTCAACGCGTCTCTTCTCAGCTGACTTGAATTTGAACTTTTGAGATGAGAAGAACTTAATCTGTTCATTTTAATTAACCGACTGCTAATCTGCTCAGTCGTGATTAACTACGCGCTTTAGTGCGGTGAGATCGATGGAGGACTGAGAGCAACACCAAAATATTGAAATAATATTATATATAATAATATTATGTCCAAAATATTGCATTTCTTGCGAATTACTCCATAAGATCCAAACATTCGAAATGTGTGCTACCGTAGAAAGCTGAACATCCCTTGGACTAAGAGGGAGATCCATGGGAAATCCAACTTGCCCTTCTTCGTACCTTTCCTGCTATTTTCCCTTCTAATTTATACTGTAAGATCTCTCTTCCGGTACGTCCGAAATAAAGATCCCTTGGGCTTGTTTTTAAAAACAGAGGGAGATCCATGGGACATCCAACTTGTCCTTCTACTTCTCTTTCTTGCTATTTTCCCTTATAAAGTAAGCTGTAAGATCTTGTAATTCCCTCTTCTGATACGTCCAAAATACTGAATTTCGTGCGAATTATCGCATAAGATCTAAGGTTTGAAATGTGGTGCTATCGTAAAATACTGAACATCCCTCAGACTGACAAGTTACAAACATAAAGTTTGGGGGAAAATGAGGGAAAAAAACACTCCAATTCTTAAAACAATGAAGACAAGAAAGCTGCAATATCTTAGACATGATTTATACCATTATTTATATTTTTTTTGGATTTAAAAAGATAAACACGAAGTAAAATATAAAAATGCCTCGTGTAAAAACCACCTATAATAACCATTTACATGAGAAAGTAGACAAAGACGGAGTATTTGCAACCCAGAAACTGTTCTTTGGTCCAGTTTTTACGTTTCAAAAATAATTTTTATAATTATTATAAAAGTACCAACGTCTGATTCAACAGCGACTAGTTGTGAAATGATTTGTTAGTGAATTAATATTTTCTCTTTACAAGCAACAAGTGCGATCGGTGGTTTTCAAGGGTGAGCCGAAAGCTGTTGTTTCCCAAGTCCTCTAATGGGTGTTGAAATAAATGTACGAATGTCTTATATCAATACATTATTCATTTATTTGTTTAGTGGCTACGTGTTTTAAACAGTCGTGAATAAAATACGATGAGAATACAAAAAGAGAGTATTTACATCAACGCCACTTCAGGATCAAAATCTGATAACTCCATAAAACTAAATTTTACTTTGAATACTCAACATTCTCATCCCGAACAACGAACAATTCGTGAACTCCGTCGGGATGAGAATTTTGAGTATTAAAAGTAGAATTTAGTTTTATGGAGTTATCAGAGTTTGATCCTGAACGCCTCACTTATAAACTAAATATAATTAGAAAAATAGCACGACAAAGCAAAAGAAAGAAAATCTGTATATATACTGGAAGAGAACTAAAAAAACATAATTATATACAGAAGTCACATTGGAAATTCTTCCATTTCCCAAGAAAAATCTCAATACTTCAGAACGTTCGAGTTGACACTTGAACACTCATTCAGTGGAGGCCATGGCACGTGCTTGGGCCCTCACTCTCTTCTCGTACTCCAGTCTGTTTTGGCTGTAACAAAAATATAACAGTTACAATAATTGTTAGTGGTCTACATAGTTTGGTGGGACTAATGGTGGATGACAGTAAAACCAAGAACACGGTTGGACAAATGGGTGAGTACATGAAAGGTCTTGAGGTCTTAGAACAAAAGAAGAAGAACATTTGGACAATCACGAGATACATAATATTCCCTTCTACAGTGATTAGCGCAAGAAGGAAATGCTTAGATTTCAACCTTTTCCTTTGAAGCATTACCTTTTACTTCTACCTTATACATGGAAGGATATCCTTTGCTTTTATGAATATGGCTAATTGGAATGTTTTCGCTCGGTGATGTATGAAGACACATACTCAACAGCATTATTATTTCTACGGTGTATAAACGTGAGAAGGGGGTCGAGGGCTGAAGTACAAACTTCATCCAGCAATGAGAGGTACCACATGACCCAAATATGTATGTTCTTCGGGACCAAACAGATGCTCACTCCAAAGGTGAAAAGATCAGGGCTGGAGATCCCCAAGGCATTGTAAATAGTGAAGCATTACGTCTTGAATCTAGAAAATTGTACTCGCTCATGGGCGACGAAAATCAACGTAAAACCCTAACGGCCTCATGGGCGTCAGCTTGAGGCTCAAACAATCAAACCATTTAAAACATTGATAGAATGACGTAATAAGGTGATCACATAGCAATAGTTCAGACCAAAACAAGCCGATTTGCGCCAGCTCATCAGCTAGATAAGGCTAAACAAGCTCGATGTTGATCACCTTGAGGAGACAAAAAATAATTCACATATTTCTGCACGAGATAATACTGCCCAGTGATTAATCGAGAACAAAACTGCTCAAGTTCGCAAATTTTGTCAAGATGTATAACAGTTGTCATCATATTATGGTGTCACCAGCACCAGGCGTTGAGTGATTGTTTATTCGTGCGGCGATTGTAGCCCACATGCCATTTGGACTGGTCGGTTCTGGGTGCAGGTGTACCAGGGTATCGTGATTGGGAGGATTTTACATCAATGCGAGAATCAGATTGGAGAAGAACACGTTCAACACCTCTATATACTTATACAGTGAGTTTGTCACCCTACCGGAGAATCGCCTTCAGAAGGTTCATTTCTGCGTTCACGCTTCAGTGTGAAAAACGTCCTCCATGAATCATAACATAAGCAGAAACAATATTGATAAGAAAAGATTTAAAAAAAAAACCTTGGGGTTAGGAATCCACCACTATCATTGGGTCAACGAAAAATGCTCTCAACTCCCAACTTTCCAAGTTATGCCAAGTTATGTCTTCTCAGAGAGTCTGTGCAAACGAACCCAATTTACAAAGATTCAGTACTCAGGTTAATGAAAAATTCCTTCCCCTCCAGTCATGGGGTTCAAATCCAGGTAATTTCAATAGCCTGCCTTTTTAGGCTACACCAAAACGTTTTGTACATCAATAATTTACTATAACTACAAAGTTAGTAGATACTTGGGGAAAAAAACAAACCAGGGTTATTGGAGGAGAGAAAATGAAGATACCCCCCTAACAAATTAACACAAAGTGAGGCAAGAGTTGGAAATTTATTTACAATCCTTCTAAAATTAATGAAATTCTACATCATATCACAATACACAGGCAATCAGAGCTACTAACTGTATTAAACGACTAGAGCTTTTTCAAGTCAGCATTGAGTATTTTGTGACTTAACCTGCCCTCCTTCACTCTGATGCAGAAACTTTTCGCTCGAAATTTCATTTAGGTGAACGACGAAAAGGTACTCACCAGTAAATGGTGTACGCTTCAGCCTGGGCAGGATCCTTGATGTTGGGCTCGTTGAGGAGGTCTTGAATACCCAAGAGGATCTGTTTGATTGTGATCGCGGGTCGCCAGTCCTTATCTTCGTCCAGGAGACTAAGACATACTGTCCCTGTAACAACATCCGGAAAAAAATGAAACACTCCTTTCTATACACCTCTGACTTTGAGAACATGAAAAACACAAAATTGAACTGTGCTGAAAGTGTTGTACAGTGTCTTATTCGAGGATTGCACAGGTTTGCGACTAACCAATTCATAGAATAGGCAGTTAATTATTGTTCAGTTATTCAGTCGTTTAGCAGGAGATGGGTCTAAGGAACACAATCAAGTTAAGCTTTTCAGAACAATTCCTACATCAAGTTCACAAAATGCATACAGAACGAAAACAAATTCAGATCGACTACAGGTCTAGCAACGCGGCAGCGTCCTCCCCACCAAGCTAACAAGTTAAGAACGACCTGTACTGAGTGTATGTTTACTGGACGTCACGAAAAGCGTTTTCCAGGTATCCATATCTCGGCTCCTATTGGACCGATCCACTTGAAATTCGATGAGGGTATTCTTGGTGTAGATAATAGAAAGCTCCGAAAGTTTCAAGTCGCTAGGTCTGAAGGGAGCGCAGTTATGTAACTTCAAACACCCGGTTTTTGGCTTTACCTTGTCAATCTCCTCCTCCTAGTTCAGACAGGCCCTAGTCCTGTCCATCTTCACCGATTGACTTCGAATTTTGCACAGACCTTCGTTTTAGCTTGGGACAGAGCCTTTTAAAAGATTTACTACACTATCTCAACGGAAAACACTTATAGAAAAAAAATTGTTGGCTAAAATTGCCCACTTTGACGAGTCAACAGGACCAGTTTGCCATTTGAAAGATTTAATCCATTATCACAACCCGGTACTATAATTTTTCAAAAACCTTTTTTCCAGCTACTGTAGAATGATATTTGCGAGGGTGATTTTTACACTGAGTGTTTTTTCGGGGAATATGATTTACCTGACGGGTACACGTTGGGGTGGAACAACGGCGGCTCGAATTTGCACTTAGGAGGGCTCGACGGGTAGTCGTCTTTGAAGATCATGCGCAGCTTGTAAGAACCGCCTTCCCAAGGAGTCTGTACAGAACAACGATATCGTATTAGCAAAATTATTAGCCAAAATAATTAATTATTAGCAAAATTATTAATTAAGAGCAAAATATTAGCCAAAAAAGGGCTCAGAAGAAAGTTTCGCGAGTTTTCATTCCTAGTTGTAGTCAGCTTAAATATGCCTAGCCTAATGACCCTAACAAACGAAAATACTAACCCCTTTCTTGCCAGGAATAGCGCATTCCCAATTCATCAGGTTAAGTGAACCGTCATTAGTGCGGGACGGACGAGCCACGAACCCCTGAAATAAAAGACAAATATATAACTAAAATTACTGAAAGAAATACAACACTTCACAGCAGAATCACTGAGATTTTAATGGACACCGTTCTCGCCATCTCTCTACTGGTGTCAATGAGAAAACATAGATACGACATAATTATAAAAGTCAACTCACGAAAGGATGATCCTTGCGCCAACCTTTCCTCTCTTCAGAAAGTCGACTAACAGCGATTCCAGACATTATTTACCTAAAACAGAAAACGCAGAGTTATTTATACCAGAATAAGTGGATCTTGTGCTTTGAGTGGTGAAAAAAACGCGCTTTCGGTCGAGCCCAGTCAGCTAGCTTGTGTCTAGGTTAGGGTGGATTTCCACTGCCCGCGCACGGCCAAACGATCAGTTGTTCTCAAGCATTCGCGAGTGATCCGATAATTACCGTTCGTCCGATTTTCTATCGATAGTTCAATGACCAATAGTATCCAGCATTTTGAACGAGTTGAAATGTTACTTACTATTTTCTTGGGTTTTTATTATTGACTTCTGCCATAAATATCGGAAACTATCAAAGTAGGAAGTATTGATGTTTGATTCCCGATAAATATCAAGTATCGATATCAGGTTCTGATACTATTGACCATCGATATATCGATATTTTATCGTCGATATCCCATCCCTTCTAGAACCATCTAGAACTGGAAGAACCCCCATCCCTTTTGAGGGACAACTACAAAGGTGATCATGAAACAACTACAAAGGTGATCATAGATCACCATGTCTGATAATAATAGCGGGAATGAAACGCTCGACTTCATCGAGGATTATCGAAAATTACCTGTTCTGTGGAATATAAAAGAAAAAACGTAAACAACGTACAGTAACAAAACCTCGCGGAATGATGCGTTGGCCATTTTGAGAGCTAAGTACAAATTGGACGCCAAAGGTGTTAAAAATAAAATATAATTTCTGATATACTCTGTTTGGACACTAACTAGATAGAAAAGAGACTGGATCGAATCCCCACTGGCCCAAAAACCTCAGCGTTATTCCCAGCCTATATTCCGGAGGTATAGCTTCACGGAAGCGTGAGTCCTTTTTATCAATTTTGGTCCGAATCAGACGTAACAAAGAAAGAAAGTTGGCGACAGTCGAGTGAAGTTTTTAAACAAAAAATCATCTTCATTCACTTCTTTCAAAATCTTGTAGTCCCGATTTTTCAAATAGTCATTCATCCACATGGATCGCTTCTTCCTCCGCGCTCTCTTCTTTCTTGCTTGGTCAATAATCAAAAATGCCGCACTAAACAAAAGTAATAACTTCGCATCTTCTGCTGACTCCATCGTGAGGGTTGAAAGAACACTGACGCTCAAATCTGGACAGGAATCGCTTGCCTCTCAGGTATGCGCCAGAGGCATGCCCCATGAGGCAAGTTGGAAGATGCAAGTTGAAAGTTGAAAGACGAAAGCGTACAAGTATAGACATACCTTCAGCGAACGATGCGCGCTCAGTGAAATACACCCTAACCTAGACACAAGCTAGCCGACTGAACTAATAATTCAAACCTATTATTGGTTTGTTGTACATAATACAATCAACTTGTGAGCCATTGTATGGTTTTCAACTTAAAGAAGAGATATTCGAGAGTATTGTCCACACATTATCATCAACACCTACAACTTTAGCAGAAACAAGTTCACAACGTAAGCTACTTGCACTACGGACCGACGCCCAAGCTGAAATACACACTTCGCGGATTGCTTCACTCAATTTACTTTTCAAATTTAATTGGCCAAGATCCAAAAAAGGAAGTTGATTGTTATAATCGTGTATAATGAACAAGGAAGCGACAAATAACGATGGAAAGGTTAGAACAGCAGGGAACCCGACGAGGAAAGTTCGGGCCATTACAACACCCGAATCCTCCCAGGTTTCTCTGGCACGGCAGTTTGAAGAAAAAGAAAATCAAACCAAAACCATACTAACCAGCTTTTCCGGGATAACCGCACGACTGATGGATGGAACTGTGAATTTTCACGAGCAAAAACTAAAACTACGATCGGCAGAAAACCAGCTTCACGGTCCCAACTGGGAAAATGGCGAGAAACGAGACAAGTGCACGGTTGCCAACCTTTTTTCAACAAAACCCCCTGACGGTCAGGGCCTGACCTATACTGAAAAAACCCTAAAAAATCCCTAAATCCTTGAAGTGAAGCCTGCATCCAAGAACTGGCAAAAACTCCAGTGTCATGGAAGAAGGGAGATTCTTCCTTCTTCCGTGCTCCAGTGTATAACTAAATATTATGGATTACAGATAGGTAGGTACAGACAATAGAATCAGAGTATATTCCGCATACCGGTTGCTACCACAAAACAAAATTTGTTTTGTGGTAGCAACCGGTATGCTTTAAGTATTTAATACTATTCTACCACAAAACACCGAAATGTGTCTCTCAGTGTCTTTGGAAATATGATCGTAAATAATAATGCTCATTGAACAGAGAAGAGAGCATCTCCTCTGTTGGCTCGTAGTTGATGAGCTGGATTTAGTCGAGTTCGGATGGTACGACTATTTTGTTTAGTACAGTAAATTTTCAAATAGAAGGAAACCATCAACGGCGTCGCTTTGAAAGAGCCTATTGGTTCTACAAAATTTGCTCGCTAATGTTAATTAGCAACCCAAAAAATCCCTGTCAGCGGAAAAAAACCCTAAATCTAGGGGGGAAATCCCTGACTTGGCAACCGTGGACAAGTGAGAGTTCTTTGTCTTACGAGTCGTAAGTAGGGATGGCAACAATATCGATATATGAGATATGGGATATTTATATCGATATAAAGGTATGCCCACGAAGTAGTCTACTTGACCCTTTATCCTGAACCTAAAAGCAAAAAAAGAACCGAAGCTTCTGTCTAAGCTATTATTTTTATGCTCAATGCCTGGTGAAATCGTAAAATAAAGGTGTCTAAAGATATATTGGATACATCGATATATTTCTCGCGATGCATAGGACATATCGATATATTTCGATTTGCCAAAACATCAATTGATCTATTTTCAAATGTTTAAAAATAATCAAGAAGGCAGTTGAAACGTTGCTGAATGAAGAAACGCGTTTTTGAAGCGATATCCTTATTCATCCGAAGCAGCACAGTAGATGTCGACCACGTTCGGCCAGTAAATTGATAATTAAACACCAACTTTATGGATAATGCAAATCTCTTACAGCATCCACAACCTCCCGCAAATCAAAGCTTTTCCTGGCCTATAAAATAAAATAAATGTCCACGATTCTATCATCATTCTCACTCATCGTTGTTCGATAATCAAATATTAAAGTTAAATGAACATAATTATAGAGTAAACATTGCATATTCAGCGAAGGATTTCAATTGTTCTCGCGAATCATCATTGGTAAGTTGGATATTTGTTATTGATTTTTCCCTCTCATTTGTCTGTTCATTCTCTATGCTGTTTCTTGACGCCGCCGGTGAACCATCCAATAACGTAACGTCATCGTTCTATTAATTATTGAAAAAAGTCCGGATGAAGCGACTATGATGGACTACAATGTATTGCCTATGAATGTCAGATATTACCTTTGGGTAGATTGCTACTTGAATAGGTGCTATGTTAATAGTGCAAGGTGGTTACAGTATGACATCAGCAACATTCCAGCGTAGCAAGGAAGTTCGAGATTCTTGTATGTAGATGAAGAGTTGTTACGCATTTCGGCCGTTTAAACTCGAACCACCTGGACGGGAGTTTGATCTCGTTTACCGCTCTGGTGAAAGACAGCAAGCAGTAATCTCCGTTAATTTGCTAGCTCATTGGGTTTCGTTTCAAATCTATGAATAATTACCCATAAATTCCTAAAGTGAAACAGTCTGACAAGTGACGCCTCATTTTAATGGTTCTTTTACTTCGAAAATGATGGTGATGTCAGAATTGCTTCATCTCTTTCCGTTCTCAAACTGGAGCACATTGAAGGTGAAGAAACGTGTTTGTTACTTGAGATGTTCTTCACGGTTCATCTGCTCTAATCTGATAATGGAATGAGGTATCTCAACTCTGACTTCACCATCGTGTTCAGCGCTGAAAAATCTACTAACTGAGTTGTTACTCAGGAAAAATGGATACGAAATGTGTTATAATAACAGTAAAATGGAGACATTTCTTATGGCCGTGCTGCGTGACTGGATTTTTGACATCGAACGAAGTTCAAAAATAGTTCACTGTTGAACAGAATTTCAGAGGTGAGAGCCAATGCACAGTCTCTGGTCAGAAACTGACGCTGCCAAATTCTCCTGATTTTTCTTCCGTTTGAAGTACCAGCAGCAGCATTTTTCTAGCTACGACGACCTCATCACCGTTCGTTGTCGCGCAACGAAAATTGTTAAATTTGTTGCTGACAACGTTATTCACAGTTGAGGCAATTTTTATTGCTTCGTGTTGCTTACCAACTATTTTAGTGTAACTTCTTCGAATCCTACAATTTTTGTTGGTCGTGTAAAAGCCTCTTAAAGTATAACCTTGATCAACTCGCACCTCAAGAATCGGAGTGTGACAAGTCGAAAACTCGATTTTCGAGTTATACCCATAGGCAGACAGATCTTGACGGGCCCTACAAGAATATAATATAATCACCATCGTGTTCAGCATTAAAAAAAAAAACTTTAAATTGAGGGGTCCCTTTCAGAATGTTTCATTTTGAGCATTTATGGGTAATTTTCCCTCCTAAATCTCTCCAAAACCCCACTTTAGAGTGGCCCGATTCTGCCCACCTACGAAATTAGCCTTTCGATTGCCAAGACAGTTTTTTGGTGAAAATTTGAACTTTTAATCTCAATTCTATCGAGAGACATCGGCCAGAGTGACACACATAAATATATAATACATGCCTGCATTGCTGTTGTTGATGCTGGAATAATGTTTTGCAAATTTGAGATTTGAAACGTGCAAAGAAGGGTAATCATTGGAAATGAATATAAAAAATCCAAGATAGTAATGTAACCACTCAAAACGTTTTCTCAATTATACAACAAAATTATCCAGAATTTTTTCATGTCGCTAGTTGTTGATGGAGGTGTCTAGACTTCCCTAGAAACAGTAGGTAGTCAAAAGCCGCTTCTCTAAAAAAAAGTAATTTAACGACATTTTCAGCAATATGTGGGACCCAAAACTTCAAATGCGTTTTCCCAACATTTAGGATTTTTGACTTGTTACACTCCTATTCTTGCGGGGCAAACTACTGCCACGAATCAAATGAAATTCGAACATAATGCAAGCAAGCCAAACAGACCAAACGAAAATATTGTTAACGAAGGTACATTGTTAGTACAGTGGCGGTGTGGTCAGTTCAATTAGTAAAATATCAAATTATGGTTCGCACAATATCTTACCTTGCTCTAACTATGCAGCGGAACGAATTGGGTTCAATGTGTCCTACTGTATTTCAGATTAAAACATGAACAGCATCGGAAAGTCTTGCAACGAGTTAAAAAAACAGTACGACAACTGCTTTCAAATATGGTTTACCGAGAAATTTCTCCAAGGAAAGACGGACGATTCAAATTGTTCCTCCCTTTACAAAGTGTACCAACATTGCATCCAGGTATTTGTGATTTTTTTTTCCTCCTCCATCGATTATTTTCTGACATTTCAGGATGCCTGATTCAAATGGAAGCCTGTCGTCAGCTCAAAGAAGAATACGATGCTTGCTTCAATGTTTGGTTTAGTCAGAAGTTTCTCAGAGGAGACAGTAACGATTCAATGTGTGCTCAACTCCTCAAAGTGTACAAACAGTGTGTCGAGGTAGGTGAATAGTTATATCGCGAATAAATGGGAATCACAAAAGATCGAAGAGTTACAAAAAAATTTTTTTGGTGTGTTGAAACCCATAATTACCTCTATTTTTCTCTATCAGTTATGTTGTCGCAATATAACTTCAACTAAATTCAGTTATAATATATAGAGTTTCCAAGTCAGATTGAGAATTTTTCAAATCAAATTGAGAACTTTCCAGACCAAATTGAGAACTTTCCAAATCAAATTGAGAACTTTCCAAATCAAATTGAGAACTTTCCATTTCTAATTGAGAATTTTCCCAAGCCGTTCAACTCTGGTTGTCAACCCCAGAAGTCTATCGGCAAAGTCAAGGTCAGGACATTATGATTTTTTTACACGTTGTTGGTACTCAAATGAATGGAAATAAACCAGAAAAGCAGCATCCAAAGAACTGTGCGACCGGAGTCGAAAAAAAAAAAAAACAAAAAAAAAACAGTATATTTGTCGTACTTTTTTGGTTTTTGCTTAATGTCTATGGCTTAGCTTCTCAATTCTTTTTGCTTAATGTCTACGGTTATTGCTTAAGCATTGAAGGAGCATTAGCATTGCTTGAGCATTAGTCTAGTTTAAGAGTTTTGCAACTATTGCAGACCAGAGCGAGCATTAGTTCATCTATGATCACTTATATAGTTTTTTCACTTTTTGAAAAATGAGGTCTGTTTTTGAAGAGCTGTATTTCGAGATTAGGTCTGTTTTGAAGGCCTGTAGGTCCTACACTTCTCTTACAAATGAGTTTGATGTTACATAATCAGTGATTATCAATCACTAATGAGCCAAACGTTATAATTAAATTTCGCCAAATTTCATTTCAGAAATCCATGAAAGACCATCACATCGATCTAAAAGATGCCGAAGTCGAAATCCTTGGAACAGAAAAAGAAGCGAAAGTACCTGGAAAATAGTGGGATCCTCCTCCCATACGGTGCAACACTTTTCCTACGTTATGTTAATACACGGACAATTATGAGTGATTTGTTTTGTACTTCATTTGGGTTTTAGAGTTGGAAGCAACGAATGTGTAGATAATCAGTTTGTGTTATGTTGTTCAAGATTTAGATTGTTATATTGTTGATGGTTGTAAAATATTACTGTGCTATATCATATTTATGTTGCATCAATTCAACCCCCTCAAATTCCATGACAACCCAAAAATGCGTACCTACTTTTTGGTGCTCTCTAATTGAATTTTCAAACAAAATCGAGGGGTGAAGGTGCAGCATGACAACTCATTTTTTAGCCAACTCATCTATATAGGAAATTGCTCGCCGAATCGATAGGTAAAAGGAAACGAGTTTTAGCAACACTAGCTCAAACGTGATATCAACATAACAGCAGGGAAAATGAAGTAATGTTGCCACTTCACCTTCGAACTGCTCAGTTAAAATGGCTTCAACTACTCAAGATT
Organism: Stenodema calcarata; assembly: GCA_963920205.1. NCBI lineage: Eukaryota > Metazoa > Arthropoda > Insecta > Hemiptera > Miridae > Stenodema > Stenodema calcarata. The sequence continues at coordinate 21,691,945 of OY986058.1, forward strand.
GTAATTTTTTAACGAATTGGTTTATTGAATTGTTTATCCTGGTCGTGGTCAACGCAGGAAACTTCGTCTGAACAAGTAGCGATAGTTTCCCATCACTATTTTACACCCGTTATTCAGGGCCACCAAGAGGGATTGAAAAGATTTCCAGCTGTCGAGCAATTTTCGGAAGGTAGAGCCCATTTTTGGCACTAACTTCCCTGAGCTGCACTCACAAACAAATTGCCAGCACCCGGGCGTATTTATCTGCGTACAACCTGTAGAAGAGGAAGTAGGAATGATTGAAGATCAAAACAACTGGTTTGTACAACTTGTTCATATTAATTTATTTGCACTCATGTAGTAATAATGACATGGTACCTACGAATCTATCGGTCGTGGAATTCATCACACCGGTTGTTTCTTGTTCAAAAATGAAACGTTCCAATATAAACTTCTGAGAGGTCAGCCAAATGACGTTGATAATAACCCATGAATGAAGATTCAACGTTTGCGTGAAGATGAACACATACATGTTATTTCTTGATTTGGCGGAGAACAAAAAATAAAGGTTTTATCCCCTCAACCTCAGCTAACAAGGTACAAAAAAGTATTCACATGAGGTAATATTAGATTTGTATAATACATTAGAGATTCGTGCAGAACTCTATAGAAATACCAAGTTTGGTTGCCGTCAACATAGTTTGGCGAGAGGATTCATAAGATTTGATGAATGAAAAAAAAGTGGTTGGGATTTCAATGAAATTTGATAACAATTAATGCGGACGCATATCAGAACACAGGGACGTAAATGTGAATTTGAACATCAAACATTAATCTTTTAAATCCCACATAAAGTCGAATTGCAGTACAAATATTGACAAAGTGCAAATATCAAAAGAGGTTGCGTATCCTACAAATACGCAGGACGTACATGTTGGTTCGAAAGGAGTTCGAAACTACTGTTCCGTATCAAATAAGCTATTAAAACGAAAGTAAAACTAGTGTATAAGTACTTGCGTGAGTGAAGGTTGCACGCTGAACGAAAAATGTATTCTGTATTAATAGAGCAGTGCGGTTGTATGTTCAATGCATGTGGAGTTTATTTGGGAGGTAATAAGGAAAGAAAAACATTAACAGGCGAGGATCAAGAAAATTCAAAATACAGTTGTAATATTGAGGAGTATCATGTGAATGTAGAAACACGGTTGAGAGTCAAGGGTGTTTGTAGGTTCACATGGTTAGCTGCAGCTGGATAAGACGTCTAGTTTAAGTTTTTGGTTATAAAAAGAAACTAAAAGGCTGGCAAGATGGAAACACTGTTTACACTCGCACAGAAAAGCATCTTGACAGTTTCATGGAATAAAAAGATGATCGAAGTTCCAACAGAGAACTACTTGACTTTGTTGACGTAAGCGTCCAGTTCGGCGTCGAGTTGCTCGGCCGTTGGTTTGGGGGCGTTCATGTTTCTTCTACCGCCACGGCCTGAAACAAGAGTTTAAGGAGTTTTTTCATGTCAAGCTGAGTGCAAATCATTCGTATGAATCAAATAAGTATAAGTTTTTAAGCAGCCTAATATCGTGCAATTTTACGGTAATTTAATATTATTACACCTATTCTGTAGTATTCAATGTACCTAGTACCTTTCTTTGCCCTTCAATCATTTCTTGCGTTGCTCAAAGAGGGTGAATTTGATTTGGAAACGGGTGAATGAGGAATTTGCGTCAATTGTCAAATATCATCCTAATAAATTACAAGATGCAAAAAAAAAAAAAAAAATGAAACTAAAAACGTCTGGAACATAATCAATGAGTCTATAGGTAAAAAGAGGGGACAATGTAAAATAGCATCAATTCATTCTGAGAATCAGCAGTTCAATGTAGCCGATGATCCTGCACTTCTTGGCAATATCTTCAATGAGCATTTCTCTAGCGTTGGCGAGGAAATAGCTGGAAATTTCAGTGACTTAGATTTTACCCTGCCACTTATTGCAAAACCAAGTAGTTTTTTCAAAGTCGAAGAATGTTCTAAAAATTGTTAATGGTTTACGTGGAGGTTCCAGCCCTGGCTATGACGGAATTTCGGCCTTGACACTGAAAATAGTTGAAGCTCACATTGCTGCTGAACCTTTGACACATATAATTAATGTATTTCTAGCAACAAGTTTCCTTCAATATAATAATATTATATAATGATATTATCGCACGCTGGGAGCAATACTGGTACAAAAATATAATTGTTTGGAGTAATACAGGTATAAGTGTAAAAGCAGAACTTTAGGGAAGATTTTGGAAATGGTTGCTCATGGTTCAAATGGTATTTTGCGATTCTAATCATTCAACGAGGCCTCTTTTTTGAACTATCATAAAACCCTTACAGCTCGCCGAGACCAATCCGACGGAAATCGACGATTTCGGACTTATACCAGTATTGCTCCCAGCGTGCGATATATTGCAGGAAACTTGTTGCTAGAAATACTTATAAGGAGGCAATAGTTATACTGTTAATGAAAACTAGGGGGCCCTCAATGTCTTGATGATTATAGACCAATTTCCCTTATGTCGAATATTGCAAAATGATATTATGTACCTGTCATCAGGCTGGAGCTTGCAATTGTCCTTCAATCAAGCAAGTATCCCACACCAAGTACCTAGGGGTGATTATCGACCAAAGCCTGTCGTAAAACGAGCATATAAGGTCCTTGAACTCCAGGTTATGGAGGATCATACCAATGTTTTTTGGAAGTGAGGAATTTCCTTTCTTCGAGTAATAAAAAGATTTTGTACTACGCCTTGGTTCTGCCATTTTATCTTATGGGATCGTTACGTGGGGTTATGCAGGTAAAACGGTGTTGGAACCACTATACGTCACTCAAAAATGTTAAATTAAAATATTGCTTAAAAAAGAGAAACGTTATCCCACGGGAGAACTATTCAAGGTTTTCAACGTACTAAGCGTACGTAAGCCAGAGATCGATTGCTGACATAACAGCTTTGATGTAATATTATTATGTTTTCAAGGACCGAAGTACGAACAAATTTGAGCTTGTTGAAGATCCTACCCGAACAGCAGGAAAGCAAATTTTTAAAGTCCGCTTCCGTCGAACGACCGCAGTGCAGAATTCCTACCGTTACCATGGTGTGATAGGTGCTATTCAATTACTTGCTCACTTAACTCAACCAATGCCCCATTTTTGTAGCTTTAAAATAAGATTGAATCATTATCTTCTCACATCAGTTTGATGTGTTCTTTTATCTTCATAACTACTCTACTCCATCCGGAATCTACATCCCTAACTCACGTGAAAATTCATTCTGTACTGTTCTTTCAACTCAACGAAGTCATAGTACTGTATTCTGTGGTTCTATGTCCGACAGAGTTTAAAATGTTTTAGGTGTTTGTGTTAAAAAATTATTTGGTGTACCTCAAGCTATACAAAATGTATAGACTATTGTTATTTCGGAAATTCATTAAGATAATTTGAAAAGTGAGCAATCCCTAGCACGAGGTTGTCCTCAAATGGGGAAGAAGGCTAGCTATAAAACTGTAAGCATAAAATGCATGAATTTTTTCCGAAATAAATGCATACCATGAAAAAATCCTCCTGTTGTATAATACGGTCATAGAGTAACGTGTATTGCCAGTGATATTATTCAAAAATATTTGATAATGCCAGCGGTGTTCTATAAAACTTCAAAAACGCCGAGAGCAGATTCAATGAAGCCGCGAAAATCGAGGGGAGTGTATGAAGTCACAAGCAGGACGGAACCCCCGGTTGGGGCGCTGACATCGCCGTGCTTCAGAGGCAGGTCCAAGTGGGCGTCACTGTGTGACGTTGCACAAGGAGTTTCTCGCTCCTGCGGTCTTTTTAAAATACGGCCAGCTTCTCTAAATTCCCTACATTTGTGGTAAGACTGTCTAGCCAGCTGGCCATAATTTTCGTTATTCTTTTACTTTTACTATCGAAAATGAAAAAAAAAAAAAAAAAAATTGACGCAAATTCCCAATTTGTTTTGCAAAAGGGTGAAATTGATATTTAAAAGGGTGAGTTTGACTTGAAAATGCTGTAATATATTATACATTTCAAGTTGTCAGTTGACCTGGTAACTTCATTGCTCACTTCAGAACGATAGAAACTGCGTTCTTGATTATAATTAGTACGTAATAAAACTTTAATAATAATATTCATTCACTAACCTCCTCCACCTCCTCTTTGTCCTGGCGATCTGCTATTCGAACCTCCACGTGGTTTTCCTTTAACCCCACCACGTCCACCACCACCTCCTCCTCCGATCCCGCGCCCTACTGGCCGGACTGGCCTCAGGGAAGGGATGTCCGACGTCGCCATTTGTATGTTCATGGGCCTCCCTGAAAGATAAGAAGGCAAATGAATGATCTAACATTGATTTCATTAGGCGTTGAATGACAACAGAACGAAATTTGAGGTTAATTGACTCCTGATGTAAACGCACATATAAAAATTTATAGTCGTTTGGTTGGCAAGACCTCCCCTTGCGCCTTTTCATCCCCTCTTGCACGTCTAAACGCCCCAGTTCTTTTTCATACATCTTCAGTTCACTACATCTTCAATTCTTTTTCTGATATATATTTCAAACCGCTATATAATTCAACAATCAATTTATATTGCCCAGTGAATTTGGCGTGTGATAATCGAATACCCTTCATTCAATTCACGGAGTTCCTTCCCATTCCATCCCCGGATTTCTCTCATCTTCAAGATCATCATCAGCAGCACAGGGGCCCCTGAGACAGGCAGTGCACTTCGACAAGGTACGTCCTCCTTTAATCCAATCATTCCTTTCCTATACGACAATCCTTCTCGCATATCAATTCCTGACATAGACCTATCGAAATAATCCTGTGTCAGGAATTGATATGCGAGGATTGTCATATAGGAAAGGAATGATTGGATTAAAGGAGGACGTACCTTGTTGAAGAGGGGTACCAACTCTTTCTTGTTTAGCGAATTTTGATGGATTTGTTCCCCTAACCCGATGGTGAAGTCAGAATTGCGATACCTTATTCTGTTCTCAAACTGGAGCGCAAACTTCACCATCGTGTTCAGCGCTGAAAAAACTTCACCATCGTGTTACTCGGCAAAAATGGAGACAAAATTTTTCATGACTATACTGGTAATAAGATTTGATAATAATTATAGTTTTCCTAGTAGTTACTTGTCATCTTGGAAAGAAAAGGTTCTTCCAGTTGAGAGAACTGGCAGATGACAAGCAACTACAAGAACGAATATTGTAAGTACCTACCAATCTTTAGTCAGAGAGCACCACACCTGATGCATGCCGAATAGCTTCATACTTTAGTACATATAATTACCTAATAAATTTAAGATTGCCCATATTTGAATGTAGTCGAAACATCATATTTTACATAAAATCAATTATTTTTTTGAAAAATGGCTCTTATAGCCATGCTGCATGAGTGGATTTTAATATAATCAATTTCTTAATGTAAATTCTGCGCCGGGCAGAAATTGCTGACCGAGTGCTATGCTGGTAAGAGGGCAGAGAACCGCCAGAAATCAATTGATTGAGTGTATACCTACACGATAAGGGGGGTAACTAAAACAAAACTTGGGATACGTAACAACATTGTTACAAAATAAATGAACAATTTCCGAACCAGTGCAGTTTGACTGCACTGGGCCCTTTTCAGCGACCTTGTTTGAGGGAATTTCAACTTCTAGTATTATCTGTGGGCGGTTATGTACGTTTGGACACATCTCTAGGGAAAATCTACTCGTACTACACAGCCAACATACGTTACTTATTGAGAAAATACGTACCGTCCAAAGGTACTCCATTGTACTGCTTGAGGGCTTTGATTGCGTCAGGTTTTCTCTCGTAAACAACATCGGCAGTGCCTAAAGATCTGCCAGATTTGTCATAGTGTACTGTAGCCGATTTAAGCGGGCCAAACTCAACGAAAAGCTCCTGAAATATCAGTAGATAATGGTGAAGAGAACAGATTTGGCATTTTAGTTTGTGGTATGTTCAAAATATATTGGAAGTTTTATGATGAATACATACTTGTATTATAACCATTGGTTAATTTCCACACTGTCTTGGTCTTTGGTGTGATACCATTGATACTAGAGGAGATTGGGTAATACCGCCACCCCTTATAACCTTCTAACGTCTTGTAATCTTGTAAATCATTTACATTTAAGTTTAGAACAGCTTTTATGTTGGAAAACTAAGCACCTTTTTGAATTTTCTGGGTTGGATTACCTGAGCTTTTGGTGAACCTTGTTCAGGTTATCAGGTGAACCTGATAGAAATTTAGTTCTTGTCGTTTAAATTGAGTTTCTAACACGGTGAGAAGTTACCCACGATAGAATCATAAGAAGATTAGCAGACTGCGTCGAGACATTTCCGAATGTGAATTCAGTTGCCCCAAGACAAATCGCAAATCTATCGCTGATACTTTCTTACGAGCCCAATTCATCCGTGGCCTCAGGGACAACTCCATTCGGGAACATTTCTTGCAGTCTGATAAATTCAAGTTCGATGATATTTTGGAAAAGGGACAAGCCCGCGAAGCTTCCAAAATCGACAGCCACGAACTTTCAAATCCTGCGACTTCGTTGTCAATAAATTCATTTACCATGAAGCGCCCCATAGACGTTAAATAATACTGTGCAATAAATTGAACCGTTTGAAGGCAATATTGGAGGTTTTGAATCCTCGAAAGACACAACAGGAGGCGTCATAAGAGGGTAGTTTCAAAATTATGGGTCATTTCCTGTCACACAGCTCTTGTGCCTACAGTTTTTTTCATAGAAATTCCATTTTTTCGGGAGGACATGATAGTAAGGCCTCTAAATGAACCAACTAATTTGAGGTCAAAAAGTTTATTAGTTCCACAATTAAAATGAATTAATTACCCCATTTTCTCTCTCCCTACTCATGTCACAAGGGGTTAGGTAAGGAAGTATGATTTTTATGTTCCCACCAACCCATGTTTTATTACTGACAAAAACGTTTTCAGCTGCGGGATACTCTCTTCTACAATAATATCTCAGGGAAAAAAGGACATTTCATCATTTACACATGTATTTACCAGGTTTTAAGTCTGTCACACAGTTTTTTCTCTCTCCCTACAATCTTTTAAAATCCCCCCCACCCCCCCAGAACAGGATATTTCGTGTTGTGAAAAATCCAAGGCAATACTGCTTCAATATAGCTTCCAGGGCACCACATGTCGTTTTCATCCAAAGCCAGTAGTAGTTTTCAAGAAGTCAACAAGTAAGGATTTCAAACAGTATTTTAATACTTCCCCTCTCCCTACAACCACCTCACCAATAAGGTAAATATTTAATTAGTTAAATAATAATCATTTATTGTGAATACTACTGTCATGATGTTGTGTTTGTTATTTTGTTAACAAAAATCTCCAACCTCTGTGCTGCATGACATAAAAACCTCTCTCCCTACAACTAATTGAAACATTTGGACTTGTAGGGAGAAAGAATGGATTGTAGGGAGATACTAAGCGTTCATTTTGCACGGATAGGAATTTTCCGTGTATCTTCCTGAATGAGAGATTCGACAAGAATCGGCAGCCTTTGCAGAACCACCGAACAAAAACTCAAGCACCCCCCTCGAAGATGAATTGAGGGCTCAACCCTCAACCTCAGTCCCAGGAAACATACATACTGTGATGAAGATAGTTTTCTTGTTCTGAACTATAATTTTGAGTTCGAATTTCCATTGTTTTCTCTCCCCCCCCCCCCCCTACAAACTCGTAATTTTCAAAATTTAAAATTTTCCAAACTATCCAATAAAGTATAAAAAAAAAAGCAAAAACCGAGGGTTTGTTCACAAAAACAAGTTGAGCTGGAAATGACCTATAATTTTGAAATGACCCAAGTACAGTTACAGTAAAAGACACTAGCTGGAGGACAAGTCATTCTTAATCCCTGATTGCAAATTTCAATAATAAATAGTTGAATAAAAACCATTATTACCTAACGTTATAATAACTCACTTGTATATCTGTGTTCGATACTCCAAAATCAAGATTTGAGACCAGCAGTTTAGCTGGTCCACCACTAGAAGCCGACATCCGGCCTCGGGGAAAGCTGTTGTCGAACATATCGTGGAGCCATCGACCGTTGATATCGCCGCCTCCCTGAAAAAAGGAAATCGTGAATCTCATAGTTTCAATCCGAGAGAAACAATCAATCAACGCCCACTCGAATCCAAAAAACTCTCTACTGACGAGAGCCTCCGCCTTTTAATTTGAATTCCAGTGATTCCAGTCCCCAGCATTTACTCGGAAGATTAAATATGAGTTGTTTTTTTTTTTTTCATTAAAATGTGCAAAATGGCATATAGTGGTTGACAACTACTGACGTGTAATACTGGCAAATTGCTCTTGGACCGCCCAAATTTCCCGTTCGAGAACTCCCAAAATCACGCGAATGTACCCAAGTTTGAAGCCCCCCCCCCTCCCCCCCGTTGCTGCCCAAGTTTGAAACAAATTTGGAGATCGTGTTATTGAGCGCAAGTGGTGAGTCTAAAAAGTTATTTTTCCTAACGGGAGTACTTACCTACTCGAACAATTTTTATTTTAAAAAACACACTAAAAATAGCTCTCGAGGGATGAATCATAAATAAAATAAAATAATTTTGACTACTCACCTAAGTATGTCCTGGTGACTGATTTGGACTCCAGGGGTATTAAAGAAACGCCAATACATGTGATGCAGTAATGGTTTTTTGGTTTATTATCTTCGATAATGAACCATTGGAATCGCCCAAAGAAAAAAAAATTTTAACCCCCCCTCAAAATTTGTTGGTTTACGTTTCAAGATACGTAGATTCAGAAAATCAAATAAAAAAAAATCCGTCCGTCCGCCGTACGCCGTACGCCGTACGCCGTCCGCCGTCCGCCGTCCGCGCCACTTTGCCCAGTTAGCGTTGAGTTAAAATTACGAAATTTGGTTTCTGGGTTTGGACCAGCCCCACAATGGTCCTCGAAACTTTTCATAACCCTAGGTCAAGGGGAAGGGGTTCAAAACGAATTTTGAAATTTTGAAAATTCCATATCTCGAAAAATTCATATAGAACGGTATGTTTTTTATTTCATATTTAGATACAGTTTGTTCCGCAGAATTTTTTAAGACCATCCGCAGCTTTGTACGACCAGCCGTTCGTTCACAATCACGGCTCAAAGATTGTGCCTCAGAACACGATCCTGAATCAAACTGTTGAAATACAGGTCCATTTTTATACTAACAAGCTCTTCGAACATCATATGGCTTAAGTGATGTCGAGTTTGTTGTTCTGAGGTGCGTTTCGTGCTACGGAAATGAAGGTAATTTCGAATGTTTGTTGGTAGGTACTTCTTTTATAGAAAAATTATTACCGACGTAGTATTAAAAACCCCAGATTATATCGTATTAATTAATCATAATTAATAATAATTATTATTAATAATAAATACGAATTATTAATACCTAACAATAAATTATAATAATTTTCACTAGGTACCTACTTGATAAAATTGTTAATAATTAGTGATAATTGATAATAATAATTAATCTAACATTTAGGATCTAGACATTTAGACCTAGTGATCTAGACAGAAGGGTGATCTGTACAAAGAAGATAATGAACCGTTGTGTCAAGAATTTGCAGAGTTTTTTATTCAGTGATTGATTGTTCATAATGACCACTGCTTGAAATATAAGTCGTTTTAGGGGGTAAACATGTATTTAACAATAAATATTCATTATTTAAACAATGTCAGCTCAAGATCAGTCATCACTTAGGTGGAAAAAGTTCTTAAAATGTGAAATTGATCATCAGGAGACACTGATCCGAACGAACACAGCACAAAGTCACTGGTACTGCTGGATGTTTCCAAATGGAGGACACTCGTGTTCTGTTTGGTGATTTGTTCATGGTGACAAATGGCTTCTAATCAATGTTGAATGATTCCTAGTTTAGGACCTCCAAGTGACAGTTCCAAGAGGCCACAAGAAGTTCGTGTTGAGGAACTGGTACAATGGCCATTTTTGGATTGATTTGCTGGATCGATTTATTACAGTAAATGGCAATGTAAAAAACGGGAAGAGCGCCTCAATCGAATGAATTGTTGTTGGAAACGCCGTTTCGGCTTGAACAGTATCAGTTTGAACATTCAGACTGCTCATGATCAGACTCAGGAACGATCCGGTTCCTGGATCACCCAGTTGAGTGAAAGCCCAAAAGTAATAAAAAAATATACAAGTGAACAGATGTTTTAGCTGGTGAGTCGGACGTTTCAGTTGGACCAATCGGGGTTTCACTAGAGCGAGCACGCCAAATGCTAACCCCTTGAGCTGTACAAGACGAATAAGGTCCTCCTTTATCCAATTCGATCATTCTACCTCATAGACGGTCGATTTGTGTTTTAAATGGCTTGTTGGTGGCTCAACTTACAGTTAACTGTGATACAATGTTCTCAGAGCGCAAGCTGAAGGTTTCCATTCATCTCGTTAAATAATACGATTTCTGGGAGAGGGCCAGAAGTCTTAAATATACAGCTTTTACTGACGATTGGCTTTGGTAGTACAAATGCAGGCGTTTCAAGAACAAATACGCCAGATGCTAACCCCTCTAAACAAAAAATACGAATAGCGAGTATTCACTAGGCAGCATCAACTTATTACAAAGCGTGATCGTCTCGTAGCATACTGACTACTGACAGGAAACTTTCCTGTGCTTCGAATCCCTCGTTGGTGGCAAAACTCACATCTAACTCTGTTCACAACGATGCTGAGCTCAAGCGCAGCTGAATTTTACCATTCATTAGAACTCTCTCGTTAAACAATTCATTTCCTGACACAGCTTCAAAGTCTCGAGTTTATACTTGCGATTGGTTGAATGGCTTCTCCATCACAGTTCAAATACAATGATCCCATGAACAATGAGAATCCGTTATTACTATCTTGAGGCGCTCTTACTCGTAATTCGACTTGCCTGATTGGGGAGTGCGAAATGTCTCTAGTCTACAGTTAGCCCAGTTGGGCGAAGTAAGAATTCACAATCTGCATCATTCCGATTCTTGATTGCCCGCATATACGAATTGGGAGCACCCACCAGGCAGATCCCTTCAAAAACCTCCACATTTCACTTGTATTCCCAAAAAACGTGTAGAGATTAACGTACATCTCACCAAATTACAGGTTAACTGTAAGCTGCAAAAATGACAACTATCTGTGAAACAACCAGCGGTAGAATACATGAGCCACGTATTCCAGCATTATATGGCATTGGCTCAAATCCATTTTGTGCCCCACGAACGACATTTTTTCAACTCACGCACATTCACTTTCAGGTATTTCTATTGGCGCATGTCAGACCTTGAATCACGTAGAGCGATGCGTTTTTTTTCAGTGGCTGCGTATAATACGATTTGCTGATGTCATCGAAAGCCAGCAGTCCGTGACCTGAAGGGATCTACGAAAGGCACCTAATATCCACTTCGGGATACAACATCATATGGTCCATCCGGATTTGTAGAAACTGACCAAATCGAACGGTTCCTTTCGATAAACGCCCGTTGTACTTAGTTGATTGTAGTTTTCACACGTCATACGCATACGGGATCATACGTTCATGTAGTTGACACCGTATCATCACTTGGCGTCATTTCATAGTTGCCCAACAAGGTAGAAAGATGTTGGTAGGGAAATTACACAATATACATGAATAAGAGACAAAGTGGAGCCATACAAACCCTTTGAAAAGAGGAATTCCTTCCTCCAGGACGCCGTCTCTGGACGCCGCCCGTCCTCGACACACGTCCTGGGCCGCCGCCGCCCCCGCGCCTTCCAGCGCCGCCTCCGCGAGCTCCTCGACCTCCGCCGCCTCCGGTTCTGCGATTGGGCGACTTGAGTTTACTCGCCCTGATGATCTCGTCCAAACTCATGTCAACTTTGTCGACCATATTTGTCACTTTGGTGGGAACGGCGGGGCTGAAAAATTGTGGTGGGAACGGCCGGGCTGAAAAATTGTGGTGGCAAACGAAAATCCGAATTTTCAAAGTATGGACCGACCCAGACAACCGAACAGAGCACTTAGTAACAGAAAATGTCCCAAATAATAAAAACTTTCACAGGAAAACTTCAGACTGACTCCACGCTTAGGCTGCGAGTAGACCTCAAAATGGCCGCGTCTCTTCAAGCTCCATCGGTCTGACTAGTTTGACAGAATCAAAGAAAGTGGGAGCTCATATCCTTAACCACCAACACCGTTTAATTAATTAAATTAATTAATTTTATGTCCATTTAAGTGATTATATTTCAATTTAAATAATTTTATATCTACGAACATGATTTCGTATCAAAATTTTAAGATGAATAACTCAATAACAAAAGTTAACAAATGTCGTGGATCCAACAGTCGTAGCCAAAGCTGGTTGGTAGGGGTGGGTATCGAACTACAAAACATCTAATACTGACAATCGATTGATATTTTCCCAGATTCCTCGATATATCAATTAATCTACGTTAAAGAAATCAGTACAAAGATTAATCTGCAACTTATAAATGATAATGTCGCAAAGTTCTCCTGTGGTTGATTATCTTCCTCATATCGGTTATATAACCGTGATTAAAGCATCGATTATCGGATTAATCATACATAGCAGACATCGATTATTGCGATTAATCGATACCCACTTCAAGTTGTTGGTCGCTCTCCTTCTATTTTCATGGCTCTGCTGTACACAAACGTTTATCGATCTTCTTCTCTACCTTTCTGATTGTGCACGTGTGGGAATTTCTGTCAAATTTGCCCTCGTGGGACTAATTTTTCGTGTTTATTCAAATAAATCGAAGTGAGTTTTGATCATTTTCATTTCATTAATTAAGTGAAGATTTCTCTATACTTTCACACATTCAAATTACTTCTTGCAGGTAAACCACCATGCAGAACGACGCTGGCGAATTCGTTGATTTGTACTGCCCCCGGAAATGGTAAATGACTGGTATAAATTTACAAGTAAATTCTTGCCACCTATTTCTATTACCGATCAATGTAAGGAAATTATCAAGTGCGTATTTTTTATTGGTTTGGCGGATGCATTGATATTCCTGTGAAATTTCATACCGCAATGTGTTCGGTAGTTGTGGTTAGGTTAGGTTAGAAATGGATGTAACGTTTAAATTTCTTTCATCGCCATCGTTGTGGAAAATTTTGAGATTGAAAGATCTGAGCTAACTTGCGTACCGGCCAAGGTTTGCAGTTGATGTTTATCGTAGGTAGGTATTCCTGCGACCACTTAACCGACGAAGCTTGTGTGGGTATTGAATAATAATTATTATTATTAACGTAAACAGCATGCATACGAAAATAATAATTATTATTGCTTACCTTCGTATGCATGCTCAAATGACCTCAAGATCCAGCGTAGAAAAATTGAATTTTCGTTGGGTGTAGAACCGAAATGAGTTTTTTCAGTACCATCCCGAAGCCAAATATTTGAAGAACTCATTACCTACTTAATCTATGGAAATCAAACCCCATTTTGATGTCTCTGCTGGTTTGGCAACCCTCACGCATCGCCCATCTGTTTCAGCTCCGCTAGCAACCGTATTATCCACGCTAAGGATCACGCTTCCATTCAGTTGGCTGTCGCCGATGTGGACCCGACCACCGGCGTCATTTTGGACTCTTCAAAGATCTACGCAATCTGCGGAAACATCAGGCGGATGGTAAGTGATGGGATGTTGTATATTCAGCCCGACCGTTCAAATGCGGCGGTTCCACTTGAACTTGTGTTTTACAAACCTGGAACTGTAATTTCAAGGATTTTCCATTCTCTACTGTCTAATTGACGTCGAATCTCAAAATACGGCTCTCACTGTAAAGGAGAACCGTTTGGCCATTCATACCTCCCTGTAATTTTCTTCTCCTTTAGACCTCCAGCACTGAGTTGAAATTTACTACGTTATCACTGAGGTCGGGTCAATAGATGTTTGATATAATATATCATTTTATCATAAAATATTATTTTTCTTCAAAAGACGTTGAATGATTGAGTACGTACGGCTATTATGAATAATAATATTTAATATAAATATTTTATTTAATGATTCTCTTCAATAACAACTCACAATAAAAGAAAAATCTCAACTTGAAAAAATGTTTTTCCTCATTTGAAAATACCAGTCAATTTTCAAGAATGCACGCATAAGGTAACATTTGAACTAGACTATTCAAGATCTAATTTTCTGCTTCAGTGTTTTGAGCAGTCTGGGATTCTGTGATCGTTTGGCAACGTGAATTTGAACGAGTTCATGAGCCTATGAGTTTTAGATAAGTTGATTGCTTATTCTATTTGATGATGATAAGTGAATTGATCCCAGCTGGTTGGCTTCGAACTGGTCATCTTCAGAGTCACATCATCCACTTTCACTTCTATGATCACGGAATTCCTCATGATCACTTACCTCACTGTTGTCCTCATCTGATATGGACTCTTCCAAATCTTGTCGCTCTAACTCCTTAGAAATACTTCCCTCACTGGAAAATACCTTTCGATATACTCGCAAGAATATGATGTGTCGAGTCTAAAAACACGGTTTAACATCGGGAAACGTAGATACTGTGGTCGGGTCAATGTCACAAAAATCGAAAAACGTGAACACTGATGTAGGGTCAAAATTCACAAATCGGGTCATATTCGCGATTACTCGAAGTAGGGGCATGGGTTAACTGTCAAGGTAGTTCTTGGTACGCGCTAAAATAAGGGGAATGCTGTGAATCACAGCAAAATTATTGGCGGTCGAGTAAACGCTCGGTTCATATTGACCCGACCTCAGTGTAGGAGGGTTAGTTATATTCTACCTATCCTAACTGATACGAATATATTGATATTTTCAAAGTACTCGGAATAAGCATCTATAGCCAAGCATCCTTATAACAACCACCCCTTGTCAACAAAGCCCTACACATAGTGCCTTAGTACCTTTAACACGTTATTGAGAAATTTCATTTTTCAGGGTGAATCCGACGATTGTATCACCAGATTATCGAAGAAAGACGGCATTCTCCCCAAGTAAGCTGAAGTGTTCATAACAGTTACTCTTTCTAACATCACTCCTTTATCGCATTAGCCTCTTTCAAAATCAAACTATGTACCTGTGTTATTGTTGTTCTTTATTATTTGGTGGGTTTGAAACTCTTAGGGAAGGCATAAGACAAGATAATATCGTGGGTGTTTCTCCGAAAATGTGTATTTTTCAAGAAACAAAATTTCTGAATTTAATTTAAAACGATAAAATTCACCTTTTTCTTTTAAATTTGTGCTCTCATAGAGTTCCTGAGTTAACACTGTGAGCAGCAGCACAGAACTACCGTAATCTATTTAAGAAAATTTGACCTGCCAGGTGAATGAATAATTGTTAATGATCTTTCATTTTGTGGAGGAAAAATTATAATATAATAACGCAAACATGTAAGAAATATTTTATTATGGCACTTTCGTAACATTTTAACACTTTAAATGCAATAAGAAAGGCTTAAAGAATACTTTTCTTTGAGTTTCTCCGCTCTCGACATAGCCTGTTTTCGTGGAGCCATTTTTGGACGTTGTTAGTCCGCTCCAATCTACAAAATAATTAGGAAAAATTAACTAATAAGTTTAACCTATAAATAACAACTCAACAACATGATAAAATAACATTTTGGCTCTCAAAAGTCACTGACAGCCAGATGAATGAAGACCAGATGAATGAAAATTTTTAACAAATCATCAAATATAGGACAAAGGTAGATGCAATAATTAGGCATTTTCAACTCAATGGATATAGAAAACGCTAGAGGTTTGTTTGAAAACTACAAAACAAAACAAAAAACAATTGAAGTGACCAGAAGAATGAAAAGACAAGAAGTATTTTCATCACATGATTTTAGAGGTACCTTTACCCATGGACTCTTTGTTGTCAACTGATGATACAATAATTGTTGAAGAGTAGATGGTGTGAGGCCTGTAACCAATGGTGCCAAATTCGGAGCGAAAATGTTCCCAACGTCATTTGTTCAGTGAAGGGAGGCATGAATTCGTAGTGCCAGATGAATGAAGGTGAGCCCATGGGACACACCCATTTTTTTTATGCAGTAGCTTTTAGGACAACGATAGCGATTTGATGTGACTTTCCCTTAAAACAAGAGGTGTTAACCAACACAACCTGATAGGAAACACTTCAGTCTTCCATGAACTTATTGCTTTACAGAGTGTGGGAATTTTGCTAATACCAGCATAGGACAGCCAGATGAATGAAAAAATAGCACTTTGTGATGATATTGAACATGGCAATTTAAAAAGAGCACTGATTTTTTTCAAGTTGCTAACTTCTATAAAAAATAAGAAAAAGTTGAAAAATTGCAACAACAGTGAGATATTGACAAGATAGTGAGACACTGGACTAGAAAATACACATTCTCGGAGAAATACCCTCGTCGTTCTTACGGCAAATTTTTGCGTTTGCATAATGCTTAATTTTGTTTTTAATATTACAGGAACCTGTGATGCAGTCCAAGAATTTTCTTTCCGTTTATTTTTTTATTTTTTTCAAGTATGACGGTATTGTATATTGATTACAATGGTTTGATTACGTAGAAATTGAATTTCATTATTACCCTCTTTTCCTTCTTACTTCGTCTTGAAGGGCATTTTAAGTAACATAAATTGAAACATCGAGGCCATTAATGTTGTGATTGAGGAGTTCGGTGAGGGAAGAAGCAAAAAGTTATTTAATAACTCGTGCTGTCACATATAAATGTTTTAAATTGTCATTTAGGTTTTAAAGAGGTATTCAACTAGGATAAAAGATAATTTTGCCAGAAAATAGGGCAATAAATGTGTAAAATCATTACCTTGCTGTTTTGGCCGAGTTATTTTTTTCACTGGCCTGGCTGGCGTTTTCGCCTCCTGGCCTTTTCCAGTGGCGCAATTTGAAGACAAGAGTCGCTCCTACTAAGAGTCTACTAAATATTAAAGTTGAATCGCAAACCTAGAAGATATTGTTAAAAAGGTATTGATATTCAGGGAGCTTGCACGAACTCGTAATTAAAAATAGCGGGTAACCTGCAGATTATAACAAATACGGGGAAGATCAAGTTACCTAAACAAAGTTAAATTGCCATTCCGTGCAACCAGCTGTTAACAGAGGTGTTTTGATTATAGGGGGGCGTTATCTTATAACAATTTACCCGGTTATCTAAGATCAAAAAGGCGTTGAAGGAGCGTTTCACCAATGTGAGTTGGATGGGTAGTGATTGGTTCTTATTTATGTATATAGTTTGTAAATATTATTATCAATAACGAATCAGTCAACTTTTATTTGGGAAATTTGTATTTATTTTATGATACCATGTTTGTCTGCGAGGATTTGACTCCTCCCCTCAGCACAAGCTCTGCTCAAAGAGGGGGGGGGGGGGGGGGGGAGTAGCATTAAGTACAAATGTAAGGTATTATTTTTAAAAGTAAATGCTTAAAAGAAGAAAAAAATGAGGTGAAAACGAACAGTAGCAGTTCGCGTAGCAAATTGATTGATATTTCGCGCCTAGTGCCAGGTTATGTTTTTATTTTTATTACAGTCAACGAAATAAAACCAAATTTCAATAGATTCCAAAGAAAGATAGAAAAATAACGCGTAAAAGTACAAGGGACAGGAGCTGGAAATTACTTGACGTAGTAAATCTCGGGTTTTGGAACTGGACACATCCTACTAGAGATTCTGACATATTACTAGAGATGACTGTGAATATTTAGCGGGGTTTGGACCGGGAAGAGATCATTTAGGATGAAATCAACCGAAGACGTTTCGAAAAATGCTGAATTTGAATCGAATTGAGGTGTTCATTTAGGATGTTATCGACTCGAAAAATTGTTATAATCGATTCTGATCAAGGAAGATGAGGACAGCGTTATGCAAATTTGTATTTATACCTCAAAATTTGCAAAATCGAGTTTTTGGTGTAGAATCGATTTCTTTGGGTATAAAAAGATGGCGCTATTTTATTATAAAATGAACTATTTCCTAATATACTAAGCGGCATTCACTAAACAAACAGTCCGTTTAAATCTTTATTCGTGATTTCCCATAAATAAACCAAAATGAGGTACGCGGTGTGGGTGTGGGAGGGGGCGCAGAGACATAAAAGGTCTCGTCGTATGACGCACTAGTTGGCCTACTGCCAGCCGTATTACGTCATATGCTCTGACGTACTTGTTGGCCTCCTGCCAGCCGTATTACGTCATAGGCTCTGACGCACTATTTGGTCTCCTGCTAGCCGTCTTACGTCATACGCTCGTGCGTCATAGGCTCTGACGTACTTGTTGGCCACCTGCCAGCCGTCTTACGTCATACGCTCGTGCGTCATAGGCTCTGACGCACAAGTTAGCCTCCTGCCAGCCGTCTTACGTCATAGGCTCTGACGTACTTGTTGGCCTCCTGCCAGCCGTCTTACGTCATACGCTCGTGCGTCATAGGCTCTGACGTACTTGTTGGCCTCCTGCCAGCCGTCTGACGTCATACGCTCGTGCGTCATAGGCTCTGACGTACTAGTTGGCCTTCTGCCAGCCGTCTGACGTCATACGCTCGTGCGTCATAGGCTCTGACGTAGTGGCCCGCCGGTCGCTTGTGTTCTGACGTGATCTGAGGGAAAGGGTGAATCAAGGGAACAAATTTTTCCCGTTTCAGTTTATGTGCCAAAGCAAAGACATGAAAATGTAAAAAAAATATGTAAATAGGTACCTAAGCCCAACTGTAATGTCAATTTTCTGACAATGAGTTATCGACTATAGTTTTCATACCTTTTTACTTAAGTACTTATTGCAATTTGAGACTGATAATGAGCTGTTTGCAAATAAAAAGATAAACGCTTGCATACGAGTCTGCAACACATTGGGACATTTTATGTCTTTAGTCCCCACCACCATCACCCCCCCATTTCCTCCCTCATTACCCTAATAAACCATGGTACATTAAACACACATGTTGTGATACTACAACTGTTTCGGTTGTAGTATCATTGTCTTCTGTTTAACTCAGCTTTCCGTACATCCACGGTCGTGTGCAGGGCATGGAAATATTCGATAAATTGAGGGCTTTCCAACGAGTGGTGAACGATTTTCATGGGTTGGAAAATGAGGAAGTTACTTTTCGTCAACAGTTTTCGTGACGATTTTTTTGTTTGTGTGCCATAGCAAAGACATAAAATGTCAAAAGCTTTGCTGTCGCTTAGGAGGTATTTGCATAACGCGGTCCATAATTGAGTTAGATTGACTCATTCGAAAATTGTGTTATTTGAATCGAATTGAGGGGTTCATTTAGGATAGAAACGTCGAAAAATTGTTATAATTGATTCTGATCAAGGAAGAAAATTGAGTTAGATTGACTCATCGGAATTTCGAATTGAAAACGTCTCAAAAACTCGAAAAAGTTTGAATGTGAATCGAATTGAGGGGTTTATTTAGGAGGAAATAGACCAAATACGAGTCGATCACAGGACCTGAGGTATTTGGTTGCGTAAAACTTCTTCATGTTGTATTAATACCTATTCAATTCATCTGGGGCGACTAATCAGTGGGTATCTTCATGGTTTATACAATTTAGGATCTTTTATAATATATTATACTATATGAAGAGAATTCGATTAAATATTTTGAGTTGCGTTGTAGATGTAAAACTATATTCGATGGTATTGCATGTGGGGGTACGTGTACTTTGTACCAATTGGAGGGCTTTCGAGAGGAGTCGAAGTGTAGAACTGAATGCTGGCCATGAATTGGAGACAAATAAAGACAAACAGCGTCATCAACGTTCAGATTTATGTTCGGTGACGTGAGGAAAGGTAAAACCTCGAATAGGAAATAAAACGATGATTTTGGCAGGCGCCCAAAAAAAAAAACGGCGCTCGAGAGGCGAAAGGTCCCTGCGCCTGCGCCGCCCTTACTGCGGATACGGGTGAGCTGACGAGGGAACTGTGTACTAGGATCGGAGAATCCGAGATACTAGAGGATGCCATCTCGAACTCTGGTAGACGTCGACAACTCAGTTTACCTGACGAGTCCGCCGTATCGTCAACGTTGAAGGGACCTTGAAGATTGAAATCTTTCGAAATTCTCACACACCGAGGTAAGACCTTGTTTTTCCAAACTGGGACGATGGGGTGGGAAGGAGGTTGCCGCATTTAGATCAATAATTTTGACGTGTGAAGGGGGGAGCACCAGCAAGATACGCACAGCTGCGTGTTATTCTTTTTTGTTCCGACTGTAGATAAGAAACTGTGGTGATGTATTTTAAAACCCTCGGTACCCCAGTGAAGTGATCTTTTCCCATCAGTGGATTCTGAATTATTGTCACCAGTCAAAGGTGAGTTGACATAATGTCATTTGTGCAATGTCTCAATTTGATCAAGTTTAGCGCGAACAACATGGACATAACTTGAGGATTGATGCCACCTCATTTCTGGAAGACCTCTTGAAAGCACGTTTCCTATCAAGCCGCTCATGAAAATGTATTAAACCAACCACAATCCCGCATGGACATTACCAGTCACATCAGGCATTAAACATTATCAACTGTACCCCAATAGTTCAGAGTCCCATTTTAAAAAATTATTCACTCTCCAGGAAGCCATCCTGAAAATTATGACCAAACAAAGCCGTAGGTCTCCATCTGCTGGTCTTCTTGATTTGGTAAAAGAATTCACCCTAAAGCAATTACTAGCGAAGACTCCTATTATTTTATCACAAAAACCAAACCATTCTGCAATCTAGCAGGCCAATTTTCTACACCACCAGATTCGTCCTACTTGGCAATGTCATAAATCCGAAGCCCCGTCTAGCTTTAACAACTAAAAGCCCCATGTATCTTCTTTTCCTTTTACATAAGCATAAAAACCGAGAACTTGAATCACCAGTGGAGGTGCTTCCTTTGATTCGTACTTCAGAAGTACGAAGTGTTCCTGAGATTTGATACATTCCAGCACGTTTTTTGGAAGTGCAGTTAACGTACAAGTATCTTAAAAATTATTATTATTTTTTTTAAATTGTCAATGCTTGAACTGCAATTTCGGTCCTTAGGAGCTCGTTTTTCGTGCATTAGGCGTATTTGGAAAATAACGCTGAAGTTGAAAATGTGATCAAAAGTAGAAAAGAAGTTGTTTCAAAGTGAAGAAAAGTGGGGTTTTATGGCAAAAAAACGTTGATTTTTGAAAAGAAAAAGAAAAAAAAAACTTGGGAACGGATTGAGATAGAAAGGTGCGGTTGGCGGCGTTCTCCATTTTCAGTCTAGTTTTACCCAATTTTTCCTTTTACAGCAAGTGCCGAACTCCCTGTATAATTTTATGGGCTTGATTCATAACCAGAAGGAGACACCGTGTATGTTCGGTGTAGCTATGTAAATATAATTTCATTTCTCTGTATTGACCCACAATAATGTTATCATCTCATTATCTTCCAACTACGCGATATTTTATTGATGAGGTTCATTTTTAACACGTTGACTGCCAAGCTGAAATACTGGGAACCTTAGCCTCAAGCCAAAATTTTGGTTTCCTCTAAAACTTTCAAATACCTAGCTATTTTAAGTTGAAATTATTCGTCAAAATGTGAAATTCGTCCATATTTTACAACAAAAAACCGTTTTTCGGTTAGACTCATTTTGGGTCTTATTGAATTCATGGCTCGGAGCCATAAGACCCAGAATGGGTCTAATAAGATAATCCATTATCTCCTACAATCTAATATGTTCATACAGTGATCCATTATCACAAGAAAGTCGAATTAATGTCACCTGTGACATAAACAGTGGAAGAATAATCAAACAAATCAGCCTTGAAGTAAACAGAGCAACTAGCAATTCGAAGTGGACTGTGAACATGGAATAAGTGGTTCCACTTTTTCCATGACTATGAATAAACTCCCAACATATTTTTCTAGCTAAAACCTCATAAAGGTGAAGGTAACAGCCTAGACCCACATTGGGTCTTAAGGCCTCACGTGAGAGTTTTGCTAGACCCTTTTTGGGTCTATTTGGCAGTCAACGTGTTAACTACCACCTAAAAGCGATTCACCAGACCTCAAAGTGTCTACAGGAGTTCCAGAATTGACGGTTTGATGGAATTAATGTAATTAAAACTTGTACACCAAAAATGCTCACTTGTGCACTTCGGCATCGACCAAAAGATTTCAAGTAGGTAACAATAACTTGAGAAAGTTTCATTCATTCAGCTCATCTTTTATTGATGGGTTTCAGTAAGAGATGGGCGTATTCATAAATATGAGTACGAATAAAGCCATAATCACATCTTTTTGTGAATTTTCCCAAAAAATCACATTTTTTTGTGAAATTTACTGTAGTTTGTGGATTTCACTCAAATTTTCCTATTTTACTTAAATTCAACTTTTTTCACAAAAATTCACTTTTTTTTGGTAATTTCCCACAATTTTTTTTTCTTCTAATTTTTCCGCAAGTCATATTTTTTGAGAATTTTATAAAAACTTGCCACTTATGGATGAATTACACTTACCTCTCTTTTCTACTGTAAAATATTATTAGAATTTATATTGATGGGGGGATGTCGATGGTCGATCAAATGAGAGATGTTTTATGTGCCAACGTCGTTTGGCCCAACGTTTCGACGAATTTATTTCTCCATCATCAGGGCTGTAGTTGAATAGTGTACAATTTGGAGTTGGACTCTCGCCGATAGATCACAGACACAACGAGATCAATAATTTATGTAAAAACAACTTGAATTTCAGTAAAAGTCATTGTGAAATGGGAAAATTTGAGTACCATTCACACCAAATACAGTGACATTTAGTAAAATTGATGTAAAAAAATTTCTTAAATTTATAGTTAAAAGGAGAAAGGTTAGTGTAATTCATCCATAAATGGCAAAAGTTTTTATAAAATTCACTAAAGCAATATACTTAAATTGCAGGAAAATTCATTTAAAAAAATGATTCGTGGGAAATTCACAATAAATGTGAATTTTGACATTTTATGTCTTTACTATGGCACATAACTCAAAAAGTGTGACATTACGGTGTGACGAAGAAAGCGTTATGAAAAGTTTCTAATGATTTTCACGTACAACCGATTCGTTGCTACGGAACTTTAACTTCGCCAGTTATCATCGTACAAAAATCGTTCACCACTCGTTGAATAGCTCTCGATATACCTAACCATATTACGTTAACCACTGCGGAGTGCGTGGCCGACAAGCTGCGGTTTGAGCGTGATTGTTTAAATAATTGTTGACACACAAGTATTTATGAAGTTCACCATATCATTATTGAACGAAAGCTGTATTTTCTAAGGAGTGCCCGCCGAATGACCTCCGTAATAACAAGGCGAACAACTAAAAAAAAAACGGCGGCGATTAAAAGAAAATCCTCAACATTTCAATTTGCTGTTCTAATCTTTACAAGTTTGAACACGTCAAGTTTGAAATGTGACGTTCCACATCTTGGAGGAAGCCGGAGGTTTTATTGTAATCATAGATTGTTTAGTGCGGGGGAGGAGGAGTTAGGAGTGAAGAGGGACTTCTCCCTCCTTTAACCACCCTCAGGCCACCTCCCGCCACCCACCACTGCCACCCACCACCCACCGCTGCCACCCAACCGCCTCCCGCCAACCCCCTCCCGCCACACATTTACAGACAACACCCGCCCCCTTCACGACAATCACCATAATCCCCCCCCCCCCCCATCATCCGTCCCCGTTCCATTCCACCCCTCTTGATATCGTGTTGTCCTTCCACCTCCGTCCGCCATTGAGAACAGCTACCTAGTGATTACAAAAACTCCGCCAATTCTTGACAACGGCTTTACGTTATAGTTTTATTTGTGGAAAAACTTGAATTTAAGTAAAATTCTTGGTAAAATAGGAAAATTTGAGTGAAATCCACAAAAAATACAGTAAATTTTAGTAAAATTCACACAAAAAAAAAAAGTGAATTTCTGGGATAATTTACGAAAAGATTTAATTATGGGTTTATTCATATTTTTTGATTTAAGAATTTTATTCGTATTCATATTTATGAATATAAATATGCCCTTCTCTGGTTTCAGTACTCGACCGCGAGGTTTTCGTTTCAGAGGACATGCGAAAGCCAGGCGGTATGGAAAACCAAGTCTGATTGTTGTGGTTACCTCCGCAATATGAAACGACTGTGGCTGGCAGTTTTTTCCGGTGCGTATCGTATTTTGTTCCTCTTGAATAGTATTTCATCTCACTTGTAAATATTACTAGACCCAAATACTTTGACTGGGTACGTAATAGGGGTGGACCATGGATGCCAATGTTTGTTCTACGATGGTACTACGATCGATAGTTGAATATCTATATATTAAATGATTTGCATCTGAAGGGCTCGGGGGAAAAACGACCTCAGTCCAGTTTTACCTCAAAATGAGTTTGAGAGCAGTTTGAGAGTACTATTATAGTACTATACATAGTCATAAGCATGAGTTATATTTCCGGTTCGGGGCATTCATACATGGAGTGTGATAGGAAGATGGGCCAGATTAATTAAAAAAATGTAATGCGGACACCCCAAATGACTGAAGAGAAGAATTTAAAAACTGTAGATTGAAACCCAGTCCTCTTCAAATTATTGACTATGGTAATGATTTTAATTTCATGAATTTTTTATTGGATTTATGGATTTTTTATTGGATTCATGGATTTTTGATTTTATGAATTGGACCACCATCTTTCTCCATTGTTCCCTAACCGTCCTGTACGGATGCTGAAACTTGATATTAAACAACCCAATAGGTTTTTTCACAAGACGACATTTTTGGGCATTTATCTTAAATCTAAAACAGTTACAATCTAAAATAGTGAAAACAAAGAAGAAAATGTGACGTTGAAAAAACAGTACTCCACACTAGTTAGTCCCCATCAAAAAGGCCAAATGGGATGATTTGCAAGAACTCACGAAATTTCTTGAAAGACGCCGAAGAGTTCTACCAGCGATTGACCAACATCAATCAGCCAAAAGACAGTAAAGATGATTACGTGGACGATCCACTCATAGACGCCTGATCCTTGGGAAAACTGACACCGTCCATACATAGTCACTGAGTCCATACATTTCTGCAAAAATGTGTTAAACTGAAGTGTGATCTTTATTTAAAAAAAATAAATAAATAAATGCTTTACGACCCAATAATACACAGGTTCCTGGATTAATACTGATTTTTTAGGTAATTTTTTCCTAGCGCTGGAACTACGTTAACAGTAGGAAATCTATGAATTGCTGATTTTCTCATGCTTTAACGGCATGAGGTCGTTTTCCCCCTGAGCCCTTCATCTGTTTTATACCAATTTTTGGCGCTTTTTTACGTACAATTATTTCAATTGAAATTTTCCATACAGGGTTAATTTTCAAGAGGTATAAAATAACTATGAAGAATTGGTAGAAATACACGTTGATACACTTCATCTAGGTGACTTGTGGAATATTGTCGGATATTCGAAACGTTGAAGACTTGAAACTTTTCAATTCAATAATTCACTTTTTGTACGTAATTTTGAGCTCATTGAATAAACCTCGACATTTGCAGCGAATAGCGATTTCGGATAATATCGAACATCGATTGTTTGGCACTAACGGCGACATCGATGTTCCATCCCTAGTACGTAGATTCAATAAGCTTCAATTTCAGTTTTCCTCACAGTGGAAGTAAAACACGGTTTTTTCAGCACAACCGAAATTGTTGGGTTAATGAAATTGTTGAGCTATTTGAGTTGATGAACGCTGTGTCCCTCCAGATCGCATCGAATGCGTTTACAACGCCAAATTCACTTGCCCGTTCAAAATAACCAACAGAACGCCATTAATCAATACATAACGGCTTATTAATTATATCAAAACTACAATGGTCAGCTATGAAAATCCTTGGAAACAACCGTTAGAGTCACTCAAACGCAATATAACCGAAATTTTTTAATAAAAACGTTAATATACCTGTATGCCTCATACCTACTTTAAGTAACGATGCAAAGGCACTAAATGAATTCTGCGTTGATGAAAAAAATTATTCTACCTTTGCTGGAGGCCCTAGACGATCAATCTGATTGATCAAACGATTGAGTCAATTGATGACGCTTCAATCAACCTCAATTGATCAAAACCCCCTCATCAGTGGAAGTCGTTTTTTTCTTTCTAACCTGTTGTTGATTTTGGCGGTTAACAATGGTTTTCCAATACAGATGTGGGCTTCCTCGCCCCAACATTGGTTGCCCTCAAGCGAAAAAGAAAACCCTGAAAACCGCCTACCCTGAAAAAAAGAGAGAGAAAAGGCCTTAGGGCCGGTTTATCAATTGCATTTGATCGCCGATTAACCTATAGGTACTATTAAAAAAATGGGTTACCTATTATTATATTAGGCAATCCACAGATATGTACTTTCAACTCAACGCCTACCCCTGGCCAGAGCCGCCACTGACAGGAACTGTTTGAGAATGGTTCAAACTCCTAGTTTTGCTGTCGAGAGTATACAATTTTTGGAGAAAATCGCTAGTTGGTGTTTGAAGGGTTAAATCTTTTTTGGATACATAACTCCTTCGTTTCGACTTGAAAGAAGGATTTGGAGATGATAGAAAGGTCAAACAATAAGAACTGGTTGTGTTTTCAACGTAATGGGACAGGGAGACCGAGTGGTTACCGTTTTGAGTGTATACCTATGGCCGTTTTGAATGAAATCGGCCAGGTGGAGGTAGGCCTTAGGTAGGAAGGAGAGGAAGTTCTGCCTTTGCAGTTGGAGTGGGGAATATTCCCTTTCAACCTGTTTTCTCTCTGCCCCTTGTATTATTGCATTATTAAAATTTATTAAAAATTTGTGTTGGGGCAATGCTTGAAGCCAAGATTGACGGTCAAGAACCCTCTCGAGTCATTCAAATTTTTTATCAATCACCGTGCTCTTGCTTCAAGCGTCAAACGGGTTTCTAAACGGTTAATCATGCTGGACAATCGATTGACTCAAGCTTTTGGTCAAAATTATTGATCGTGTAGAGCTTCCTTAAGACATGTTTTAGGTGCTTTTTTTCACGATGAATAGGTAATGTTGTAATCCGTGTAGGTCAATTTCATTTGGCACTAGATGTTGCTACCTTCAATAACTTAATCATTGCAGCGCTTTAAGCAGCTGAACGTTCCAAGTATTTTAGATGGGCAAATCCCACGAATGCGTTTTCATTGTGTGCTAATTTTTTCAGTTATTGTGTTATCACATATTACTCTAGCACAAGCTTGTAAGAGGACTGGTAAGTAAAGTCCTGTTTTACATAAAGGGTTAAACACTAACCACTAATTAAAGGTGTCGTCTGCTCTTCGATTGCGCAGCTTCATGTGGCAAAGATGAACGGTTACTCTCCGTAACGTCCGTAATTATTCCTTGTGGGTTTTCGCGAGTTTTGCGGCCATGTCCGAGTTGTGGCCGTATTATAACACGATGGTTGCCTCATTGGAACATGACAATTGAAATATGGTGAAAAACGCAGAAATATAATAAATAATAGCAATTTTTTATTATGAGTATTGCAGGAGGTTCAGTGTGATAGAAGGAACGTTGTCTCCGAGCTTTCGGCTTTATTAAGCCATCTTCGGGGGTTGGTAGATATTTTCTCCTCGTCCCAGTCTTCTTCCTCTTTCAGACCACTCTTCAGTTTAGAAAATACCTACCAACCCCTAAAGATGGCTTAATAAAGCCGAAAGCTCGGAGACAACGTTCCTTCTATCACACTGAACCTCCTGCCACCCTCCTAATAAAAAACGGTCACTAAGCCAAGGAGAAAATGTACAAAACGTTAAAAAATGAATAATAGGATACCAAATATTGCCACACCAACCAGTTGGTTGTTTGGAGCAAACCTACTTGATTAGAATCATTCGTTTGAGCTTTTTCCAAGAGACAAAATATTTGCATTCATTTTTCGCCTGAACCACCTTGAACTCCACTCTACGGACCAAGTTCAACTTACTGATTCGTGAGAGTTGTGAACAATTTCTGAGACTGGGTACACACGTTGAGGATTTCCGGAGAGAAATTTCTTAGGGAAGTCCTCAGAGCTTGGCCAGGAAAGCCTCCACACGGGACCCTCAAGCCTGCGAGGAAAACCGCACAGTCGTAACCATGTCCCCTCCCATGACGGGCGATGGCATCGCTCTCGTTGGTGTTTTGGCTGTACCTGTAAACAGCATGCTGAATGGTGCAAGGAGTGGTTCCTGAAACGGAATATGGCCAATCTGTTGACTGAGCTAACTGCGAAACCGGAAGAGTACCGCAACTATTAAACAGTGTACAAGAAGCTTCTTGCACTCATCACTCCTTTAATTCAAAAGCAAGACACTGTATAGAGGGTTGCAATTTCTCCCCACGAACGACTGGCGGCGGCGTTGAGGTTCTTAACACGAGGCCAGTGAGTCACGTCAGCTAAGATTTTTGGTGGTGGGGGAACTGGACTGTCCTGAAACCTACTCATGAGGACAGTTGACTGGCAACAACTTTTTTCCAATGGACTGGAAGCCAGTTACTGGCGCCAGTCAACTGACCTCGTGTAAACCCGCCTTCAGCAACAGGGCTGCATTATTCTCCGTCCACACGGTCCAGCAGACTGTTCAGGCGGCCTTTCAAAAATGTGGAAAGGCTTGGGGTCCTGCGCAGTCCGCCTCAACTGAAGTAAAAATCTGGTCCACACTAGACTCTATGCGGAGACATGCCCAAGCCTCGGGGCATAAGATGATAAGGGAGTTAAGGGCAACAACGCTACCCTCTACGGGAAGAACCGAAGGCATTGAGCAAGTCTCCCCACAGAATCTTCTTCTGGTCTACACGCCTGAACGGGAAATTCTCTCCAGAAATCCTCAACGTGTGAACCCAGCCTGACGTGCCGTACTTGTAGAAACATGACCGCAACTCGGGGCTGCAATTTTCTCATTCAAAATCGTTTAAATAAGGTTAAAAGGGGAAATGGGTTTGTGGCATCCCCCATTCCGCCAGTAGGTAAGTAAACGGTACGTCTGCATATTTTTAATCCAAGCAAGATGAGTATGTTGTATCAATTTGGCGTTATCAGTTGATGAGTTTTACCAAAGCAGCACAGTAGATGATGTGTACCCTTCTCTAACCTTATGATTCCTACTAACTTTGTGAGTGATGATATCTAACAGATTAGGTGGGAGTTTTGCTTGGTAGGTTTGTTTCTGCAGACACATTCAAAGCGACTGATAGCTTCCTCGCATCTACCTGCATCCACTGGCTGGTTATCAGTGGGTTACTATGAGGATGCGATTTGGATGATTTGGCCACACTCCCCTAAAGCGGCCATTTGGGCGACTGCTCCTAACTGCGCATGCGCCAGGACTGCTGAAATGTGCCTAATATTTAAATAACAAAATGGGAGTGTGTGTCAAAAGGTTGATAATGTCTCAAGAGGTTCCAGTCTGAAATAATTCCTCAGTGGTGAAGTTCTGTCTAAATTGCAGGGTGCTTAAATGTCACAAGGGTTTACAAAAATGGCTATAGCGTGGCTTTACAAAAATTTGGCATAGCAGGAATTGATATATTATACTGGAGGAGTTTCAGTCAGTTTTCTGTCGATGAACCTGAATCATCTTGGTTAGATCTATAACAACTCTCTCAGGTCATTAAGCTCAGACTTGAAAGGTTCTGGAAGTGTCTATGAGTAACTTATGAGTGGGATATCCATCTATGACTAATTGGCTACATACTCATCGGTTGGTCGGTTGAAAAATCACCAGGTTAGGTTATTAATATAATTATATGTTGGACTGCCTCGATGCTGGGAACTGTGCTGCTAGCTCGCATGTGTACGTTGTGTTTTCTACTACCCTCTGGATAAAAGGCGAAGTCTCAAATGTTTCCTTGTGCTTTCAATGTCTTAAACTTGCAAGTGCTCTAACGATGTACCTCCCCGACTAACCCCTCCCACTAACAGTTGAGTTGTTGATTTTTCACAGCCGTTTTATTTGCTGCAATCCAACTTGCCAACACGGAATGTCAAAGTAAGTGGCAGAAGTTGACTTCATCCACTGCTCTTGTTTTGTTGTTTTTTTCTTTGAAATCAAAACTTCAATTTCAAAGCACTTATCAATGCTACTGTCTGTGAATGGTTTGAGGCTTGTAACTGACGGTTTGTCGGTCAGCTGGGGACGTCTGAATAATTCAACATTACGCAACATAATTTTTCTTCGTGTAGGAAGGTGCTTGGAGCTGCAAAGATTTATAAGCACAAAATTAAGGACAACTGCCTTCATGAAAAGGAAAATTAAATTGACATGCGTTTGAACCGATCTAAATTTCAAAACTCCTAGCTATATTGCATTCTCCATGAAGAACTTATATTTTGGTTTATTATCAATTATCTTATTTTGGTTTATTATCTTCAATAATGAGCCAATGGAATGAAGTAGAGTGATATAATATATTATAACATATTATGTTATTTATTAATGTCCCCTTAAATGTCTTGTTTTCCTCCAACACTACAGTAAATACAATGTCTACATTGATACAGTTCTGTAGGTGAGTACAGAGCTGGAATAGGTGATTTGTGTTCATCATCGCCATTCCCACTCATCCGAAGTTGTGGGCGCTTTGTTATTTTTGGGAGTAGGGTTCCAAGTGCCTACCTACAACAGTGAACAGACTATGCTTGATATACAAAAAATTAAATAGTCCATTCTAACAATACATACTACCTGCAATGGACATCAAAACCACCAGAAAACACACAACACGACCTACTCGTACATAGTGGACAACACAGAGTATTTTACAGTCACAATGTTGATGCAATAATGTGAAAAAGTTGTAACATTGATTCTTTTATCATTTCCCTGTCAGCGCGGTCGATATATTGTTATGAGTGTGACTCGTGGAAGGATCCAAGATGTAAGGACCCCTTTAACTACACGGCCTTGCCCCGAGACCAGCCTCCCCTGCAGCCCTGCAATGGATGCTGTGTGAAGATGGTCCGTAACTCCAAAACGCGTGAGTATTGCGATTGTTGGGATTCAATTAGAAGTGACCGTGCGGATGTGAAGAGCAACATATAGGGCATGCGTAGACAGGGTCAGTAGGTTATCGATGTGTATTTCTAAGACAGTTAGAGCGAGTCGGTTGATGAGAAGCTGATGCAGTGCGATATGAGAGGGATACAAACACGTCACTGTGGAGTTGAAAGGCAAGGCCATTGTATTATCTGGGGGTCTGCTCTTTACCTCTCACCGTAATGTCGACAGAAATTGATCTCTCATGTTGACAGAAATTGGATGACGTGTGAAGTGATTTTGATAACGACGTGATTTTGTCAGAGGGCCCAGTCAGCTAACGACAAAAATCGACAGCACCAAGTTGTCAGTTCTTAAGATGGAGTTTAGTTTGTCACTACAGTGGATACGGATACTAACTGGTCTGTCTAACTGTTTTCAGAGTACGAGAGCGTCAGGCGCACGTGCACTTCGCAACTGCAGATAAACTTATTCATGGTCGATCATGTGTGCATGCTGGAAAGTACGGGGACGGGTCACATGTGTTTCTGTGAGGAGGACATGTGCAATTCGGCTCATTGGGGCGCGCGCCCCTCTACTCTACTCCTGCTCGCCCCCCTTGCCGCGCTCTTTCACAGATAAAAAAAAATAATAATAATAACAACCCGTTATTTTCCTTCCGTAACCTGTTTGCCCCATGTAGTGTATTAGCTAGTGTCATGTCCAGGAGCCCGTAATCTTACCCTGAATGTTAGCTAACCTACTGAGATACGCCATGACGATTTAGGCCTTGTCAATTAGGTTTCAACCTAAAGGTGCGTTCCCATGGATCCGTAACTTCCGTAATGCGTCGTCCGAAAAAAGTAGTGGAGGGGGACTCGTGGAGTAGTAGTGCGGACTGCAGGACGTGAGGAAACAGTCCAGAGATTCACAAAAACCGATAGATTACAAGAGATAACGGCGATAAGGCGTGCGCAGAAGCTAATGCGCACTCTTACGTTGCGTTAAATACCTAATTTTTCAGATATTTTCATCCCCTCAAAAAGTGAATCTGAAGGAGTCCCTGCACTCCATACCGTTGCTCCAGGAGTTCCCCCCCACTCCGTACCCTTGCTCCAGCCAATCAGGAGGCCCAACGGGCGACGCATGACGGACGTTACGGATCCACGTGAACCCAGCTTGAAGAATTCAATTTGAAAAAACTATTTGTCCCCATTTCCAACATTCATCAGCTTGAGTTGTACTGTGTGGTTCCAAACCACACTCCACCTCTGCCATTCAGAGAGAAATTTTACATATCCCTCGTATCCAAAACTTCGAAACATTTTCATTACCCCCTCCAAGCTCTCTTCGAGTACCTTTCCGCCTTTCAGAGATGAAACCCCCCAGTTGATATACTCAAAAGGTCGTATTTTTTATTACATAGTGGTGACTTGGAACCAGTTTTTCTCCTTTTCTTGTTGTAAATTTAACTCAGCAGCTATGTAAAAGTGGACTTTTTGACGTAGAGGGTTTACCTCACTAAAACGTGAAATAAGTAAACTTATTCAGTCACATATTCAGCCTTCGAGGTCTGAAGAAGTTATGTCATTGTGGCGTTGCGTGTGCATGATGTAGTGCAAGGAGACAGGACGGATTGACTAAGATTGACTTAAGATTAAAAAAGGGTAGGCTGTTCCGTAGATAATTTTTCAACTCATACAAATCATACTTAGACCATAATATGGTCTTTATTATATTATAATTTGCCTGATAGTATTACTAACTAGACATTTCGCTCGAGTCGTAATGAACTATAACGAGTAGGTTGATTGCATGGTCGCTTCGAATTTTGTTTGGAAGGACTTCGTACAGTCGAGCCTTGTCATTTGTGACAGTTGTAATTTCACAAGGTGTTGTGTAACCGGTAAAATCGAGGGATTGTGAGTTACGTGCGATTCAATTTACTGACTTCTGAGATATTGGTTCACTTTTCCCCACAAACGACAAGGGACGACTGTATAGCTAAGTTGGTTGAGTATAGCTAAGAGTACTTTTTGTTAAGAGCCGAACCCTAATTTCATCTCCCCCTCCAATGTTAGAGACAATAAACCTTTGAAAATGTTGTCAGAATGCATGATTAGTTATTTGTTAGAGAAAAGTGATAATGATCGCCTTGAACGTTACAAGCAGTGTAGTTTTAATTGCGCTCCCGTTTTGAGAATAAAAATCGATACCTAGCTAATCATATTCCTTTATATCGAGGGTCTAACGGCAACATCCCACATCGTCATTTAGGCGACTTTTCAGCAGAGCCAAAAAAACCATCTGCCAATGACTGTTTACTGAGTAATTCAGTAAAATAAATCGAGAGATTTAGTGTTACCTAACTTATACTTAGATCGATCCGTCTGGGGAAGACGCTTCGAATGGTATGCATAACTCATTTTGACCAAAACTGACGATGTGGGGTGTTGCCGTGAGACCCTCGATATGCAATTGACCATTCCGTTAGTATTTTATAACTTTCGATTTTAATCAAGTAGACACCACAGTGGAAGTGAACCACTTAGAATTTCATCTGATAACTGAGCTATGAAAATTATAAGCTTGTGCCAGAACGAAAAATTTTCAATAGTTACGACTTTGTTCAGGTAGTGTTTTTGACTAAAATCACGCTTCTATAAAATACTGCATTCAAATTTCAACACACTTCGATGATCACAAAATTATTTTTTTCATTCTGTGCCTTATAAGTCAACAGTTTCTACACACACTAGTTGAGAAATTTGTCGGTTTTCTATGATATTAGCTTCTTTAAACGAGATTCAAAACACCAAGTTTATAGAGTTTTTAACGCTTAACACGATGGGAAAGTCAGAATTGCGATACCTCATTCCATTATCAGATTAGAGCAGATGAACCGTGAAGAACATCTCATCTTCTTCTTCAAAAAGCTCCAAGTTGAGATTGGAGTAAGATATTACAATTCTGACTTCACCATCGTGTTCCGAGTAACAAACCTTGAAAGTGAGGTATGATTAGACAAGACTGTTTCATTTGTTGGAATTTATGGCTAATCCCCCCCCCCCACCCCCTATACTCCCCAAACCCCTTAGAGTGACCAGATTCTGCCCATCTATGAACTTAGCCTTTCGATTGCCAAGACAGATTTTTCGTGCAAATTTGAACTTTTTATCTCAATTCTATCGATATTTATCGTCTGGAATGACACATACATGATATACATCATATTATGATTTTTTGTGTCTTTTGGCAGTAAAATCGGGATGGTCTGGAACGGATTTTGGTCTAAATTTTTTTTGGACAATCGAGTTTTAAAAATTTCGGGCCAAGAACAATATTTTCCTTTTTTTTGAAAATTCGATAAAAACGACATCTGAAGCCTGGTTCACATAGAGCAATTGGTGAGGCTGCGGTAGTGCGTTTTGCAAAATGATTGGTCGAGAGGCAGCACAATAAAGGCGGCTGTGCTAATGGCACTGGGGATGTTGAAAACTCGTATATAATATATATAATATATATATATATAGTTATATATAACTCCATGACCCGCCATATTGTTTTTTACATCGTAGTTTTTTGCGCGCTGTGACAGTTATCAAGAGACTATAATGATTATAGTCTCTTGACAACTGTCACAGCGCGCAAAAATTGTTTGGTAGAACTATAATTCTGCAAAATAAAAAACATAAAGTAGAAACAACAAAAAGAGGTGCTGAACACCACCGCTGGTGTTGCAACAAACGCACTACCACAACTGAACCAAGCGCTACTAACAGCAACCTACCTAATGTAACCTTACTGCAACGTTCAGTGATCTTTGTCAATATTCTCAAAATGGTCGAGCAGATAGATCACTAGCCTGTTGTATGGGATTTGCAAAGTGATATTGTTCAGATTTAGCAAATGGTAGAGGTATGTGATCAGTAGTTGCATGGAGTAAGGTACATAGTTTATTTTTTGGCTGATCCATGTTTTGCTTAATTCTTTAACTAACATAATCTACGTAATCGTCTGTATAACAGGTCGAGAATTTTGACACTTGAAAAAAGAGTTAATTACGAACTAGGTAGTTGTGTAGTTTGTAAGGTATTGCTCAAAAGTAATGTTACAGATGAGTGGTATCTTCATCTAGGAGAGCAAGAGAGCGTTCAAACAACGAGGGGCTAGAAGTTTGTTTAAATTTATAGAATAACATGAACGGACATTTGCAAAGGCTGTGTTAGTAAATTTTTTAGGTAGTGGTGGGAATGATGACTTAGTGACTCTTGCTCTGTAGATGGGAGTAATTTTCAAATTTTACCCCTGGGATTGAACAAGAGCAATCCGTCAGGTTAGAATTGAATACCGTACAAACAGTTGATACTGTAAGTTTTGAACTAGTGGATGGATTTCAACGCGCAGTCAAATCCGAGCTTCACGTTGGAAAATATTGAAACTACTATTCTAAAGCAAAGTTCCCATTGCGTGCTCTCCGCGTTGGTCGTGGAATGGGTTTAACGCTGGAGTTAACTAGGAATTGGTTGATTTTGACGTACCGCACCTTCTATAATGTAAGGTATATTGTATCATGCCTTCTCCGTGAAACCGTAAAGAGTCCTTTTAGATCAAGGGCAGATGCAGGGGGTAGCCCCACAAACGTTTCGGCAGGATATTTCGAGATAGTGACACCCCCCAAATTTTGAGGGGTTGCTCAATAGGACCATATCAAGGCTGAACATGGACGCCTTTGGCTTGGAAAAAGTGTTTTACCAAACAACCATGTTAGGTTAGATTAGATTATGAACCTCATGACTCGCCCCTGCACCTGACTCCACTAGAATGCGTTCCATTCCGAGTTTCCTGTTTCCAAAACTCCTATCTGGACTCTCATTCACCAGCAACATTGGCATTGCTGCAATCTGGTTAATAAGTCATTATTAACAAAACATGCCACAGTTAGGTAACTGAACACTATCTTTCTATAAAGCCAACTACAAAAAGATTCATTCATGACTGTGGGGCAACAGAATCCAGTGTGGAATATACACGATGCCAAGATGTAAACATTTTAGAGTGTACGAGTTCATGAATTTCCATTCTCTCTCTTCCTCTTTTGATCAATTACAACCGTCAAATTTTGCATGCGCTTGGTTTTTTATAATGTATAATTAAATGTTTAAAGTGGTACCTACATGTTTACGTAAGCATTCAATTAACGCACATATCAAACTATATACCTAATCACACTTTACCCAGTCACAAACAATTTTAATTTCATCTTTTCAACAAGTGTGTGAGGCACTTCACGAAACACGACTGCGCCACCGCAATCCCTGAATCAATAAAAGGTAGATTATGCTGTAGCTATCAGTAGGTACTGAGGAGTATCACCATTCAGCTCTCAATAATATTGAATGATATTTGATAATGTTAACACAATCACGTTGAAAGCTTTGATTAGCACCAGACTGGACTTAGTCTGCACTTATTAATTTAAGAACGATTGGTAAACCTGTGGTGTTTTGAACTAAAACTAAACTTAATTTCAAGTAATAGCCACATTCACACTACTGCTACTCCTTCACTCATAGCTACAGCATACAAATCTACAAACCCACAAACGAATTCTCATGGGACCCCTCCCCATAGCCTTTTTTTAAGCTGCATGTATTTTTAAAGGTCCTGCTCGAGTGGTTCCCCCACTCCTTCACTTAGCAATAGTTTTTGATCCGATTTCGAATATTACAATTTTTTCTATCTACAACACAAAACAACAAAAATTGTATGTAAGAAGATAAAAAAAAATAAATTTATATATAGAAAAGCGGCT
Source organism: Stenodema calcarata (assembly GCA_963920205.1). Lineage (NCBI taxonomy): Eukaryota > Metazoa > Arthropoda > Insecta > Hemiptera > Miridae > Stenodema > Stenodema calcarata. The sequence continues at coordinate 21,728,809 of OY986058.1, forward strand.
CTATAACGAAATTGTTTAATAGGTTAGACAGTAGGTATTTGAATGCAATGCTTGTTCGGGACGCTACTACTTGTAGATCGGAATTCACCGTTTACAATAGGTATTTATACTTTTCCAATTAGAAGTTTCCCACTTAATGCAGCAACCATCAGCTTTTCAGCTCTTCACTTCCAATTAACTAGCCACATGAGTTTTACGAGACCAAGTATTCACACAATTTATTGAATTGAACACACTAGAGCTACTCAAGAGCATTATTTTTATACTGCTGCCTCGCAACAAGTCCACAGCTTAACTTTTGCCAAGTTTCAACATCATGAAGAAACAACCGATGTCCGTTGAATTTCACGAATTCCACTTAACCCTTTCGGCAAGTGACAAGAAGTACAAACAACTCAGGATCTACCCGCCCCATAAACCAAGGGAACGGGTTGTAAAGCAGGCTTAGGGGGAGGGGCGTTGTTCTCTCTATAACCCCAAATCAACACCTTTACGTTTCTGTTGTTCACTCATTTTCCTCTTCTCATTTTTTAGCATTAAAACGAATCAACACTAAAAGTGTGGTCAAGTTGAATCTCCAGCAGCAGAGCAGCCATAAAACATTTCACGTTCCATGAGGTGGTGCTCAACACGTTAACAGATCGTTACGAATATTGATTTTACTTTAAAAAGCACACGCACAACATCCATTCAATCATAACCATCCACAGAGGACCTGTGATCGAATGCATGGTTTGTTCGAGAGAAGTAACAATGAAACCGATTGCCAAGTGCATGATGGGTGGTTCACCGTGAATGTTGTGCCCTCTTGTGTTTCATTTATTTTTTTTCCTCCCCACTTATGTATAAACAATTAATTTTCTTTTAATCCCACCCGTTATTCATGATTTCCCTTAGTTCGTTTTTTTAATTTTTTTTAAATAACAATTTGAAGAGAGAACGAGCAGCGGAAATGAGCCGCTACATTGCCACACTTGTCCTGCACTCACAGATTTAGGCCCGGCTCATGGACCTCCTGGGTCAATGGTCGGACCCGCATTTGGCCCCGACTTGGCTTCTCCGAGGGTTCATGAAGATATATATATATTTTTTTTACTCGATTAATCGTGTAATTTTCTTCACGAATCATCATGAAAACTCGGAAAACACACTTTTCTTCACTGACCATGGAAAAAAGAGCACATTACGTTTTGATTTGATTTTCTCGAGTGGGTCATGGGGAGCTGTTGGTAACGACAGGTTCCCATGACCCATCCAGCAAATGTTTTACGCTTAAATGTTTTTCATTCACGAATTTCCTTGTATTCATCTCTTGTAAACGCATACTTTTTGGCACCTTGTGTTTGTGTTTGGTTTAAACAGGCACACTTCATCACTTGACGCTAAGCAAATAGGAAAATGTCTTAAACTCTGTGTCAATAGACCCACAAAGGATACTCCACTATATTGTCAATACTGTTAAAATTTTCAAACTTGCTAACAGCTTGTTCAAGATTCAATACAATATTGAAATCAGGCAATTGGATGTACGTAAACTACTGTAACCAGTGTATCAAGAAGGCTCATAATTGTAACAAACGTACGATACTTGTTCTTGAATCACTGATCACGAAAAGGCTTTTGGAAGTAAGTGTTTATTCAAAGGGATATGGGCCAGGTACACTTCCACTATGCATGGAAACCTCTGGCCACGTTTAGACCAACAGTTTTTCATATTACTTTATGGTAAGGGAATCTTCTACTACTCTTTACGCTTCATAAAGAATTGTCTACATTCCCATAATAAAATATAAAGAAATGAAACAACGTATCATTGAACGTCAGACTTGGGGGCCAGTGACATCGCAACGCGAGGAACAAGTTGTAAACTGACATTAGGCGACTCATCAAAATCCGGTATACAAGCACAGGAAATTTCATGTTATCTTGACATGTCGGGAGGACGCTTATTTGGAAATGCCTCTCGTTCACCCAGAACAGTGAGTTGAATGAGTTCAACGAATAGAAGAAAAAAAAACTTGTTGAATTTGTACATTGCGATTGTACATTTTGTGAAGTTAATTGATTTTATGTAAATAGGACATGTTGAACAAAAAAATATTGTATCAAATAGAAAATGTGTAAGTCACATCTAGTTGGCCAGTTTCAAATTTGACAGCCTCTTCCTTTGAAATTGTCAACAATTATTTCACACATGAAAGAAGAACTTATTGAAATTTGCTTTTAGTAGTTTAGTTTCGAACAAGCATCATAAATACAATGCCGGGAACGAATTTATTGCCCAAGGAGAGGCTGAATAGAAAAGGGAACTAGAAGTGGCAATACCTAAAAGTTACAAATTTTTCTAAATCTAACTATGTGTAAATAGGAATAAGATTGTGACAAAATTTGTAAGTACTCTTAATTGCTCGAATGAACAATGTTAAGAGGTGAATTTCTCACGAAATATAACACAGGAGAAGTAATAATAAACATTTGATACGATTTTAGCTTATTCCCATGTCCTGATCTTATATACTCGTACTTGGTACGCAGCAACGAACATAAGGGACTAAGAGGGCTCTGTAATAATCGAGGTTATCGTCTGAATTTGGTTGGTTTTGAGAGAGGAGGAAGTTATAACTGACCACTAGATGTGCAGTTTGAGCGGGTTTAAGAAAGAAAGGTTAACTTGAAGAGCTGGAATTCAGGTCAACTAAGGCCTTCTCTTGCTAACATTGCTATTATCTTGCTAAGGCCTTCGAATCTAGGCCAGGGTTAGGTACTATCACTGAGAAGACCGCCAATATATTCCAGGCAAATTAGAGGCCTTCCAAAAATTCCTCGAGAGCTGGATGTATTAAAAACTTCTAAAAACAGTAAGATACACTAGGAGCCTGCTGAACAATACCACAATACCTATCTTTGCTGTATTGATTTTCTATCAGTATTTGAAAGAAAAAACCAAGTGTTGAACTCAACAGGAAAAACGCAAAAAATAGATTATTTCGCATATTTGGTTTTAATTCGTATAATAAGTCAACAGTATTGTCACTGGAACTACAGCATTGCACATGAAAAATTGCGTAACATTATTAAAACAAACACTTAAATACCTACATAAAAATCATATGATGGATGGCATAATACTACCTCTCCACAAAGTCAAATATCAACTAGAAAACATGAATAGAATCTACAAAATCAAAAATTAATACACATAATTGATCACAAAGTCGATGATGAAATTAGTCAAGTTGCTTAGGACTCTTGTAAAAGAACAGCAAACGTCCACAGGTACAAAACGCACGATGGACATAACAGTCAACAGGAATGATAACAGATCACATACAAATTCACTCTTACTTAGTGGGCGAAAATTAAACAAGCTAAGCTCGTTTTCTTGAGAACGTCCCAAAAAAATTAACTGATGACCCAAAAGTTTAACAAAACCACCATCAATGTCAACGGTAACTAGGTAGACGAGGTATACATTTAATAATAAAACCATTATTATAACTTATTTGCGACCTTCTTTACACCTTGTCTTGTTTGCTGTTGGATGAGCTGGGGGAGGGTCCCGGGAAGGTTAGTTGGGCCCAGACGGGGCAGTGGAGGCTGACTGGACCTCCCCAACTCCAGCCTTGTGGTATGGCCAAATGAGTCAGCCCTTTCCTCACGACGCCGCTGATCCCTGGGTAAATGACAAGCACGGTCTTCAGGGCTGTTCAGGAACGCGACTCCGACAAATATGAAGAATCAATTATATAAGGGTCCTATTTTGATCTCAGGAACAACCTGGGTAGAATCAGGAACTTCTAGCAATTTTTTTGGACTTAATAATCTCTCCATCATACCCATTACTCGCTGCTATACTTTTGATAAATAATTTTTCTTTGGCCAAACTTTCTTCATCCATTGGTACATCCCTGTTAAAGACTGGATGATTTGAAGTATTATAAATGGTAATGTCGCTAGAAGTATCAGATTCTTTCCTATAAATGGACAACTTAGTTTTCCATTTCGTCGCGAGTGATTTAGTTAGAAAAAACTAGTTTGAAAAACTTAGTTTTTTCAAATTGTATAATACATTTTACTAATGTTTTTCTTAGTTGTAATTTGATGTGGACTACGAGGGACGCCAGTTCTAACGCTCTAGAAACTGTTGCTATTTTGTTCTGAACATCACACCCACCTGTTCTCTGTATGTTGAATAGAGTTAACTATACTGGTCGTTGACAGATCTTATTGGCAGCGTACAAATATGGTCAGGTCATCCAGATATTCAGATCTTGGGTTCTCCAATCAAATGCAAGGGACCCCTCAATCAAACTCTTGCAATGGGACACGGAATAATTCAGTTCAATTGAAATCTCCATTAGGAGCAAGGAAAAGTGGTTTTATCAAAGCCTCAGGAACAGTCACAGGGTTCATGGGTGAGTATGGATATGTGAGAGTGGGCTGGGGAATCATTGTGTAGGCTGGTCATAGCTGTTCATTTAGGTAGAACTAGGTTCAGAAAAACATTATTCGACAGCAGATAAGAATTAAGTAGAACGTCATAAAAATACGACTCACCTGAGCATTTGGCAATGAATGTCTCCCTGAAGTAAATGTTATCGTAAAATTCTACTGGCGTGGATGCACTGCTTACCGTCGTACAAGAAGGAACTACTACGCACTGATATGAAGGTATACTAGCGGTTTTATCTGCAAGTAATCAATTTAGTTGATAGGTAAGTTATATAACTGAAGTACAGTCTATGTACGATAAATAAAAAGAATACACGAACTCACCACATTCTCCAAGAGGAGAGATATCACCTAATATTATAGACGGTTGTATCACCTCGGCCAAAGTGTTGATGGCGGACTGACAAGAATTGGACATCAATTGAACGTTGAGTAGATCCAAATTGGAATCTCGGAACTGAAAGGTAACGAAACGTTTTATCAAGGTAGCCATTCTTTCATAATGCACGCGTACAACTGACCTAACCCATTTTGGTTTATTGACCAATTACGCATTGAACTTTGCGGTTCTCACCTTAACAACAGCTTGAGCAGCAAGCATCATCGAATTATCTTGGACAACCTTGACTAGAATATGCTTGAATACTTGAGCATCATACATAAAACCTAGATTTGCTTTCCCCTGAAACAAAATATATTATATAATCAAGTGCAGAAACACAAATAGGAAATACCTATAAATAGAAACAGGATCTGAATTACTGTTGGATAATGCAGAGTTTGCCCCTTCCAGCCTTACAATACCACTAGGAGATTGTTCTAAGCTTCTCTTAGTTCTGTCTCTTCATGTATGTAAATATTTCCCCGTGAAAGTACACGTTAAGCCACACCGTAGGACATGGATGTTTAGCATCCATAGAGAGCAAAAAATTTCGACGTTTTTTGGGCACCAAAAGTTAAGGTTGACACCTGGAGGGTTTCAAACTCAGATTACTATCTCAAGGTTTTAGAGGTCTAATTTTACTGGACTATTAAGCTTACGTGGAGTACTGTAACAGTAGTTAAGCTGTTCATTTGGAATGAAGTGGACCTTCGACAAGAACAAGGCTCGACTCACTAGGGTACCTACATCTGTCCGAAAGTGTGCTGCTATACATGCATTTGTAACAAAGAAAAAAATCTGTTTATGGCCAAGTTCAAATATATGCCTGAGAGTTAACTCACGTTTCCACTAAGCATAGGAACAAATTGAGATGCCCAGATCCCGCGAACTCCTTTAAATTCGGCGAGTCTCTTGCAAACGGGTAGCCTCATTTCATCGCACAGCTGAGAAACAGGTACAAATGAGTTGAAGGAACATGTCAACACAGCAGCTACTTTGAACATGATACACAAGCTAACAAAGTTGACAAGTTTATATATAACTTACCAATTTGAGGCTTAGAGCATCTTCTACACCTTGGAGGGCAACTAATGAGATCCTGCAATTGAAGATTTTCTTCATAATATGAGGAAATCTGAGGCATATCACCATAATATGGTGTGAAATAAGAGGGTCTGAACTCCTGTGTATTGTCCAAACCCGTTGACTGCAAGATATCAGAGGTTTATGTGAGCCTAGAGACTTGGGAATATGCGATCAGAAATGAGCAGCCATGTGTTCAAGTAGATGAAAAGCCTCTAATCTAATAATAGACCGAGGGGGTCATGACACCCCCTCGAGAGCCAAAAATTGGCAATATTGCAACAGTCGTCTGGGCGTAGCCCAGCTTTACTGCCTACTGACCACAAACGTTTCATTTGCGACGTCTCTTTCTTCCTTTTGCAAAAGAAAAGTGCATAATTATGCACTTTGTAGATAGAATTATTTTTAGTACTATAGTGACTATTAGTAATTTACATTAACTCAGACTGTTTTTTCCCCAGTCCAAGAATTTAGAAAGTATTTCCTATAATATAATTACGTATTCTTGAAATGATCGGAAGGTAGAAGTTGATGTTATTTACATTATTATAAAATTGGTCTTGAATAAACTCACTCTCTTCCCTGAGGTCCCACTCAGCACATACTCTCCTGAGCATGCGAGGTTAGATTATGAACCTCCACCATCAGAGACTGGATTCGCCCCTGACTGAGCATGAATGTATAGCAACACAGTATGCGAAGGTACTTGTATGAAGATCAGGTCCATAGATTGGCGATTTCCTGTCTCGTCGTACCATAATGTCGTATTATGTTCTATCGTTCTAAAATACTCACTTGTTTTCAAGGAGAGTGAGGCACAGGACCTCGCGGACTGCAGTGTTCTCAGCTTTCTCTGTGGACATATCGGTGAGATGCCACGTAGCGACTCTGAAGCTGATGGCCCGCGGCAAAGGCGATGCGGAGGCCGAATCAGTCTGAGGACGGGGGCAGCAAGCGGAGACCAATTCATAAAGCTCTTTGGTTCCACCCACAGAACTTAAGTTGCTGCTACCACTGCCGTTGGAGACTCTGAGGCCCTTTTCGCCGTTCATTCTCCTCCCAAGAGGTTCACTACCTATTCAATAACACCAAGAACAGATAGTGAATTCAATGATTACACCAAACCGGCCCAAAGACACCACCATTCAGTTGGGAACAGAAACCATACTTAAAGTATATACATGAGACCGCAAACCTGATTCAAGTATCTGATATCTTCAAATAAGCACAAATGCCACTTACCAGGAACTTTTCCGTTCAAAATTCTAGACGTGTCAGTGAGCTGTTTTTCAATTGGATGGGCAGACTTCACAGTTAACCTTGGACGGAGGGTGCTCAGTCTGACGTGATTCATTCCTTTCACCTGGAGTAACAACAAATTGCGTTAATTCAAACAACACATCAATCCATCTACAATAAGCTGAACCATTGAGGGATATAAGGTTAAAGTAAAGTTCACTATGTTTCAGCGAAATCATCATTACGGATGGCTGATAAACCCTAATCTTGACGATAAGACGCATCTTTGGTGCAACAGAAGCACCGCTACAACTCGATGGATTCATTAGTTTAATGGAACAATGTAATATGCTCACTTTTAACAAATCGTCCAAAGTGAAGAAGTCGCCTCGACGATCCCTGTAGTGTATGATGGCAGCAGCAAGTTCCTGGCTGATTCCTCTGACTCCCATAAGGTCGAACAACGATGAAGAGTTGACGTTGATCGGGCGTTGATCAGGGTTTGGCGAGGGCTCCGTTGAATGCAAGCTGTCAATGGACTGAGTTCTAGAAGAGGTGCAACTAGAAGAAATTAATTGACACGCCACTCAAAACGAGTTGGATACAAGCGAGAGAAGCAGGCAACGGGTACAGCAGCAAATAGTGGATCTCAAAGCTGAACGCAATAATTATTCGAAATATAGGTATATAAATATCTTCGAAGCAGTCTACTGGGGTAACGCGGCAAAAATTGGGAGTTGCAACTCCAAGTTGCTTTTCCTCGACAGAAAGTTACCTACCACTAGTTATTAATGAAAAGGCCCAAGTGCCAAAGTCGCTTGGTTTCATCGCCATCGCATTGGTAACGCTGTCACAACAGGATTGGGTGCAGGAGATGGGGATCTGTCCCAGCAACAGTAACACTCGGTTCAAATGAGACCTTTACCTACCTCATGAACCAGTGGGTATCCAATCCAGTGCTTATAGTTTTGATAAATGATAATTCACGTTTGAGCACACCCAGACGCTAAATCATCTCCGTTTGCCATCAAAATCAAAGTGGAATTTGGACAAGGCCTCAAGAATCAATATTGTATAAGTACAAAGAAACCACCGTCAGTAGGGACCTCTCAATGGAGGAAATGGCATCAAAATGACTCAAAACTAAAATTGACGATGTCAAGCATTACTATAAGAAATACCCATTGTGCGCGATCTCACCAATAAATTAAAAATAAGCAAATCACTCATTACTGGACACCTCTCAACAGTGGACGAATTTCTGTCCCCACTCTGTCGACTATTGAGAGGTTTTACCATAAGCGCCGACTACTAGTGCAAATTTAATGGATGGAAACTCAGGAGAACCTGAAAAAATCAATTCAATCACTGAAAAATCTCTCGGGCATCGGATGTTCCGTCTATTTTTTCTTTTCAAACAATATGCCCAACAATAATTTTCATAAGGCGGCGCCTATGGGGTTTACTGTAGTTAGTGGGACGACGATGTTAGCATGATTTTGAGCATGCGCAGAGCCACCTGAAGGCAAAATTAACAAGGAAATTCGTTTATTTATCTCCGAACTGTGAGAGTACTAATGATTTTCAGAAGCTTAAATGCAATTTCATGTTATAATTTCGATATGTTGTTTATGGTACTTATTATGATGAAGAGAATTATGAAATACTTGAGTTATACTGGCCATTGCAATGATCAACTGATATATATCAAGCATTGCTAATAAATAACGACAACCACACAGTAGTAAATACCTAGCATGGTTGTTATTAATATTTTCCTTTTCTTTTTCAATTCCTCATTCTCATTCATAAAGGCCAACTGGAGAATAGGTAGGTCTTCTCGACACGAAGTAAGCTTATTAAAGATTTCCGTTGATGGGTTTCTCACCGTTCGCCTTTCAATCTGGTGGGAAAGTCAATACGAAGGTAATTACAGTGTAGTGAAGGACGTAAGTCAACTACCAATCCCAAGCAAAATTAAAGCTCACAGGGCGACGAGAAACCACTAAGTCAAGGCTTTGTATAAATACCGACGCGTTGCATCTAAAGGTACTCGAAATATGAGTACGCAAGGTTTTCAGTTTTTTGTGTATAAATAATCAGGTCGTTTGGATTCAATGCCCCTTCTGGGCTGTTTGGGATTCAACAAGCTCCAGACAAGCAAATCGAAAACTGAAGAACATTACGGATTACAATTAGGTGACATGTGAGAATTGACGTTGTCAGATAACTAGGCGTAGTTTTATGAATGCATTGTTAAGTGTAGCGTGTACGGCAATAAAGTGCAGGTACGACCGCCAGTAACAGCCAGAAGCAGTGGGATAAGCGCAATTTCTAGAGAATAAAAAAAATTCAACTCTTGAGAGTGAGGCCACCAGTGAATACCTTCCAACATGCGAGAAAGCATTGAACACACCAGGTTGAATTTGAACCGGCACCATGTGCAAACATCCATGTTCACTGGCAAAAACAAAAGCGGGAAATATGCGAAATTAAAATAAATAAAATAATTAGCAGGAACATCGAATTTTGAATAGGTCAAACGAGTTCAGTTCAAAAAGTCACTATCCTGCTTACAGAGAACAACACAAATATGCAGACAGTCGGAAAATGTCAAAATCACTCAAACTAAGTTCACATGGAGGAGCGTTTTTGGACGGAATACTGTTGGCAAACGCAAAACGGATTATTGTAACGCAATATCTTTGATACTACATCAGAACCTCCAGATATTGTCAATCCATTGTCGTACCAAGAAAAGAGAAGAAGTTCTAGTTGTACGCGGTGTCAACAGAAAGCGACCCAGAGACCTCTTACTAGGAACCATCACCCATCACAGACAGCGGCGAGACAGATCCCCCAGCAAAAAGCCAGAAGAAATCGAATCCTCCACCAAAGCCTCCCGCTGAGAACTCAGAGTCTGAAAATGATGTCTTCTGACAACTGAAGGGGTAGGAACGGTTCAGAGTCGTTCAGAGACGTTGGTTTTCCATTCAAAAAGTGGTGTTGCATAGTTACATTTTATTGTGAGCGAACGATAAGTTTCAGTTTTTGAGGGAAGTTTCCTCGTGACATGACGTATATTATATCATAATATGATATATTATATAATTTATTATATTATTATATAATATATTATATTCTTGTTGTATGGTGAAATGTCCTGGAAAACCGGTCAATCCTCTCACCTTGAGAACAACAAAACCTGTCAAATTTTTACCCTTGTCTAACCCCACTGCACACATCTCCCGTGCTTGGTTGTTCAGCCGTATTAGAATTCGACATTCTTGGTTCGAACAATTCTAGATATATTTTTCAAGCCATTCTTGTTTGGTTTTTTAACCCATCAGAAGTGGAACAGTCATCAACTACATCCACAAATCACAAGAAATTCGAAAACAACGAGAGCAAGCAAAGCGGATGAAGAGCAGGAAAACATTGCTAACAAAAGTGAAGGTATCGATTCTGCTGCCATGTAAACACCTGCGGCAAATGCGTTGCTGTCCGGAATTGCGCCTCCATGTGAACCTAACTAGAGGTTTTCATTTGAACGACGGGTACATTTACGACGAAAACTAACGGAGGTACATTTACCTAATAAGATTGGTTGTATGTGAAAACCATTAGAAATTCTACATCACACGTTTTCTGATATTACGACGAATTTGAGACAGCCATGTTAAAACACGGGCCTGATGAGCATTTGGAATCATTTCATTATTTGGAAGTAGGAACGTATTTCTTACAAACCGAAATAAGAAGAGACTCTTGTTAATAATGAATGATGTAGATAACGAAGAGATGTACCTGTGGACTTTTCGCTTGGTGACACAAATCTCTGGGCGGATCTCATCAAGGCGCTCTGCACCGATGCCAGTGACGAGAGCGAGGTCCTCGACTTTGTTGAATCTCCCGATCAAACTCCGGTACTCGACGATGTTCCGAGCGAGGACTCTTGTGATACCCGGGAGGGTCATCAGTTCCTCCTCGGTCGCCGTGTTCACGTTCAGCTGGTTTATCTGCGAACCAAGTTCATCCGTCTGGATGTGAAATAGGGAACCGTTCAAGATTTCCATTCCCTGACTAGATCCAGGAATGGGGAACTTTCAGACCATTTCATATCGAATCATATTAAATGTGATAATTTACTATGAATATTTAATACTGATAATCTATCAGTACGAAATCTCAATTTATTACGTCGGGATCATTCGTGAGATTAGTGAGTTTCACACAAAATAGAAATTCACACCTTGAGTTGAGTGTCCAGGAAGTTGAAAGTAGCGCTGAGTGTGTGAGTTCGGCGGAAGGGAGATCGGAAAGAGCGTCGTCGAACTGTGCGCTTCCTGGACGGCGGAGCGCTTGCTGATTGTCCCATGACATGACAGTAAATATCCCTCTGTTAACAAAATTAGCACCCCTCGTTAATAGAAACATAGCTACTATAAAGCAGGGATTGTCAACTTTTCTAGGGTTGACAGTTCGAAGTTGAACGTAACGCAAGCAATTCAGGGTACGTCGAAGTATTAATATTAATTTAATATTCATTCTGGAATTATAATGTAGAGCCAGAAGGAATCAGTTTAAATGTATGTAAAATATACAGCAAGTACTGCACTGCATGGCAAATAATTTGCATCTCGACAAATCCGCAGGTCAAAAGAAAGTATAAGGGAATATCCTTGATTGCCAGATGAATTATTCTACTTTATCAGCCTTTGGAGGTGAGTTGGGATCACCAGTAATGATCGAAACCTCAAAATATTAACAAAACAAAGTAAATTTGTGAGGCATATTTTAGAGCTTCTACCAAGTTGATTTCCACTATTTGAAAAAAAAGTGAAATTTTGGATGTGTGCCTCCCTTTTCCCCCCCTCACCGCAAGCAATGTCATTAGCAACAACAGCTAAACAAGTAAACAACTAAACTGAGTAAACAAGATAAGCGGTTGAATGGTAAACTGTTATCGTTCCACTTACTAACCTCCTGCGCTGTTGAAGGCTCCCAGAGAACACCAACTGACGATAAATCGAAGGCTGGTTGACAAGGAAGTGTGGAATACCCGTAATGAAGCCTTCAGCTCAATTTAACAATTGGGAGGGGGGTTCCGAGACAAATCGACGACAAAACCACTGAAAGGAGACAACCTAAATATAATTACACAACAAATGCCTCGTTCAAACATCTAAATTATACGAACGGTAACACAAATCTTTCAACAATCACTAAAAACTGGGCCGTTCAAGCCATATAAGAACGTTCTCGGCAGTCAAGTGGCTCGTTTACAACTCACTGCGTCAAACACGAAATGCGAAATTTGAGACGGCAGCATGGATACTAGAATATACGTATAATATCCATGGCCGCAGTATGAATAATATCCATGGCCGCAGTATGAATAATATCCATGGCTGCAGTATGGATAATATCCATAATATCCATGGCCGCAGCAATGGAAGAGGTAGGTAATACGAAAACGTCAGAATGAAGGAAAAAAGTCGGAATCAACAGCTTCGTTTGCAGTGCGCGTTCTGGATGTTCCGGAATTCATCAAATTCGCTAAAAGTCAGGGTGTTTATGGAAATACGAGTACGTAGCGATTTTATGGAAATACATAGGAAACACATGAAGATTCGATTTCGAAACTCGTGTGTTGGTGTTGGTAGGACTCCATTTTTCATTGCACACCTGCTCTTCAGGCAACACTGCTCCTATTTCTAGTTGCCTTACCTTCCAATTTCCAATCTTCCATTATGTTCGTGTTGTTCCTCTGATTCGTTACTTATTCCTTTCTTTTTATTTGTGAACCAGTTCGGGAAATTCGGGAAATCTAACAGGTTCATCGTTCAAATGTTTTTGTGGGTTGATGTAAAGTTGGGCCGCTGATGTGTTGAACTGCTGAGTGCCCGATCGTGAAGAATTTCCAGTATACGTCAACGAAGAAAATGAGTTTGGTGCTGTTCATCACTGTGAAGTAACTTGAGGTGCCTACCTGCTTATCGTTACCGATGTCTACAGCCTTATTTTAGTATAACATTACTTGCTAACTAAATTCGCTGTACACTTCACCGTTTCTGGTATTTTCGCGAAAGTCGTTCGGCTTTCGATTATTGTTTGCTTGAATAAGGAATTACGTGCACTTAGTACATCCTTGAGTTCGTCGATCTACTCGTTTTGGTTGAATTTGTACAGTAAATCTCCATTTATATTCGGCACGCGTCCACCCATTCATCCATGAAACACTAGGATATGAAAAATGCAAAATATCTGACGGTAGGTATCCTGCTTTCACTTATGAGATAATCGGCTGGCAAGTATACACTCACTTGCGTGCCAAGTAATGACACATTCATGGAAATATTCCATCACTCGATACCAATCAACGAAATTCGGTAACTAGGTACAGTCCATGAGGTATTCTGATAGTAAACGTATCATAATTTGTTAAACGTTTATCTACACCATTTTTTAGCTAAATTTGATTTTCACCCGATTCCGGTGATTCGGCTGTAACATGTGGAGTTTTGTAGTGGGCATGTACTCTCGTTTGCTGGGGATAGGTAATAGTGACGCCAAGTTTTCAAATTTTCAGCAAGAATCGCATACTTTTCTCAGTCCCTGCTCATCGTGGCGAAATTAAATGTGATGAATGTATTGATTTACCTGATTATCGGACATGTTGTCGCCCTACCTTGAGTATTTCTGTGAAATTTTGTTTCAGAGTTTTGCTGCAAAATGGCTGACACCATAGTGTCTACAGGTTCGGAAGACAACTACGGCGGCTTCCATTTAGAATGGATAGCGGAAGGATCTGGGATCGGGGAGGAGATCTGCGGCGTCGACAAAGACAGCATAGTAGTCCCTTCGTCGCCAATTATACCTAAAATTGAAAACTGTGATACTGATTACGTTGAAATTCAGGTTACAGAAGAGGAAGTTATAGCTGCCCCATGGGACGACAATACAGACGGGTAAACGTAATGTTCTTGTCTAATATCCCGTAGCAACGTCTGAGATTGTAAACTAAGACCATTTCGAATCCCACTCGCTAGTCGATCAACTAATTTCAAGCTCCGACTCATCTCATTTGGTCCGGGCCTGATTGTATTCGCATGGCCCGTAGTTACATGTTTAATAATATTTATTTTATAATAAGAGTAGGGATTACTTACAGAGTTGGCGAACTTGAAGTTGGAGATCTAAGTCAAGATGTGTTGGTCCCACTTGATGAAGAGCAAGATGAATATTCCCGTTTACACCCTTACCCTTGTGATTTTTGCAGCCGTCGGTTTTCCAAACAATCGTCCCTGACGGTAAGCCCTAAGCTTGATTCCATGCAGACTCGAAGGTAACTCAGATATGCGGGTGGATGAGTTAGTATAGTTGACTTGTAATTATCCGTTCCATTTATGTTTCAGTAGGTTTTTCATGTTATGTACATCCGTTGCTCTAGGTGCACATGCTTACCCATCAAACACAGAGGCTCCACGATTGCAACATGTGTGGTGCTACATACAATCGTAAACTAGAGCTAGTGGAACACATGAAAATCCACTCTTACGCTCCTGTGAAGCACGAAGAGGACATCGAAGATATATGTGTTCTGGATGAACCCAACATTGTTATCAAACCCCCTAAAAAACCGGCACGGGCCAGGAAAAAGAAGAAAAAGAACAACACGCTTAAACACACTTACATTTTTGAACCGAATGAGATGCCTTTTATGGAGGAGTCTTTCAACACTGAAATAAAGGTAATGTCTTCTTATCGTTGGCGCTAGAGATTCGGAATTGAGTTGTTTACTTTGTTACTTTACGCTTTATTGTCATTTCGTATGTTTCACTTTCAGCAAGAATACATGGAAGAACCTATTGATGACCCATTCGGAGAGGTTCAGAAATTTCCCGTCATAGACCCAGCTCGTCCTTACGTCTGTCAATACTGTGGAATCGGATTCGCCCGGGAGAAAGCGCTGTTATCCCACAAACTCGTTCATGTCGGAGACTCCGCTTTCGAATGCGACCGTTGCAACGAAATCTTCCAGTCGGCGGCCAAATTGGAGCAGCACATGTCGTCCAGACACGGTACCAAGGGCAACGCAAAGAAGTCTTCTAGTAGTGCGAGTTCCAGGAAGTGAGTTAAGTTCCTGTAGAATATTGTAGAATAGCAGAGAACTCGATTTTCTGAGTCTTCGAAGGTGTCTGAGATCACTCCTGGGCAGTGCAATGTGTTGTAAGGTCCTTTCGGCCCCCGACCCCGCACTGAGTAAGCCCATTGAAGTTAACAAGTGGAAATCCGTCACTAGACTGTTACATGTAGGTTTACATGGTGCGGAAAGTATTGCTCTGTGATTGGTCAGCGTCGAAGGTTGGGAGTGTACTTCCATGGCGTTGACCAATCACAGAGCAATTCGCATTCCGTATTTTCTGCTTGATGTGAACCCGCCTTTACCGTCTACCAGTACAGATTGATTGTGCTCCAATAACAGCATAGTCAATAATCGAAAGTCTTTTCAACATGCCGTTATTTGCAGGGCCATTAAAGAAGACACGATACCCGAATCGGAAGGTGTTATATGCGAGTTGTGTTCCCTCGTTTTAGACACAGTAGAAGAACTAGTGAGGCACAAGGAGTTCCATGATGTGACCACAGGAATACACACCTGCAACTTCTGCCACTCAGTAGGCCAATTCCATCACCTAAACACGGTTCATTTCCTGTGGTAACTTGAACTTATTTCGTACTTATCAATGTTTTGTTCCGTAATTTTCAGGACTACGTAGATATGAATGACTTGAAAGTTCATCTCGATGGCGCTCATTCCTCCATGAAATGCAATCGCTGCTCGTTGCTGTTCAAAGATCGTTTTTCCCTGTCAAATCACAATCTTACACATTCTGACACGAGAGTGGCCCCCAAACCTGATCTGGTCTGCAACGTTTGTTCACGGAAATTTTCTTCAAAGGTTGCACTAAAAAGGTAATTTGATATTAGTTGCATGACTCATTCTAGTTATCTCAAGTTCTAGGATGGTTATCTTATGCGTGTTTTGTCGTAAGTGAGGAATGTAGGTTTCATACTGTTGTCAAATCAAAGGTCAGTGATTTATTTGGTTCATTATTATGTGATTGAAGTGATGTCCATGATGTTCATAAAGTGATCCATGAACCCCCAAATATAAACACATTTCAAAATTGAAATTATGAATTTGAAAAAGATCTCTTTGAAAATGAAGTTTTTTTGTTGCGAAAAGTGTTCAAATTGGTTTAAAACACTATTTAGTATCTACCCTGTTTTTCAACAAGTTTTGAAAACGAACCAAATTTCTGGCTAAGCTACTGAACACAGCAGCTCTTCGTCAAATGTTTAGATTTTCAGAAACCTGCTTGTATTTTACTGTTCGTGTCCTGGCGTTTGTGTTTCAGGCATGCATACACTCACGCGGATGCAAAAGACAAAAGCACCACAAGCATTCTTTGTGTCGAGTGCGGATCGAGCGATTTTGTGGACGGGCGGTCGCTTCTGTATCACCGGCAGGTCGAGCACGGCGTGAACATGTCTCGCCTGTTCCCCTGCTTAGAGTGCGGCAAAACCTTCAATTCCCGTTCCTCCCAGCAAATCCATATCCGCATCCACACCGGCGAGCGGCCCTACGGATGTCGGTATTGTTGGAAGGCATTCGGAGACGGCGGTACGCTTAGGAAGCACGAAAGGATCCACACGGGAGAAAAACCGTACGTGTGTCCTGTCTGTTCCAAGGCATTCAATCAAAGAGTGAGTACCCCTTCGTAATTAAGGTGATTATTGTGACCTGGAGCTTACAGATTGGTTGGATCAGAACGTTTATTGTCCCATCAGGCTTTTATAAGCTCGACGGAGAGAGTAAGGGAAGAGCCATTTCTGTCGCCCTCCAAGCAATTATTGTAGATCCTTGCACTGTGTGGCGACGCTGCAACCAGCACTTTTTGAATATCAACTTACAGGCCCACTTTTTTCAGGTGGTGCTGCGGGAACACGTCAGAGCTCATCACTCCGGCACAGAAGGGAAACTATCAGACTCTTGTTACGAATGTATGGTGTGTGGCCAGTTCTTTGGAACCTCCGACGAACTCTGCGCTCATTTAGTTCAACACTCTGACGAAAATACCGCCAAACACCGGACGCCTACGGTCAGAAAGACGAACATTACCAGGCGGAGAAAACCGCCAAGTTCGAAAATCGCTTTAGATGAGTCTCTAATCCATATCCCACCCCCTCCTAAGGTGACCGATACATTCAAGATATACAATCATAGTGATTTTATACTATTGCTATTGATCGATACAAATAATTGATGTGGGAGAAAAACACGCCAAATCGCTATTTTTTGAATTTTAGAATATCTAGGGCCAAATTTGGTTCAATCCGTCTGCATCTGAATCTATTGCTACGTGCAACATCTCACTGATGGTCGCTTCCTTCAATGCTTGTGATCCTGTCGCACAAGGCGGTCCTTGGACTCCAGCTTATGCATGTTCTAATTGTTACAGATCGAATACAAACCACCGGTAATTAATCCTCCGCCAAAAAAGAAATCAACCAAAAGTTCCCGTCCAGACAATCTCGACGCAATAGTGAAACTAGGAAAATCTACTTTAGAAAATTTAGCTTCCATGTCAGATGGAAAACGAGCTCGTATCGTGAGATCTGGTAAAAAAGGGTAAGTCTTGAGGGAGATATTATTGTTCATTAGCTTGTATTTCGTTAAAAATGTTTGTTATTGCATCTATCGTCATTATGAAAATAGTATATTTTCGGCCTCTTATTTGGAGGGTAGAAATCAGAGGGTACTCTCTGTCCATGTGGGAGACTCGGGGAATTTAGGATACCCCTAGTCCCTAGTCTTTTTAGATGGGGTTTCGAGTATTATGAGCGCCTAAATTTATGAATGGTATTGGATACATTCATTTAGTTTAGTAGAGCGTAGGTGAATTTATTGTGACGAGTGGTCTCGTTTATTGTGCATCTCGTTACATAGCTCTGAAATAAATTGGAGTCACCACATTCAGGACACTTATTTTCACGTTCCACTAGTAGACTCTCTTTTTTATTCTGCAGGAGTGATTTGATTTTTACTATTTGTGGTTGTCAGTTTCAGCAAGGGCCAAAATAAACGTTACCTGAATAAAAAAGAGAAGGGGAAAACAGGTAAACTCCTTACAAATGGGAGTTACGCTTCGAAATACGCAGTCAGTCATGCTGGTGTAGGAGGGATTACTGTGCCGGCTCCGGAGACTCTGGAGAGAATCCCAGAAGACATCAAAGAAGATACAGATTACATGTTAGGGTTGGAGGGAATGTCTAACGGCGACGGTGAATCTAGCATGAGAACGCGTCCGAGGACGAAGAACGTGTCGTACCACAACATGAAGATCGACCACACGAGTTATAACCTTGCGACTTTTCAAGACATGGATTTCGAATTGCCCATTGATTCTGTGCTATCGGATAGTCAGTTTCTCATCCCTCCTGCCCCAAAGAAGAAGAAGAGCTGCAAAAAGAAGAAAAAGTCGTCCAAATCGAAGGCCGTCGAGGAGCACGCGGATAGCAGTAGTGGCGAATGCCAATACATCAACGGAATCACGTTAGAACCTCCATCAAATATCATCAGTAGTAGCGGGGATTGCGATTACATCAACGGTATCACAATAGACCCAATGCCTCTCCCTGAACAAGAAGAACAGATTGAAACGACTATAGTCAGTGACGACTTGGAAATCAAAGAAGATGGGACGATAGCTTGTCAAATCTGTAGCAAAATCTTCCTCACTTCAGATGAACTCCTCAAACACATACATTCTCATTTTTAAAGTGCTAGTGGACTTTTTACGCGTTTAACATAAAGTGATTTACTTATGTTTACTATTGAGCCTACCTAGTTAATAATTTCGCGTTAGGTATTTTAACTTGTGTAAATATTCTTGTCCTGGGTTTTCCTTTGGTATATAATCAATGAGGGGGTGGAAGAAGTCAAACTCTTCCAATTCCAGTGTACATTTGAGTATTACTAGAAACAATTCCTCAATGTAATATAATTATGCATAATGCATCATCGTAAAATAAACAAAGTACATATTTTTGAATTAACCAAATTTTTTGAAACCTCACAGTGAGCTCCGTACTAAGTAACATCCGAAAGTTGCACCACTGGAGACACTTCTAGGTTATTACGGACAGTTTCCACGGTCCCGCAAGCCCCCCTATACTTTAATCTAAGGATTTTCTTCATTAACTAGAGTCACACAAAATATTGTAGCCCAGGCAAATTAGTGCTCTGGCTTCCGAAAATTGCTCGAGAGCTGGAAATCGTTTGAATCCCTCTTGGGGGTCCTTGGTTTCAAGGTTGTGCTTCAAGTATGAAATTTTCGCACTTTTTTTTCAGTTTTTTGCGTATAATTCGAAACCTAAGCATCGTACAGAAACTGCGTAGATCGGGTGCTATAGATACCTATGTAATCAGATCTTGACCAAAGGTTTTGAGTTTAAACTGAGTACTTTTACTTGAAAAAATGCTAGAAAATGTAAAGTTTGGAGTTTGGACGAAGTTTCCTTGGTTAGGCTGCCCTAGCTAAAAACATGTGCTACGACCTGTTTTGGTTTAAAATTCATATCTGAAGACTGGATTGAGCGAATTTCAAAAAGCGTCGTGAACTAACCAACTACAACTTTGCGTAACATGACAGATTATTTCTACACAAACAACCTATTCTGCCTTATTTATCTATTTTGTTCAATAAAGCTGATTATGTGGTTAGATTTGTCATTCCAATACTTCATAACATTGACCTGAGCATATTAAATTTTATTTTGACCCTACAATGTTAGATCACAAGTATTATTATACAAGGTGTCAACTTAAATCTGAAGGACTTCAGGAATCAATTCTACAACTAATTTGCAACAAAAAGTGACTCCTAGACTTTTCAATCTAAATGCCACTTTTTCCACTCTTAAGATGTTTTTCGTGGTTTCCCCCTTAAGTCATTAAAATGACCATAACTTCCTTATTCGTTGGTCAAATAACAATCCCTCACATTGTCGTTAACTTTGTAATTGAGTAGGTTTCCCTTTTGCTTTCATTTTCACTCTGCTATTCTACCCTACCACGCTAAAATGCAGTATAATATCTAACTCATTTTGGCCGGAAAGTGTATAATATTATTATACACTTTCCGGCCAAAATGAGTTAGATAGCTTATTGGGGTCGTTGACACGTTTTCTATGACCTCGCAAACCTAGAATGCAGCCCGACAACTCTAAATTAAGGTGTATTTAGAGTTTTGGTTCTGTGGTATATCCACTTCTTCATCGATTTTCATAGCTAGAATGCAGTATGTCTCTCTATGTCAGAATCTGCTTGGTGGCGTATACTGCAATTAAGCTTCGTGAGGCAGTATTTGCAACCACATTTAATCACGAATATCTATGTAAAGATTTTACTGAAAACAATTTTGTTTTGCCCTCATGATATTGAAAAAATACCCGAATCGGTCATGGTAAAGAATCCAACCAGAGCTGATGATTGGTGTGCAAAAGAATTGTGTCTCGTCGTTTCAGTATAGATATATTTTCGATTTTCTTCAATTCGGCTCATAATGATACTGTTCAGTAGTATTAAATAAGTACGGGTATAAACTGTTGGGAGTTGCTGGAACGAAGCCAGGAATCCATTGTAACTTGATCATGTCAGAGACTTTTTCTCCGATCATTACAGCGGTTGCTAGCGTTGGACCTCCTACGGGGCTTGGTAGGATACTGAGATCGGCCACACGGAGGCCGTTGATGCCGTACACCCTGAGGAGAGGATCCACCACTGCATCGCAGTCCGTACTCGGTCCCATTTTACAGGTACCTCCCTGGTCGTGGTACGTGCTCCCGAGGTGGCTCAGGGCGCACGCCCAGTATTCATCAGTATCGAAAGGTATTCCGCAACAGCCTTCGTAAGTGAGGAATTTCAAGCTTGCATTTACTTTCAGCATGGGGTCAGTCTTGACCAAGCGCTCGATGATTCGAATCCCCATTAACATGTATTCCATGTCGGCAGGATCTTCCATGTATCCTGTCGTTATTAGTGGCATATCAGTCGGGACATTTGACCTAATTGTCACTGTACCCCTGCTCTTTGGGTACAACAAGACCGGCACCGGTAGCAACAAATCAGACCCAGAGCTGAACTCCATAAACTGCAGCATCACCTCCTCGTCCAACCCCATCCCTTTGAAAAAAGGAGGTATCATTTCTGTATCGTTAGCTCTCCCATACTGGAAATGTATCATCAAGTCAGGGTTGTCATCCTCATCTGCACTGATGAAACCCAACATCTGAGTTATTCCAATACCGGCAAACCGTCCTCCTCGCCTCGTCAAATACTCGTAACCATCATCCAACACATCCAAAGGCGTCGATGGTAGTTCACCACTAGTCAAAGTTACTGGCATTCCAGGAAACATCACGTGATCATGAAGGTTCCTTCCTACTTGTAAATTTTGTATTAGGTAGATGTTTAAGTTTTCCAAGTCTTTTCTGGGTCCTACGCCTGATTGAAGGAGTATTTTTGGTGAACCTATAGCTCCAGCACACAAAATCACTTCCCTGCTTGCTCTGAGGAACCGGGCCACTTTCTCGTTCTTGTACACGTATTCGACTCCATATGCCCGTTTAGTTTCAGGGCATATTATGACTTTCGTCACAACAGCATGTTTGACTACAAACAAATTTTTTCTGCGTTTTACAGGATTGAGAAAAGCTTTGGCTGTATTAAGTCGTTCGCCGTCTCGAATTGTGCCTTGATTGTGAGCTGTGAAGCCAGTCGATGACACTCCGTTGACGTCGCAATTTGGCGGGTAGCCCAGCGCTGTTCCAGCTTCTCTCAATACTTTGATTATGTTCGGTTCCCCCTCGCCAAACCTGGACAGCGTCAGAGGCCCGTCTCTCGCGTGGTACATTGCCGATAGAGGATTGTTCAGTATGAAAATGTCCCTCATGTCTTCGGACTTTTTGAAGTACGGCAAGACGTCTGAAAACGACCATCCCACGTTGCCTTCTGCTGCAAAGTTGTCAAATGCGCGTCTGGAACCCCGCGTGTACAGCATGGCGTTCATCGTGCTTGTTCCTCCGAGAACTTTCCCTCTTGGCCAACGATTCACTCTCCCCATCAGCCCGTTAAACAGACCTTTCTCTCGTCTTGTCGTGTAAGACCAGTCAATGTCTGACTTTTGGAGATTCAGGTAATAATAAGGAACATCAGTTGTCATAGGAGGATCTGATCCTGCTTCCAAAACAAGTACGTTCCAGTCAGCTATCTGAAACAAGTTCTCCAGTCAGTTATCTTGTCATTCCACATAATAATCGTATGATATTATCAACAATGTCTTCATGTATCAAGAGGCAAAACGCTTATGTTTATGCCATGAAGTTAGCCAGTTTGTTGTTATTCACATCAATATGCCTGACGCATTTATCAACTTGCGTGACAAATGTTCAGTCCAGCTTTCAGAGTGGGAGTCAGTGCAAGAGTTGCTGATGAAAGTCACATACACTCACAATTTCTAGAACCCCTTATCAGCTGTTACTAGCATCCTTACTAGCTCCATTATCACTCTCTGACGTTGTCTTGGCGCCCTCTGCTAAACAACATTCTGGGAGTCCAATTTAAGACACTCGAAGTGTCAAGTTGGTGGCAGAATACTAATAACAGCCAATGCCTCATATCGGGAGAGTTTGTATCAGAGTAAGTATACATGTGCTGTGTAGTTGCCCTAAGTTAGCATGACCAATAAGACTGAAAAGATTCCCTGATTTGGCCAGTATAGTTTGCCTTGTTACTATCATCCTGCGGTTCCACTGTCACACCCTGAAGCAGTTAGGCACTCGTGTATAATTATTTCATTATACCAATAATATTGGTATAGTGAAATAATTATACACTAGTCTGAGAACAACACGGGAACGAATAAACGTCATGCATATCTCTGTTCATGGATTGTATCATGGCTAGAGGTGAGCAACAAG
The DNA here is from genome assembly GCA_963920205.1 of Stenodema calcarata. NCBI lineage: Eukaryota > Metazoa > Arthropoda > Insecta > Hemiptera > Miridae > Stenodema > Stenodema calcarata. The sequence continues at coordinate 21,752,015 of OY986058.1, forward strand.
TGGATAATGGACATTGCTGATTTGCAGCTCAAATATAGTCGGAAGCTCCTAATTAACATGGAATTTGGATACAGGTACTATCATCAGTCTTCAAAATTGTTTCAATCAGTTTTTTTACCTCGGAGAGCCTTGACGCCACAACGCTGCCAGCAGACCCTGCGCCCACTACGATGAAATCGAAGACCATGCCATCTTGACAATCACCTGCGCTGGCAAGACAAAAACAGAAGTTGTAGTGCAGAAGTAGTGATCAGCTCAAAAGTAACTCGGTCAGTGGGAATCGTGATGATTGTTGAACGTTTTCAGGATGCCCATCAGTCGCGAGATGGGACGATCTTGTGTATTTGATACAACTGTGTACCCAGCTTTACAAAGTTAATATCGTCGACAACAGAGATATTGATTCTGGTTAGCGCTCATCTCAAGGATCCACAACGGAATTGAGGCCTAACGCCAAGATGGTCAAAATGTAGTGGCGAACCGAATGTAACTTTGTGAAATTATTATTGACTTGTAGTGGCAGGGATTCCAAAAATCCAGTCATGCAGCATGGCTACAAGAGCGAATTTTTTCTCCATTTTCTGAGTAACACCTCAGGTTATAGATTTTTCAACGCTGAACACAATGGTGAAGTCAGAATTGCGATATCTTATTCCATTATCAGATTATAGCAGATGAACCGTGAAGAACATCTCAAATAACCACGTTTCTTAATCTTCAAAGTGTTCCAGTTTTAGAACGGAATAAAATATCGCAATTCTGATTTCACCATCGTGTTCAGCGTGAAAGAACCTTCTGAATGAATCGTCAGACTGGTCCATTTTTGGAATTGATGGGTAATAGCAATTTCAAATTACTGAAAATAACAGGGAAACAGGGAAACCTTTACCTCGTTTTTTTTCAATTTTTGGAATCTTAACCTTTTCAAACTCACCCATTCAAATTAGACCGTCAGTTTTTGGAATGAGGGGTCTGCATCAACAAGGGCAGACCCCACATTCAATTTTTTCAATCAAAGCGTCAACTCCTCGAAATAGCTGCCAACACCATCTAGCGGATTTCTTGATAACTATCAATGGAAGGAAACCCCTTATTACACCAAACGAAAGAACGATTTTTTTGTCGAAGAACGCCCGTGAGCTGATTTTGCTCAAAAATTGGAGCTCGTTCTTGCTACAAACCCTCCAATGGGGTCTGCACATGATTTTTTAAAAGAATTTTTATTGATAGAGAATCACTTCAAAAACGTAAAAATGGGAACCATTCGTCAAAATTAGTTTACTCTTATTTTTTATGGGTAGAGAAACATAATCATGTTCATAAAAACCGCGCGATGACGTCAGTACGGCTGAAGCATCTGATTGATCGGGGTGCACCTGTAACACGCGAGATGGACGAGGGGGCCCGTCGGGTGACGTCATATGGGAACGCGGTTTATAATAATAATAAAAAACGCTTTTATTATCCAAATAGGAACAAAGTTCCCGCCGAGCTTGGACAATAGTGTTAAGCAACTAAAGAATATTTTTATAAGAACCCGATTGGGGGTTAGAAAAAAAAGAAATAACTAGAAAAAAACAAAAAGAAAACTTGAATTCCACATTATGAAAGAAGAAGGAGGAAGTGGGGGATTGAAAAGAAAGAATATAAAGAGGAAGAGTAGAAAGAAAATTCAGGAGAAATGAAGGAGGAAAGAGGATTATTGAAACGTGATGAAGTGATTTGGAAATTGCTCCGAGAGTGGGAAGAGACCTGACAGCGAGAGGCAGACGGTTCCAAGCTCTTGCTCCTGCCACACGTAAGGAGTTACGAAATGCTTTAGATTTTGCAAATGTTTCCACTAGAGTGTACAGTCGAGGGGACAAACCAACAGATTTTACGCCCGAGTTTCAAATCAATCAGATTTCAATTGTGATTATCGATCTCTGTGGTGTTCTTTTTTACGTGAAAACTGGTGTTTACGTGCAATAGCTACTCAATTTACATACATTTTTTGACATTATGTCTTTAGTACGGCACATAACTCAAAAAGTGTGACGGTGTGACGAAGAAGGCGTTATGAAAAATGTCTAACGATTTTCACGTACAACCGATTCGTTGCTACGGAACTTCGCCAGTTATCATCGTACAAAAATCGTTCACCACTCGTTGGATAGCTCTCGATTTACCTAACCATATTTTTTTCTCAATTTGCCTCAGGTCCTGAGGTGATAGAGTTACTAAAGTACTCACTCAAACGAACAGTTGCAATTCTTTTGGTTCATCATTTTCAATAATAAACTATGTAATACAATCTTCTTGAAATAAATTTTTCAAATACTCTTGTTTTTTCTTAACATGGGTTTCCACGATTTCGTCGCGAGTGATTTAGTTCGTGACTATCGTCTTCTACCAAGGGGTCCTGTCCAACATCAGGGTTTGGGGGTGAGGGAAAGCTACCTGGGGCTGGACATGTGGAAGATGTTGTTTTTATTACCTCATTTTTCATAAACATAATTACCGATTCATTTTTCAATTTTCATTTCTCATGCCCAGTATGATACCCCATTGCTGCTTCAAAAAGCATTTTCACCCTCACTACTTGAAGGAACTAATTTCCTACGAGAAGTAAACAGAACAATAAAGATTTCAGTAAGTTCCTTACCTCCCACGTCCGGCGGGTAAGTGCACGGGGCCGCTAAAATGCAACTTGAGACTATTATCGTGTTTACTAAGTCAGTAAAAGCTTCTCCCGCTAGTCCTGTTGCGTGTCCCGGGCAAGGGTTGAATATTTCAGACGAGCCCGAATTATACAGGACTTCCGACACGTAGCCGGCAGTCTAAAACAATGCAATTTGTCATGAAATTTGTTTTCTAGTAGAGCGGTGGTGAGCCAGTCACATCCTGAGCATGTGACACCTACCAACTGAAGGGCTTTGGCAAAAACCGTTCAAAGTCCGTTTTTTCCAATTTTGAAAATTTTTTTGTACAAAAATGAATAGAGCAAATTTTAGTAGTTTTAGTAGAATATTTTTGCCTCTGGTTTGAACAAAAATTTGGTTAAATGTAGCGAATCCTTCAGTTTAGCTGGTTTTATTGGATTGTTCCCATTGTATGAAATTTATAGGGCGTTTTCTTTCCACCATTACAAATAACGGATAAGGCTCAGTGCTCACTGAAGCTACTCTTGTGATACCTCCTTGAAGATTCTGATGGGTCTTGTGGGCGTTGGAAAGGATACTGAAGAATTTGGAGTTTGATCCGGACTAGGCCCTACAAGAAGCTTTCAATAAACGGTGTGCTCACCAAAATGTTGTGGCACAGCCTATCAAATTCTCCTTTAGACCGTAAAACCTTTGAATGTTGGCACGATCTCGTAAGATAGACGAAGTAGGTAAAACTGTACGTACCTGACTCCTATCGAACGATTCCTCTTCAGACTTATCCTGCTCAAAGCCATGGACGTGAATGATGCATATTATCAGAAAGGGACTAACAAGCATCGGCTAGATCTCATACCATCGAGGCTGAAAGAGCAATCAATTGACTTCATTGCCATAATACATAAATTGTAAATATAATTCATCACACAACAGCTATGGGTTTTCTGACGTTATATTTCAGTATTCTACATCGCCTTGTATATAGAGACCTATGAAGCGGTACCTAGGAATGCGGTACCTATAGAGACCTATGCACAACTAGGTTCATATCTGCGTGATATGGATGCGAGGTGCCTGAGAAAGACAATCTGGAGGGCGTTTCAGATTGTCCATGTACAAGGATGGGGTACGCGAATCGGAGAGATGAACTGTAGAATCACAACCAGTCAAGAGTCTGCAGCTTGTTGGGCGTGAGTTTGTGACGGTTGGACATGCTAGAACTAACTTAGAGGTTCAGATGTACCTACAACATTCTCCAGAGTCTCTCACCAACTCTCCACTAATTAGTTGTTGTGCAGAGCGTTGCCCTGTAAACCGTGGGTCCAGCCTACTACTAGAATGATGATCAGAATTTGATATTGTGGCGAGGACAAATCGCCTTAACTTTTCTTTGAGAGCGCTGCACTCGAAGCTCGTCGATGCAGACTATTTGGGTTACTGATAAGTACTGCGTTAGATACTCACCAACCTGCAAGTATGTGCACCTAATTGTGCAACTTAGCATGTAACAGAGTAAAAGTACAAACATCGCAGGCCATCAAATAACGCTGTGGCCTTCCATTCTACATGACGACCATTTTGATTCAAGGCACACAATATTCGAACCCAAAATCAAGTCTTGATGAGTATGTCGTTCTATCTGCCAATGAACGAGTTTCATTCGAAAATATCAAACAAAACGTTCTCAAGCCCCGAATTCAACCTGAAAACCTCAAATAACGTTCCCAACCACTCGTCAGTCGGGTATGATAGAGTCACTAAATCCACCTACGAAATTGTACTTACCACAAGATCGATTACTTTCTTCTGTTCTCTATAATCTACGCCTAAGATTTAATCCCCTGATGCAGAATATCTCGTTTTTGTAGCCTTGCTGTTGAGCACTAAACGAAATCTTTCTTGTATGTAACGCAACTACCATTAAAATCTATCAAAAGTTTAGCGTAAGTAGACAACAATAACGTTGTACACCTGAATCGAAACCAAGTAGTGGGTTTAAAAAGCTAACGAAGCACTCCCATCTCCACCATAAGCTAAAGAAACGAATTTTGAGTACGTGATTAACAATAGTATTAAATATTGTCAATCACGTACTCAAAATTTTACAGCTGATGGCAGGGAATATTTCTTGAAATAAGTACTCGACATCAGTAGGTACATACAGATATTAGGTCAATACTTGGTATTTATGGACTCTGACCTATAATATCTTTGCTAGACTGATGGTTGTCATTTAAGACTAGAACTGGCACTATGTACATTTTCAAAGCTGAGGAGTATTTTGACATTTTATGTCTTTACTCTGGCACATAACTCGAAAAACGTTACTCAAAAGCGTCACACGAAAATTTCTGATGATTTTCGCTTACAACCGATTCGGTGCTACGGAACTTCGCCAGTTATCATCGTACAAAAATCGTTCACCACTCGTTGGATAGCTCTCGATTTACCTAACCATATTACGTTAACCACTGCGGAGCACAGAAAACACTACTGTACTACTATACTACTGCGGAGTGCGTGGCCGACAAGCTGCGGTATGAGAGTGATTGTTTAAATAATTGTTTACACACAGGTGATCATTCTCAATAATTTATATTGTCTATACGAATGCAAGCTTCATAATTTATGATGAACCCTACAATTAAGTATAACAACTACGCTACTGGGGTAGGTGATGTAGCATTGTTCGAAGGTTTTTGAATCACTTCTTTAAAGACATAAAATGTCCCAATGTGTTGCAGACGCGTATGCAAGCATTTAATTCTCAACTGTATCAACAACAGGATGGAGTTGACACTCTTTTGACATTTTCATGTCTTTGCTTTGGCACATAAACTGAAACGGGAAAAATTTGTTTCCCTGATTCACCCTTTCCCTCAGATCACGTCAGAACACAAGCGACAGGCGGGCCACTACGTCAGAGCCTGTGACGCACGAGTGTATGACTTCATACGGCTGGCAGGAGGCCAACTAGTACGTCAAAGCCTATGCTGTAAGAGCCTATGACGTCAGACGGCTGGCCGGAGGCCAACTAGTACGTCAGAGCCTATAACGCACGAGCGTATGACGTCAGACGGCTGGCAGGAGGGCAACTAGTACGTCACAGCCTATGACGTCAGGGGGCTGGCAGGCCAACTAGTACGTCAGAGCCTATGACGCACGACCGTATAACGTCAGACGGCTGGCAGGAAGGCAACTAGTACGTCACAGCCGTAAGAGCCTATGACGTCAGAGGGCTGGCTGGCTAGGTGATCGGGTTTTGCTCTGGAATTCCGTTTCACTGCTTACGTGATCTGTTTAGACAGTTACTGAATGAATTGAGAAGAAGACATGAACTGAGACAATTTTCAGGGTAGAATTGTAACAATCCACTTTGTTTGCCCTCCAAGTGTGTACCAATAGTTCAAGAACATTCCTGTGTTTGCAACCCCGACCCCATGAACCCGGTTGTACAAATTCACAGGCTCATCAGCTAGGAATGAAGGACCTTGCAGGTGTGCATTTAAAGCTACTTATTACGAAATAGTAATAATCAAACCAACGTATATTACAAGAAGTTATAATTAACAAATATACAATAATGAAGAAATATCTAATTCAACAAGCAGGTAACAGAAGCAATTTTTCAGTTCTCCGGTGAGAAGTCCCTTTCCATTTGCATCTTCCTGAGGTGGATTCTACTGCACTTCGGACAGCCGCCTTCGTCTTTCTTCTTTTTCATGCATTCTTTGTGGAAGATGCTTCTGCACTGAGGACACTGCGAACATTCATGAACGAAATGATGCACTTCATCTAAGGGATCAAAGGATTACGTCAAAGATAAAATGAGAATTGGAGAAAAGAGACGTATATAGAGCCAAGTACATAAGGGAAGGTAAAAGTAAGAGTTAAGTGGCATGGTAGGCCTAAACAAATCATACAATAATGACTCCTACAGACCAATCAGCTACTCAGTACTCTCTTCCCTCAAAACTCTTTCTTCTTCCCTGTTTTCCGATCATTACGGGCCATTGAATTCCGAATCAGCAGCGTGATTTAGGGATTACTTGTCTTGGCTCCTCAAATTCCAAGCTTCACCTCTTTCATAAAAGCTGCGCATCAAACCAATCACATATGCCGTGCAACTTGAGCCGTCGATCACTTACGGCTTATCTGCCTACTGTACAAATTATCACCGCATACACCCAACAAGTATAGCCTGATCAGTCACTACCTAACTTGCAGAACTTTCCGAGTTAATATCCAAGGAGAATCTTCTACAATAAGGCCAATACATGCATGAGTTCCTCCCTCGCAAATGCGCTAGATTTTTCAGCACTGCATGCTGGTGATTTGGCCTATGCGATGAGTGGTGCGGCTCAAGATAAATCCGAACGAATCGCGAGCAACCACATACATCAATACAAACGAGCCTTCACTTCAGTCATTACCCCTTATTGTATCTCGATGTAGAAATCCCGTCTGCCACCTCCTAATGTTATCTTGACCTCACATTGGATTGGAGACTCAAGTAAATCAGCTTTCAAGAATCAGCACTAGCCTAACTAACTGGCCAGGAAACGTTCAGGAACTCACTGAAATTTAGACGAGTTACATATCTCTACAGTTTAAGTATATCTCTTGGGGTATTTGAGAACTTTTGATTTATAGCAGTCCTATCGAAATATTTCGTACTTGATGAAATTCAAGATATAAAGACGACACAACGAGACACTCAAGTACTCGATAGGCTGATGTACTTTTGTAGTACAAGCCGTTCACTCGGAAAACCCCTCTCTCAAGTACTACGACCTCCCTATTTTACTACACTCTCTATGATTCTGTTCAGGTCCTCTGAAACTGCCTCTTAGTACCTGAGTAACAAACAAAATATCAAGCTAATGAGGTCGAATTTCAATGGGAGTCATTTACAAGTAGCTATTGGTGATTTCATACCCTGTAAATGTTATCGATGTCAAACGGGAAGATCGGAGGAGGGGGGTTCTCGGAGGTTTGGCAGATTTCACAAATGAATCCTTTCTGCGAGCACAATTGGCAGGATCTAACGTGGTCTTCGGAAAGACTTATAGCTTTCTTGAGGAGCATTTGCAGTGTTCCACTTGCAGCTTCCATCAAATCCTGAAACAGAAAGTGTCAAATGTTTAGGTAATAGAAATGAACGCGATAAACAGGAATTACATAATTAAAAAATTGGTTGAAAGTTTCAGCGTTTCGTAAAGGTCGGGAATGATCCACGGGAATTCATGATCCCTCATACTTCACAGCAGCGTGTCCGGTGTTGAGCTAAGTTCAGGTGCGCTACTTTGGACGGGTCAGGCTTATTGAGATCGCTGATATGTGATATAGGGGAGACGGGATGACTGCATTTGATTGAGATGTTTACCAATCACCTCCGGCAGACAGGCTGTATGAATATTGTAAAGCTTTCCGTAATTAAGTATGTTGTTTTGTATGAGAATAAACATGATTTTTCTCATTCCTTCTTCTTCTATCAGTTCCTACAATGAGACTGGTGTCTGTTTCAAACCAGGTTCTGCAATAGTCACCAATACAGTAAGATATAGATCACGTCTGGCTCTTCCATACTGAAAACGTTATAGCATCCTCTTGGTTTATTAACCCTCTGCCCGGAACACCCGTCATTATGACCGAACACCGTCTTATTTCTTGGTAACGTTGGCAGTCATTGTGACCGATCTTCCGTCTAGAGCATGATTCTTATATCGGTCAAACTGACGGGTGTTCCTTCTGCACTCTCATCCTCGTACCCGTCACCATGAAGTGGACTGTACTGTGTGAATGAAAGTACTATTGTATGACAAACTGAATAATATATTACATTGATAGCAAAATTTAATAATAACAAGTTTAGAATTGAGATAGCTATGAATGCTGGCTGGGGATCCAGTGCAGGAGGGGTCATCATCCCTTCTAGTCAATCGGAGGGGGGTTAAGACTTCGATAATATTCTAGTCTTAGAGAATGAGAAATACCTATTTTTCATGATTTGTTTGTATTGTTCAAGTTTGAAAAAAATAAAATATAACTTAGTGGTTATTTTAACTTTAAATGTGTTCTGAATAACCCCATGCAGTTGCTGAAGAGCATGAATAGACTGACAAGTATGAAAAATCTCAGAAACCGAACTCGCCTTGCAGGATGCTCCGTGACCAGAGCCACGCAGTGATTTTCTGGCAATTCAATTTCGCCTGTTGCCACGAATTTGTTGAATGACAATTTAATATTGAAATTGCATAACGAAAACCAACCATGATGGAGTACAGGTGGACGTGCTCGTACAGATATTCCCTCGGCCACAGCATGTTCTGCAAGCGGTTCCTCGTTGAATCGTGACAAGTAAACAAGTACTGTCTCAAAAGGTTCAACTTCAATCTTTGTTTCTGCAACGGAAATAGAGGACAGTTGAATAAATTGAAACAGCGATTAATTTAAAGGAGCTTAAGGATATGAACAGCGACATCTCAGGATCTGGCAACATCTGATGACCCCCACGAGATGTAAATTTGTCAGTATGTGATTTCGCAAAAATCAGCGTATCATGAAAAGTTTCAAGGATCATTGCGGGGTTGGTCCGAACCCGTAAACCAAATTTCGTAATTTTAGCACAACTTTAACTAGGTCAAATTATAATTTAAAAAAACACACATATGACATATTGTGTTTTTTTTAAATTATAATTTGACCTAGTTAACGTTAATATTATGTATAAACCGCCGAAAGCCGGTTACAATCATCATGGTAGCATATCTACTTGACTAGTATTCGAGTTTGTAAGCTAGATCAAAAATTCGCTCGTTAGGCGATGCTACATGAATTTTCTTGTTATTTTGGTGACCTCTTTCAGTTCAGTTCAGTTCAGTGATAGAAGTCCTGATGTCCATGAAAAAATATTTTCAAACTTGCTTGGGATTTTTGACTTTTTATTTTTTACTATCTTGCATATAAAACTCTAAGTTTGTCTGTTTGTGCTCTATAACGCCGAACCGCTGAACCGATTTTGATAGGGATTGCTCCATTGTGATCAGCAAGTTCCGTGGATGGTTTCTGTCGATATTAGATTTCACACACACGCTTCCTACATTGTGAACGAGGCTTTCTTTTGTGACGTTACAGATAACATCTCTCCATTGCCAAGCATTCCGATCTGATGTAGTAATAATTATGAGTCTACCTATCTACAGGAATCTCTCACGCGAGCGAAGTGAACCACTGTCAAGCAAAGTTGGCTAACTTACACCCTGTTCACCCGAGGGCGCTGGAATTTGGTACACAGCCTCATAAGACCACGAGGAGTGATTGGGAGGAAGTCGTATCAGCTGAGAGAGCGATAATGCATGTGAACCCGTCAACGCACGGATAACGGCTAATATTATATAATATTATTATTACACATCAAAATATATTTTCCAAGTTTTCATGTACTCACCTGAACGATATGCATTTCCTCGACATACAAGTAGATCTGTGGATTTGTCAAACGTAAATTTATCAAAGGGTGCATGTGGATTTCGTTGAGGAACTCGCTACTGCGAGGGCTGACGGGATACTTCATGAAGTCCCAATTGTGAACGATTCGGCCGGGGATGACGAATTCGAAATTTTTGAAACAATCGGCGCAGTAGTAGTATCCAGACAATGAGCACATCCTGAAAATTAAAAGCACGAGTTTACGTTGGCAATTGTAAGAAGACCAATCACAAGGAATTCAACGAGCATGAACGTATTGTCGTGCTAATGATATATTTTTACAGTACCGATAGTTATAATGAGTACGAAGGATTTCACGTAGGAATCTTATCAATTTACCTGGCTTTGATAGCAGTCAATCCTATAAGCGTTTCACAATCCTTACACACGAAATCCTGAGACATAAGACCTGCCTCCTGCACGATTTTCCCACTACGCAGTACGTCTACGAAATGTTTGAAACTCTGCAACATAAATTAGCCGGCTCAGTGGGTTAATTTGATTCCTCTGAGAATTGAAATGACTGGTTGAAGGGCTTGAAGAGGTTCATACAGCAGAAAAACGCATGCACAGACTCACGTGTGTGAGAAAAAGTAGGAATCGACAAACAATATTGTTATGGTATGAGAATCGGTAAACTGTATACTTGAAAACCTAAAATTGTAAATGAAAAGAGTGTGGGAAGTTTAAAAAAAAAATGAAGCTGAGGAGAGTGAAAGAGCATTTGGGTAATACTACAAAGTTATTTTCACAAGGAAAGCACCAGTTCTCATCATTTTGAACAAGAATGTTTACAAGAGAGGAGAGAAGTGGAAGGTTCCGCGATTGTTACAATTAAATTGGTAGGCTACTAAGAGGGTACCCTGAAAATTAAGGTTATTTATAATCCCTGGAGGGCGCAGGGATTTTTTTTGTCTCGATGGTTGGCGGACCTGTGTGTAGGGGGTTCCTAGGGGTCAAAAGAAGACCGTGCTCGTGTCTGTTGTGAAATGTCGCCACAGCTAGGGATTCCTTCAACCTCTTCAAGGGCCGTTTGCTCCAGGCATCAAGTTCAACACTTTGCATTATGAATCTAAATCTCTACTGTGACTGGGGACGAAACTTGGGTACGTTATTGATAACTGATCAGCAAATTATTATAGTTATTGATTTGCTGATCAGCAAAAAGTCAAATTCCAGTTGTCAGAGTGAAAGATATAACTTTCATGTACATTAGCAGCTTGAACCCACATCTCTCCTGGAGATCTTTTCACTAGTCTGAGTTACAACTTGAAAATTATGACCACTTAATTACTCGTTAGCGGTACGAGCGTTTTGAGAGGAACCAGTTCATCCCAAGGTGGAAGAGAAGAGAGAAAATAGGAAAAGGGTGAGAAGCGTGAATGAAATGAGGATTTGACTTACAGATGTTTTGGTGGGGAAGATTGAATCATCAATCAATTCGAATGTTGATTCGAACAACTGAAAATCAGAGGCATCTACATCATAGTTAATACTATATTATATATCATGTTATGGATTTTGTTAATAACTTAACGTTCAACATCAAGATGAAGACATAAGCACTGAACAATTACAATTTAAATTGGTGTGCATAGGAGGTTATATGATAGGTACGAGTATGTAATACATTGGACACGGACAATCAACACTACTAGTGAATAGGAAATGGCCAACTACCCATGCTTCAATATCTATCATGATAGCGTCATCTTATACAGGGTGTAACCCTTAAGATCGTACCACCGGCCAGGGATTGATTCTAGAACTAATTTCTGATAAAAAGTGTCCTATACAATGTTTTTTTTATACCGGTTGAATTTTTTCACGTCCAAGATTTGTTTCGTGTTTTCGACCTTAAGTCACAACAATTCCCACAATTAAGCCACAAGTCCCTCATTTTTCTGTCAAAATTCAAATATGATTATACCGTTGGAAACAGCGTGACATTCCCTATCTCCCTAGTGCTAAATGAAACTTTTTGAAGAAGATTCAGATATTGAAAAATGAGCCCGAATAGGAAAGTCTCGAAATTTTCGGAAATGTACAGTTTTTTCAAGCGTTTGAAAGCCTAACTGAATCTGCCGGTTAATGTCATACTGTAACCCTAAAAGATGGCCCAAAAGCTCAGCTTTCCAACGGTATGATCAAAACATTCAGTCATCCCACACCACCCCCAAACAACGTGTAAAAGTTCCATCAACGTTTACTTTTCCTGGTACAAAGTGCGTGCCTACTGGACTATTGACGTTCCAGCAGTTAGGTTCACTTAACTCAGTGACTTTAATTCAGTTAGCCATGTTGGAGTCGGTAGTGTTTGTTTTAACAAATACTTCACCAGGATCATACCCCATTGACAATTTCGACTAATTTTCTCTTCCCCCCATCTAAGATATATGGCCAAAGAGAAAACTGGAACGATTAATTATAACCAAAAATTTGAAATGAAAATGATCTTACCGGGTCAACTTTGTCGTCAGTTTTACTGGATTCTGGCTCTGGATTAGAATCAGATACATCTGTTTTGCTAAACCTCTCGATCGTTTCTTCCAGCGTCGGTTTGATCAATGGAGACGACTTCGGAAGAGGTTCGTACTCATCCAAGAGTTCGAAGAAATTTTCATTCTGAGGAACAGGCGCCACGTTAGGTCGAGGGATATCAATAGACTTTGTGACTTCGTTGTCTGACAGAGACACCGCTGATTCCGTATCAGCGGAAGAATGTTCGGTAAGTTCTTGAGACGTCTGTTCAACACACTCCTGGCCAATTTGGTTTTCTTCCAGGAATTTCGATGGATTGAGAGTGTCAGAGTTAACTTCACTCTTTTTGCCTTCATTTTGCATTCGACTCATTATAGGACTTCCGTCAGTAGGAGTGCTCAATATCATCTCCAACGCTTTATTATGATCAATATTGGATAAAGACATTCCCGTTGATGAGAAAGATTTGACAGAACTGTTGTCTGAATCATCATCCGCTAAAGTTTTGGCAATGTCCGTGCCAGAGGCTACTGGTAGGTTTTCAATTTTCATAGAAGGTGTGTAGTAGCCAGCTAAGAGCAGTTCATCCGTGGACCAGTGATTTAATAACCTAGAATTACACGGGTACGAAAACTTGAACTGCGTCAACCCTTGAAAGAAGTTTATCGCTATGCTGAGACGATCCTGATCCATAAGGTATGCAATGTTTTTGTAATACGGTTTCAAAGACTTAGTTTCTTGAGCAATGGTCATCAAATAACCCATAAAGAATCCTTCATTCAAACATACTCGTATCCATGACCTCGACCGTCCAACGTCATTGGCGATCTGAGCATAACCGCTGACTTGAGAAATGGTATGCCTAGGAGTAAAAATCATCATAGGAGTCCAAAACTCTGGCGCTGGCATTCGATCTGGATCTCCAAGTGCTGAAGAGATTTTTTCAGTAAGTGTCTCTTTGACGCCATGAATGAATATGGCTTCAAGTACAGTAACTAACCCTTTCGCAGCATCTTCTGTGGTTACGTAGGAATCGTTCTCAATAAGCGTTTTGTTCAGTTGAACATTTTTCACAGCCTCGTTCAATGCTTTGGTGATACTGTCCTTCACCAGGGACTCCCTCGTTCGGACTTTCATATTTTGGAAGAAGGACGTCATGATGACACTTGATTGAAACCGTGTTTCAAAAGGACCGCGAGGGTTTCAGAGAGGGCGCTGCCACCCCTGACGATTTTGAACTTTGATTCGCTGATCAGGTCAACTATAGTCGACCCTTCCCTCGATCCCTTGCCACCAACGGGCCCTCCGTCTATCACAAGTCCCACGTACGGCCACAAACTTTTGAATTCTTCCGGCCGTAGACAACTAGGGGAATCACTCTCATTGGCGCTCGTCAGCGCGATTCCGTATTGAAACTCCGAAGCCACTTCTCGAATAAAAGGGCTATTAGGAACACGAACACCCACTTTCGGCACACCAGGACCTAAAACTCCTCTCAATTTCTGAATAGGGTCCAACAAAACGGTAACAGGTCCTGGAAGAAGGTCACTTAATAACCCATTCGGAAAACAATCAATAACCGCTAACTTTTCAATGTCTTTAACACTTCCAACACAAACGGCAATTGGTTTTCTGAAGTCTCTTCCCTTGATTTCGTATATTTCTTGGATCGCTTCGGGATTACCCAAATCAGCAGCAAGTCCGTAGACAGTGTCTGTTGGGATAGCAATAACTTTTCCTAATTTAAGGTACTGAACCGCAAGAGACACTACATCTGGTTGTGTCAGAGGAACGACGTTCGTCATATCATTCTCGCGCGGATCAAACCGGCTGCTGCAGTGTCTATGTAAGAACCGTTTGATTGTAGGGATGAGATGACGCATAAGATTTATTCCCTCCAACGATGACCGCAACTCTGGCTGCAGCACTTGTAAAAAGTTGTCATAGGTTCGTCGGCGGACCTGGTCTGAATTTGCATGAAATAAGCGCGAGGATGTTCACAGACTGGACACTTTTCGTCGGTAGCATCCACGTTTTCCCAGGCTGCTGATCCTCCAAGAACGTCATCAATTTCCTGAAAACATAGAAGCCCAAAGACATACTCGATGAATTTTACGCAGTACTGTGTCACTCTAGGAGGACAACAAGGTATCCATCCCATCGAAATTCATTATTTTTCTTTAGTTGTAAAGATTTGCAGCAAGATTGATTTCAGGTATCGACAACCGTGAAATTTACCAAAACCTTCTTCACAAACCACTGATCCGACTTGTCCAGATGTGGAGAACAAGATGGACGATGGATAGAGTCCAAGTTGGCAAAGTTACGAGTTTACAATAACTTCAAACCTATGTTTGTGAGGACGCTCATGATCTTTCAGTAATCAATTAACGTCTATCAATTTACATGCTTGAAGAAAATACTACAACACCAAGAGGGCAAAGAAGGCAAGTGGAGCAACGTAAAACTGAAAGGTGGGTAAAGATATAAGTCTCTAGCTAAGTAGATAATAGTTGAAAAAGGTGGCAACGCTCCATCTGCGTTAGTCCCGAAGACAATGCAAATTATTACTGTAGAAAACCATACGATGGTACAGAAGAAGTTACGCCGAGCAGAAACACGATAACCAAATACAAAATCATAGAAGGAACAAAAATATCCTTCAGAATCAATAAGATAGCAGCACAAAGCAACAACCTTGATAAACGATCTAGTCAAACGTTTGGAGCCACTCACCTTCAATTTGGGAAATGATTTTTTCGTTGACCGTTTGGAAATATTGAAATTATAAGGGCAGTTTCTACACTTGTGGCGCAAATGGCCAGCATATTCCTCGACAATAAGCACGCTGCTGCACGAGGGGCAGAAAAGCATTATCCAGATTATGAAGATGTACCTGATAACAATGGTTTTGAGTGACTCGAGGTTAAATGGAATGGAAATAATAGGTTTCAGTACCTCAAGAATTAGATCTACACGCCAACGTCATCTGACGAGAATGTAAATACGATTGATACTTTGTTAATGACAAATTATTTAAGTTTGGCTGAAAATTGACACACGATCACGTAACCCAACATGAAATAAACATGGACATGAATGTAAAATCTGTTATCCATACTCCATGTGTTATCTAAAGAGTATCCACGTAACCCAACATGGAACTGTATGGAAAAGCTGTTTCCATAATCCAGTTGTGGGTTATATGAAGAGTATCCATGCATGCAACTTTGTTTTCCATTCTGTCTAGTACCATTTAAAATGCAATAAAATTAAAGAAAAAACTTAAGCATTTTAGCATGAAGTCTTGGATAGGGAGAACGGAAATTAGAAAAAATGAGGAATCTTGGGTTGTGGTAAGCCAAAAAGACAGAGTGCGGACCGAAGTGCTGAAGGCATTTGAAGAAAGAAACACGTACACACACCGATAAGAGTGATAAAGAAAAAAAATTTGCCCTGCTTCTTTTACATTTTACGGATCTACTTGCATTTTGTTTGGTCGAGGCTTATTTGAGTCTACTTTGAAGCGATGTCAGCTACTAAAATCAGCAGAGCAGTCAAAGAGCTGCGCATTCACCTTTGCCAAAAAGGCACCTCTAGCCAAGGAGTTCGGCAAGTGAAATTATTTTTCGATTTTGTGACCTATTTTGCTTTACAACTTTGTTTTGTCCTCCACTCCAAGTAGCAGCAGTTTTATGTTCCTTTTCGGTACTCTCCGCCCCCGATCACTATTCTACTTAGGATTGATATAATATATTTACCTACACTATGCATTCAAAACCGAGACGAAATCCATTCGCTTAAGTAATCAAGAATTTTTCATCATTTCAGGGATTTTATCGAGAACTTGTATGTGCCTCTGAAGAAATCGAATCCTGAACTTCCCATTCTCATCAGAGAATGCCAAGGAGTGCGTCCCAGATTGTGGGCCAGATATGGTGAGTGAAAACATAATCTTAGCTTTGTGTAGGTGCTGGCGGTCTGCATCTCTGATCAAATCATGTGAAACATAGTGGAGCCAAGAGTTCGAAGTAGTTTTTCCTTTTTTCAAGTCTAAATGATGTATTTAACTTTCAGTATACTTAAAGCCTGGTACACGCTAATAGACCATGCTGCACCTTTGTGTATGCTCAACCTTTGGTGCCCCGAAAACGTCGAAATATTTGGACATTCTCCAGTGTATCACTCATAATTCCTAAACAACGCATCCTAGCGAAAGAATTAACAAATTAAAGAACATTAATTTCTACGTCGATTGACCCCCAACTTTATAGAGTAGTAATCGACGGCGGAACAACGACAATTTTTCCCATATTCACCCTGACATTTCCCCATCGGCAGCCCTCTAGTCGACAATCTCTTAGATATCTCACAGAAACGGCTGTCTAGATGGCAAGTTGCCAAACAAATGATAGCAAACCTATGGAGACAAAGAAGCCAGGAATATCTCAGTGCACTGCAATAGCGAGCCAAATGGACCAAGAATAAGAAGGTTATTCAAGAAGGGGATTTACGTCCTGCTTCGCTTCAAAGCTGTGCCTCCTTTATCTTAGTATTAAATATCGAGGGACTGAATATTTCCAAGTTTTGGTTCTGTACTTACTTACTCGGCTTTATTTCATCTTTAGAGTTTATTATTGGTCGTTCCTAAATATTGATCATGTTCTCAGATGCTGGTAAGGAGTCGTCTGTTTCTCTGGAGGGACTTCAAAAAGAACAAGTCATGAAGAAAGTTGAAGAGCTGTCCAAGAAATGTTGAAAATTTAGTTCAAGGTCTAGTGTGATGTATTTACCTTTAATTTCTATCTTTGTTCGTTTTCCTAATTATATGTTGTTGTAGCGGTTCACGGCGAAGTTGCTCAATAATTTTCCTCCTCATTACGTATCTTTCTAAGACATAATTTATAAATAGCATTTTTTACTCAAATTCACCCTTTTACAAATCAAATTAACCCGTTTACAACTCGAATTCACTCTTTTGCAAATCAAATTCACCCTCTTTGAGCAATGCGTTGAAGGGCAAAGAAAAGGTATTGAATACATCGAATATGATAGAATAGGTTAACTCATGTAGACAGTTACAATGTTGATACGAGTATCACCCCTTCCCTATCTTGAATCGTATCCTTTAATAAATACGCGGGTTCTTTTTGAACTCGTGATGATCTTAAAGATTCTTCTTGAATCTTTAAGAATCTTAAAGATTCTTGTGAGGTGTTTGATTCTGGTGTAATAAATTGATTGATTTCAGGGAAAAGGAAGACTTCTCTTTGTTAGGGTAAGATTGTATTTCTTTGCAGCTTCAAGGAATTTATTTAGATTGTCTCATGTTCTGCCTGATCCTTGCCATACACTGTCACGTCCTCTAAATAAGGAAACGTTCCTTGTAGTCCCTCAGGTTCAATTATTCGATCAATAGTTTTTTGAAAACAACAGTTGTACAGTTACTGTACAACGGTACTCTTGACCATGCGTGTAAAATGTAGGCTGAAAATACTCACTTAACTCCGTACTTTCTCCTTTGTTTTGTATTCAACATCGCCTATTATGAACAGTTCGTACAGAGTGATAAATCGATTTGGACGAACGCCATCTACTACGAACAAAAATGGCCGGCGTCTTGAAGTTCGCTATAACCGATTTCCACTTTATAGGTACATATTACTAGATTCTTCGGTTATACAAGCGCGTCAGTTGTCCTGTCTCTCGTTTCGTGGTTTTCAGGATGCTGAGATAAAAAGCCATTTAAACAGTTATATCAAAGCTTTACTCTCAAAGATAGGTCCTATCGTAACAACCCTCAAGAGAAAGGGCCACACTGTTCTGTACTTGCGAATAGGCTAGCTAGACACTTTTAGTTTACAATAATCTCAATAACTTAAAAACTATATGGCCACTCAATATACATTATTCACATTATTAAAAATAAATAGTAAATATGTTCAAGTAATAAACTATTACAGGTAGGTACACCGTGTAATTTACTTGAGGGAACTTGATATTTTTTCGTACAAGTAATGTATGAAGGTGTGGTAACTTAAAACAGGAAGACGACAAAATTAAAATTACTCGTGATCTAAGAATCGGGATGATACGAAGCATGGCTACAAAAAACTGTGCAAATTCTTTGAGTAAACTTTAATTGATCGATCAACAATTATTGTTTTGGGACATAAAGACGAAAATCCACTCTTTTAAACATGGAGCAACATGTCAAAGCTGGTTTAAAAATTACCCGAAAACTTCGCTTCAGTGGAAGTTCAAATATTCACGATTTTGGAGATGAAGTTCAACTTGAAGAATTTACACGTTTTCGTTGCTATCTCCTCCTTGGATACTAAAATTAATAGAGGTAGTAAGACATTTTACTAAATTATGGTCCATTTCAACGGCCAATAACACACAAAAAAACGACTAACCGTTCTTCGCTCATTACTGAAGGTACATAATTGGATTTGACAATAATAAATTATTTATTAATTATGTTTTTGTTGCAAACAGGAGAGTAAACATCTAAATAATCCCGTGCGGATCCCTCCAGTTCATCGGCTGTAGACCAAAATAATCACCGGAGGAACCGCAGTTGTCACTGGGAGCGGATCACCTTTTCTAAGTAGAGTAATCTCTGATACACTCGTACGAAAAGAAAATAATAATTTAAACAATTACACTTCTTCTTACCTACACCTGATAGATTCCAACAGATACACGTATAAGCGAAAACGAAAATCAATAAATAATTTCTTCTTAAATATGATATGGATGAAAATAACGTTTTCTTAAAATTTCACAAAGCTGAAATATGTTACGTACGTACTTCATTGGAGGGAGTCATGTCACAGGGATGACTGAAGCAGATGCACTACAAGCTATATATTCAATATATACGGTTTTTTCTTTATATATTTTAAACTCCAGATAAAATGATATATATCAAGGAAGTTGGATTCTTTATTTCACTTCTAATTTCAACTGCTGATTTTCAACGAGCTGTGTAGGGAAATATTTTTTTTTTTTTAATTCTTATATATTTACATAATATTACAACGCAAGATTTACAAAGGTGGAGCTAAAAAGATATATCACAAGAGAAGCAGACGAAGCGGTTGAGGAATGACGTGACGCTTAGACTGTGTCTTGACGAATTTTCTCAAGTGAAAATGGGTGAATTCTAGGGCTCTTCCTTGCGTTAACTACACGAATATTATGTTGCTCCTACTTCGCTCCATAAGACCGTTTCGACCACCAACGATTGAGATATTACACCTTGATTTAAGACAGGCCTTGAACAAATCAAGTAGGATGTGGGGATTTTCGGGCTTGTAGGTAAGCAATTTGGTGTGTGCATTTTGAGTAGTGTCGACAATTGACTACATACCCTGAACACTGCATGAACTCTAATCAAAAATACGTTGGAGACAAAAACCCGTGTAATCAAATTGAACTCCAAAATATCAACTGTCCTGTAACACATAAATTGCAACGCCATTACAACCCTTTAAAAGGCCTTGAGGATCGGTCACATGTCACATCAATTTGTCGAATCAGGAACACACACGACGTTACAACAGTCGTTAGATATAAATTAATAAGATCAGGAGTCGCTAAAAACTAATAAGATCTGCTAAGCCCTGTGCTGAGAGTAACGAGTAGGAAGAGGCAAGCCCAAACATTTAATGCAGTAATGCAGAGTACAAACCTAAAAATATCAACATTACACTAATAACAAATAATCTCCAACTTGATAATTGTTTTTAGGAAACAAATTCCGCATGCACCTTGGAATACAGGAACAGAACCAGTCAACGTAATAATAATGGGTACATACGTCTATTTCAATTCACTAGGATATTCAACTCGTAACAAAATAATAAAAGACTTAGAGAATTAAATAATAAGTGGCATTAAGAATTGGAAGAGCCCCTTAGACGCACGTCTTAACTTCTATATCAGTATCAAATGTTGAATAATCAGCCTTATGGTTATTTCTTTTAAAATTGTATAAAGGTATATCATTTTATGCACACCCACCAGAAGTGGCTTGCGAGTAGAGATGTGGGCATCATGATCTCCTTTGACTATGCAGATTCACTTTCAGATAAATGTACACCTTATTGTAATAATTTAATGAAAGCTAAGTACTCTTGATATAAAGTAATAGAAACCTCTTGTACATTATAAATTCAAAATGGAGGTATACTCTTTGTTTAAAACAAGTCATTATATATGTACAAATAAATAAATACATAACGTAACATCAAATTGAGACACAGTCATACTAATACAATACTCCTCTTTAAAGCTTGTGCAACTTTGACTAGAAACTGACATCACAACCACGTTTGTTGTGTGTAGGGAAACATTTTCTTTTAGAAGACAAGGGCGCTTCTGGAGCCTAAAAATGTACTTACGTGGGTACTTGCACAATCATAGACACGATATTCAAATAAAATTACCATAGTTTATATCCCTACACAAATTATAATTACAACAATTTACAAACTTGTAAAGTGTACACAGTGTTTCATTTTCTCTTTCAAAAACATTTGGGTTTTTTTTTTTTTTTAATTATGCTACTGTAACTTTTTTTTTTCTTGTTACACAGAGTGAACCATGTGCTAACTCATGGGGGCTTGTGAACAAGGCTATATTTGACAAAATGTAATAGTTATCCACATCAGGGATTTCTCTACCTGCAAGGGTTTCCTCGAACAATCTGCTACCACTCAATACAAATTAACTGACAAAATGAAATAAGGGACATGAGGTATACGGGGGACAACACTAATTTTACCAATCAATTGACACATCGTGGGTACATGTAACAATATGGCGTGATTGAGGCGGCACTGGGCAACACTAATTTTACTGATGAAGGTGGGACTGGGTTTTCTCCTCACGACTGTAAGGACGCAACGCCACGAAACTAATATGATCAAGTCTCCCTTTCATCATCTCCTACTACAAGTTTGGATCAGTATATTCAACTTTTATTCTCTGCCAGGAACCGATTTACAACTTATTTGGTTTTTCGTTTTCTATCCCTTTTACTCCTGGAATTTGCGACGCCCTCTTTTGAGAGAACTCAAGCTCACTCGTCAAATGGAGCAATTAATGGCGGAATCATGATCATGAAGGTACCTCATTATCATTCAAATTTGAAAAGTAAAAGGAGCGATGAAGTTTTTTGAAGGAATATCAACTCATAGTAGATGTTGAAGGAATGCAGGGAAAACTTGGAGTATCGGTCTCGTGGGAGAGGTAAGCTGACACGCCTAAAGGCAGGTCTCAGATTTGAGTTTTGCACTTATAAGCGAGTTTGGGAGCAGAAAACACAAATAAGTAGACGGAAGAATGCGTAATGGCGTAAGAACAACTGAATTATCCACCGCAGGCACCACATCTGAGGAAAATTGGTTTTGGCTGTACACAGTCGGGCTTGTCACAGACAGTGAATCCCACGAATAGAGGTACAAGTTACTGTGGCAGATAACAGTAACTCACCCATGTCAAGTGTTTCAAGTTTACCAATTTTAAGCGTAACTATGGGTGGGGGAGGGGGGATTCAGGTAAGCTGGAATGAAGAGGGGTGAACTGAAAGTTTGCGCTGGAATTGAGGAGAGGACGAATGCATTGTACTATATGGATGCCACAAGTTATTATCAGCATGGTAAGCATTCTGTTGAACCAAGTGGTAGCAGACTGTTGGGTGGAGTCAGGCGTTGGATTCTTTCAGGTTATCGAAATACTGCATGATTTGGTTGTAATCCATCCCCAAGTTCAGCTCTTCCAGTGCCAGACCTGAAAAAGTGATGAACGCATGAGGTAATCAAGTTTAGTTCAATCGACTGAGGCAGCGGGAATTTCAGTTAGCCTAGCATCAGAAAATGAGTCAGCTAGTGGCATTTCTAATCGATTTTACTACTTTAATTTTCCTTTTTTTTTAGATTTTAATCTTCTTGAGAAAGAGGCTTGAAAGATAAGCCAAAATAAAGAAAATCCACTCCCCAAGTTGTAATTACCTCAATTAATAGGTAGGTAACAAGTCATCAGTGGCAAGAAACCAGTAATTGCCATAACCAGAATCTACAAAATATCAAACCAATTCACATAAACACCCACCTCCTACTCCCAAATTCTGGCAAATCAATGTCAACCGGAGCAGAAGGTGGGTACCACTGCAGCTACGTCCCAACCTTTGCTGGGTAGTTAAACAGTAACCCAAATGCCTCAAGGGGAAAAGGCGCCATGCGTACAGAAAAAGGTCCAATGGTGGATTGAGGGACTGCAAAAGCACAGCCCATCAGCGCTTTGTCATTACTACAAGAGGTAACAAAGAAGACGGAAATGTCAAAACAGAAACCAAATCTAGAAGATCAAGTGGGTTATAGTCTGAGTATTTTGACCCTTCGATGTCTGCTCTTCTCAGGCCATTAAGGTCTGACTGGACATTTCCTTATCCCACGTGTTAAAATGTGGATCTTGTGCAGGAATGTCGATATTTTTGGCCCCTAGGGCTCTACTGACGATACCACTCACCCACTTGTGGTAGCAAAAGAACCCCTTCTTGCACTCCTCCTACAGAATATGAATCCTCATTTCTTTTGTGGGAGAGGACCTGATATCCTCAGTAGCAATGGGGATTGACAACTCTTACTACACATGCACTTAAAGACCAGACTAGAGTGCAAGACAATCAGTCGTTAATCACCCAATCAAGTCATTAATTTGGTAAACATTCTTAGTCTAGCGTGGGAGAGGTTCGCAGCTCAGGAAAAGTTCTTTCTCAAAACAAAATGCAGGTTTAAAAATTATGACATAGTGGTAGTAGTTATGCATCAATGAAGAAGACGATGAGGTGGGATGTATTGCATGCGTTTAAATACAATTGAAGAAGTCAGATTGGGTGGAAAACATTGAGCAGTACTGGGTTAGTTTAAGTTTGAAACTCAATCATCATTACATGTCCTACCTACATATTCCCACTTTCCGGTGCGAGTTCCTAGAGCTCAGCAACAGTTGATGGTGTTCTTGTAACTAACCTAATTTAGAACAGTGCAAAGGAATAATATTGTTAACTCACTCAAGGCCTTCATAAAATCCACAACTATAATGAATAAACTAATTCATGTCATATGAACCAGAAAGGTGCATTCGATCTGAATACTGTTGCTTGTGGGAGTAGGGAAGTGTAACTGACCATTTAACAGGTCTCGAGTTTCATCTTGCTTAGTTGCTGTTTGCATTAGTTATTTGATATGTTCAAGCTTCCAAACGGCTCAATCTACCAATTGTGATAGTCACCTGTTTGGGTTACCGCGCTCCAAGCTGCAATGTCTTCTGGGCACCTATGACGCGAAGAATTCTGAGTATGAAGGGGAAGGAATCTAGGGCGTACAGGGGACAGGTAGCGCTGGGGCTCACCTGCACAGATTAAACGCTGTAAGGATACAGGCATACCTACTGTATTTCTACTCCATACCAAGCTACGCAGCCCAAGTTCTTTTAAATGTAAGTTGAGATTGAAACTACTGAATTGGACTATTGCTGAATTTTCAAGAGTTGAAAACTGATGAAGTAGGTGAAGTTTGTTTGTGGTGCTTCATGGATTCCTACGGGCTTATAAAAATGGTGGTAGGGGTTGGAAAGTAAGAACAAGGTGCAATCGTGCAAAGTTAAAGCAGAGTATGATTGATGGGAATACAAACGTTTGGAGAGCTTGCTTTATCAATAAAATAATTACTTACACAGTAACTTCCGTGTACGAGTTGTAGGAATCATAAATAAGATCTGACACCTGCAGTTTTGATAAATATGAAAACAAATGATGCATTGTGCCACTGACCATTCCTGCACTTTATCCCCACATTGTATGATTTTGGTTGGATTCTCAACTTGCATTTAAACCAGATCGACCGAATACATGCGCAAAATGGACTTGGTGCCTTTGTTTTAAACATTCTATGGATTTTTCTCAGATGTGGTATTTACCAGTGTCGTTGTCCGTAAACATGGGATTGCCCAGTACTGTAGCTCTTTTTCGCCCTCGTACTTTGTGATGGTGGTGATGTTTGTTACCGTGAGGTGGCGGTTGAGGAGGAGCGGCGTTACCGGGAGACTTTCTATGAGGGGGTACCGGAGGTCTGTAATCCTCGACATCCAATCCTGGGCCATGTGGTGGAATTGGCGGGGCGTTCTCTCCTCGACCCGCTTCCACCATTTGATCCCTGAACGCAGGATGCAACATGTTCGTCAAAACTCGTTGAATTGTACGAAAATCTACATCAATATTAAATATTTATATATTAAGTGTTAAATATTGGACACATTTTTCCCAAGAAGTTCATCTTACCAGTGATGATGAGGATGTGCGGAAACATCCATGCGGCTGTGAAATGGAGCATGATGCATAGGATTGTCGGTGACATGAAGTGTTGACCTGCCGAGCCAAACCCAATCGTGAGCATTCTGAGTTGTCTGGCACTGGCGCATACTATGCATGCCTGGTTGTGCAGGGATTTCTGGTCTCCCTCCCCCTATGGCATCACCATAAAAGGGTCAATAAATATCATATCTCCATGTTATGAAACTGAAAAGTACATAACTTCGTATATTCAAAGCTTACCTGGTATACCTGGTGCAGTGTTGTCAGCTTTGAACTTGGAAGCATAAACAACGCACGATACAACAAATACTACTATGGCAAAACAGAAAGCCGCCAGCAAAATGTACATTCCAATTTCCAGAGGTGTAAGAATGAGATGCTTCGATGCGACTATAGTGGGCTGAGAATTTCCATTATTGTGATGCTGCCTGGCCTGAACTGTTGGCTCGTGGTTGTGCTCATCCTTCAGAGGTATCCCTAGGAAGATAAATTAATTTGACCATCCGTTTGAGGTACTAAATCATCCGAGAAAAGTTAGCGTGGGAATTGAACATTAGTCTCACCTATCAAGATATCATGAAGATCAGCAGATATTTCTCGATTTGCTCCTCCGTCGTTCTGTATTAGTTCAGGACGTGTCACTGTGAGTCCTGACGTGAAATCAATATCAACCTACAAAACGAAATGGCGTCAAATATACAAGGAGAGTTCAAATATCCTCAACAGCTTTGCTGGTGTAGTGGATGGTACCAACTTACATGAGCATGAGTGGTCGACAAAGGAACTTTGGACCCACATAAAAGGGGAGGATGCATGGTAACTGTAAGGAGGCTACCACGGCCTTGGGACACAGCAATCACTCGAGGTTGTGACATGGGCGTTTGAGGAGCGAATGCGACAATGTCAGGCCTTTCAGTCTCGACAGTCAACTGGTAATCTTCTCTGTCGATGCTTGACACTGAAGTGGTGCTACCATCGGAGAATACTAGTTCCATATCCAACAGACCCTCCTGAAAACACAAAACTAGCAATCTACATAACGTTCTTGGTCGACTAAAAGTTACTTGAAGTTGGCTAATTGGTTACTTGAAGAGTAATTGGAACTGTGCTTGCCTGGTATTGTGCTGTGAGTTTTCGAGTAACAGAAGCTTGGGCTATGTATCCATTATCAACTCCGGTATCAGGGGATATGGCAAGTTGTAGACCAGACACTACGCTTGCACTCAATTTCACAATGTTTACCTTGTCACTAAGAACACGAACTTCCTTAGCTCCAAGAACCCTTCCTGATACAGCACTGACAACCTGAAGGATGATAGACAAACTATATTGAATCCACATAGATATTGAAAAATCTCAGTTCAGTCTCAATCTTCAGCCCCAGTTTTGGGGGAATTTTAAGGGGGGAAAGAATTAAGATCTTTTTTAAGGATGGTGAAGTCAAAATTGCGATATCTTATTCCGTTCTCAAACTGGAGCTCTTTGAAGATGAACAAACGTGGTTGTTACTTGAGATGTTCTTCACGTTTCATCTGCTCTAATCTGATAACGGAATGAGATATCGCAATTTTGACTTCATCATCGTGTTCAGCGTTCACAAATCTATAAACTGAGGTGTTACTCGGCAAACAAGGAGGCAAAATGTGTTATAAAACCAGTAAAATGGAGACGTTTTTACATAAAACCTGATATTTCTTCGAAAATTTGCTCTTGTAGCCATGCTGTGGACTGTGGATTATACAAGAACCTCAAACAACAGAGATTCTCTGTGCTAACCTGAAGCTCTGTTCTTCCTGGAGCACGACCTTGGAGTATATTGCCCTGGAGTGTCGCTATCCTGGTATCAGATAC
Source organism: Stenodema calcarata (assembly GCA_963920205.1). Lineage (NCBI taxonomy): Eukaryota > Metazoa > Arthropoda > Insecta > Hemiptera > Miridae > Stenodema > Stenodema calcarata. Next base: position 21,778,865 of record OY986058.1, read on the forward strand.
ACGAAGAAGTCCAAGGATTAGTTGGGTTACTCTCAACCAGGTCCTTCGATTCACTAGGTAAGAAACTCTTCCTGAGTCGTGATCAGCAGCCACAAATCTCGCATACACCTAGTTTTCCGTAGAAAACAAGTTTTCAGTCAAATCAAAACGTAAGAAAACGTCCATATTGTTACGTTCACAGGAATGAATCACAATTTTGTTTCTACCTACCTCAACTTCTGTTTGCTGATACCGTAGGCGGCAGGCTGTGGTTTTTTCAACGTTATTCTCCACTGTCATAACACTCGCTTCATCTATGCTCCTCTTCAATTTACCAGCTCTGCGAAATTGAAAACCTTCATCATACTTAGTCTTGAGTGAGAATCACCATCAAAACATCTAAAAATTGGGATGTTGGGTCGTCTTATATCCAGTGGCGGCTACTGATAGGAGCATGTGCACCCTCTGACTTCCAGGGTAGCAGCCGCCACTGCTTATATCCCAAGATCATGGACGATATCAATTTTTTGATCTCTGGTTTCAAATCCAGTGTAGAAGGCCCTGAAGTGAGGGCTGATAAAATTTGAGTCAAGATTTGGGTTGCGTCATCAAACCAGTAAAATTACAATGTTAGCTATAATCACCGACAGAAGAAGTAAATCAAAGTTTATCGCAAATCAGGTGTAGCTATGGAATTGCATGTAGTCCTTACCTGAAATCTGGAACCCGCCATCCTTTGACTTGACTAAGACGAGTATCTGGCAAGGAGACTTCAACGGGTAGCTCTGGCATCCAAACTGTAAAACTAGCCAAAGCTGCAAGATTTCCATATTTCACTACTACTGAAGCATTAGCTGATCCTCTGACTTCAGACCCATCAACATACACTGAGCTACAAGATGACGACACCTGCAAATCATTTAAAAATTATAAATATTCATTTTACGAGGAAGTAGTTGACGGTTTTGATTAAAACACGAAGAAGGCAAATCTGAAATAACCTTTATGACGCTGTCATCAGGTACATGGCAAGACGCTTGAAGTGTGACATCGGCTAAATGGCCACCGTGAGAGACCATTACAACCTTCATCCCTTGACTCACTTGCTTACCAGTGAGGATCGCACTGTTGACTACTTCCCAATTCTGCAAGAAATCATAGCATGCATTAATCTACGTTTTTATTGAAGATCAAAATAAGCTCCTAAACTAATTAAAAACCACGAACTTTGGAAATAGGAATGAGAGCTTGAATGTCATCTTTGTTGATATTGATTCGGACGCTCGCTTTATGTTTGCCGTGAAGATTCTGGCTGGAAATCGGATGTCCCTTTTCATTGAGATAACGAACACTCCACACCAGTTTTCCTTCTTGCCACAGGTCAGTAACTCCTCCCCCGGCTACTTCAATGATCCACACAAAAACTTCTTCTGTCCTACTAGCAACAAAATTAAGGTTTGAAGATCATCAGTACAAAATATCACCAACTAATGAGTAAATAGCAGTAGAGTTTCAGCGGCATTGGTACAGTCCTGACCTGGGCACAATGTCTTGTAAAGTTTGTTTGTTCACAACAACAACAGTAGCTACTGACTGTTTAGAATTTATTTCCACAGTCATATTCCAGTCTTCTCTTGATATGAGTTCTGCTCCCAGGACCTTTAGACCACTTTTCACTCTTGCCCTGGAAAAAGAAGAAATCTGATTTAGTAGATATGCAACAGGACTTGAATAAAACAAAACGCGCGAAAACAATGAAAATGATCGATTCCTGAAGGGATCCAGCTAAATTAGGTTAAGGCTCTACCTGAGCATGAATCCAGATACGTGTGAGGGACGCTTGATAGTGACGTAGGTCGGTATGTGAACTTTGCTAGTTGGATACAGAGGGCGTTGTGGCATCAGCATTGTCACATGATTATCCGTACTGATGGTGTTGTACCCCTGGCTTGCAGTAGTCAGCTGGACAGTCCCTGAAACCAAATATTAGAAAACGGTACAATTATGCTGAAAAAGGCAAGCAATCGAAAATGTACACTAACGCATAGCAGTTTTATGAATAAGCGTTAGCACAGGTGGAGTGAGAGGCATCTCAGGGGGTATAGAGAATATTGAGAAAATATTCGAAAATATGCTGCCTGGTATTGTTAAGAAACTTGGGAGCGAGACATGGTTGGAGCGAATCAAAAGGTTAGTGTGTCCATAGTTATTGGATTATACCGACTTACCCAATGGCGTCAGACTCTGGATCATGACTTTAGGGGTGCATTGTGGTCCGCGCAGTGGTTCAACAACGGTGTACGCCAGTGTAACAAGACGAGGTGGAGTTTTGGTGGGTTTGGTTCTCTTTGATGGAAGTGGCGGCCACCAGGACCAAGGAAGAACCAACTCGACTAAGCACATGCCTTCGTGTGTGTCTGGTGAACATGCTCCCGTCACCCGGAGGTCTCCCATTGTAGCGTGAACGACGGCGCAGACTTTCTGGACTCCAGGCTCCGCTCCAGTGTGCATCACAACTCTCACTACTGGCCAGTCTCTCTCAACCTGTAACGAGGCGAAAATTTTCTTTGAGTCTAATTAGGTCCGATTTGTAAGTTACAGAAAACCGCTATATTGGTGATTGGCGTTTCAACGTGAATAGAATACGCCATATTTTTGTTTGTGCCTTTTCTCCGAACTGACTCTGTGACACTGCATCCAACCATTCCTTCATCAGCCTGTAGGCGTGACATGGGGGCGTTACGGAGGTATTTGAAATTATGGAATTGTATGGCAACAAGTGACTGACTGGGTGTTCTGAGATGATGATCGAAAACTTCAAGGTGACCAACAGGCCAGAGTATCTATCGAATTCAAAATGAGCTTTACGTTAAACGAAGCGTCATTAAATACTTTTCCATCGAGAAGAGTTTTGTTGAAGTCAAGAACTGGTTGGTAATTAAAATCAAAGTAAGTTCCACAATTTCAATTGAATGTAAAGGCTGAGAGGCAAAGAAACTTGTGGCGAACTGCTTCTATAACGTGATCATCTGCGTATAGTAAAAGGGCGATCGATCAGACAACTAAGACATCCAAGGTTAAGAAAATGGATATTGGGGAATGCGGGCTGATTAACTATTCAGTTGTTACTCCGATTACCTCACGTGATAATATTATATCATATAATATCATATCATACAGGAAAATATTTTGAATGCCAGAAGAGTATTGCATACAAAGGTAACTTTTTTTTCTCTATTTTTTCTCTATTTTTTGCCGAGAACACCTCAGTTTATAGATTTTTCAACGCTGAACACGATGGTGAAGTCAGAAATGCGATATCTCATTTCGTTATCAGATTAGAGCAGATGTACCATGAAGAACACCTCAAGTAACAACCAAGTTTCTTCATCTTCAAAGAGCTCCAGTTTGAGAACGGTATCGCAATTTTGACTTCACCATCGTGTTCAGCGTGAAATACCTAACCTTTAATATGAGGTGTCACTCGTCAGACTGTTTCATTTTTGGAAATTATGGGTAATTTTTCCCCAATTAAAACCCTCTAAACCTCCCTTTGAGAGGCCCGATTTTGCCCATCTACGAACTGAGCCTTTCAATTGCCAGGACGAATTTTTTGTGCAAATTTGAACTTTTTATCTCAATCTATCGAGAGTCATCGTCTGGACTCCAGACTCTGGAGTGACACATACATAAATATATACCTACATGATTTTTTGTCTTTTGGCAGCGAATTCAGGATTTTGGTATCGATATTTTCGGAAATTCGATTTTAAACCTTTTGGACCGAGAACAATAGCTATCTTTTCTTCGAAAATTCACTTAAAACGCCTTCGTACTGTCCAACAACTCACCGTTTTCGTGACGAGGTGAGCAGACAGATCGAGGTGCCGTCCCCAAGAGATGTCCGAAGTGTTGGTACTCGGTTCGGCGACGAGCGAACGTGCAGGGACCGTCTGCTTTGTGGAAAACGGACCGTAACTGGCCCGTACAGCGAGAGGGCGAGAGGTCTGGAAAACTGCGAACCTCTCCGTCGTGAGAACCGCCCCCGGAGGCGGTCCTGGTGATGGGGGCTCCGCAGGTTGGGCGCGGGCCGTCGCTTGCTTCAGGAAGTAGCCTCCTTCCGGGCTTTCAAGCACCACGTCCACGCTCCCTCCCACTCCCCACACTGCAACAGAAACAACGTGAAATTATACAATCGTTTTTCCCAAACTAGTTTTCATGTTATGAGTACAAGGTTTCTAAGATTTAGTGGTATATATCAATATATATTGATATATAATAATATTATATACATATATATTATATTCAGTGGAGAGGTTGTCCCGTGGCAGCTACAGGTAGCAGGAGAAACATGCTAATGACATAGTTTGAACAATCTAGGGGACTTAGTTATTGTAGACGCACTATCTTCAATGACGTCCGAAAATTTGTGCTCACCTGGTTCAGCCAGTATTGCCCTAGCACGATATTTTATTTTAGAAAATGCCTTTTCCGCTGGATTAAGCATAGGTGAATAAGGTGGTAAGAATTTCACAGACATTGCCGAAGTTGCTAAACATTGACTGCATTTGCAGGGATTATTCTCTACGGTTTCTTCAATTATCGCCAGTACGTCGGGTGTTAATAATTTTGGCTGGTTTCCTCTAAGAACCTCGTCATTACCTCTTCTGTGTTCTCTTAGAATGCTTTTTCCAGTATTGACATTCAAATCTGGTTTTTGTCGCAGCTTCCAAAACAGTGAACCCCACCTCGTACAACTTGATAAACAACGATTTTTTCTCAAATGAAACTGTCTGGTATGCTAGCAGCCTGTTCACTTGAAGTTTAGCTACCATCACTTATTATTGCATTATACCTTCGTCTGGTGTTCCATGCGCCAATAGTGGGTGATTAGCTGTCACTACTCATTTCAGTCGAAACGATAACGATAAGAAGTGACAACATACGCAATCGGGTGACGACAGCAAGGTATCTGCGTGCACACATAGAGAAGGTATTGTTGACTGAAAGAAGAAGGTATTGCGCTATAGAGAAGGTATTGGCTTTATGGACTCACATCATGAAATTTTCAGGTTTAATAACAGTTGCGAAAGGTTTAATTCAGTTTGCAGATCCTATATCTCATTCACTTTCAAAAACACTGGATTTGTGGCCACTTGTTGGAGACTTTATTTCAAAGGTTCATTAGTGATATTCCTTGTTCGAATGAAATATTGAATTCCGAATGACACTGATGCTGATTTCCAATATCGATTTTGCCAGGAACGCTAAATCTACACAAGAGGTCCCGCAGGGGAGGGAAACGTGTATTGAATTTTGTTTACTACCGTCCCCTAGGCTGTTAGGCAATGTTTGTAGAGGCTACTAATTATTATTAATGCCCAGTCAGGCCCCCCTTTCAGACAGGCATGAAGGGGCGGATATTGGTCAAAGTTAAGGCTTCAACCCACCATTGTGGCGAGGCTCGTTGTAATGAAAGCGGTTGATGAAATTCGTCGATTTTGCAATTACGTGAATGGGGATGAATCAAAAACTTGGAACCATCCCACTTTTGGTTCGCGCGATGCTACACATTAACTTCTAGCGTCTTACAAGTACACTTTAGTGGTAAACTTAACATCGGTTGGAGTAATGGCAGGAAATTTACTGTTGCTTGAGGGGTAGCTTTCTGCTTCCAACCAACCAACTCAGGAAGTGTGGTCAATCAACCCCAAATTTACTGCCCTCTAAAACAAGGCTATTTTTTCGTTGCAATTCGTAATAATGTTTTGATTATGTTCTTGAGTAGGACTCACAGCCCATGACCGTCTTGAGGTTGATATACGAAGCAATGAGAGTACTTTCGTGTGAATAGGGGCTTGGAAACGGGGCTTTGTCGAGTGGGGTACGTTTGTTGTCAGAGTAAAGAAACACTGGAGGCGCACAAGTCTGTAGTACGCAACCTGGAGGGTTCTTCACCTCCCTAGAGAGAGTGGTAGACCATTGTTCCTCGTTAGCTCAAGTGTTGAGGATCTCCACGATGTATATGGAGGTGGAGAAAGAGCTGTGTACCTGCGTTTTTGATAACATTTGATGGGATCCTGTCAGTCTGTGATTGCAAAACATGTAAGACAATATGACAAAGTTGGTAAGTAGTTAGTAATGGGTGCGTAGTTAGGGGCCTTTACACTGGTCCTTGTCAATGCTTTTGCATACACACTAGATGCTTAAATTCCTAATTGTCAATGTTTGCCGTTTGAATAGCTAAGTAGTGTTTTGTCTCATGTAGGCCCCAAGGCTCGAGACTGTATCAAAGAACCAAAGTGTATGTTACGTTAAGAAACCTGAGTGTATTAGGAGGAGGTGGAGGAACCAGAGTGAATTAGGTTACGTTACGTTAAGAAACTTAACTAGGAAGGTGATCAAAGCTTTTTTGTAGTGACTTGAGGACTTGAAACCAAATTACAACACATCCGCAAAACAAACGCTGTATTTATGAAGTAAACACAGCGGTCGTAATCACAGATCTGTGAACTCGTCAATTCTACGTTATAAAACCTTGAGTTAAATTCAACAGCCTTACTAGGGGTTCAACTTTGTACTAGAAATGAATAAGTAGGTAACAAACAAGGCTGGCCGATCCGAGGTATCAAAAAAGAAACAAAACATTGACGCGAGAGTAATTAGTAAAAGTTTAGGTATCATTAACTTCTATCTCTGTTGGTTCGTACAGAAGTTGTACAATGAATTACTTGTAAAATTCTCCGTGAAATCCTAAGTCACACAAAGAACGCTATGTACCTACCTCAATTCATTTAGCTCCCTTACGTTGTCCACGGGGCTCTTGCCGCACCAAACCATTCTTTTCGTCGATCTCGCGACTCGGGCACAAAAATGAAAACTTTATCGATATCCAACGTATTGCCGCATCCGGCGACAAGACATTTTTTCATTTTACTCATTATTAGGTAAGTACCTACTATTGAATTAGCGAATTAGGTAACAAGCAGGTTTACTTTCTACGGATTTCTACGGATATCTGTGTGGTTCTACGGACTTTATTTCCTGGAGGGGTGGCTTTCGGGAGTGTGGTTTACGGAGCCGGTACTGTTCTCTGATTGGCCTTGATTGGCCGAGTATTAAATACAAAATTAAATTACAAAGGATTGCATCTCTCAACAACAAATTTTGTTGTTGAGAGATGCAATCCTTTGTAGCATCCATCTAAGTACATATTACTTGTACTAGGGACGTCAACCATTTCTATCCCTAGGTACGATCCGAGTTTTGTCCCTAAGTACAAGATTTCTGATACTTGGTAAAACTACTCGCACGAGCTCAATTCCAGATATATAAAGAAAAACCATGGCACGAATTGTTAGGGAAGAACCTAACAGTGATATACAATGCAAAGAAACATTCAATATTTTACTTACTGGTAATTGAGTACCTACGTCGCCAAAAGTTTTGATAATGCGACAAGATGCCAGCTCCAAATGTTAGTTTCACCGGTGGGGTCTTATCAACGGTAATGAGGTTCTTAACATAAGTACACGAGCCTTGGCTCAAAAACTTCACAATGTGGTGGACAACAAAATGTTTGAGTCGCTTGTTTTACCCAAGATGGGGTTTGACCCTAGGTACAAGCGTCCGTAGGTACACGACTCTAGCCTACTCATATTTCAGTGGTACTCATATACTGTCCACCTAAGTACAAAACTAAATATGAAGAATACAAGAACATCTTGGCCCAACTTGGAAATCGTTTCATTCTCGGAGGCGACTTCAATGCAAAAAACACTGACTGGGGATCGAGATTAACCACCGAAAAGGGACGCAGACTCCATCAAGCAATTATTGATGACAACTGTGAGGCACATTCTACTGGGAAACCAACCTACTGGCCCACTGACCCAAACAAAACTCCAGACCTGATTGACTTCTTCGTTGTAAAGAATATCTCAGCAAACTACCTTCTTGTAGAGGAAAACCATGACTTGAGTTCAGATCATTCCCCAATTGCTCTGACGCTTAGTGATCGAATCATACAGAAGCCACACAAACCCTACTTGGTCAATCATAAGACAAATTGGGAACGTTTCAAACAAGACATTTGCAGGTATATTGATTTGAGCAAGCCTATACACACGCCAGATGATGTGGAAAGTGAGCTCGAACATCTCGTTTGCAGCATTCAGATAGTTGCATGGGACAACACACCTGCAATCTCAAGAAGGCTCAAAGGTATCAATTATCCACGAGAAATAGTCTCTGCAATCAAGAAAAAACGAAAGGCCAGAAAACGATGGCAAGCTACCAGAGCACCACATCACAAGTCTGAATGGTACAAAACACAAAGTGAACTGAAGTCGCTGATGGAGGAGATCAATGAAGAAACTCATGAACACTTCATCACAGAGCTAACGAGTCATCGTGATACCGATTACTCACTTTGGAAGGCTACACAATATCTCAAGAGGCCTGTTAATCATGCTGCACCTATTGCGAGTGGAAACGAGAAATGGGCAAGGAGCAACCAAGACAAAGCCAATACTTTTGCAGACCATCTTGCGAATATATTCACTCCGAATCTCGCAATGGCGGATGAACCGCCGCTAGAGGAAACACCTCCACTTGATCAGGACATTGATATCCCATTAGTTACCATTAAAGAGATAAAACAGGTGATCAGCAAGGATATCAACCCAAAAAAGGCACCAGGCTATGACCTTATCACTGGACAAATCCTCCAGCACCTACCGCGTAAAGCTATCGCAAAAATAGTCATGATCATCAATGCGGTAATCAAACTTCGAAGCGTCCCTCAGCTGTGGAAGATAGCAGAAGTCATTATGATTCCCAAACCAGGCAAGCCACCAGGGCAACCAAGTTCATACAGACCAATTTCACTTCTACCAGTGTTATCTAAACTATTCGAAAAATTGATACACAGAAGACTAATACCAATTATTGAAGAACGAAAGCTGATCCCACGACATCAGTTTGGATTTAGGCAGAAACACTCAACAATCGACCAAGTCCATCGGATAACACACATCATCGAAGAAGCATTTGAGAAAAATAGAGTATGTTCTGCCATTTTCCTTGACGTCACTCAGGCGTTTGACAAGGTCTGGCATGAAGGACTCAACTACAAGCTGCGTAAGGCCCTGCCAATAAAGTATGCTGAGTTGCTTCAATCGTACCTCACTAATCGTTACTTCAGGATAAAGCAAGATGATGCATTTTCAGAACCAAAACCGATATGTGCAGGAGTCCCGCAAGGGAGTGTACTTGGCCCACTCCTGTACGTCCTGTATACCAGCGATCTCCCAGAAATTGAAATGAACACCACAGCCACTTTCGCAGACGATACAGCGATATTGGCAGTTGGAGACAGCAACATTGAGTCAATGACCAAGTTAAAGCGGTCAATATCTAGCATACAACAATGGACAGCGAAATGGAGAATCAAAATGAATGAAACTAAGTCGGTACATGTCGATTTCACCAATAAAAGGATCGACTATATACCGGCTTATCTCAATGGCAAAGTGATTCCTCATGCCAATGAAGCCAAATACCTCGGTATGACGCTTGATGCCAGGCTTCGGTGGAAAGCCCACGTCAAGAAAAAGAAGGAGGAACTTCTTCTCAAATTCAGAAAAATGTACTGGCTAATGGGGAGGCGGTCAAAACTGTCAATCCAGAACAAGCTTACGCTGTATAACCAAGTCCTTAAACCAGTCTGGACTTACGGAGCTCAGCTGTGGGGCTGCACGGCTCAATCAAACCGGGAAATAATCCAAAGATTCCAGAACAATGTGCTAAGAAATGTTGTCAATGCACCATGGTACTTTCGAAATGAACGACTCCACCATGAACTTCAAATCGAAACCATAAACGAAGCCATCAAGCGGCAAGCCGTACGTCATTTTCAACGGCTAAGGTCTCACGTCAACGAGGAAGCTGTCCGACTCCTTGACACGAGTGATATCACCAGACGATTGAAGCGTACAAAACCGCTCGAGCTTGCTCACGGGTGAAGCAGTATAGTGAATGCAATATCATCATAAAAATGAACAAAACTCAGTGATGTATCTAAGCTTTGAATAGTATGTGCCCTAGTTTCAAAATAATATTGTTAATAAGTTATTACTTGGAGCAATAAAATCTTTCAAAAAAAAAAAAAAAAAAAAAAAAATATTTCAGTGGAAATAGACGATTGTTTCAAATAGGTACCTACTCTTGTTTTTCTTCACTGTCATTCCCTATTAGACAGTTTTACTGCAGTAACCTTAACTACCTTGCGCGGTACCTAAGTTATTTGATTTGTACCTATACATTATAATTATTATAAGTACCTATAGGTACAAATTACATATTATTGATTAAATTAATATAATATTAAACATTATAATTGATTTATTAATTTTATTGATTCATTTCTTAACCCTGAAATCGATCCTCACGTATGGCACTAGCCAAATAATTTTTTTTCCTCAGAGCAGTAAACCCCAGTGAAATAATTCGCAGCGTTTTAAGGTAGAATGAGATTAATTTAACAAACCAGCCAAATTTTATTCTGTATTCAAAGTTAATCAAAATGCAAAGAAGACGTCAGTTTCGATTACTTAGGTACGCTTTTGACCTTTTCGTCGAGTTTTTACCTTTGGGACTGCTGAGACGCCCGATTCATTTGTTGATTCCAAATGAGCGAGAGGTTTTTTAACCGCTCTTTTCGACTTCGTCTCAACGTAATTTGTTGGTGCAGCTAGTGGTCTACTGGGCTCCGCCTGTTCAGGCATTGCTTTTGTCCGCGGTTTGGACCTCGCTCTGGTCATCATCCTTCGAGGTGGTGATTCTTCTTTGACAACCTCAGGTTCTTCGTGTTTAACGAACGTCAATCGAGGCGTTAGCTTTGTCGACTTACAGTTTTGGTCCAGCTGGTCAGCATAGTTTGAAATTTGTATTGATGTCACTGTTGAGCTCTCACGCCCGATGTTGCTCTGGTCCGAGCAGATTTTCGAATTTATTGGTTCATCGCGCACTAAGAACGTGCCGTCCTCCGCCTCAGACACAAACCCAATCAGCCTTTCGGGCTCACAGCGAACGCCAGCGCATGTATCATCTGATGTGCCCAATGTATCTTTCAAATAATTTGATTCACTCTGCCCAGTGAAAAGCCTTCGCCAATCCCTGGATTTACTCTTTATTGACTTAAATTCGCCAATTGAATCTTCCACGATCGCATCACTGCTTCCTCGTGCTTCAATCATAACTGTACTGTCATTTATAATTTGAACCTGCTTTTCAGTCGCAGACACATTCTGAGCAGTCCAGCTGCACTCCGAAGCAGGTGAATCATGTTGCACTGTAGGGCTTTCAAGCACAGGTCTCTCACCCAACGTCCTCAATACATTGGCATATTGTTCACAGTGAGGTTCAGCATTGATTGAAGGGATTTGTTGATCTTCTCGTTTCTGTTGTGATGTATTTGATTCGCCTAATAACACCGATTCAGTAAAATTGTGAACCGGCAGGACGTTTTGTCTTGAATATTCCATAGAATCACAAATCCAGTCGATTTGCCTCTCAGCATCCGCTACCTGTTGGGATTTCGATAAAACTAAAGAATCGCGCCTTTCCTTCTCCTGCGCAGAACCTTCTTCCTCGATCGGCGAAAGTCCCATTTGTCCATGACTCGATTTTAACGACCATTTCATTTCGGACAGCAAAGACGGAGTCGCGACTTCGAAACCAACATCATCAAAATCATTTGAAACCGACCGAAAATTAGAATCTCTGTCGTTCGGTTGATCGAATTTCGAGACAGCAGCGAGCAGATCTACCAAGCGATTCTCTTGGCGCTTCATGGACATGGTCTGAGCTCTGACCTCCATCAATACCTGGTTCACCAATTTCTTCGCCGCTAATAGCTGTGAGCTCAACCTCCGAACTTCTAAACTCAACTGGTGCTTCTCCTTCCGCAATTCCATATTCTTAGACATCAAATCATTATTTTGTTCTTGCTGTTCGTGAGTGCTTTTAGATAAAGCCCACTTCGCCTCTTCTAGCTTTAAAACCATTTGTGAATTCGAATTTATCACTTCATCGTACAGCCTCTTCAGCATGCAGTATTTTTCGTTAAGGCTGTTCAAATCCGCATAATCTTCAGGAGGAGTCTCATCCATCCTTGTGCAGTTTGCTACCAAGTAACAAAGATCAAATCAGAAACATCAAAATTCTTCTCAGTACACAGTTTATCCCGAAAATTCAGTGGAATTATGGTTGTTAACGTCACAAGTAAATTAATGTAGGACATATAATTCTTCTCTATCGTGACACTGATGCTTGGATTCAAATTGCGTATAACAATCAGTCATATCGAGGGTGAAGTGGTAATAATATCCGGTAAAATCAGGGAAAATGCGTTAGGTCATATGACATTGTTTAGGTCATATTATACATTTATTTATTTATCAGTTTTTTGTCTCCGGTCATATTATGACCCAACTCATTTTCCCTGATTTTACCGGAGACACAAAAAAAAACTGATAAATGATAAATTTAATAAATAGGTAAATAAATAAATGTAATACAAGGAATTTGATTGCTTTAAGGAATAATAAACGTGAAGACAAAATTCTGCTAAAATTACTCAACATTCAATTTTTGGCTGCAAGAGGCCAAGTTGTCTCAATTGAGAGTTGTTTCAGATTTTGGAGGTCTAAATACTTGTTCTTCACGATCTGATATCCCTCCGGCACCAATGAAGAACAAAGTTGGACAATTGTTACTTCAAGATAGTGACGCTGCAGCCGGTTGCTACTGAGCAGAAACCTCACCACAAGTCAAGTGATGTAGTGCTGTGGTTCTAGTATTAAGCTAGAAATGTTCACAACTACGTTGCACTTTGAAAGCAAAATTTATTTAATAAAGTTACCGTTAATATAATATATTTTTAAATTGTTAATATAGGTACCTATCCATTAAAAAAAATCTAATGTAAGTATAAAATGTTCCTTTTTTCGAATCTACGTATCTTGACACCTAGGTAAGTACTTTTTTTTTTGGTGATTCCAAATAAAACATACAAACTAACGTCACAATTAAATTGTGACTATGCAGCCAAATTTTGCTATGTAGCCAAACCTCTAACTCAATATGACCAAAAATCGAGTTTTGTCATGTTACCACTTCACTCTCAATATTGTGACGTTTGTTCTCATATAATGTGTCAAATATCTGATTCATCAATCTGGTCTCAACCGGTGGTCGAGACCGGAAGAGGAACATTATGCTTCTTGAATTAACTTCAGATGAACCCTACGCATGCGTAATGTATTATGGGTAATCGGAGTGATGCTAGGATCGGAGGGATGTTAGGGACAAATCGGCGACTTCAGGCAACCCGGCAGACGGTTTCCACACCCATTGCCAATCATGTTTTGTATTTAAATAAAAATGAGTTACGTATGTAACAACTTAATTGTACAATTTTGTAAAAATAAACATGCTTTTTCTTCTTCTTTCTTCTTCTTCTTCTAATCGGAGTGATGCAGTGGTAACTATGATGAGGCTCCAATCGATTACACTTATACAGGTATTATATCCTCCTGTCATACCTACTCATTATTGTCTAAATCAGCTGCCAATCAATCAGTGTTACAATCACCATTTGAGCAAATATCAGCGAGTTTAGCGTCGATTGAGACATAAGCGTTGAGTTTCACACGATGCTTCAAATTCCTGAACAACCACTAATTCGAAAAGAGCACTCCATAAACACCCGCTCTCCAATGCCGGTTGAATCCACTTCAACTCAAGAGGGAAGAGACTCTGATGATGTTTTATGGGATTTTCCTCCCCTTAAAGATCGACCAACACAAAACTAAGTTCAAACACTACAAAAACTTCATCACTAAGGAAAGTTTACTGTTTTCATTTTTTTTCTCTTTTTTTAACAGGTGGTGCAAACTTGCCCTACAAGCCAGAAGCCCTTCGTGTTTACCCATTCCGGTTTACCCATCTCGACCATCTTGCCTGGCGCTTCTTACACCTGCGCAGGAAGCGACGAGCTCAGGCGCCTGAAACATCCTCCTCCTGAGCCCATTACACCAATTTTTTCGCTCTTGTCTCTTCAGCCACTTCCACTTTCCGAAAACGGAGAAACCACGTGTCAGGGTCTGCAATAACTCACTGACTCGACAACTTTCCAACTCCTGGGTCGGGGCGACATCAATTCTAACTACAGGGCCCCGTCCCTTTTTTGTTTTTGGCTTTTATCCGCCTGTCTGAGCTTCTGATTCAACCTTTTTCGTGAGGACAGGTCCAAAAAAAGTTCACCACTCCCTGAAAGAGATACGTTCTCGTTATGTGTTCGCCTCAAAAATGGTTTTCATGCCAGTAGAACTTCAAGGGATGTGGTTTTGAACTATATATGTATCACATATGGGTCATTCTCCGAATTTATACAATATTACGAGTACGTCCAGCGAGGTCATAGTATCTGTGAGACACTTTCAGTCATTCAATTGCATCCAATAGTTAGTAAATAACTTCAGTATTTAACTATCGCTTATAGAAAGCCGCTAGTTTTGCTATGCCACTTCTGTTCTCTGATTCTACTTCAAGGACTTCAACTTGTTTTGGTGAAGATAAAAACGCGCCTTGAACAAGTCATCCTCGCCGGTAGGCCCTTTAGATGTAGGTATTATTCGTATATCACTTGTTGTGACGGTCTTATCTTCTTAGCGGCCCGCACTCCAATGACAGCCCTGTTTGTTTAGGTATCGGTTTACATTTCACTAAAGAATGTCAAACTGTCACAATAGTCTCACCCCACTTGTTGCCGACAGCGTACCTACTGACTTCACGCTCCCCAAGCCGTGTAGTTGGGTTATTTCTTTCAACGTGGAACATAACTGGTTGAAACCGAGCGTCAAACGTCCGTTATGCTGGAACCTTGATTATCATCTTTTGAACCCAAAACACCTGATCTATCAAAGGTTTCCAGGGAGGTTTCAGATCGCGGAGCTGTCCGAATCACTTTGGTTCTGTACTGTAGGAGAGTACTCCGTTAAACAATCGATTATGCGCCTCTGAATATCTGGAGGGAAAAGTTCTCCAGAAACATCCAAACCTGTTTGGCTTGAAAATGGGCGTCCCCCGCGTTGCCGTCACCGCCTAAGGGTATCACTATAAAAACAAATAGGTACCTACCTCACCCTAATTTAACTCCTCTAGTGATCTAAGATGCTTCTGCCGCTTATAATAGATGCCCCGAGTAAGTTGAATATAGTCAGGTATTTCACGCATAGGTATTCGTTAATTTTGTTTATACAACACACTCCGCACGAAGAGTTTACGGTGAACACCAAGCAGTCTGCCGTCCAGTCTGGCGCCCGCTTCTCATCAATTTTGTCGGGATTACTGGCTTTGGTGAGTGGGCGAGAAAAATCGATCCAACCATTCAAATAATACAGCAAAACCTCAGGACGAGCTGTTGTGTGTCTACTCGTCATGTAGAAATGTTGAAGTGTAGTGTCGAGTTTGGAATGCTCTAAAAAGCACTTGCGTGAAATAAGTCTTCCAAAATGTATGCTTCAAGTAAATATTTGGGCTCATTCCCACAGCTTGTGACGTTTTCTGACTTTGTCGACCATCACCTAAAAATGGGAACTACTGGCGAGTTTAATTATCGAACGACAAAAGATACTCAAACTGGCGGCAGATGTCGTGAGGTTCCTCGATGGAGTTCCTGTCGGTAGATGACTTCTGGTAGGTGGTAGTATGCGATATAATATGAGACTACGATCAGTATCATTTAGTTGGAAAAAGATTTCATTTGAATGACAAATTACGTGTATCATGATACGTGTATTATAATATAATAGAGTGGACATTCAAATGACAAATTCTATATATTATATAGAATTTGTCATTTAAATGTCCACTCTATTTCAGGTGTGGAGGCAGATATAAATATCTTCGGTGTCAACGTAATATTTCCGATAAGATCCGCTAAAACCCTAAAATACCACACTTTATACCGCGTTTCGTTTTCATCGACTATCCACCAACCGCTAATTACTCTTCACATCAGTTTGACATATCAGATGAAAGTGCTGACTTCTTTGGAACGCCGTCGAGTGGCGTGTGTTTCATATTTGACTAACGGTTGGCGCGGCAAACAGCTTCGATCATTAGATCGGTGATGGTTGAATGGTTTGGACTGTTTGAGTTTAGTTACACGGAAGGAACGACTACACTGCAGAACCACGTAACTTTAGCGAGAATGGCTTGCAATAAATGTAGCGTGAATATTATTAAGAACTACATTTTCCATTTATTTTACCAATGTATTTCCACGGCCGTCGGAAGAAATAAGAAATACTTTTGGTTAGATCAGTGAAGAACCCTGGGAAACACAATTTTTTTTGAATAAAGAAGAAAGTGCCGAGCTACTGTTTACTACATTTCGTATACTTTTCTAAGTGGGTTCATCCCCACCTATTTAGTTCCCGACACAGTGTATAGGTAGGTGTGCAGTAGTTCATAGTATTGAGTCCACTATAACCAATTTGTAAATCATTCTGATGTAGGTATACATATACTCGAGGGTTGGCTGGCAGAAGTGAGATTTTTGGATGCCTCATAGCACACTAGTATTCTTAATGCCACGATAAAGGACCTCTCAGAGGCTCAAAAGTACCGTCGATCCTACCGTTCTGTTCCAAATTCGCATATTGCTGGCAGAAATCACCAAGAGCAAACCTAGTGGAATTGAAATGTTTTGAATCCACTCGTTAAATTACATACCAAGAATACCAAGTTTTTATTAATTGGTATCTCAATATTTTAGGTATTACAACGGCTTTCAGGTGCTCATTAGGGGTCACTGGAACCACCACAGTATCTGGCTTAGGTTGTAGTTCGATCATGATCAGGCGACTCAACATCCGCTATTCATTCGTTCTGCAGGCCAACCTGCTCAGGTTTTATTTCATTTGACTAGTGATTCACTAGATCCGTATTATTGGTGCGTATCAGAGCGTACTCACGAGACACGTCTGACGTGACTCAGTTGTGTTGCATCAGCAAAATAAAGGCATACGATCTGACAGTTTACGACGACCAAAATAGGTCATTTTGCTTTCTGCTGGAATGAAATGGAGGTCGAATCGATTCCCAGTGCGATTGAGTCGGTGAAAGACTACGTACCAGTTTAGGCAGAACGAGACTGGATGATGATGATGCAAATGGATCGTAGCGTGCGATGCCTGACAAACCAAACAAAATGCACCATTTCCCGAACATTCCCCTTATTCTTCGCATTATAGCCAGCATTATGTACCATTCCCTATATTCTTCGCATTATAGCCAGCATTATGTACCATTATAGCCAGCATTATGAGCCACTATAGCCAGCATTATTATCCCTGTTGTCCCAAAGTAATTCTGGGAAAGAAAATGGGGAATGACTAGGTTTGGGATGATTTTGGTGTTATATTCAGCTTCTAGGTCGGCTGTTACTGAGCAGGTTTAATAAATATACGGTTCTTTTATGTACGAATACAGTCTCGCTACTATTCACAACCTGGTAGGACGAAAAGAAAACTTCGTTTTAAATTTAAGATAAATAACGAGTGTCAGACGTGGGGATGTCTCTACACTAAATGGGTTTTCAATAAAACGCAACTCGTTATTTTCTTTCTACGACCAAACATCCTTTGTGATGGTAGATAGAACACTCTTTTGCTATTGAAGAACCAACAAGTACAAAGAGCTAATTTCTCACATGTCAGGACCCGACTTTTCATCACATCGGGCTTTGTGAAGTTGCTTGTGAAGAGAAGCCCCCCGCCATCAACGGGCTCGATGTTGAGTAACAACAAAAACGTCGTCGGTACCTAACGGGAAGTAAACTATAGAAGATAATATCGTCGATTTACAGCAGAAAGGCCCCATTTTCAATCTCAATTTTTCACTATTGGGACTTTGACGGGTCCTACAGCAATTTTTTCGAGTTATTTCGATCGACGACATCCATTTTGACTTCAGAACAACAGGAAACCTGGAAAACGTAAGGCTCAAAAGCTATCTGAAAAATTTGTAAAATTTCATACAGCACATTATATGTTAAATTTTAATATTCATACCTAATGAACCATTGGAATCGACCAAAGAAATATTTTTTTAACCCCCTCCTCAAAATTTGAGGGTTTACGTTTCAAGATACGTAGATTCAGAAAATCGAATAAAAAAAAAAAAAAAAATCCGTCCGTACTATAATTACGAAATTTGGTTGTCAGGTTCGGACCAATTATCACGCGAGTATTACCAAAAAGGTAGTGAGAAGTAAAGCGTCAATAATTGCAGTGAGAAGGAAGGCGACGTTAGGGACTTCGAGGGCTTTTTAGAATTCACATGGCACGGGTCGAAACCAATCGTGTCATTTGAATGGCGCAAGGTTCAAATTGACTGAAAAAAGCTATATTGAACATCAAAAGTGACAAGAGCGTCAGTAGGTACAGTACTCGTACTGTACCTACTGACGCTCTTACGTAGTTGTTCACTAGGATGGGATGAAGTCTCGTGAGTATCCACTTCATCATTCCCAATGTGCTCAATCAGCATATTGATAAGCAGTAGGCACGACCGTATGCGTTCTGAGCCGCGATTCTCATAACCCAATACGCTGGAAACTCGGTCCAACTCGCCATCCCAAAAAGCGCCCCTTCGAGAGAAATCTGCATATTCATTTTCGCCGGACTCGACTGAGCCTTCGATAGGAAAAGCAGAAATAATGCATGAGATTCCGGCTCGAAATTAATTAACATCGGAGACCCTTTCGTTAGGCCTTTTATTAACCCCGTGTACGTCACTAAATCGGAATGCATTCATAAAGTAGATACGGAGCATTCTGACAATTAAAATGGTCCGTTGGAATGGACAGAAATGAACGTATTGACCATCGAAATCTCTGGTCGATTGACCATAAAATTTGTTGAGAAAACTAAGACAGAAAAAAACTTCCCGAAAGTATCTTTTGTTGATCCTGATTGCATGGTGGTGCACTGCGCTGATGACAAAATTGATGTGATTTGAAAAGACTCTCCGGCAGAAGAGATTCTTCCACACCAGTGTCCGTGAATCCCCCAACAGGCTTTAAATGTGGGGTGAAATGATTTGTAAACTACACAAACCACTTTATGGTTGGAAGGAAGCACCAAAATGTTGGTATGATAAGTTGAATAACTTTTCAATTAGTTTAGAGTTTACCAGGTCTAATGCTGATCCATGCATGTATTTTTGTAATATTGTATATGCACATGATTTTATCTCAATGTCTCGTTCAAAATCTGATTTATTGAGCAGTTAGGCAAATTAAAGCAAAAAATATTGTTGTTACTGACATTCTGTGTTGTTCACATGCATATTATACAAACATACAAACTTAGGTACTTCAAATATATTTTGCTTTAATTTGCCTTAATCCTCAATAAATCAGATTTTGAACGAGACATTGAGATAAAATCATCTGCATTGGATACTTTAGTCAATTCCAACCACAACTGCATTTTGAAATAGTGAAGTGCTGGCAAACGGTTCTTATTTCACGTCATAGGGCACTGAGGGAAACTGGATCCAACTCCCAGCGGCATCAGTGAATTCTCAAATCGATCGTTTCACTCGGTCCGAAGAACATGAAATGCAGTATATCATGAAATGTAATCAAGTTTGGCGGCACCCGTTATCTTATGACGCCCTTCGCACCATCTGGATCATCTTTGCAACTTGTCCCCTAGCGCGACAGTCTTCCCATATCGATCTTAGAGAGAAGATAGGGGCGGACGGCATATTCTCTAGGGGAAAATAAATGTTTTCCGTCTCCCTACACCCAAAACTAAAACTTCAACTCTTCAGACTCAACAGACGGCCTTTTGTTTCATGTGAGGATTTTACAAAAAAAAAAAAAAAAAAAAACTAGTCTTGAATCGCCTGAGTCACGATTTAGTTTGAGTAGTCTCAGTCAAGTTCCAATCCCTCAATTTGATTGTGTCCGCTACATGGGACTTCATCTTGACAACTAATTGACATGGTCAAAACATACTGCGTACGGTACGTCCAATGTGTAGATACGGAGGATAACGTCATCCACACGATAGTGGAGTGTCCTTTTTATGATGAAGAGCGGCAGGAATATGGACCTAATTTGGGTGAGGAGCAGGACTTGATCGAATCATATCGAATCGAGGTGTTTGATTGAGATCGAATGGGCCTTCAAGAAGTGCAATTGTCAACTCAAATACATCGAGAAAACGAAAGAAGTCGACTTCATATCGAATCGAGGTGTTTGATTGAGATCGAATGGACCTTCAAGAAGAGCAATTGACAAGTCAAATACATCGAGAAAAACGAAAGAAGTTGACTTCATATCGAATCGAGGTTTTTGATTGAGATCGAATGGACCTTGAAGAAGTGCAATTGACAAGTCAAATATCTCGAGAAAAACGAAAGAAGTTGACTTCATATCGAATCGAGGTGTTTGATTGAGATCGAATGGACCTTGAAGAAGTGCAATTGACAAGTCAAATATCTCGAGAAAAACGAAAGAAGTTGACTTCATATCGAATCGAGGTTTTTGATTGAGATCGAATGGACCTTCAAGAAGAGCAATTGTCAACTCAAATACTTCGAGAAAAACGAAAGAACTTGACTTCATATCGAATCGAGGGGTTTGATTGAGATCGAATGGGCCTTCAAGAAGAGCAATTGTCAACTCAAATACATCGAGAAAAACGAAAGAAGTTGACTTCATATCGAATCGAGGGGTTTGATTGAGATCGAATGGACCTTGAAGAAGTGCAATTGACAAGTCAAATATCTCGAGAAAAACGAAAGAAGTTGACTTCATATCGAATCGAGGTGTTTGATTGAGATCGAATGGACCTTGAAGAAGTGCAATTGACAAGTCAAATATCTCGAGAAAAACGAAAGAAGTTGACTTCATATCGAATCGAGGGGTTTGATTGAGATCGAATGGACCTTGAAGAAGTGCAATTGACAAGTCAAATATCTCGAGAAAAACGAAAGAAGTTGACTTCATATCGAATCGAGGTGTTTGATTGAGATCGAATGGACCTTGAAGAAGTGCAATTGACAAGTCAAATACATCGAGAAAAACGAAAGAAGTTGACTTCATATCGAATCGAGGTGTTTGATTGACATCGAATGGGCCTTCAAGAAGAGCAATTGTCAACTCAAATACTTCGAGAAAACGAAAGAAGTTGACTTCATATCGAATCGAGGTGTTTGATTGAGATCGAATGGGCCTTCAAGAAGTGCAATTGTCAACTCAAATACATCGAGAAAAACGAAAGAAGTTGACTTCATATCGAATCGAGGGGTTTGATTGAGATCGAATGGACCTTGAAGAAGTGCAATTGACAAGTCAAATATCTCGAGAAAAACGAAAGAAGTTGACTTCATATCGAATCGAGGTGTTTGATTGAGATCGAATGGACCTTGAAGAAGTGCAATTGACAAGTCAAATACATCGAGAAAAACGAAAGAAGTTGACTTCATATCGAATCGAGGTGTTTGATTGAGATCGAATGGGCCTTCAAGAAGAGCAATTGACAAGTCAAATACATCGAGAAAAACGAAAGAAGTTGACTTCATATCGAATCGAGGTTTTTGATTGAGATCGAATGGACCTTGAAGAAGTGCAATTGACAAGTCAAATATCTCGAGAAAAACGAAAGAAGTTGACTTCATATCGAATCGAGGTGTTTGATTGAGATCGAATGGACCTTGACGAAGTGCAATTGACAAGTCAAATATCTCGAGAAAAACGAAAGAAGTTGACTTCATATCGAATCGAGGGGTTTGATTGAGATCGAATGGACCTTGAAGAAGTGCAATTGACAAGTCAAATATCTCGAGAAAAACGAAAGAAGTTGACTTCATATCGAATCGAGGTGTTTGATTGAGATCGAATGGACCTTGAAGAAGTGCAATTGACAAGTCAAATACATCGAGAAAAACGAAAGAAGTTGACTTCATATCGAATCGAGGTGTTTGATTGACATCGAATGGGCCTTCAAGAAGAGCAATTGACAAGTCAAATACATCGAGAAAAACGAAAGAAGTTGACTTCATATCGAATCGAGGTTTTTGATTGAGATCGAATGGACCTTGAAGAAGTGCAATTGACAAGTCAAATATCTCGAGAAAAACGAAAGAAGTTGACTTCATATCGAATCGAGGTGTTTTATTGAGATCGATTGGACCTTCAAGAAGAGCAATCGTCAACTCAAATACATCGAGAAAAACGAAAGAAGTTAACTTCATATCGAATCGGGGTGTTTGATTGAGATCGAATGGGCCTTCAAGAAGTGCAATTGTCAACTCAAATACATCGAGAAAAAAGAAAGAAGTAGACTTCATATCGTATCGAGGTGTTTTATTGAGATCGATTGGACCTTCAAGATGAGAAATCGTCAACTCAAATACATCGAGAAAAACGACAGAAGTTGACTTCATATCGAATCGAGGTGTTTGATTGAGATCGAATGGGCCTTCAAGAAGAGCAATTGACAAGTCAAATACATCGAGAAAAACGAAAGAAGTTGACTTCATATCGAATCGAGGTGTTTGGTTATCTAAGTATAGAATTATTTCATTATCTTTATTGTGTGGTTTAATGTTGAACACATTACAGATCTGTGTCAAAATTCAAATCTTCACCGTAAACTTTGTGGACATTATAAATGATCAGGAAGGATTGATAAAGTCCGACCATTTCAGGGGACGGATGATCTCGGATGATTTACAATCCGAAGGAGAACTAGTGCAGATGATAACCACTTACTCTCCTGGAAGAATAGAAAAAGTATGAGGACATTCTCTGACAGATATGGCAGGAAGGTCCGTTATGGAGCGAGAAATGTATTCGAACTCCCTGGAGGAAAACTCCATTTTTACCCTCCCAGAAAAAAAACTTGAGATGTCCCACGAGGACTTAACCCGAGGAAAAAGGTCTGATCTCTGCTCGGAATCCGCCAAATTTCATCATCCGTCTCACACGGGGCAGAAGCTGGTTGGAGATGAACGTGTCTGGAATCTATTTCAGGGATCTGACCTCCCTCCCGTTGTCCATCCCGCTTTACCGTCCCGCGTACTAACTTACCGACGGAGGTATGCCGAGAGCCATATTAGCCAGTCTCTCTCGTTCCTGAGTCATCAAAGGGCATCAAATCGAAGGGAAAGGCGTCGTGTACGAAGCCCCGACCCCGCGGGTGTCCCATTCTGTGACCTGACCCTCCGGCAGGGGGGGATCACCACCTGTTCCTTCTCCTATTGTTATTGGCAGTTCTGAGAGCTGCTACAACGTAACGTGTGTCGATCGAAACTCAACTCGTGTTACATGCGAAATCGTACAACTTTAACCAGTTCAACTTGTTGCAGATGATGTTCCGTGGTGCTGTACTAACTCCAAACCTGTGTAGGTACATGTCATCTCTACAACATCATGAGCAGTTTGTGAGACAGTCGAACGAAGTAATTACTTCCTAGTCTACCAGAATAGCTTTGTGTTCCATTAGAAGGGCCGAAACACTTTTGCCCTGAATTATAAATGTCTGCTTTTACCTCTCAGTCTACTTGAGTGCTTATTAAATTTGTCCTTTTCGTTCCATGTCAGCGAATCTACGTTACACGCTTTTCTCAGAGAATATCCAACAGCTTATTGTTGACATCTCAGAGCTACTGGGTTTTGGATCCCAGATGGCCTGTCTGAATTCGAGCTTACTCTTTACGAGGTTTTTCTATTTACAACTTTTTGCAACGTTCAAACTATTCACAAAGATTAGTCATATTCGCCCAAATCTGGCCTCCAAGAAAGTATCGGCTGTTAGCCCAATTCGGGCGAATATCGAGTTAATGGATATAAAAACATCCCCCAATCAACTGATTAGTACCATATAGATTAGTAGGACATGTAGATCAAGTGGACGTGGTTGCGGAATAAAAACATCCCCCAATCAACTGATTAGTACCATATAGATTAGTAGGACATGTAGATCAAGTGGACGTGGTTGCGGAATAAAAACACCCCCCAAACAACAGATTAGTACCATATAGATTAGTTGACGACGCAGATAAGTAGATTATATTATCCCCCCAAAAAACACTCCGTGTTTGCGGGGTGCCTCGCAAATATCATTCTTCAGAGGCCGGAAAAAGTTATGATATCCACTTTCCCCGCCCGCCCTTTTCCTCATTAAGGAGCTAAGTATAATGAAAAGCTTAACCACTTCACAAGCACCGTACCCCTTTCGAAATCTCCCCTTGGCGCTATTGCGAGACGTTTTTATTACTTACACAAGCAACTAATACTTGATGGTGGTTAACGTTTTTTACAAGTATTAGTTGCTTGTGGAAGTAATAAAAACGTCTCGCAATAGCGCCAAGGGGAGATTTCGAAAGGGGTACGGTGCTTGTGAAGTGGTTAAGCTTTTCATTATACTTAGCTCCTTAATGAGGAAAAGGGCGGGCGGGGAAAGTGGATATCATAACTTTTTCCGGCCTCTGAAGAATGATATTTGCGAGGCGGGGTGATTTTTACACGGAGTGTTTTTTGGGGGGATATCACATCTTTTTGTTGTTGAAGTGGGTCATTTTATAAAGAAGGTCTATGCAAAATTTCAAGTCGATTGGTCCGGTTACCCAGGCTGTACACTCGTCAAAGTTGCCAAAATTAGCCTAAATTTCATTTTTTTGTTTCTAAACGTTTTTGGGTTGAGATAATGGGTTAAACCTTTCAAAAGGCACTGTCTGATGTTGAAACGAAGCTCTGTGCAAAATTTCAAGTCAATCCGTGAAGGTGGAAATGCCTAACTGATTAAGGAGAAGAAGACCAGGTAAGGGTGAAAAACCGGGTTTTTGAAGTTAACTTTGAAGATAACTCGGCTCCCTTTAAAGATATCGACTTGAATCTTTCAAAAGGCACTTGCTACACTTGAAACGAAGCTCCGTGCAAAATTTCAAGTCAATCGGCGAAGGTGGAGAGGCTGTAGCCTTGACCGACTGAAAAAAGTAGAAAAACATGGTAATTGGTTTTTGAAGTTATATAACTCGGCTCCCTTTAGACCTAGCGACTTGAAACTTTCAGGGCTTTCTATTATCCACACCAAAAAGATCCATACCAAATTTCAAGTTGATCGGTCAACTAGGAGCCAAGATATGGCCATAATTAGCCTAAATTACCCTAAATTTCAGTTTTTTTGTCCCTAATTTTTTTGTGGGTTGAGATAATTGCTTATTTCGTTCAAATGGCACTGAGCCATGCTATAAAGAAGGGATGTAAAAAAATTCAAGTCGATTGGTCCTTTTACCCAGGCTGTAGACTCGTCAAAGTGAACAGAATTTTCCTAAGGTTTCTGTTCTTTTGTTTCTAACACTTTTTTGGGTTGAGATAATGGGTTAAATCTTATATAAGGCTCTGTCTCAAAGTTAAATGAAGCTCTGTGCAAAATTTCAAGTCAATCGGTCAACGTGGAGAGGCTCCAGCCTTGCCTATCGATTTGAAACTTTCAGGGCTTTCTAATATACACTCAAAGAAGACCCACACCAATTTTCAAGTTGATCGGTCAAATAGGAGCCGAGATATGGATACCTCGAAAACGCGATTCGTGACGTCCGGTAAACATACACTCGGCATCGTTCGTTTTCTCAACTTCTTTGCTTGGCGGGGCGGAACGCTACCGCGTTCCTAGATATATTGCCTGGTTTGGGCGAATAGCCCCAGAGAGTTGGCGGCCGAATAGCCTGGACATCGCGGGGGCCGATTCGGGTGAATAGTCACATCGATTCACAAAATCTCATATCGGTAACAATAATTACTCATGTTACTTTCACCATATTATCATTTTGAAGTAACACGAGTGGGAATATCCACAGTTGGAAATGAGAATCTTTCAACTTTTCTGTACTTTTCTGTACTTCTTTCAATTACAATCAAAGTTACCTGGCTCCAATTCTACTATTTTCGTGGCATAGAACTTTAAGTACAACTTACAAATGAAACACAACAGTTTTAAAATAATTTTCTCTCTTTTTCATCGTCTTTACAGATTTGCCAATTTTTCGTAATTAATATTTACAAAAATATACATTTCAAGGTTGTGTTGAATGAAGTTGTGACGACGTTCCGAGAGAATGTGTTTGTAGGTGGAAAAATACCGCTCCACATCAAACTGAAGCAAATTTGAAATTACTCTAAAACTTATTGAAACTTATTGGGCAAGAATGCTCCGTCAGTTCACTGGGTACATCCTCTCCCATTAAAATCTTGTTAACGTTCTTTAATGTAAGAGTGTGGACCACTTCTCGTATAATTTTATCCCATTTGTACCAGGAATTGCGTGCATTTTTGCGGAGCATTCCTCTATCAACTCCAAACTTTGTCTCAACTCAACACCACCTTCCTCTAACCAAGTTAGTATCAATGGTATGAACAAGTGGCCTTTGATGAAGGCTAAGGCGTGAGAAACGCGGGGATTTCTGACCAAATCCAAGACTTTTTTAACACTTTGTGATCCCACTCCAGTGATCAAAATCAATCTCTCCGTATGATTTGGGTACTTAGGAACTTTATTTTATTTTCTTCCCGTCACCAAATATCGTCAAACGTTATTGATTATCTATAAAATATGCAGCATTACGGTGTTTCCCCGAATATGCAAGGATATGCAGCAACAGTCCGAATATGCAAAAATGTGCAGAATAAAATTCAAACGAGAGTAATAAAAAACGGAGGTATAGTGAGAGAGTCTATTTCCACGAAAAACAATGAGTACAATTGTTATCAATGTTACAATGTAACAATTGTTATTTTAACAATTGTACTCATTGTTTTTCGTGGAAATAGACTCTCTCACTATACCTCCGTTTTTTATTGAAATGGTTTTCCACAACCTCGTCGCCAGTGATCTAATTCGTTTCAAACGAGAGCATCTGCAGAAGGCAACTCGGATAAAGGAAGAATTTGCGCTCGCCTGACATGAAGCGAAATAGATATGCAACTGCATAGAAATCCGGTCTTTAGTTTTGTCAAACGTAATACTCGGGAGTTCAAACTTGGTATTCACCTGGAGACCGTAAGCCTTGATGAGCTCAACGAGAGATCGGCCGTAGACTGTTGAGTGATTCATCTTACTCCAGGCCCTCATAGGTACATCCAGAAGAGTTGAGTACAATGTATTGTATTCGTAGTACCTTCATCTCCAGTCTTAAACATCCAAGTTATTCTTTCGCACTAATTCTTTCAACAGCCTGCTTACAAGAATTCAGCGGCAGGTAAATGATGTTGGTGTCGATTTGGACTTCAACTTTGAGTCAGAGAGGACAATAAAAAAATAAATTATACGATTGTTTTTCCAATGATGAAAGCTACAATTAATAAGAAATGGAAAGTGCACAAGATATTTGTTTTGATTTTTCTTGGATTAGTTTTTAGTTTATGTCTTTCTGTGCGGTCCGGAACGTATGTAATTTTGTATTCTAATGTAATTGGGATTTTATCCCGTTCTTCTAAATAAATAAAAGTTTCATGAACTTTAGGGATGCATAGGGAGGATCCCAGGCCCCCATGGGATGGTTTCTTTAAGATTTCATAGTGTATTCACAGTGGAAATCGTTGTAACTCCCATTCGAAATTTTATTTGACTAGGGTCACATACAAGTGGAGTTGAGTAGTGTTCATTGATGTGAAGATGCTGCTATTTGAGTGAGTAAGTAAAGTAAGCAGCTATTTCAGACTGAGGCTTTACGTCGTGATCTGCTGTGCTTTCAGAAGTATACGAAAACAAACAACCGAAGAACCTCCTAACGTACTTGTTTTTTCGTTGATGATGTTGGGTAGGTAATTAATTAGTTTTCATTGCGGATTCGTTTTGCCTGAGTTCGCATTTCGAGGCTCCCACCGCTCTTTGCGGAGCGTATAAATAAATATGCCAGCTCGGAGATTCATTTGCTCCACAGCCGGCTGACTCGCTGGAAACCATTACGATATCTACCAGTACGTCAGGCCTGTCCTTTTTCTTTTTTTCGGTTATAATGGCCTGTGAGTAGTGCAAGCGGGGGCGGATTTGCAGTGCGATCGCTGAATTTCCCAGCTGCTCCTCACCCCGTCCACGGGCTTCCGGCTTCCTATTGGATCAATCTCTCGATAAATTGATACTTCGAAGGCATTTTCCACTCGGCTGACTCGATGGATTTGCATTATTCGGGGTAACCCGTCGCTCTTCGCACCTGCCACTAATTTTATTACGTCGCCCGTTCACCGTATTTATTTGGCTTCCACCGCTTTCAACGCGGAATCGAGTTAACATCCAAAAGTTGAAATACTTCAATTTTGAATGGGCTATTCAAGAAAAAAAATCAACAAAAAGCCCCAGAGAGAACTTCAAATCAATAAACTGTTTTTGAGTATCTACACTACATGCATACATCAGTACATGGACATCTCTCATTTTGTCCCTGTAAAATATGTGTTTTGTGTCTCAATTAAAACTAAATAACGTAGGTATAACTATTGTGTAAGAGAAATGAGGCCGTTATAACGCAACCGAAGAGTGCTAATAACAATTTTCCGTTGCTGTTTACTGGTGATGCATTAACAAATTTTTCTCCGTGTAATAAAATTTTTAGAAATTAGATGTAGGAGCCCCTCAGTTGATTCTCGGCCTATTCTGCTTAAAGTGTAAGTCCTAAAGAGGCTACATACCAAATTACAGCTTCATAGATTGAATAGCATAGAATTTAGCTTTAGCAGCCTCTCAGCTGATCCGGGGCCTAGGCAGCGTCAAGTTAAAGTCCTAAGGAGGCTTCATACCAAACTACAGCTTCATAGCTTCGAATAGCATAGAAATTAGCTTTAGCAGCCTCTCAGCTGATCCGGGGCCTAGGCAGCGTCAAGTTAAAGTCCTAAGGAGGCTACATACCAAACTACAACTTCATAGCTTCGAATAGCATAGAAATTAGCTTTAGCAGCCTCTCAGCTGATCCGGGGCCTAGGCATCGTCAAGTTAAAGTCCTAAGGAGGCGGCTACATACCAAACTACAGCTTCATAGCTTCGAATAGCATAGAAATTAGCTTTAGCAGCCTCTCAGCTGATCCGGGGCATTGGCAGCGTCATGTTAAAGTCCTAAGGAAGCTACATACCAAATTGCAGCATCGTAGAGTGAATAGCATAGAAAATTTCCCGTGGCTGTTTATTGGTATCGCGTCACATTTTTTTACTGTGTTCAAAATTTTTCGTGACCCTCTACGGAATGACGTCAGACGGCACCAGTGTTGTTATTCGTTGCGTTCAACAATTCATTTATAATACGCATTTTCAGAACCGTGTTGAATTGTTCACCTCGTCAAAAACGGATTCTCTGATTACCTCATCAAAAATGAAGTGGAACAGCGAGTTCTAGTTTGCGGCTTAGGGCGTCGCGTATCTATCTAACATTTCATTACGCATGCGTCCAAACTTCGTTATGTGATTGAAATATGTGGCCTTCCCCGCCCAGTTTCAACAGCCCCCAAGTCCGCCTATCTCCAGTGATCGGAAAGTCACGGATTGATCCAGCGGCTGACGGATGGTTTCCAGGGAGAGCGAAACCCCCTGAGCCGGTAGCGGTCAGTGATTTGTTCGGTAGAACGCTGAACTGGCGATCCCGGACGCCCCCTAAAAGGTGACCCAGAAAGAGATTACGAAGGCAAATGGGATTATAGGCCCCCATTGAAGGCCGCTCAGGAAGTGATCGATGTCGACTTCGCCGCTCTCTCGGAAGCTGCGAAAAAACACATTTTTCCCTCTGTTAGCCAAGTCCGGATACACCCTCTTTTATGGGGTCAGGAAAGGGTATTTTAGCTGAAAATGGTCGACCCAAGTACCTTTACTAACCCGTGATGAAGATAAATTGTCGGCTATTCCCAGGGCCACCACTTATGTCTCACCAGAAACCTCTTCTCATGCTTCATTTCAGATTATGAGTATTTCTTCCACATTGACCACAACCAAAACCGTTTGGACGTAGCAAAACGAAAGAGATCTTTATGCTCGAATCTTGACTAGATTAAAACATGGGTCCATCACAACACTCCAGAAACCAAAAGTTTGAGCAAAGCTCTCAGAATAAACCGCAAAAAAAATGTTTGGAAGTATCACAGCGATCATGTTTTGGGACTCAGGGTGGTTTACTTTTGGTGTTTCATCTGCCCAAAGGTGGAACAATCGATCACATCAACTGCGCCAATCAATCACACGTTAGTGATTAGATCTAAATATTATCAACTCCAACATTCCCCTGGTCTCGCCCCAAGTGACCTCTCAACACCTGGCAGCATTGATTGTTTCACCCTTTGAGTCCCGACGTCTCAGTAATTTTTTTCTTCGTCGGTTTTTTCTGAGGGCATTTCTTCACCATTTCCTGACCACCTACAACGACGAGCAAGCGAAGAGCGCCGATGGCGACTGGTTGCGCGATTTGGACCCGCAGTGGTAAGATAGTGGCGTGAATAACCTCTCATTCCGCCTGTCAAAGTACCAGGAACCTTCATAACCAATATAATATAGCGAAAGGAGGATCTCAAGCTAGAATTATACTTTCATAATACATGACAGTAGGTGACATGCTATTTCCTAGGGAATAGCATGTCGCCTACTGTAACTTTCAGATACTTTATAGTGAGGGTAAAACGATTTTTTCCAACGTTCCTGTTGTGGAAGTTGCTGTTGTTGAATGGTACTCGTACCATTGCTTTCCTTCGGCCGGTCTCCAAGGGGAGTGCTCCCTCTATGTGATCTTCACTTCCCGAAGAACGATCTTGACGGTCCAAGGATCGAAGTTGATCATCTTCCTCACCACCAGCCGAATGCCTAGATTGACGTCTTGTCTTCTTTTTAACCATGGTTGTTTACCGCTGCCACCATGTAGTATTATAATATAATATCATATTATGATAACTTTGAAATTATCTAGGAAAGAGATAGGTAATTCCGTTTAAAGGTTTAACTCAAAACTGAAACTTTATTACACATCAGTGTTGCCAGACAACTTGCCTCGAAATTCCCTACGGATCGTTTCCAAAATCCCTACTTTTCCCTACAAATTCCCTACCGTGTTAAAAAATTCCCTACGCGTAAAATTTCTATTGCTGAAAATCTAAAAGAACAAAAGAAGATCACTTCCCTCCTAGTGATCTACAAAACGACAAGATCACTGCATTCACTGCTGCTGGTTTGGTTTGAGGATTGAAATAACCATTGAACCACTGAGTTGCACAATGTAATTTCTATTGCTGTCCCAATAATAGTTAGATTAGGTTCAGTCATTTTTTTCAGGACAAGAATTGTTAGGTACTTGAGAAATATCACTGAGATAAATATAATAAGGCTTATTACTAAGGCTCAAGAATGGTAGCATTGGTTACATTAGCCTAGGAATACCTATTTAAAAAAATCCTAATGTCGACGACCAGGAATGACTACGAGGAGAAAATATAATTAAAATGGTAAAACAGTAATAGTAAAACAAGTAACAGAAAAATTTGGGATTGAAAATAGAAAGAAGAGCTAATAAAATCTAAGGTTAATCTCAAGCGGTTATCAAAAATAAATCAAAAACTATTCATCAAAGAGACCATCAAAACCAATCAAATCGTCTGTCACTATCGAGGGATTGCTCGCTTTGATTTGAAGCGTATAAATTATACGCTTATCAAGCTCTGTGACGCAAGCAACTTCATCATATTTGGTGTGATGGGGTGGTTTTAACAATAATTGTTACAATTATTACATAATTGTTACAATTATTACATAATTGTTACAATTATTGGTACCTTTCTCCTTCATATCTTCAACAAGACAGAGTGACAGATGACAGTTGATACCGAGATAGATTAATGAACGAAGACAACAACATGGAAGCATGGAACATGGATAAGAAGTGTGTGTATGCTTTTCTTTAAAGAAGAGTTGTGGCTTGTGGTTGTCAAATGACGGGGACGAACGAAACTGATGATAGGTGTCTACACAAGTGGTTTTCCGATCACGAATAAATGTACTTGTTGGAGGACGAACAATCCGACACCTTGTTATAATTAGTATTATCATGTTGGCAGCCATGTTATCACTGCTCAACTAGAGAACTCTCAATGTTTCCTCCTTCTTCCCGTGTCTAGCGACCTTGTTATACTGTGTGCTCTTTTGCTAAAATATAATCGGTGCCTGCCTATTTAATTCTGCGGAGTTATATTCCTCACTACCAATTTACGGAGTCTTTGGATCATTCGGTGAGTGTATTTGTTAAGATTATTTCAGGGGATTAACCCCGTGAACCTTCATGCTAGCTATGGTTGGGTTCGCGAAATCGTCGGAGCCTAATGGCGGACGGAATGAATCGATTGGCTTTGTTACGGTGTTCAGGCTATCTGAATAAAAGATCGTAGTCGGGGTTATTTTTCTTCATCTATTGCGTTGTGTTGTACTGAGCACTTACTACATGGAATGAACCCTAGGAATTTTCCAACTAGAACAACGGTGTTTCAATACGGGCAGAGTTAATATTGCGAACTACGTTGACGAACGAAGTTGATTTAACATGCCGAGTGGGTGGTTGGAAAATTTAGCGATCGGTGTTCGGTGGCGGAGTCTAGGGGCGCCCCAAAGTAAATCCCACGACATATCCACCCTGTATTTTTTTTGCGCTTGCGGCTGGGGTTCAGATGAAGAAATAACCAATTTACGGAGTTAATTGACAAAGATGCGGTGTCAATTATGGGTCAGTACGTGGGCCGCTAGTTTTCTGCTGTCGTCCTTGGCGTTGCGGGATGGGATGGTTTCTGCGATGCCGACGACGACGCGAAAACGGCAAAGGGCCAAATTGGGTGGATTTTATTGATGAAAAGGACCCAGCCACGGGGAAACGGTGTTCGGGGAAGTCAACGGGTTGCGCTGCCTGTGACTTCCGTAAATAGGCCAACCAAATGATTTTTTCCCCGGGCTTATTTGTTGGTTGGCGATTTTCCCGATATGCAAAAGATTCTGAGGCGGATGAATCAAGTTGTCGGCAAATAACGGAGCCTGACAAACGCCTTTTTGTGACTGGGTTACCCTATGTGGCGCGATTTTATGCGATTTGCGGCGAGTATAAAATTCGGCCTGAGGGTTTAGCTTGACCTAACTGAACGTACTCTTGCGGAGGTCGGAGTCAATGTTCATGAACCTTGTCACTGGAGGTAAGAACGACGGATAACGCTGCGAAAATGCGTGTTCGAAGTTTACTGTAATTTTAGTAACTGATTGCGGTGCGGTGATAATTTGAGTGATAACTGATGGCGATACAGTTATTCATTCTGTTTACAGTATCAGGCTCTGTGCTGATAACACTTTGCGTTTCTCTGTCAAAGGGAGCCGTGTGTATCTGCAGGAAGGCGGTGAAGACTAATCACCGGTATAGGACAGAGAGGAGATCTTCCATCCAGATCTCGCGGAGACTCGATCTTTCAGATAGCAAACAAAGCGTATAGTAAAAATCCATTGGTTTACGTTTCGGGGTACTGCCATCGTCTCGGGAATGTTTGTTGTTGCGGTGTAAACAAACATTACATGGTATCACAGTGCTACGGTGTTAAGCACTGTTTTATCAAACGGTGTTATGATAACGGTGTCATTAAACAGGGTCGTGTAAATGGTGTTTTGCGGCAAAAGACGGGAAGAAGGTAAACGAGGTTACGCTAAATATAGTACCTTACTGGCAATTTGGGAATAGCGAACCTTATGCGGCCTGAGACGATGACCTGCCCCGACTGGACTGCCTGATTTTCAGCATGTGCATTATTGTTTTAGTGCTGGATACATGCTGATTGCGGAGAGTGCTCATATAAATTATGCGGCGAATGTAAAACGTCAGTTCCGGACGATCAGGCGGTTCAGTATCAGTTTCTTTTTAAGTCTGGAACAGTACCGGAAGTAGACAGTACGGTATGACATTCCTGGTTAACGGCTACGGGGGAAATTTGCGCAATCCCGGCCGAGCGTTATCCATGGTTTTTCGCGTTTTTCCATGTTTGCGAATGGAAAATTCGTACACACAGAAACCCGATATGGAGATCGGAGGTTGGTTCTGTGCGAAAACGTTCTTTTGTACAATGCGGGGTAAAGTGGAGTGTACAAAATGGAGTAAAACGTTATGTACGATAACGGAGTAAGACGTTTTGTACAATGCGGGGTAAAGTGGAGTGTACAAAACGGATGAAAATGAACGATGTAGGTGGAGTACATGTAAACGGTTTGAAAAGTTAAAGGGGGGAAAGCGGGTGGAGATCGTATACCCCAGATACCCTTAAGTTCCTTTTCAACGTTACATACCTACAAATAAGTGAAATAACACAGAATTCAGTGATAATATGTGGAATGGTTATTATCAAACGTTTTGAGGAGAGGTTCATGGCCAAGGTCACCGAGCTAAACAGCAGATTTCTTAAAGAGGCGATAGAGGAGTTGACTCAACGCGGTGACGAGTTACTGGCGAGGGCTGAGGCCTTGGTGTCGATGCGGAGACACACGCCAGAGCGTATGGACTTCGCGGAGACTGGAGCGGTTGGCGGTGATTGCGGTGGCTCGGGGAATGGCGCGTCGTTGGATGAGGGGAGGTCGGACGCTAAGCCCCAAAGTGTCACTCAGTCCCGAAGGCGTTTCGCGGACATCACTCTTCCTCGCGCGCAGAATAGGTTATCCTCGGATTCCTATCCTGTGTGGAGGCGGAGGGTGACATTGGATCTGAAAGCATGCGGAGTCGACTTTCTGATAGATCCATCTCGGGCGCCCCCCTCTGATTGCGACGCGTCGGACCTTACCCGAATCAAGGCTGCGGTGATGGCCTACTTGATGTCCAATGTCGGAGGTGACTTGGAGAACGCGATCAAGAGTATCGATGAACCTTGCGAGGCTCTGGACATGATAGAGAACGTCATTGATCCACCGTCCTTAGCCAAGGAACATCGGCTCCAGATCGCGATTATTAACATCAAGTTTGATTCGCGGAGGGAATCTGTGATTGAATTCCAAAACCGCTTCAGATCTCTAGTGGAGAACATACGTAAATGTCCGGACGCTGATCTGTCAGAAAAAGCTGTTAGAAGGCACTTGGTGAACGCCATTGCGGAGGAGTGTCCCAAGATTTCAGCTGATGCGCTCGAGGATCCGTCTCTCACAGCGGAGAGGATTTTCGAGAAAATGCACGCCTGGCACGACTTGTCCTCTGAAAACTCGAGGAGAACCGAGGCAGCTCAGCCTGGCAAGGCCCTTGTCGGGGGCAGGCGAGCGGAGGGCAGGTCAAAGAAGCGAAAGGCTTCATGGCGTCCGGACTTCGAACGGTCGAATAAAAAGGGTCCTGGACTGTGCTACAATTGCGGCCTGCTGGGACATCCTAGGAGTCTCTGTCCCAATCGTCCCGGGGAGAAGGTCTGCTACAACTGCGGAGACAGCGGACACTTGTCCCGGGAGTGCGGGAGACCCTGGACTAATGAGTCCACAAGGGTTAGAGGAGACAAGGGACAGTCCGACGGAAAGCGGGGTAGCGACAGTCGACCCAAGTCCAGCGGTGACAACAGGACACGACCAGCCTCTGAACCGAAAAGGCGCAATAAACGCGGTTCAAGAAAGTCTGCTCGCGGTGGTGCCGGTGGCCGTGGAAATGAACCGGGTACTCGACGACCAGACCAACCCTCCCAACGCAGGTTGACCGAGTTCCAGGCCAAATTGGCCCAAAGAGCTGCCGATCGAGGGGAAAACGAGAAGCGGACTGCGGCGCCTTCTCAACCAATGCGGTCCCCCAATCGGAGCGACGAAAGGGCTCTATTGTCGAGCTCACAAGAGTCTCTGCTTTTGGGAGGTAAGCAATTTCCACAACTGAAGTTTATTGCTGATTCTGGTGCAACCGATCACATGGTAAATGATCGTGCGGTGTTTGCTAAATTAACATGTCTCCCTAGCCCTGTAAGAATTGCATGTGCAAATGATGATCAAAATGCGGACTTGATCATACAGGAAGCGGGTGACATTGTTTATTACTGCGGAGAAACTAAACGTTATGGTGTACTTAAAGATGTGCTATATGCCCCCCAGTTGGGGGAAAACCTGTTTTCTCTCAGAAAGCAGACGGTGAAAGGTTTTCAAGCCATCTTTGATAGAGAACGTCTGAGAATTGTTGACTCTAATACGGGGCAGACTTTGAAAACTGGGCGTTTTGAAGGCAAGTTCTGGTGGTTGACGTTTCATCTCCCATTATTGAATGCGGACGCGCAGGTGGTAGAGAATTTCCTGGCTAAGATGAGTAGGAAAGCTTTGGTCACCCAGACTGATAACCAGTTAGAAAATTTGTCATTCGGTGCTAGACAAAATGTGGCGGGCCCTTCTCACATTGAAGAAGTGAGACCAGAGTCAACATGGCCTTTGCCAAATAATTCTCAAACGGAACCGGGGGAAATAACTCTTAATGCGGAGTCAAATGAGTTAAGAAATAGCGGTGTAAAATCAATCTCTCTAAAAAGAACGCTCGCATTAAATGATACGGTGCCTCCCCCAAAAATATCAAAAATTGCGACTAATTTGAGAGATGATAAAGGTTTACTGTGGCATTTGCGGTTGAACCATGCCTCGAAAACCTATTTGGAACATGCGGCGAGATCCCTTCCCGAATTAAAGGCGGTGAAATTTGGGTCGAATATTTTGGACTGTCCAGCCTGTTTGCAGTCGAAAGCCAGAAGCAAGCCATGCAACTCGGAAAGAACCCGTGCAGTGGAAGCTTTCTTAAGGCTTCATAGTGACTTGCTTGGACCCATCAAACCCTCAGCACTTAGGTCACAAGCGCGGTATATTGTGACGTTTACGGACGACATGAGTCGGTATGCTTTCGCCTATGAAATTAACAATAAAACACAAGTGCATTTGGCGTTGAAAATGTGTTTGGCGGAAATTAGGAGTCTTACTGGGAAACACACCAAAGTTGCGGAGATAAGGGTTGATGGGGGGCTGGAGTTCAAAACTGAAGGGATGCGTCTAGTACTGGAAAGCGAACGAATTTCTCTCGCAGTCTGTGAGCCTTATACTCCTCAGTTAAATGGTACTGCGGAAAGGCTGAATCGTGAAATGCTTGAGAAAATTAGGGTCAATCTGTTGTCGTCTGGCATTCCTGCTCATTTTTGGGCCTATGCGATGAGACATGTGATCCATGTACACAATAGGACTCCTAACAAATCAATCGGCTTTAAGTCTCCTTTTGAAATGGCTACAGGTAGGCTACCCTCCTTAAAATTTCTGCGGCGTTTCGGTTGTGAAGCCTACATTCTAGACAAGAAACCTACTGCCAAATTGGATCCAAAAGCTGCGGTAGGATTCCTCTTGCAGTGCGGTGAATCAGGTTATCATGTCTTACACGCCAAAAATCAAGTAGTAATTCGGTCGAAAGACGTTGATTTTGTAGAGAGTAGAACATATGCGGACTCTCTTCCTTTGAATTCAAGAGACACTGCGGAGAAGCCGGACATTGATTTTGGGTTGGAGGAAGTACATGATGAAAATGTCACACATGCAATAGATAGCTCTTCACAGGCGGAGTCTATAAGGGAGCAATCTGAGAATGTTGAGATGAATGACGACATTGAGCGAGATTTGAACCCTAACACTTCGCAATCTAGGAACGACCATAAGCAAAATCTCATTCATGAGAATGATCGATTTCAATTTTTCGATGAATCAGCAGATAAAACACTCATTGATGAAAATGATGAGTGTAAATTTTATGAAACAAGCGAGGACAGCGGTCATGCATGTTTCTTTAGCGGAGACACGACGGGGGTATGCGGAGACCCTCAAACATATGCGGAGGCAATTAAATCTGCTGATTCAGAAAAATGGCAAGAGGCCATTAAAACCGAATTTCAAGCTCTGGAACGCTGTGAAACCTGGAAACTCATATCCAGGAGCGCGGTGCCAGAGGGGGTCAAACTTCTAAAAACGCGGTGGGTACATAGGCGTAAGGTTGAGGCTGATGGGTCAATTAGGTACCGAAGTAGGTTGGTCGTTAGGGGTTTTGCTGACAACCATAATTATGAACTTGCGGAGATTTATGCACCGGTGGCACGTTTACCGGATGTCAAACTTCTCCTTGCTATGGCGGTGAAATTTGATCTGGATCTTGTTCAGTATGACGTTAAGACGGCTTTTCTGAACGGGCATCTGGAAAAATTTGTTTATTTAGAACTTCCGGATGGATATGCGGAGTACCTTGGTTGCGGTCCGGACTTGAAGCGGGGGAAAGTTTGTGAAGTCCACCGAGCACTTTATGGTTTAAAAGTTTCTCCAAAGCGGTGGTTTGAACGATTCAGGGCTGCGGTGGATAAGATTGGCTTCAAGCCCTACCCTTTTCAATCCTGTTTGTTCATTTGGAGATCTGGGGGCACAGTGGCAATCATGCTACTCTATGTGGATGACATTCTGGTGGCCTCTAACAGCAAACCCATGATAGAGCAAATAACGACCATGCTGAAAAGTGAATTTTCGATAACGGTGCTAGGTGACCCACAAAAATATTTGGGTTTAGAAATTAATAGAAAACGGTCTGAAAGAATAATTGAAATTACCCAAAAGTCTCATATCTTGCATATGCTTAGGAAGTTCGACCCCAATTCGAATAAAACGGCGTCCACCCCTATGCTATCAGATGGGGAAAGCGGTGAAAATGACGCGGAAGAAGGAGATTTAAATAAAATTCCTTATAGGCAAGCTGTTGGGTCTCTCCTTTACCTACAGAGTGGGACTAGACCCGATATTTCATATGCGGTGAACGTTCTTAGTAGAAAGCAATCAAATTCTACGTGGGCGGATTGGAAGGCCATCATAAGGGTGTTGCGCTACTTGCGGGGGACAATCAATTTGGGGTTGGTATTTGCGGATAAGTCCGATTCCATTGATTGTTATGTAGATGCATCACTAGGAATGTCTGCGGAGGAAGGCCTTTCAACCACGGGCTTCGTGGTTCGGGTTTTTGGTAATCCAGTTACTTGGAAAACCAAGCGGCAGAACCACGTAGCACTTTCGTCGGCTGAAAGTGAATTTGTTGCAATGTCTCAAGCTTGCAGGGAATTAGCCTCAATCCGAACCTTATGTTACTGGTTCACCGGAGTAAGGCTGGTTCCCACCATTTATGAGGATTCTAGACCTGCTATAAGATTAGCGGAAGTGGATGATTCTTCAACCCTGAAACACCTAGTAAGGCTGAGTTATCTATATGTGCGGAGAGAATTTCAGCAAGGAAATATCAGGATTGAGTGGATCTCCACTGAGAATCAAATAGCAGACAGTCTCACGAAACCTCTAATACGTGCGAAATTTGTAAAATTTCGT
This sequence comes from Stenodema calcarata, assembly GCA_963920205.1. Taxonomy (NCBI): domain Eukaryota; kingdom Metazoa; phylum Arthropoda; class Insecta; order Hemiptera; family Miridae; genus Stenodema; species Stenodema calcarata. The sequence goes on from OY986058.1 coordinate 21,818,296, forward strand.
GATTTTCTCCTAAAAGAATGCTGATACGTTTTATATGTTGATTTCAGAACCACTGTTCAGTGAAATCTCCTAAGAGACTCGAAAAGGAGAAAGACTGCGGAGAACATTTGCGGAGACTGCGGAGAACAACTGCGGAGAACAATTGCGGAGAATAACTGCGGAGAACAAATGCGGCGAACTACGACGGTGAACATGAAGATAATGTTGCGGTGAAATACATGCGGAGAAATTCAGAGCTACGTGGAAATCGAACGCTCAAGAAAAGAAGACTTCGCTAGAAATCTTCTGAGCAAACAACTTCCACGACATACATCGAATCTCAAGCCAACCTCTGAAGAAGCTCTGAAGAGATATCTACTAAGAACATGAAGACCCTAAGATGGAAGAATTCGTGCGGTATCGTCTTGAAGGGGGGTGTTGGAGGACGAACAATCCGACACCTTGTTATAATTAGTATTATCATGTTGGCAGCCATGTTATCACTGCTCAACTAGAGAACTCTCAATGTTTCCTCCTTCTTCCCGTGTCTAGCGACCTTGTTATACTGTGTGCTCTTTTGCTAAAATATAATCGGTGCCTGCCTATTTAATTCTGCGGAGTTATATTCCTCACTACCAATTTACGGAGTCTTTGGATCATTCGGTGAGTGTATTTGTTAAGATTATTTCAGGGGATTAACCCCGTGAACCTTCAGTACTAAAATCGTATAATTATTCAATTAATTAGAATTTTGCCAGTGTTTGAATCACGTAACCTAGCTTGACCAAAAATCCCTACGTTCAGCGTAGGGATTCCCTACGCTCAATGCAGCCCTAAAATTCCCTACGTGTAGGGAAAAATCCCTACATCTGGCAACACTGTTACACATATGTTTTTCAATAGCGTTCTATCAAGCCTAGCAACGGGTTTGCTGTAATAGCGCATCGAGTCCCACAACAGTTCCCTTCTTGTTCCGGCTCCTCTCCCATCAAGTACCCAATGCCACAAGTTTCCCCATTAAAAGATACACAGTCGTTCACATCGATCTCTAGAAGTGCCGCAGGAGCTGGTTCTTCAACATCCACCATGAACACTCCGAAGACTTGACATAATAAGTAAAGCCGTTTAAGTAATAATTTGTCCACACATCAGATGAGCCAAATATTGAATCTTACTGCTCATGAGCAGTAATATGAATATCATTTTGGTTTATTACCATCGATAATGAACCTTTGGAATCGCCCAAGAAAAAAATTGCCCCCCTTCAAAATTTGAGGGTTTACGTTTCAAGATACGTAGAACCCAAAAATCGAATAAAAAAATTCCGCCCGTCCGCCGTTCACGGCACTTTGCCCAGTTAGAGTTGAGCGAAAATGACGAAATTTGGTTCACGGTCTCACGATGATCCTCGAAACTTTTCAGAACCCTAAATCAATGCGAAGGGGTTCACAATGAATGTTAAAACTTTAAAAACGTAACTTTCGCAAAAATTTGACTTCAAGTTTGAACAAGACCATGACACTGGGTCCAGTTAGCGTTGTGCTAAAACTACGAAATTTGGTTTACGATTTCGGACCAGACCCACGATGATCCTTAACAATTGAACGATTTGTCGATTTCGAGCTTTCGACCTTTTCAGCAGGTCGGTATTGGTGAAAACGATTCCATTCCTATGAAAATAGCAAGTTTAGTAGTTTCTATCAGAAAAAATGCCCCCTACCTACGCGACCAATCAGAGTGCTAGAGATTCGCAAAGGATTCCCCAAGTTCATTTTCCATAAAGCTTCCTACTCTGGTGAATACACCAGCACAGGCATCGTACCGAAAACAACCAAAAAAGGGAAAACTCGTGGAAGTACCACACGAGATGCAAACCACTCTTCCTTACAACTGAAACCTCTTTCTAGCGGAAAACTTCCCATCTAGATACCAAAGTTCAACGACCTGCAGCACCTATTTGTTTAATTAAATTTGGATGATGAGCTGGAGTTTCACCTATAATTTCGTGAATTACATTAAATTTTGTAATGGTTTGCTAAGTCGTTCCTTCCCGTGTTTTTGATCCCACCACTGTAGGCATATCTGGCTCTGTGACTGGATACCCCTCTGGGTCGATCGTAATGCCTGACCTCCCCGGGTTACAGGTACACTTAGCAAACTATACATCACATATTAGGGAGATCTGCTCAAAAAAGATAATAAACCGTTGTCAAGAATTTGAAGAGTTTTTTCACGTGGGACTCTAGCACCAAAAGGCTACTAGTTTGAAAATGCCACGTCGTTCTTTTACAATGGTCGGTATCAGATATCAGTATTCAATACTTTATTTGGAATCTACGCACAGCAATTGAAAAAACTAAATTTTGTCTTGTAATAAATTAATCACTTATTTATTTATTAGTCAATCGCTGATGTTCAGTGGGTGTTGTAGCTCTACAAAAGCGGAAACGCTTGTCAAAATTCTTTCGATCATTGATTTGAAAATGTTTCAATGGCATAATCCTGTGGAGAAGAAGTCCAGTTACCGAAATGTGAGTTCGGGATAAAACTTATGGTAAATTTAAGAAAAAATTTGATTCGCGTTACGCCATATTACTGGGCAATTTTTTTCTTGTCGGCAATATCGTTCTTCACTACTCGTACTGTAAAGTTATTCTGATCTGCTTGATGTGCAGAGATTCTTCTTCTGGATCTACTTAATGAATGATTTCGATTGTGGCTTTCGCCTAGCAATTAAGATGAGCAGGTCGTTGTGACGCATTACACCAATCAAGTAGAGATCTTAATATGATCAATCATTTTTAGAAAGATGTGATAACCACGTAGATTTTGTTTTAAAATTGTTTTATGTAGTTGTCAAACACGTGTAATAAAATGTGTTTAATATGAGGGCTTAATCGTCTCTTAATTAAGGTATGTGTGGGTGATCTCAAAAATGTCAAATATTACCCATCGTCAGTGAATCAAATTTTCAAAATGAAGTGATGATCACTCAGATTTGTAGCAATCGGGGAGTAGTTACTCATCATGGGGGTGGTTGATTGATGGAGGTGGTCCAATTAATATTTAATCGAGTCAGCGGTGGGTAAACACTGCGGTAAATCGTTAGTGGCGGGCTGTATGACATCAGGTGTGTCACTGGAATAACACGGGTCCTCCATACACCAACTGGATTGTTGAATGTTTAATGAGTGATTTGGTGTGTATGGAGGTGACAGGTCCTGAGGTGGTATCGTGATGGTTTAGGGGTTGATGGACAGTTGTCCAGGGTGGTATCATCTGGTGGTGTGGAACCTGGAAAATCGTTCCAGAGGGACGAGTGCAAGAGTTCGTGGGAATACGAGACGTAAGTGTTTCGAGTGTTTGGAATGCGATGGTGTGTGAAATGAGTTGAGTTCGATACGAGTACATCTTGGTTTTTCGACTTACCCGCTAAGCAAAGGAGGCAGCAAGCGAGTCTCCCTAGCTCCTCCATGGGTATCAGCTGACAGCCGGGGCACTCCCTTTTTAAAATATAAACCAGGATCCCTCCCGATTCTCACATAGCACCACGACCGACCCGCTGCTGTTCAAAACCATCGAAAACAATCACCGTCGAGTGGCTCAAGTCAGGAGAAAAATATCGTTTAAGAACAAACCCAATGCCCAAACGAGGACGGGGGTATCGAAATCACATCGGAGACAGCACAAGACTGACCTCCCCTCCCTTCAGATCCAAAGGCGCCGTATTGACCCGCCTCATGCCTACCAACCTTCCTCGGAGCCCTGCGCCTATCCCTACCACTCCGTATGTGTTTTCTCCCTTGTCCTGTTGGTGGTGGTGGGGGGGGGATTGAGTGAGGGGGGGGGGGGCAGGGCATTCCCTTGTCATTTTCTCAAACGGCCGGGGGAAGGAAGGGAAAGGGCTTTGGAGAGAAAAAATGTCTGCTCCGTCCATGAAGGAAGAAAGCTCTCTCTTTTCGGAAGGGGAAGGAGTTTGTGGTCCTTGACACGTATACAATTATAAAGGGCCAGACAGAAAATATGAGGGCGAACCTGCCAATTCTCCTAAAACGTCGACTCTACTCGGAAGAACATTTTTCACGGAAGAAACGTGTGTAGGTTCATCTTATCGAATCGTTCTAAATTATACGAAAAAACCTACAAACACCCCTAAATTTGCCACCCATTGATAGGTAATCTGACTCTCACTAAATCGAGTGCCTTCTGTAGAGGTGGGCCCTATTTAACGTAAACGTTTCAAATAACCTAATACCAGAAAAGCCCTATTACTGGAATCACTGCCTTGAGAACTTGGGGGGAAAGGCCTTTGAGGGCATCTTTGTCGCCGGCAATTCGGGATTCCGTGATAATAGGCTGGCTGCTGAGATGGGCGTATTCATATTCAAAAATATGAATACGAATAAAATTCATAAATCAGAAAATATGAATATGAATACGAATAAAGCCATACTAAGAATTGAGGGAAATTCACAAAAAAAAATGTGCATTTTTGTGGAAAAACTGGAATTTAAGTAAAATTCTCGGTAAAATAGGAAAATTTGAGTGACATCCACAGAAAAAAACAGTACATTTTAGTAAAATTCGCATAAAAATGTGAAATTCTGGGAAAAGCCACAAAAAGTTGTGATTATGGCTTTATTTGTATTCATATTCATATTTTCTGATTTAAGAATTTTATTAGTATTCATAATCACGGATCTCTGGTTGGCTGGGACTATTCTGGTAATACCAGGTAGTAGGTTACGGAAAACGAATGCGTGAAAGGTGTGCGATCAATACTGTCGACAAGTTATTTGAGTGAGTATTGAGTTAGTTTCCAATTAGAGTTAGATTATTGAGTTAGTCTAATTATTGAACAGAGTTAGCCACATAATATTCATTCTAAAACTAAAAAAAAAGCAAATTCAATTCTTCCGAGATTACTGTCATATTGAGTACATTAATTTGTGTGTCTGTTTCAATAAGAAGGTACCTTATTTTTTCGGTGCGATTTCATTACCTATGTATTTTTCAAGCTTATTTATTATGTAGCTATTTTTCCACTGTTGCACTTATTACTCTTGCTTTGTTGCGTTCAGGAAAATTATCCCAAAATTTGTGATTGGACCAACACTATCAAGCATCCACAACTAACTGTCAGCATCAACCGAACAAATAATAATCCTGTCAAATATAATTTTGTATATTTTTGGGTAAATATTTATATACATTATATAATACATAATTCATGTATTATATGAATCAACTGAATAATCCTGCCAAATGTAATTTTGTGTATTTTTGTGTAAATTAGTTTATATATTATTTATATGAATCAACTGAACAAATAATAATCCTACAATTTACAGACAAGAAACCTAGTGAATATTAGACAGTAATATAATAATTTGTGATAATTAGACATAATAATATTATGTCTAATTTGTTTCTGTATAGGTACTATATTATTATGTTTAATTCTATTTACGGTATATTATACAGTAAACACTGGTTTTTCTCGGCAAAGTATAATTATTCATGATTATGTTATGGCAATCAAGGCATAGGTATGTTGACGGCGCAGAGGTTTTCCTCCCCTTCACGACCGATCAATCGTGCGGGCTTTGCATACTTGCGATCCCCCAACTACTGTCACCCGCCATGCGTTGAGACCTGTTGAATTCCATCTGACACAATGTGATGGACATGGACAGAGTGATCCATTGGACACCTACCCCACTCTTCAATGAATATTTAATTCGTTAATTTAGGTAATTCTAATATCCGCGGCCTAAGCACCCGTAAAATTTAGGACCTCTTTGATTCAATTGATTTTGGTGCACGAGTGCTCACTGGAAATATAATTTTCATTGGCATTGTAAGTATTTTAACACAGAATGTGTTTTAGCCATGGACTAACTAGCCAAAAATCATAATAAATACAATAAACAATATTATTATTAACACATTAATAACACAATAAACAATATTATTGTTTATTGTCTGCCATTCATGAGTTGACCATCACTACATCTCGGGTGGTAATCAGACGTGGTGGAGAAAGCGGCGAGCGGGGGGCGGATGAATGGTGGGTGGAAGGAGAAAAGAGTGACCAGTGACGAGTGACGAGAGACCAGTGACGACTGAGGAGGATGAGGGGGAAGGAGCTAGGTGGCGCGACGAGGGACGAGTGACAAGTGACGAGCGGCGAGGGAGGGAGATGAGGAGGCTATATCAGTCGAAAAAGATTCCACACTTATCACGTAGTAACGGTTTCGTTTACCCAGAGTTTCCCAGTATGGCTACGAGTGAAGTCAGTTTCGAATGTAACCCCACGTAATGCTCAGTTGTAACCCCACGTAATGCTCAGTTATAACCCCCCGTGATGCTCAGTTGTAACCCCACGTAAGTCTCAGTTGTAACCCCCCGTAATGCTCAGTTGTAACCCCCCGTAATGCTCAGTTGTAACCCCACGTAATGCTCAGTTGTAACCCCCCCCCCCGTAATGCTCAGTTGTAACCCCACGTAATGCTCAGTTTTAACCCCCCCTAATGCTCAGTTGTGAATGCTTGCATACGAGTCTGCAACACATTGGGACATTTTATGTCTTTGCAGAAACTTATATGAAGCTTGCATCCGTGTTGACAATATAAATTATTTAGAATGATCACCTGTGTGTAAACAATTATTTAAACAATCACTCTCATACCGCAGCTTGTCGGCCACGCACTCCGCAGTGGTTAACGTAATATGGTTAGGTAAATCGAGAGCTATCCAACGAGTGGTGAACGATTTTTGTACGATGATAACTGGCGAAGATAAAGTTCCGTAGCAACGAATCGGTTGTAGGTAAGCGAAAATCATCAGAAACTCCGCGTAACGCTCTCCGCGTGACGCTTTTTCATTTATGTGCCATAGTAAAGACATGTCAAAAGCTAACGAAATTTCGTAACGAAATCTGGGACGACAACATGGATACCGATGGTACGGAACTAAGGATCGTGTAACCTGGTGTAACCTATGAGCAGTCAATATATCAGTCGAAAAAGATTCCACACTTATCACGTAGTAACGGTTTCGTTTACCCAGAGTTTCCCAGTATGGCTACGAGTGAAGTCAGTTTCGAATGTTGACTCAACATTGTTGACTCTACAATGTTGAGTCAAAAACAGTCAAAACAGCTACTCGTTGTTTACCATCATTATGGGGTTCTTTCAAATAATGTTGTAATCTCAATAAAACTATAAAATACCTTCCTATCTGAAGACTGACTTTTGACATTTTATATCTTTGCTTTGGCACATTAAAATAAAAAACGGTCACGAAAAAGTGTCCTCGAAAAGCCTTACCTAAATTTTACGATAATTTTCACTTACAACCAAGTCGTTGCTAGGGTAATGAAACTTCCGGCTGGCGGTTGCTACAACCATAGCTGTATGGGCGGATGTATTGTTTAAAAAAAGAAAGAAAGAAATAAAAACGCTTTTTCTATCTATCTATCTTATCTTCATTGACCAGATCACCCTAATCTAATAATATAAGATAAAAGTCTAGATAAAGTCTTAGATAAAACTCTAGCTCAACGTCCAAATTTAATTTGTTTAAACACAATTTTACGGACAAGAAACCGAGTGAATATTGCATTGTCATCCGGTTCTGACCTAGGAATATTTAAAATTTCGAGTCAATCGCTCTGCATCAAAATTTAATTTGTATTATTACAAGTAGGTATTATTTAAACAATTTTACAGACAAGAAACCGAGTGAATATTTCAATGTGGTCAATCCCCGACCCACGGTTTAAATTTTCAGCTGTTTCTCCTAATTCGCCGCCCATCCGTGTTTCATTGGAGGACGGAGGATGACGGTAGAGACAATAATAATACGAATCAATTACTAAAATCCCTACTACGATGATCTCCTGTTTTAATTATCATTCTATACAATTGAAACTAAACCACCTACTTGACTGAACATAACAATTGGACTCTGTATCGAAAATGTGATTCTAAAATTAATGTTACCTACCGAGCGATGAGCAAAATTATGTGATCGTTCGAGATGGAAACCGAATGATCCACTCCGAGTGGGCAGTGGAGTTCTAATCCCAATATAACGACCTCAGCGATGGTTTCAACTTTCCGACCATATTCCAGGCCGGAGTTTCCGATACACGGTAGTTGGAAAATTGCGAACCAATTCTACTTCCATTTTCCACCTCTTACAATAGAATTTTCGTGATGAAAAGTTTCAAGGATCATCGCGGGTGTGGTCCGAATAACAAATTTCGTCAGATCCCACAAGGTTTAACTCACTTTTCCCAACTTTATTTTACCAGCGCTATTACAAAATAGCTCTTGTGGATGTTAAGAAAACTCTGCAAATTATTGATAATAAACCGAGAAATTGCAGATTATTCTTAACATCCACAAGAGCTATACTGTAATAGCGCTGGTAAAATAAAGTTGGAAAAAGTGAGTTAGACCTTCTGGGATCTTATCAGACGATTTGTTTCTCAGTTTATTTCCGTGGCTCATGATTGAAAATGATATCATGGTATATCATACCAAATCACCTTGTCGTCCAAATGGTGTAACCATAACGAAAATATACCAAATTTTACTTCACATTTAAATCCCCAAAAATGAAGATACCTCTATCGTGTGGTTATTAATAAAACAAAGGTTTACAGTCACAACGTTTATTAAATCCTATAAAATTGAAAAAATGCATAACAGTTTTCAAATAAATTAACACTCTGTCTTTCGTTTAAGTACTTTATCATAACATGGGCACCTACCTTACGATACATTTGAGCAATACATTTCGTGGATTTGGAGTTAACATAATTGTTCCTTACGATTAGAAATAGGTACATAAAATTACAAGAGTAACGATGTTTCGATTGCTAGGAGTGCGAATTACGTTTTCTATAAACGATTAAAAATACACTTTTCTGTTTGGTGTCGCTTGAAGGTACTTACAGTGAGCTTTTATGAAAAGAAGAAGATACGAACTGCCTCTAAGTGTCGTTTACAGTAATTGTTGCTGTGGTTATTGAGCCTGTTGAGTGGTGACGTTAGATGAGAACACCTCGTATTATTTAGGAGAGGATATTCATAATATGAATATCCTCTCCGAAATAATACGAGGTATATATATGAAATATGTATATGAAAATTATATATATGAAATATGTTTCTGAATTGTCTTATCATTACGAAACGAAAACGAAAATGAGAAGTAAATAATTTAATACTGGTCTTGTCGTGCGTTCTAACTCATTCGGGAGGTTTCAACTGTTGGACTTTCTGGTCAATTGGCAAACGCTACCTAGAGGCAGTTTCACTTTTCCACTGCGAATGGTGAAAAATTAACGTTTTATTTTTTTACAATCTCATAGCGATCGTATACTTTCGAATTATTTAATTAGGCAAGATATTTATACTTAATAAATAAAATTCTCTACGATAATACATTGGGGGTAAATATCACAAGTCATTCACTACCTTTATGGACATCAGTGAAGAATACAAATTACCTACTGCACTATTGTTGTCCGTACTAGGACCGTGTCAGCACCTGCTGTACACATTTGAATACATTCATCTTCCAGTATGTAAAATAATGTGGAAAGCTTGTTTCCTTGGTGTATTGTTCAGTAAGGATAGAGTGAGCGTAGAGACGTACGTATTACACGGCCCCATAATTGAAAACAATATCAAATTCCGGAGGCCAGAATAGTGCATTCCTACGTATTTTTCGAAGCTGAATCCGAATGTGAGGTCCAAAAAATGGTGAACCTCCAAATTTATTCGCTAGGGGAGTTTTAACACACGAAAATTACGCCAGGTACACGTTTGAAGAGACCGCTGACGAAGGTGTCGACCTCTTGGTGAAAACCCATTTTCTATTCTTGTATTTATAACCCGTCCCCCCCCCCTTCCCTCATAAATCCAGCATCGTTGGAACTCTTTTCAGTTCACTGGAGACGTTTGTTTGGATGCAGAACGTTGGTGGCGTCTATTCTGTGCCACGCGACCGGTCGTGTTAAATCTTTAGCACGTCCTGCCCACATACAAGTCGTATACGGTTAGATGACATCCCGATTTGTAAGAAATGAAGAGAGTTTAGGTACTTTTACTGGGGGTAAATGACTAACAAGTTGAGTGGGGCAAGAAATGCGCCACGCGACCGGCCATGTTATGAAACATAACGTTGAATTCCTTTTTGAATCACAGCAAGTGAATTACCTTTATTCGGTTCTTAAACATCTTTCCCATCATTATCTTGACTTATCAAAACTATTATTGGTGTTTGGACACGTATGAATACTAAAACTACGTATGTAACTAAAAACATGAGTGGCGCTAAAATTGCGCCATGCGACCGCTCGTGTTATGAAAATGGGCGCGACCGGCGAAGTGTTAGGGGGGGGGGGGGGAATTACCCATAAATTCCAAAAATGAAAGTCTTGATGAAGCAACGTGGTTGTTAGGATGTTTTGAGATGTTCTTCACGATTCATCTGCTCTAATCTGATATTGCAATTCTGACTCCATCATGTTCAGCGGTGTTACTCGGCAAAGAACGGAGACAAAATTAAATTTTGTTTCTTTCCAATTCTCCTCTGGTATTCAAAACGTGACCCCCCCCCCCCCCTTCCACCCCGAATTTTACTTTGCCTACTCCTGTTTCTCTTACTCGTACAAATACCACTGCTTCGAAAATTCTCTCATGCACACATCCTGCAGGACGGGAAATTCTTTTCGTCAGTTTATGGTGTAAACGCCCCTACAGGGCAGATTTGGGGGTGTAAGATTTTTTGACCTCAGATTCGGATTCAGCGTCGAAAAATACGTAGGAATACTCTATTCTGGCTCCGGAATTTGATTTTTTTTTTTTTTTTTTTCATTTGTGGGCCTGTGTTACCGTAGTATTTAAGGATAAGGTACGACAAATGAAACGTATCAAATTGCAATAAGTACTACGTTAGGCGTTCAAGCATTGCTACAGTTTCTTGATCGTCTGTTGGCTTTTCCTGCGATTGTAGAGGTACATCAATGTTTAAATATATCGTGGGGTAATTGGTAAAAGTGACCAAGTAACATTTTACAAATTTTACAGGAGAGCCTTCCAATGTTTCTCAGTCTTTCTGAATCGAGAAATGGACATTCAAAATCAGTAGGTAGCTTCCTTCGTATTCCCTTTTATATGATTGAATAAAGCATTTAGTGCCTTAATAAATTTAAAAATCGTCCTAAATTCCGTTAATATTAAAATTATAGTGATTTTTCTGCAGAAAATGGACTTGGTCAGTTTTACCAGCAGAGCATTGAAACCGATGTTGCTAATAGTCAATCCGCAAAATGTGTCCATCTGGCACATGGTCAGTTTTACCAAACCAACTTCTGTACCCCCCGTCATAGTGAATTGAAGAGAAACTAACCATTTGCCACTTGATCAATTTTACATGGAAACGAAATGAGCGCATTCCCTTCATAATCACTTTTACCAGCGGAATCTGTCCAACCAGTGGAATCGATCCTACGGGTAAGGTGATCATGTGCCAGATGGTCATATGAAGGCCACAATATCGGGCTGGAAAAAATTATTTTGCATTTTTTCTCCAACTTGAAGTACAATATCATTATAAATCCGTTTCCACCATAATATGGTAAAAGTGACCAAGTGACATTTTTTCACTTGGCACAAAAAATGTCACTTGGTCACTTTTACCAATCACCCCACGATATGCAATGTGTACGTCAGACGCGATAGTTTTATTGACGTACTCGTATTTGGTCGCTGTTTGTACTTCACAACTAGTCCGTTTACCTGAGTAGGATTTTACCTAAGTGGGTATTACCTCGAGCCGTTTTCTTTTTCGTCACCTGACGGATATGATATGTAGAAAGGGTGGCTGTTGGGAGGGTACTGGCTTCGGCCCAGAGTCGAGTACGTTGTTCTGAGCGGTGGCGAGACGGAAGACGGCGGAAGTCTCTTGCCGGGTAACGTGGCGTACGTCATGCCGTAAGGCGGAGACGACGGAGGCGGTGGCGGAGGTAGAATCGGCGGGATCTTCGGGCACGGGCAGTTTGGGTTATTGCAATGTTGGAAGAAATGTGGGTGCATCGCTGGGTGAAGGTACCCCGGTCCGGTTCCGTCGGTCCATCTCAGCTTCACGACGCAAATGATGATTATGAGAACTGCGATGAAAGCGACAACTCCGCCAACAATACTGATGATCAGAGTGTCGTCGTTGTTGATCGTAGTGGCTCCCACAAACGGTTTCATCGGAACACGGAGTGTCGTTGTTGTTGGGTCCACAGACCAGATTATGTCTGGCTCAATATGGCGGTCCGTTTGCTTGGTCGTTCTCATTGTACTTGTTGGAGCTTCCACTGTGCTGGTCGGTCTCTGCGGACCACAAGTCAAATCGTCATCTCCAACTTCCGTCAATCGTTTTCCTGTAACAGAAACATCTTGCATTTGGTATATGGGTACCTATGTATTCGTGTCTGCAGAAATGAGTTTGGGTGTATATGGGTATATAATTTATACCCATATACAGGGTGTTTCATTTCATGACGGTCACAGGCTAGGAATCGATTCTACAACTAATTTCAGGTCGACAATGTCCTGTAGCAATGTTTTTTACTCAGCTAAACATTGGAGTTTTGTTCAATTTTAAGATTTTTTTCGTGTTTTCGACTTTATCACACTAAAATGGCCATAACTCCCTTAATTTTCATGTAAATTAAGGGTGTACTTAGTGTGATGAAATCGAAAACACGAAAAAAATCCTTTAGCTGAGTAAAAAAAAAATTGCTACAGGACATTGTCGACCTGAAATTAGCTGTAGAATGGTTCCTAGCCTGTGACCGTCACGAAATGAAACACCCTGTATACATATAAATTCTGTATATTCATATGATGGGTATACAGAAATTATATAGTATACAGGGTGTCTACAGACAAACTCAAGGATTGAATTCTACAGCTAATTTACAGCAAAAAGTGCCACATGGGCACTCAACTAAAAAACCGACTTTTAAAGATTTTTTTTCGTGTTTTCGACCTTGTCTCAGTAAAACGGCTCTAACCCCCTTAAATTATTATGTAAAATTAAATTTGATGATACCGTTGGAATGAGCGTTGAATTTAATATCTCCCTGATATAAAATCCGATTTTTTAAGACAGTTCGAAATTGCCAAAGTCCAAAATTTGTAAATTTCTTAAAATCACCGTTTTTTCTTTCGTATTTTGTCCTATCAGTACGGGGTTGTTTCGGCGTGCACTCCTCGGGGAAAACTTGGCCAGAATCTCAGCTTTCCGAAGGTATAAAAAAAGAAAAAGAAAAAGTTTTTCACTGTGAAATTTCCTGAAGAACGTAGGTTTTTAAGAGAAAATCAACGATTTCACCAAAAGCCAACGTTCTTCATGGAAATGAGTTTGGTATCGCAATTTAGGATTTGATTGACGCTAAATGAATGGTGACACTTCCATGCCTCCCTGATAAGGAAGAAACTCGTGTTTTGGCATCTCATTTTTATTAAATTGTTGATTCTTTGAAAAAATAACCTGATCCTTTTTTAAAAATAAATAAATCTTTAAAAAACGCTCCGTGAATGTGAATGTAGGTATTAGAGTAGGTGTTCAAAATGCCCCCCTCCTTGCTGAACACACAGGCATCATCTTTTGATATCACTCCTGGTGACGTCCTGGTGGAGGAGGCTCCTCGATGGTACACTTATTCACCATTCGTTTCAGCGTCAAAAATTCCTAAATTGCGATACCGAACTCACTTCCATGAAAAAAGTTGGCTTTTTGGCGAAAACTTTGATTTTCACTTAAAAACCCACGTTTTTCAGGACTCAAACGTCATTTTCTCCACCAAATTTCACTGTGAAAAACTTTTTTTTTTTATACCATTGGAAAGCTGAGATTCTGGCCAAGTTTTCCCCGAGGAGTGCACGCCGAAACAACCCCATACTGATAAGACAGAATACGAAAGAAAAACTCTGCAAATTCTTGACACAACGGTTCATTATCTTCTTTGTACAGATCACCCTTCTGTCTAGATCACTAGGTCTAAATGTCTAGATCCTAAATGTTAGATTAATTATTATTATCAATTATCACTAATTATTAACAATTTTATCAAGTACCTAGTGAAAATTATTATAATTTATTGTTAGGTATTAATAGTTTGTATTCATTATTAATAATGATTATTATTAATTATGATTAATTAGTACGATATAATTCTGTGGTTTTTAATACTACGTCGGTAATAATTTTTCTATAAAAGAAGTACCTACCAACAAACATTCGAAATTACCTTCATTTCCGTAGCACGAAACGCACCTCAGAACAACAAACTCGACATCATTTAAGCCATATGATGTTCCAAAGAGCTTGTTAGTATAAAAATGGACCTGTATTTTAACAGTTTGAGTCACGATCGTGTTGTGAGGCACAATCTTTGAGCCGTCATTGTGAACGAACGGCTGGTCGTACAAAGCTGCGGATGGTCTTAAAAAATTCTACGGAACAAACTCTATCGAAATATGAAATAAAAAACATACCGTTCTATATGGATTTTTCGAGATATGAGATTTTCAAATTTTCAAAATTCGTTTTGAACCCCTTCCCCTTGACCTAGGGTTATGAAAAGTTTCGAGGATCATTGTGGGGCTGGTCCAAACCCAGAAACCAAATTTCGTAATTTTAGCTCAACGTTAACTGGGCAAAGTGGCGCGGACGGCGGACGGCGTACGGCGTACGGCGGACGGACGGATTTTTTGGTTTATTATCTTCGATAATGAACCATTGGAATCGCCCAAAGAAAAAAAAATTTTAACCCCCCCTCAAAATTTGTTGGTTTACGTTTCAAGATACGTAGATTCAGAAAATCGAATAAAAAAAAATCCGTCCGTCCGCCGTACGCCGTACGCCGTCCGCCGTCCGCCGTCCGAGGCACTTTGCCCAGTTAGCGTTGAGTTAAAATTACGAAATTTGGTTTCTGGGTTTGGACCAGCCCCACAATGATCCACGAAACTTTTCATAACCCTAGGTCAAGGGGAAGGGGTTCAAAACGAATTTTGAAATTTTGAAAATTCCATATCTCGAAAAATTCTCATCAAACGGTATGTTTTTTATTTCATATTTAGATAGAGTTTGTTCCGTAGAATTTTTTAAGACCATCCGCAGCTTTGTACGACCAGCCGTTCGTTCACAATGACGGCTCAAAGATTGTGCCTCACAACCCGATCGTGAATCAAACTGTTGAAATACGGGTCCATTTTCATACTAACAAGCTCTTTGGAACATCATATGGCTTAAGTGATGTCGAGTTTGTTGTTCTGAGGTGCGTTTCGTGCTACGGAAATGAAGGTAATTTCGAATGTTTGTTGGTAGGTACATCTTATATAGAAAAATTATTACCGACGTAGTATTAAAAACCCCAGAATTATATCGTATTAATTAATCATAATTAATAATAATTATTATTAATAATAAATACGAATTATTAATACCTAACAATAAATTATAATAATTTTCAGTAGGTACTTGATAAAATTGTTAATAATTAGTGATAATTGATAATAATAATTAATCTAACATTTAGGATCTAGACATTTAGACCTAGTGATCTAGACAGAAGGGTGATCTGTACAAAGAAGATAATGAACCGTTGTGTCAAGAATTTGCAGAGTTTTTTGGTTTATTATCTTCGATAATGAACCATTGGAATCGCCCAAAGAAAAAATTTTTTTAACCCCCCCTCAAAATTTGTTGGTTTACGTTTCAAGATACGTAGATTCAGAAAATCGAATAAAAAAAAATCCGTCCGTCCGCCGTACGCCGTACGCCGTCCGCCGTCCGCCGTCCGCCGTACGCCGTCCGCGCCACTTTGCCCAGTTAGCGTTGAGTTAAAATTACGAAATTTTTTTTATGGGTTTCGACCAACCCCACAATGGTCCTCGAAACTTTTCAGAACCCTAGGTCAAGGGGAAGGGGTTCAAAACGAATTTTGAAAATTTGAAAATCTCATATCTCGAAAAATTCATATAGAACGGTATGTTTTTTATTTCATATTTAGATAGAGTTTGTTCCGTAGAATTTTTTAAGACCATCCGCAGCTTTGTAGGACCAGCCGTTCGTTCACAATGACGGCTCAAAGATTGTGCCTCACAACACGATCGTGACTCAAACTGTTGAAATACAGGTCCATTTTCATACTAACAAGCTCTTTGGAACATCATATGGCTTAAGTGATGTCGAGTTTGTTGTTCTGAGGTGCGTTTCGTGCTACGGAAATGAAGGTAATTTCGAATGTTTGTTGGTAGGTACTTCTTTTATAGAAAACTTATTACGTATTAAAGTATTAGTATTAAAAACCCCAGAATTATATCGTATTAATTAATCATAATTAAAAATAATTATTATTAATAATAAATACGAATTATTAATACCTAACAATAAATTATAATAATTTTCACTAGGTACTTGAGAAAATTGTTAATAATTAGTGATAATTGATAATAATAATTAATCTAACATTTAGGATCTAGAAATTTAGACCTAGTGATCTAGACAGAAGGGTGATCTGTACAAAGAAGATAATGAACCGTTGTGTCAAGAATTTGCAGAGTTTTTACCTATTCGATTTTCTGAATCTACGTATCTTGAAACGTAAACCAACAAATTTTGAGGGGGGGTTAAAAAAATTTTTTCTTTGGGCGATTCCAATGGTTCATTATCGAAGATAATAAACCAAAACGTGGTTTTAAGAAATCTTCAAAAATTGAGCTGTAGAGTTGATTCCTTGAGTTTGTCCCATAACTTCTGTAGACACCCTGCATATTGGTATGTGCCTAAAGGTAAACCGTGTGAGCATCCATAGAAAGTAAGAATGATCTAATACAATCGATATTTAAAATTAAACGAATCTGTTATAGACCAGTTCCGAACTGTCCTCAGACCTTATCTCCTCACCTGCTAAATAATCTGGCGAGCTGCAAACGATTTTGGTTCCAAACTCAGATCGTCTCAAAGCCCTCGAGTTGCAGTCACATGCAATCGGATTCGTCTCTAGCCCACTCAA
This sequence comes from Stenodema calcarata, assembly GCA_963920205.1. Lineage (NCBI taxonomy): Eukaryota > Metazoa > Arthropoda > Insecta > Hemiptera > Miridae > Stenodema > Stenodema calcarata. The sequence goes on from OY986058.1 coordinate 21,835,370, forward strand.
AATCAAATCTCCTCTTCGGTCGTCCAGAGCTGACAAAAACTGGGGTGACAGCGTAGATATTTGATTTTCTGAAACATCTAAAACAACTTTGGAGGACCTCGGCAAAGGTATAAGAAGCGCAGGAAGGAGGGCATTCAATGAAGTGTCCTTCACTTTTATGGTTATTTTCGGAGATTTCAATCCTGCTAACGCGCTTGAAGATATGCTTTTAACGCGATTGCCCCTTATTCCAAGGTTGTTCAGCCTTGGATTCATAGCTGCTGACAGCTGCTCGCTTCCTATAGACGAATCTTTGACCTCGACATCCAGATGTTCAAGGGACGGTAAGCTATGCAATAGGCCAGTAACATCCAAGTATCCTAGTCGAGGGTAATCATACGCTACCAATTCTGCAAGGTTTACTAAATTTTTGAATGCTGCTTTTTCGATCTTGGTGCACTCTTCCAGGTTAGATATATTCAGTTTCTTCAAGGACTGCAGCCCTTCAAAGTCGTTTTGCACAATCGTTTTTATTGGATTCGATGACAAATTGATAACCTCCAGGTTTTTCAGTTTACCCCAAATTTGTGACACTGCACCACTTATACTAGCAATTTTGTTATGGGACAAGTCTAGCGCTTCGAGAAGCGTAGGCCTTTCAAACACTTTTTCTGGGATTTCGGATATTTCGTTGTGAGACAGGTTCAAATGCTGCAGGAATGGGGTTTCTAGCCTTGTAATGTACGAGATTCCTGTCCCAGCTAGATTTAGCTCTCTAACAGTTTTCGGCTCACCAAGAACGTTGGCTATTGATTCAGAAGTCAAATTGTTGAATGACAAGTCAAGCACTTTGATGTTGACCATGATGCTGTCGTCTGGTGGTATTTCCTTCAACTTGTTATTTGCCAAATTCACCGAGTTCAAAAAGAAGTATTGCCTCTGTAAAGTTTTCAAGGGTGGCACCTCAAATAGATTGTAGGAGAGGTCGACGTTCTCCAACATCCGTAACTTGGATCTTTCAAATATCGAATCTGGCAGTTCAGAGAGCAAATTATTACGAAGGCTCAGTAATTTCAAACGCCCCAATCCTTGGAAAGTTCGTTCTCCCATACGTTCGAGCCTGTTTCCCGAGAGATCGATTATTTGAAGTTGAGTTGAGTTGTGGAAAGCCGTTTCACTTATGGAGTCTAATAAATTGTCGTTGAGTTTGAGCGTCCTCAGGCGGGGCAGTCGACCAAAATCAAACTCCTCCAAACTCTTCAACATGTTTTGGCCTAAATCAACAATTTGTATATGATTTAAACCAACAAGTAATTCAGCAGGGAAGAAACTGAATCTGTTACGAGCGGCAATAAGTTTGGTAAGCTTAGGGTGAACTCTGAATGACGATGGAAACAAGTAACTCAAGTCGTTATCAGATAAATCTATAGTTTCTAGTTTAGTTCCATTGCTCCTCCTGGTTATGAAGTATTCCCCTTTGAAAGACGACAGCCGGTTACCGCTCAAATCAAGTCGTTTCAGCGATGGAAGATGGGCGAAACAACCTGGTCTGATGTTGGTGATAACATTTCCGGACAAGTCAAGGTCCGTGAGATTCCTTAGATTTTGAAAAGCAGCTTCACTGAGTTCTTCTAAGAAGTTTTGCTTCAGAGACAACACTTGCAGCGACGTCGATTTCATAATGAGTTCCGGACTGAGCAATTTAAGTGCACAATGACTCAAGTCCAAGATCCTCAACTGAGTCAATGGGTGGAATATTGTGGAGGGTATAGCACTCAGCTGTTGGTTATGACTGAGGTTGAGACTAAGCAAGTTGGAAACCATCAAGAAAGACGTTCTGGGTAGTTCTGTCAGGTGATTGTGTGACAGGTCCAAAGTGCGCATTTTTAATAACATCAACGGTTTGTTAGGGAGGGACGAGAGCCTATTTCCTTTAAGGTACAGTTCCTCCAATGTTTCTTCTAAACCTGTGAAGGACGACATCTCAATGTTCAACAGCAGGTTTCCACTCAAATCGAGGGATCTCAGTTTCTTGAAGTCCTGGAATTAAAAATAATGAAATTATCAAGCGGCAATAAAAAAAAGTTCAACCTTGAAAAAAGAAAATGGGTTTTGAGATCTTACTTGGAATGCCTCTGGGGGTAGTTCTCTCACGACATTGCGTGCGAAGCTAAGAACTGTGACTCGGTCAGCGACGGCTCTGAGGATGTCAGAGCTCAATGCCGCCACTCTGTTGAAGTCCAATTGGAGTTTGGTGAGACGCGGGAGTCTGCCAAGGGCACTGGCAGGAACTAACAGAATGTTGTTATCCTGAAGCGATAGGGTATCCAGGCTGTTCAGACCTTCGAATGCGTCATCTTCGATCTAAACAAGAGCATCGGGACATATTATTAATGTGTGAACCAAACAAGCCATTAGTTTTTCGATTATTCTGTCCTGACGAGACTGTTTGACGCCATTGTAGTTGAGTGCCATCGTGTTTCATCTCGTGGATCTCAAAGTTTGGAATATTCATCGACTGAGCTTCACTGAGTATTTATTATCGCAGTAAAAACCAGCGTATTGTGGTTTCATTACAATACACCCAACCCCCAGCTTCCTTAACATAATATGTAGAATGGCCTCTCACCGTTCGAAGTGAGTTGACACTCAAGTCCAGGTGCCTTAGATGCCTCAATGCTAGAAAGGTTCCTGGGGCAATGTTACCAATGCTGTTTCGGCTAACGTCAAGGAGTTCAAGATCAGGAACGGATTGAAGCAAAGAACTGTCCAACTTCTGTAATAAAAATACCAAAGGATTTGTGAATATGGTTCATTTAAAGGAGCTTTTTACAGTCCACGTTAAGAAAATCACATTCAGATTTCACTTAGTCCAAGTAGTATAGTGAGTATGAGACAATTACCTCGATCATGTTTGACGATAGGTTGAGATGTTTCAAAGAAGAGAAACGTTGGAGGGAAATGGATGGAAACCCAACCAAAAAATTCCCTGACAAGTCCAACTTATGGACACTTTCCGCACCTGAAATGAAGGGAACCACATAGTTTGAGCATGGATATGACTCCGGTAGTGTCTGCAGGATATCGTTGTTTGATGGTGTGTAATTGAACATGAATACCTACAATGCCCTTTAGAGGTATGCATAGTGAAATGGTCTGGTGTCCTCACCTTGAAAAACATCGCTGTTCAGCTTGTTCAGACGATTATCAGACAAATCCAGCTCTTTGAGACCACCCAAACCAGAAAAGGCTCCTTCCTCTATGGAAGAAATTCTATTACCACCTAGTGAGAGGCGCTCTAGCTTGGTTTGGGCAGAAAATGCATTTTCTCTTACTAAACCTGAAAAACAAACAAGGAAACATCTTTATTATGTACAACAGGTTCATTATCTGCAATCTAAGAAAAAACGTTCAAACCCCTCATAATTGGTGGGTTTACAGTTCAAGAAGATCGAATTGAAACAAAATCACAAAGATATTGTAAACAGACCAGTGATCTAGACAGAAGGGAGTTCGAGAAGGTGGGTGATTTATAACCAAAATAATGTAACGTTGTGGAAATATTGGAGTTTATGAGTATTACATAGCATATGATCCAGTAAATTATTTAGGTTTCAACTCATCACGTTTCTTAAAATTCATAATTTGATTGAGATGACGACTTACCAATTCTGTTGCTCTGCAATGACAGCATTTTGAGTGCTTGGGGGCCATTCAGTGAAGTTGATGGAACGTCGACAAAACTGTTGTGATCCAACCATATTTCCTGAAGACAACAAAATGTATCATTACCATCTAACGTATCCAAGCTGGTTCTAAGGTTTTCAAGGTACGGCAGTGACTCCGGATATGTAAACCACCTAAAGAGACCACTTTCTTCTTGAATAGCGACACTCAGTACGATGATGATATTGCAGCTGCCAGGCACTTGGTGGCTCGGATTAAGGTCGTCCGTTTGAATCTCACCACTTCTCGTCACATTCAATTGAAATTATCATCGGAACTAATTGTAATCTTCCTGAGAGGACCACTGATCACAACAACACGTGGAAGTTGAATACGAAGGCAGACAGTATAGAAAGAGTACTCTTGACTATCACAAAACTATTCCATATGTAATAAATGTGAGACATTTACTTGAAGATCCGTGCATCCTTTCAAAAGGCCTTCCTCCAGAGCTTTGATGAAGTTCCATCTGAGATCGAGAATCTTGAGGTGGTTCAGTCCGTGCAGCTCTGTCGTGGAGAAAATTGGATTCAGGGAGTCACCCAACAAGTTCTGCGCCAATCGGAGTTCTTGCAGGGTTCCGCTCAGGCCGCTGAACACTCTCTCGCTCAACCGTCTGATGGAGTTGTCGGAATAGTCCAACTTCCGGATGGGGATCCCTGCAAAAATGTTTATATAAGTATAAAGACTTTCGTCAATTAATTAATCTGTTGAATTCTTCGGTTAATGGGTCTTATATACGTGTAATATTATATAATATATGGCTGTATAGAGTAGGAATGGAGGAGTATATGTAGTTAAAACAAATTACTTAATTTCTCCCCTACTGGGGAAAACATCTGATCATGGATACGTCTGTAAGCTTTAAGAATATTTTGCTTAAAGTGTAAGTCCTAAGGAGGCTTAATGCCAAATTACAGCTTCATAGGGTGAATAGCATAGAAATTAGCTTAAGGAGCCTCTCAGCTGATCTGGGGCATGGGCAGCTTTAAGTGTGAGTTCTAAGGAGGCTACATACCAAATTTCAAGTCTCTAGCACAACAGGAATTGCGCCAAAAAAGTCACTTTTTTTGCATCACGCAAATTTGAAATGTACTAAAAAGAATTTATTTCTATTAGGAGATAAACTCTCGGAAGGGACAAACTACTAATGGGTGGCATTTTATCTTATTCTATTAAATTTACAATTAAAGTCGTTGAGCGAACGAGACCAGGATGACCTCCGGCGTGATTCATATCTAACCTGATTGGACGAACGATAGTGTCGGCAAGCTCTGACTTCCTGCTGACCTGTGGGTGAAGGAGACGACTTGGGCTTGGACGGGAAGGGAAGGGAAGTCAGAGGGGAGGACCACGTGATCACAGTCCAAAGCCATCTCGCCCTCTGGCAGTGATGTACAGCGGCACGGATACCCCATGAACCTGAGGAGCTCATCACACTCCAGAGCAGACGACCAGCAGCACAAGCAGGTGAGCAGCATCCATCCGCTCCACCTGAAACGTATCGGCTTTAATATGTGGTATCGTTTGAAGTCCCTTTACACATCTACCAAATAAATTAGGGAATACAAATTTGAAAATGGTGGGTGCGTAGCAATTTCAAATATAGCCACAGTTATTCGACATGGAATCAGAAAATAATTTTCAACGATCACCTTGTCGCCCAGGATAGTATATATGAGCTTGATGTTTATGAGCTTGTTTTAACTACCTAGTAGAAACCTGGGCCACATACCGCGTATATACGAGTGTATAGTAGTTGTATATTGCCTCTGAGGAAGGTGTGACCTCCTCCTCTATAGTGACGTCTCTTCTGGTCATATATTCGATTTCCGGCAGTGAAAATATAGTTAATATATTTCCCAAGTTTTCTATTCCTGAAATTAGACAATCCCGAACGATCACCATTCCTGGTTTGGGTTTTCCATGGCCTCAAATTTCAAGTTAGCTACATTTCATGTCCAAGTACCCTCGCTGTAATAACGTGCTTCAATTGTCGAAAACATTTGGACTAACAAATTAAAGAATAGTATAACAAGGGAAACAATGTTGAGGTGGGTTTGGAGGTGAGAGTACTCGCAGGCTGTGCTTTCGAAATTCACTCTCGTAGCCCTTTGCATGTGAGAGTAAAATTCTCGTGAGCTCACTCTCGGAAAGCACCTTTTGGTTTATTTTTGTTTCAAACGATATATAGAAGTATTCTCATATTATGTGACAAAAAAAAAAAAAAAGATTTGTTTGGAATTGAGTGGTTTTTGCTGAAGCCAGCAACTGAACAGAGTATATCAGGGGTGTTCAAGTACGTACCTCCCTAATATTATCTAAATACTGCACTGAAGTTTATTTTTCACTAAGTTTTCTGAAGGTTTGGATATTTTTAACTTGATGAAATTTGAAATCTATTGGGCTGGGATCTATTGGGATACTTAATTCAATAAACACTCTTGCAGTAACTGCAAGACCCTCAAAACTCCCTCTCAGTCAGAGTTCGAACTAACCCCAACATTTCAGCCTTGATACCAGACCATTAACGTACATTGGACAGGAACTGAGCACTGCGCCTCTCATTTCTACTCTCACTCCTGGTCCAACGTTTTTAATTCCAATGGCCCTAGAACTCAAGCCTTATGTAAATGTTACTGCAATTAGGTCGTTTTCCTCTCGACTTCCCTCCCAATGGACCACACACCAAGTTTCTCCTACTCAAACATTTATTTAACCATAACCATACCCTTCCACGCTCATAATCCCCAAAAGTCTCATCATCAAGGTGGTAATGACCCTAAAATGCAGTCAACGTTTCAACAATAACATCCGGCAATCCAGACTGATAAATACTAGCGGAATGAATTCTTCTTTGTCGATAAAGATCTAACCCGAATCTTCAAGCATAGTTAAAGCACTTCATTGCATTGCTAGTTAACCATTGTGATTTTTCCACCAGATCCTCTAGATTTATCCGGTACGGCAACGCGTTCATAAGGCAACAGAATCATAACCTTCTCCCACGTATTCGCGTGTCGCTTCCCACTCTTCACCCGTTTTGCTTTCTTGGATAATTTCCGAATAGCTCAGTTTTGCACTCGTCCATCGTCATAGAAAAGGCAAGAAAAATAAAAATCGCAGTCATGCATCATGGCTATAAGATCGCCTTTTTGAAGAAATAACTGGTTTTATGTAAAATGTCTCCATTTTACTGGTTTTATAAGAAATGTGTAACAATCTGACTTCAACATCGTGTTCAGAAAAAGAAAATGATTAAAGAAGGTGTCACTTGTCAGACTGTTTCATTTAGTGAATTTTTGAAGGAAAGGAAGCTATTCTGCCCCCGTAAGGAAGAACGTCCTAAGTCCTTTTTTTTCAGTTTTTGAGTTCAGGACATGGACTGGAAGAGCTCGACGAGACGCGTTTTTTGAGCTAGGTTAGAACGTCCTACATTTAGTAGAAAGCAGTAAAAAACGCTTTGTCCTAAGTCCATTGCCACCAATTTGCTGTATAATTTTATAATACTACTAGATCGTCCTACGTCCGACTTTAGCCCTCGAGGTAGGACGTAGGATATTACTTTGGGCTGAATCCTCGGGAGTCTTCTACACTCTCCTTCCCTTTGTCGGTGTGCCATCTTTCCTTTCAAGTCCCTCTCCGCATATTCTGATGTGTGGGTTCAATGCAGCTTACTCTACAACATCTTGGCAATTACTAGCTCAGGTGACATATTGGAAGACTCTATGCCCAGTGCCTCTTTGAGCCAACTCCTTTCCCCTACCCATTTCGGGCATCATCTTCAACATCCTGGGAGCTGCGGCACGATGGGGTATCCGCCTTCCCCATTCTGTAGAAGTAGGCATGGAAAAGTCCATGTTCTGAGAAGAAGTGAGTCTGGAAATAGTTCACTTCTCCATACCTTCTTTGCAGCCACACCTGAATGTCAGGGACCAACCAGGCAGTCCCTCTCAATTTTACCCGTCCACATCTGCCATCTTGTCATTGTGCGTTCTCGCTCTTCTCTAGAAATGCTCCACACACCCTCTTCCTTTCTGCTGTCAGTAGCTGTGTTGGTATCACACTAGCCTGGACGAGTACTGCTAGTTACCTAGCAATAGCACAGCAGAAAGCGTTGGTGTACCGGATTTCCATCTGGAATTGATCTCCACGTGAACCTAGCTCAACCCGTACAGCCTAGAGATAAAGGTACCTACCTCATGTTTTCTGAACTTACCATATTGTGAGCGCTGGTGTTCTGTGCCTCATAGTAGGCACTGCGATCCAGGTAGCTCGTCACGCTGACACCTGCAATCAAATAATGACACCTGTAAAAGTTTCATGTTATTGGTAAAGTTGCGAATGTGATTTGAACACTTTAGATGTTATTTGACGTTTAATAGACGAAGTTGTATGTCACTCCAACATTGATCATAAGGCCTATACTGTGGCTTCATTCGCAGTTTTGGGACATGTCAAAACCAATACCACCTATGTTATCCACCCCAAAAAACACTCCAAGTAAAGAACACCCCGCCTCGCATACATCATTCTACAGCAGCTACATCCATTCTACATCATAGGTATAAGTGGATATTATCCACTTTTGGAAAAAATGTCGTTTGTCAACCGTGATTTCTACCCTATAAATTGGTCCAATTTTAATGTTAGGGGGTCATCGACCCACCATTAAATTTTAATGTTCTTTAATTCTGTCACTCGTTCAGGTTTTCACTAGGATACGATGTTTAGGAGTTATAAGCGAAAAACTGAGGAAAGTTGAAAGTTTTCGGGGTACCAAAAGTTGAGCTAATCCCTGGAGGGGTGCAAATTCAGATTAGGTACTCGTTTTCAAGGCAACTCAAGGTTTTTTCGAACAGCTTTCCCCAGGTCAGTTCGTAGTAACTCCCTTTTCAAGCCTAATTTGGACTATACCTGCATACCTCTACCCTGTACCGTCCCTTGCGTCGAACATGATTCAAAATTCGGGGCTCGGTTTCTATTGACCACGGACCTTTGGTATGTTGTTACAATAAAAAAAACCGAATTGAACGATTTTTGGTACTACCTACTTGATGGGTGATCTTCAGGCACATCGTTACTTGTATTGTAAGTACATATTACATAATATTATACATATATATACGGATTCATGTTGGTACTATATTCATAGGGGTTTAAAACAAGTGGCTGGTTCACGGACAAATACTCTATAAACGTGGAATGTATGGAATGCTAAAGGGGTTAGGTACTCACAACGACCGATCTGTGTCATCGGAAAAATCGATTGGGAGATGATCCGATGTTTAGGCCGCTGCCCCTGTTTACCGCGAGTTCTAGATTCCTCAGGTTGACGCGATGGACAGCTGCCCTCATCCTACGGAATTCCTACTACCCGCCTTGCTAATAATATGTAATCAATTCGGGTAGGGCCATAACTGGATTGGCAGTGTTTGGCGGAGAGGTATTTTATATTACTGCTCATCGAAATACATACACAGTAGAGTCGAAGGTGTTTTCAATGTTGAAAAAGAGGTGTTTATGACCAAAAAACATGGGAAAATTAGATGAAGAGTGAAGGATACTTACTTTGCAAGAAGTCCTTGGAAGAGTCCTGTGAGGTTCCCGTACACCCCACACCCAACCTTTTCACTTTACGAATAACAAAAACCGAATTCCGCGTTTCTTTGAGAAGTTATCACCTCAGAAATGATTTCACTTTAGTGACAAGCTCACTCCTCACTAGCACACATCAACAGTTGCTGGGGTACAGTTGTGAAGACTAGTGCCAGGAGGGTGGAGGGGAGCTATTCTACCTTTACAAGAAGCCTATAGGTCTCCAGGTGTCCCGTTACCTTCCACTCGGGTCGGTTCTGGCTGTGGGCCGACCGTCTATGGACAGTCCTAGACTCCGTTATTGTTTCCTGTCGAGGAACAAGTGACTTTTCCTCATTCAATTCCTCGTACAACAGTAATTTTGCATTCAACAAGGCACATCACATAAGAGTTTCTTTTTTTCATTTTATTATTCTTCTTGAACTAGATTATTCTTCCTCCAGTAGATATGGACTTTGTACGTGGGAAAAGTTCGTAAGTTAATGGAACTTTTACAGGTTGTTCGGGGGTGCCGTGGGATGACTCTGTCAAGTTATCCAATTCGAGAACCCTGAGTTCGAGCATCTCGATATTGATGAGTGATTATCATAATTACCATAGGTAGAACTTATGGTAATTGATAGAGTAAATTTGTTTTTTTGCTCATTTTTGTCATTTTGAAAAAATTCCTCTAACTTTGATCGGCTGTATCTCTCATGATAATTAGGTAATAATTGACCACATTTTCGGAATTAGCGTTAAATTTGCTATAAGATAAGTGAACCTTTATTCTTGAAAAGTACCACCTAATGACCATAACAGCAGTTCAAACTTAGAAGAAAAATAAAATAAAAAAAGATGAAAAATGGAAAAATATTTAAACAATTAAAAAAAATAAAAATCCTGGAAACTGGCAAATCTCATGAAAACTTCTTCATGCAATAAGCTTTTCAACGGCATGGGCACCTTTGAGATAATCTTGTTCCTTTAATAAAAAATTCAAGTTTAAATGCAAAAAGGTTAGGCGATTTAAAGTTGCTCTATCGCCAGAACAGTACATAAGCCTGAAGTTCAAAATTGGCGCATTACTCGACATTATTGATGATTTCTTTACGGGTGGGGGGGGGGGGCTACCCGTTGTTGCACCCTAAATTTCAATTCTGCTTATATCGTACAGTTGATGAAGAGAATTCTTAAGTATACAAAGTGTTAGTTCAATTAGAATCTCTACTATAAAATTCAGCCCCAAATCATCCCCCCCCCCCCTTTGGATCCGTAAACTCTTTGGTCTAATTCTGATTGTTACTGATAGGCTGTTATTAATAGAAATCCATCAGGTAGGTGTCTGATTGGCATTTAGTACGAAGAAAAACATCCGATTTAGAGTAATGTGCGAATTACAATCGCATTTGCAATCCCAATAACCATCCATTATGGTGATTTTGAGCCGACTGTTCTAACAGAATTCAGCCTTTTAGTACGCCAACGTTAATGATGTTCCAGTATTTCGTCCTTTAAACGCGGTTATTTGTAACAACAAGATTTCTCACCTTCATTCGTTACTTCTTTTTTTTTCTCTTCACTAAAACGTCCATTCGTCCCACATTGCAACGGCTCGTTAGGATGAAGTCCGTTGATAGCTGCCAATGTCAAAAGACCCTTGCGCAAAAGCTTTTGAGCTGGATGCGTGGTTCCACATAACTGGCGCTCAGGGGCATGAAGAAAATTGCGCCATTATCCTGAAAATTAAAAAACAAACCTCATTACCTACTTTTACATAATTTATAATAATCCGCGATGTGTGTGTAACAAAACAGGTGTCAAAACTATAACGACCTCACGGTTAATCTAATCAGCACGTATTAATTGTCATGTAATATAATACTACCTACCTACGTTATGTGACTATAACTAGTTATATATAAGATAGAGTCCTAAACTCTACAGGTTAATTGATATTGGATCTGTGGATTCAGTTTAGTACAAAATTCACCTGAATTTTAGGCGAATTCAGTTGTAAGTTCAATCACAACTCGATTCAGTGGTTTTCTCACTGTTTCAAAGGAACCGAAAAAATACAAAACAGTCTACACAATTCCGTGGACGAATCAGCTAAAAAATGCAGTTGATTGTATAAAGGAAAATTCGTTACGAAAAAGCCCGACTTTTCAGTGTTATTTTGTAGCCTTCATATATGAGTTGCATATATATAGAGTTGCATGCCTCATCATTGGGAGGCGGATTTTAGGGCACTAATGCGCCTAAATTATGTTGGTGAAATGTCAAAAGACGTGGTTTAGGGGGTCCGGGAAAATTTGAACAATTAGGTGCAAAAAACTTTCTTCTTTGGTCGATTCCAATGGTTCATTATCGAAGATAATAAACAAAAAACTCTGCAAATTCTTGACACAACGGTTTATTATCTTCTTTGTACAGACCACCCTTCTGTCTAGATTAGTTTTCCCTCGAGGACCACAAGATCTATAAGAAAACGTCTGCGGACCACATGATTTTATAACTAGGTAAATTAAATTGAGAACTAGAGAAATATATTTTAAATCCTTTAATATACATTGTATTAAGAGTAAGTAATTAGAAAAAAACATAGTTATAGTCTTAATATAGTTATAGAAACATTATAAATCTATTGTACAACGCTTACAAAATATGACACTAAGTCTCTCAGTGACTTCCTTGGTTTTGCATTTTACTGACAAGACCACTCCACGCCTAACATCAGAAATAAAAACAGCATTACTCATGTGGCATACTTTCATAACAAACGTATCTCCGAGGATGAATGTCTCATTATATAGCCAGTAAAAACATTGTTATACTCGTATTGATGAAGAAAACCGTGAATTATAAGACGTATTCTGAAACAGCCCGCGGACCACACGTAAAGTCGACGCGGACCACAAGTGGTCCGCGGACCACGGGTTGGGAACCACTGGTCTAGATCACTAGGTCTAAATGTCTAGATCCTAAATGTTACATTAATTATTATTATGAATTATCACTAAAAATGAAGGCGCGGAATTCCAGAGGCATATTAAAACCCTATCACCTAGCCAGCCAGCCCTCTGACGTCATAGGCTCTTACGGCATACGCTTTGACGTACTAGTTGGCCTCCTGACAGCCGTCTGACGTTATACGCTCGTGCGTCATAGGCTCTGTTGTACTAGTTGGCCTCCGGCCAGCTGTCTGACGTCATAGGCTCTTACGGCGTAGGCTATGACGTACTAGTTGCCTCCTGCCAGCCGTATGACGTCATACGCTCGTGTGCCACAGGCTCTGACGTAGTGGCCCGCCTGTCGCTTGTGTTCTGACGTGATCTGAGGGAAAGGGTGAATCAAGGAAACAAATTTTTCCCGTTTCAGTTTATGTGCCAAAGCAAGGACATGAAAATGTCAAAAGAATGTCAACTCCATCCTGTTGTTGATACAGTCGACAATTAAATGCTTGCATACGAGTCTGCAACACGTTGGGACATTTTATGTCTTTAAAGAAGTGATTCAAGAACCTTCGAACAATGCTACATCACCTACCCCAGTAGCGTAGTTGTTATACTTAATTGTAGGGTTCATCATAGATTATGAAGCTTGCATTCGTATAGACAATATAAATTATTGAGACTGATCACCTGTGAGTAAACAATTATTTAAACAATCACGCTCATACCGCAGCTTGTCAGCCACGCACTCCGCAGTGGTTAACGTAATATGGTTAGGTAAATCGAGAGCTATTCAACGAGTGGTGAACGATTTTTGTACGATGATAACTGGCGAAGATAAAGTTCCGTAGCACCGAATCGGTTGTAAGCGAAAATCATCAGAAATTTTCGTGACGATTTCGTGTGACGCTTTTGTGTAGCGTTTTTTGAGTTATGTGCCAGAGTAAAGACATAAAATGTCAAATGGTGATTTTAGAGGGAATTTGCGCTGAATATTCTGTATTGTGTGGCCTGAAAATATTAATGGTTTGTCAGTTATAACATAATGTTTGTACACATATGGATGAGAAAATAGATAGGTAATGCCTATAGACAACTTTTATGCCGTTAATTTATAACTCGGGTTATTTTAGGTGAGGATAAGCAGCCACAAAAGCCACAATAATAAAAAGTGACCAGTGACATTATTTTGTCATTTTAATTGTGGTGCGGGCCCCTAGGCGCGCGCCTAGAATCCGCCCCCCCCCCCCCCCACTCATAATACACATCAGACCTTACCAAGTATTACCAAGTCTGTCGGGTTTGTGAGCCACGCTTGTGTCTAGGCCTGGCTGACTACCTACCGAAAGGGTTTGGCATCGGTGCCAACGATGAAAAAAGCTTATTTATGGAGGCCCACACGATTACGCCCTACGGAATCTCATGCGATGTCCCTTATATTGACGGTGTCATCTCCTCTAACCGACGAATACCGAATGACTTGCGTACTCCTAGACTTACCACAAGACATTGAGTCGTGTTGAAGATCGTACTCGAAAATTCTGTCGATAATTTGGTTACATATATGTTATAGATTATTATGTACCTACTTGAGATGTTCTTCATGGATCATCTGCTGTAGTGTGATAACGGAATGATATATCGACTTCACCACTGACTTCACCATGTGTGTTCAGCGTTGGAAAATCTATAACCTGAGGCGTTACTCGGCAAACAATTTCATTCCTCTCTTGCCAAGTTTAAAACCTTATTCTCCTCGTCTCCAATTATTTAGCGACGAATAGCGACGATTCAGCTGCAGTCAGTGACCGTTATTAAGAAGTTTCATCGTACAATAATGATAAATTTTCTACTCATAGATGTGACACTTATCACGGTCAGACTAAGAACAACGGCGGTGTTCCCAATGGTTCTGATTATGAACATACAAGTGGGTGCACAATTACGAGTCGAACGTATTAAAGTCGCTTTTGACATATTAATAAGCAGTTGTTAATCCCGCTGTAACCTTCATGAGAAAATGACCGAACAATCGATTGCGTAACTGGGACTTTTCCCATGCCGATGAAGCTGAGGATTTATTGAGAGCGAAAACGTTTTAGCAATTGTACGAATCACGCTTTGCGATCGTGAAGCTTCTATTAAGAATGCTAGTGATTAGAAACACGAACGCGAAACTCCTCATAGGGAACGACCCCAGTAGTAGACACCTTAGTGAGCTACCTGCAGCGTTTCACAGATTTTTCAGTTATTTTAGCACATTTTTCTTTCCCTTCGTGCTAGTTCTATTGTCCCACAACTGCTGCACCAAGATCTATCAGAAAATGTTCAAAATAATGAATAATAATGGAGTGATAGCCAAAATAGTCAACCAACTTCTTCCGCCAGTAGAAGACGCAGAATTTCCAGTACCTAGTAGACAAAGATGCGAAACCAGTAGTAGACAAGCGCCCCATTGCATCACAATAGTATGATGATCGTCATTAAAATAATTGCATAGCCTTTTTCTTCACATTTTCAATCAACATTTTACATGTGTGGGATGATAGATAACTCGCCCTGAGTAAAAACATCATTAAGTACAAAATACATTTTTCCTGGAAGATTGTCTGTAAAAGGTGTTTTACGCTGGTCATCTTCAACGATGCGTTGAACACTGTTCTGCAGATGAGCATACAACATTGGAAAACCAGCTCGAGCCATCGCTTGAATCCAATGCACAAAAACTTCTTTTTGACTACAATTTTCTCAGTCACATAGCGATTCAACCTTCGACGATCGGCTTGTAACAAGTCAAAGAAAGCCCTTCTCTGCGTCGTGATCGTAGGTAATCATTTTCAACGTTCGTATTCATATCTTTATCGCCTTATTTATCACCTCCCATCAAAATTCCATCAGGATTCGCAGTAGGGGACGAAATAAACTAAACTCGAGTTTTCTCCACAAATGATCAACTCAGTTCAAAACTACGTCTCAATTTTCATTAAATTCCGAAATTGAAATTTCGAAAATTTGCGACATCTATCGAGCTGTTGATCACCGTAATCAATTCTCGTTGACTGATTTCAAGAATTATGAGATCCAAAGGCGTGGCAACGGGGCAAAGTTCAGATTATGATTCCGTACACAACTTCAGGGTAGTTCATAACGCAGTTTTTCGGGTCGAAACTTGGTCATTTTGAAGGTAATTTTCAAAGGATGAAACCCCACAGGCAGTAGCCGCCGGCATCAGACTGAGGGTTCATTACTGGCGTCGCCACGTGGCACCTGCAACACTTGTTAATTGGTGTCATTTTCATTCCCTGTAGAAACACGCGTCTTTAATGCTTTGAGTACTTAACTTTGGGTTTTCTTAAGTAGGTACTTTTTACACTGCTCGATGAGATTTGTAAAAAACCGCTATAACTGGAATCATGGGTTGAACTTTCCTTGATGAGGGAAGTCAATGGCAGAAGTATTTACTTTGAATCCGGCGACAGGACCAACTTGTTCAGTGGGTTCTGTATCCACTGAAATGAAAGTTTTCAAGAGTGAATGCGGGGATATTCGGTCGGGAACTAGTTTTTATCGATTGTTGCCTCGCTCTTTCACTCTTCGCCCATTCCTTCTTCCATGGACTGCCCCCCTTCCAGCTCATAGGGAAGGGATGGGGGAGGAAAGAGAGTGAGTAAGAAAGGGAGCGACCAAGCTTTCAACCTTGTCCATTCAACTAAAACTGCCCCAGCTCCCTGACCCCTCCGCGGTTTGATGGCGTCCTCCGGAGCTCGACCCGCCGTACGCAACATTTTCTGCGAAGAATCCAACTCTCCTGGGCTACTGGTTCGGAAACAGGTTGTTCATCGGATAACAGTTCCTATTACGAGAACACTAGATCTGTCCTCAAGACGCATCGAATCTATCCGAGGAAGGATGAATTGATGTCAACCATGAATTCATTATTTTGCAAAGTGTCATTTACATTCGTTCATTCTGTGTCCATTATACGACTGCGTCGGTTGTATGATAATGCCTTTGGTTCAGTGGATCACTCACTGCTAGTTTTTAAACTTTTCCACCTCCGCATGCAGCATGATATCTTCTTACCTGCCTGGGCGTAGTCAACAGGTGCGTGTTGGTTCAGTTTTTTCTCGCCCTCGTAGGTTGGAGAGCGGCGTTCCACAGGGCTCTGTTCTCGGTCCTCTACTTTTTTCGCTCTTCACTTGACTTGCCATGACTTGCCATCCCAATTGCAATAATGTACCACTTACTCGCCAAAGATTTCCAGGTTTATTTAAGGACACGGAGACAGGACATGTTTGATGGGATAGGATTGGTTAATAGGGATCTTGTCTGATTGGCAATCGGGCAAGGGCTAATAGTATTTGTCTGAATCCTAAGAAGACCCAGAGTATTGTGGAGGGTGAGGTGGTTCCTTTTTCTGTTACGGTGGTCAACCTCGGGGTGGTGTTTAGTGAGGAATTTCACGCGCTGCATGTCTCCAGGAAGGTGTACGGGGCTCTCTCTGCACTGTGAAGGCTTGGTAGGTTTACACCCTCAGTGCTACATGTAGCCTGGTCTTGTTTTGGCACTAATAATGCCCATTTTCTTGTATTGTGATTCCGTCATCAGTGCCTCTCTTTCTAGCATTCCGGCCCGTGCGTACGCAGGTTTTTTAAAATTTAAATTACATTCCCTTGACATAAATCTCTTCTCATATCCCTTTCGTTTCCTGTCTACTTCAATTTTGTATTCACTTCCGTCCTTCCTTCTTTTTGGCATTGTATGTTTACAACGTCATTTGATGTATGTACAGTGTTCATTGTACACTATGAGGGACCTTGTCCTATGTACAATGAAAGATTTTCAAACAATGTGTAACTACAATAAAGTGTTCATACATCGTCACCATAACGAGTTGAGCTTGGCAGTAATGACGTATCAGTCCTCTTATTCGCATTTTATGTGCCGAGTCTGAAAACGAGCTGTTCATCAGCTAAAAATCGACCCCCAAGTCAAGAATTTACAGCATCAAACATTTTTAAAATGTTCCGATTATAGGGTAGGTGGGGTCAAAGGTTTGCAGTTTTGACATTTGCACATTTGCGTATTTACAGATCCCCGTAACCTTCCCCTGCCCCGAATAAGTGTGATGACAACACATTGTGCTGCTGGTGGGTATCTACCCTAACTTCTCTAAAAACATAAATTATCTCCTAGAACGCTTAAGCACGAAATTTTCAATTTTCCCAAAAGAACACATTGGGGCAAAGGTTTGAAGTGAGAACTTTTTCCCCTTTCTTAGCAGGGGAGCTGGATTATTAAGAAATGTTGAAAATTAACGTGGTAAATAATTTTACTTAGAAATATACCTACTCTGGTGAACAGACAAGGGTACTTCAAATATAGGCTCATCACATGCCAGTGTAGGCTAATCACATAATTACTTCACGTTATTCAGTCTTCCATTGCCACGCTATGTAACGATATTGTACAATTAGACAAGTATACAAGCTAATTGTACAATTACACACTTTGCACGTTGTTTATCTAGTCCGTACGTTTATTTATACAGAGTCGTCTAAAGCACATTACGAAGCACTAATTGAAGCTTCAATGGAATTTCAGATGCAGTCAAGTTTAGTTACTCTTCTAGTAACTGAACGTGGTTCTACTCACCTTCCCCTCTATTCGTCTCCCATTTCGAGTTTCTTCACATCTCGCCGTAAATTATTTAAATGGTTCAAAGCGGTCGCAGGTTGGTTTGCGGGGAGAAAGTTGAAAGAGATTTCTTCAGATTGTCATCAAAACCCCAACCGCAAATTGGTATTAAACTTTCTCTCGATATATATCTCGAATTGCATATTATGCAGAGTTATTTGACTTTTATAATACCTATTTCTAAATTATAATATTTTACAATATTATTGTTATTGGAATTTTATAGGAAACTGATACAGACTGATTAATGATTAACATCGCGGTGTTTATTTCGTTGGTGTTCTGACTCCTACGTTTTCTTTTGGATTTATTTGTTGTACTCGATACCGAGTTCTCTGGAGCGCTATTCGGGAATAGTCCCCTCAAATGACATTGTATTGGATTGCATACCGGTGGTTCTTTAAGGCATCAGTTGCGATGCGCTAAAAGTTCCCTTACCTAATTGGGCATCGATAAATCCGCTATGTAGAGCCAATCGCTACGTAAAGGCACCCTGACAGGCGCGCTATGCCAATTGGTCTCTCTGCAGAGGTTTACCTAGGACCTCTGAAAAGGACATACCATCGGTAGGTTCGTTTCACAAAAAAACCCTAACGATTTTGACCCTAAAAACCCTTCTGATCTTTGAAGAAAAAGAAGTTTTGAAGGTAGAGGAATGGATGACAACACTTAGTGGGTTGAACTCATAACGTGGAGAGAGAGGGTTCCGAACTGCTTGAGAGCTGAGCAAGTAATGAGATTTTTCCTGAGGGATCGGTTTTATATTACCCTATCCTCTGCTTCCCTTTCTCCCGGTTAGAGTAGGGAGAGCGGTCCGAAAGGGCCACCTCGTTTGTGGTTTGTGGAGTGGGAACTATTCCTACTTGAGCTGAATCCTCTCCCTCTCATATTTATTTAGTTTATTATTATTTGCGTTAATTCCCATAAGTATAATCCTGGGGCATAACAGTTTGGTTACTGACAGATTCGTTTAAAACCATCAGTGATTGGGCTTCCATTGTTTGACCAGTCTCATCATTGAGGCAGGTCTTGGAGGGAGTTGACACTCGTTGTTTTTTGCACCATGTGATACACGTGTCCAACACCCGATTCCCCTCATGACATTTTTTAGCTCAACCACAAGCCAAAAAATGGATTTTCCTCTTATTTGAAAGGGCTTCAAGGGCTTATCACACCGTAAAAACTTCATAAGCTGATATTCGGCCAACGGCGTTATCAGTGAACAACAGCTCACCTTTAGACCTACTCCATGATGGGAGTTCAACTCCATGCAATCAAGATTTTGGTACCTACCTCTTCCACCCAATGACGTCATCGGCTCTAGGTACACGACCTTACCCTATTATTGTAAAAAAAATTATTGAAAAACTCGAATCAATCACAAAATTGATGATAGACATAGGTGATGTTCGTCTGCTTCTCCCTCATGCGTGACTCGAGTTTCTAAAAGAATGTTTAGAGACAAAACTGTCTCCATACATAAATAAGTCTAGTTTGTGTACCTACACCACATTCCTAACAGTTAAAATTCACAATAGGCCACAAGTGCTTCCCCTGGGCTTGCGCAATGAGAATTCTTTTCAACTTGCCTTTTCAAGAGAGGGGAGTCTTGGGCCAGAGGTTGCCCGAAGCAGCTCGGAGAAACCCTTATTCACTAGAAGCCCCTCTATACTGAAATGTCAGAACCCCCTTTAGTTGACCCAGTTCTCAATACACTGGTTTTCAGCTTGTGAAATTTATCTCAAAAATATTTTTTTTTTTTTTTGCGTGTGTTTCTTTGGTTTGTGGTAGGCCTCCTGAAGTCTTTAAGCAGAATTTGTTGTAGGTATGTATAAACGCAAAGTATTTCTTAATTACGTTGAAAAGAGTGATTCATTATCGGATCTAAGTGGAGGAGTGAGTAGCTAATTGAGTAGCCATCTCGAAACTATTTCCTCTCGAAAGCCTTCCTGTACCTATTTAATCATAGCCTACCATAGAGGAGAGATACGACCAAAGCATTCCTTCTTCCTTCGAGTTTTAACCTCCCCACAACTGCTACTCGTAGCGTTAAGGGAGCCGTGGGTCATGCTCGTGTGTTGTCTTCCATATCATAAAATAAATGAGGGGGAAAACATTTAAATTCTAGAAGTGTATTGAAATTCTTCATGGCCTAAATAACACTGTTGTTAATGTGTTTCGTGCGCTTAAAACATTCATAACGTATTTCACCGTCCCGAGACGTACGATTCGTCTCCGCTTTTGTAGTGAAGCTAGGCGTTAACTGCTAGTAGGTAAATTTGTTGTGCATAGTTGAGTTTTAATATTAAGTGTTCAAGAAAAGCCTTCGTTGGTGAGATAATCGCAGTGTTGAGGCAAGTTTCTATTCATTTCCTTAACGAATTAGTGGTTTTTATGCTACCACCACGTCTGGTGGAAACGTGGGCGGCTTCACACGCGTCTGCTCTATTATTTTATTGCTACAGCTCGTTTATCTTTACGTTAATTCACTTTGATATACGATTTGCTGTGGACAATTAAAGATAAGCGGTGTAAAGCCATCAATGCCCATCCCCCTAGTTCGCGGCTAGACTGTTATCTAATCACAGTTCACTCCTGCCGTCTTCATGATATCCTTGGTTCAACATGTAACCAAATATCTTGAATGGCACTATACTAGATAAAACTAGATCCGTACAACGTTGCGGTTTAATCAGATGTTCCGTACTACAAGCATGTTTGTCAAAAATACGTTGTATTCTTCACTTTACAGTGATGATTGCTTTGAAGTTGGCGTGTGGTACATTCTAGAGTTGTCTGGAGTTAGTCGACTCATCCAAGGTATTGTTATCGATCACACCTCTCTCTTTTGAATGTCACGAGACCTTTTTATTGACTCAACGAATTCTTATCATATTTTCTATATTGATTTTTCTTTTGATCGGTACAAAAACTGAAGTGATTGAATGTTATTCTATCTATGCTTGAAACCTCTTTAAAAAACAACTCTGAACATTCTTGACAATGGCTTCTTGACAATTCTCTTCTTTTTTCCGTCTTTCTTTATCTCCTCCCGAATTTTCCTAGTCTGGTTTACGCGTTAGGACCAATCCCACAATGATTCTCGTAGCTTTTCATAACCAGAAGGGGTTAATATCGAATTTTGAAGTTTTGAAAATTTCATATCTCGAAAAATTCAAATGGAACGGTATAGTTTTTTGTTCTTATTTAGATAGAGTTTATTTTTTAGAATTGTTTAAGACCATCCGGAGCTTTGTGCGACCAGCCGTTCGTTCACAATAGTGGCTCAAAGTTGGAGCAGATCAAAAGTCGTCAACATGAGGGTGAATGAGGTAGGTACATACGAAGGCAGGCAAAATGAGCTGTTTGTTAAGTCGAATCCCTTTTACGCCATAATTGGCACGGAGATGAGCCCTGTACTAACGCATGACCAATGATATTCACGATATCAAAACGTTTGACAATTGAAAGCGTTTCCTAGCGTAATAAACAGGATTTTGGTTTCTCAGCTAAAAAGTTACGATTTTCAACATGTATTATTTGAGATGCAGTTGAAAAATCAGTATGATTTGTCGATTCTGAACATACTTCAATGTATGTATTGAATAAATCTTTGACTTCGCAAGTATTTGGGCTACATTTCTACCATTTTTGTTGTAACTTTGTAACCAATGGCATGGTTATCGTTTATGGAAGACCCTGTGACTTTCACATTCCTTTATACTAAATATCCGCAGAAAATTTGCAATAGAATTTCGAAGAACCTCTGGGATCTGGCATTTCGTCCTTCTAAGGTCCCACGAATTTGACTAACACAATACGCCAGCTTTTTTCTTAGATACGTCCAAGGCCTTTGACTGACAACCACTCGACTGGAAAAACACGGTTTCAGTCTTTGCGCGCTCTCCCTTATGAAATCTAGATCCTAAATGTTAGATTAATTATTATTATCAATTATCACTAATTATTAACAATTTTATCAAGTACCTAGTGAAAATTATTATAATTTATTGTTAGGTATTAATAATTCGTATTTATTAATAATAATAATTATTATTAATTATGATTAATAAATACGATAAAATTCTGGGGTTTTTAATAGGTACTACGTCGGTAATAAAAATTATTTTTCTATAAAAGAAGTACCTACCAACAAACATTCGAAATTACCTTCATTTCCGTAGCACGAAACGCACCTCAGAACAACAAACTCGACATCACTTATGATATAGCCATATGATGTTCCAAAGAGCTTGTTAGTATGAAAATGGACCTGTATTTCAACAGTTTGAGTCACGATCGTGTTGTGAGGCACAATCTTTGAGCCGTCATTGTGAACGAACGGCTGGTCGTACAAAGCTGCGGATGGTCTTGAAAAATTCTACGGAACAAACTCTATCTAAATATGAAATAAAAAACATACCGTTCTATATGAATTTTTCGAGATATGAGATTTTCAAATTTTCAAAATTCGTTTTGAACCCCTTCCCGTTGACCTAGGGTTATGTAAAGTTTCGAGGACCATTGTGGGGTTGGTCGAAACCCATAAAAAAAATTTCGTAATTTTAACTCAACGCTAACTGGGCAAAGTGGCGCGGACGGCGTACGGCGGACGGACGGATTTTGGTTTATTATCTTCGATAATGAACCATTGGAATCGCCCAAAGAAAAAAATTTTTTAACCCCCCCTCAAAATTTGTTGGTTTACGTTTCAAGATACGTAGATTCAGAAAATCGAATAAAAAAAAATCCGTCCGTCCGCCGTACGCCGTCCGCCGTCCCCCGTCCGCCGTCCGCCGTCCGCCGTCCGTGGCACTTTGCCCAGTTAGCGTTGAGCTAAAATTACGAAATTTGGTTTCTGGGTTAGGACCAGCCCCACAATGATCCTCGAAACTTTTCATAACCCTAGGTCAAGGGGAAGGGGTTCAAAACGAAATTTAAAATTTCGACGATGTCATATCTCCCAATATTCAACTGAACCGTGTAATTTTTAGTTCACTTTTGAATGACCTGAAAAATTACGAATCTTTTAAGACCAATTGGATTTTTGTGCGACCAGCCGTTCGTTCACAGTGAGCGCGCAAAGGTTTAGGAAAAACACTAAACTTTCGCGTCGAAAACGGCCGTTATGTGACCCAACCTCCAGACGCCCAGAATAAAACTACGTTTTTCATCTTCCCGGTAAACTACAGTCTAGAAATTTTAACCGTGAGTCGGGGATAGACCACATTGCAATATTCACTCGGTTTCTCATCTGTAAAATTGTTTAAATAATACCTTTTTGTAATAATACAAATTTAATTTTGATGATGAGCTGTTGACTTGAAATTTTAAAAATAGTTCAGAACTGGATCACAATGCAATATTCACTCGTTTTCTTGTCTGTAAAATTGTTTAAATAATACCTATTTGTTTAAACAAATTAAATTTTGATGATGAGCTAGATACTTGAAATTTTAAATATAGGTCAGAAATGGACGACATTTCAATATTCACTCGGTTTGTATGACATGGTATGAGTATGGTATGGTATATTATTGTATGTATGATTTGGTATAGTACAGTATGGTATGATAGGAAAGAAATTCGTATGGTATGGTATGAGTACGGTGAGAATATGGTATGGTGCCGATTTGCAACACAGTCTGGTGTAGACAGAAGGGTGATCTGCACAAGGAAGATAATAAACCGTTGTGTCAAGAATTTGCAGAGTTTTTTTTTATTCGATTTTCTGAATCTACGTATCTTGAAACGTAAACCAACGAATTTTGAGGGGGGGTTAAAAAATTTTTTTCTTTGGGCGATTCCAATGGTTCATTATCGAAGATAATAAACAATAATAATAATAATAATTAATCTAACATTTAGGACACGGACATGAAATTATGAAAATCATGTCCGTGTCCTCCAGGGCTCCATCTTGGGAGCCAATCACGTTTTTTGGGGTGATTATGGACCCCAAAATGACTTGGGTTTCCCATTGCGAGGTCAGCTGGCGTCCTCTTCCTTTTTCGAAGCTTGTCCAATGGTGTTTCAACTGAAGTATGGAGGCAGTGTTACTTTGAGGTGCTTCCACTCAATCATGGTTTACTTTTTTCTGGCATG
Organism: Stenodema calcarata; assembly: GCA_963920205.1. Taxonomy (NCBI): domain Eukaryota; kingdom Metazoa; phylum Arthropoda; class Insecta; order Hemiptera; family Miridae; genus Stenodema; species Stenodema calcarata. The sequence continues at coordinate 21,859,408 of OY986058.1, forward strand.
GGGTCATAGTTCTCCATGTTTGGGATCCAGAGGAAGCCAGTGCGGCTGCTATAGGGCTTTGGCTACAGTGAAGACTGCTGGAGTTCTTTCAGATCCCGTGGCATCCACTGTTCCTGGTGAATTCAAAAAGTATGCCTCATGCTATTCTGTGAGAACCGTTCGATGCAGCCTAGGAATTGTGACTTCCATTTCTATTCAACCAGAAGTAGAAGATATTGGACAATCGCAAGTTCAAGACCAACATTACCCACCTTCTTCTTAAACAGTGTAACAGTCTATTCCCTGGTGAATTGTTTAATTTCCAGTTTGACATTGTATACCGTGATTACTGCTCCTCTTGTTTAGAACCCGTTCCTGTAATATTGCAAATTTTTAGTCGTTCCTAAGGAGTACGCTGGCTAACTTAAAACCGTGATATTCGGTGTCAATTTGTGTACTATTGATAATTGTGTATTAAATACACCAAATTGTGTTGTGTTGGGAGGGTTGGTTGCCATTGCAGCTTTGTAGGTTCCCTACATATTGTTATATTGACTATTGTCATTTGTTCTGGAAACTGTATGTTTCCTTTGGTAACGTACGCATACCAATGACCCTAAGTCGTTTGAGTGCTCTTTCGATGATGTAACTTGACCCTTCTGCGATTAGTCACGACGCAGGACATTCCAATTCGGCTTTACGCACTTCTGAATGTTCAATACTCTTTCTAAGTGGGACCATCTCGAGAGGAGGCTACGGTTTCGGCCTATTGTTGAGTAATTGCTGACCCTTTGAGCCCAACACCCACATTCCCTCACTTGCTCGTTATCAACCGTTTCTTTCCTCCCCATGAATATTCATAATTGACGGTTTTCAGTGTTTGATCAAGTTGCCCTAAACGTCTTTACGTCTTCCTTTCAGTGCGCGAGCTATGGCGGACATACCTCTCAACTCGCCATCAGGCGATATGCTTGTGACTCCTAGCGACGAGAAAAATGAGAAAGTTCGCCTCAAGAAGGAGCTCGGGCTTCTGGAAGGTGTCGCCATCATATTGGGGATTATTTGCGGCTCCGGTAAGCGTCTAAATGTTTTTTAATAATTATGATAAGTAACAATTTAATCGACGAGCTGGATAATGATGTCATAATTCACTAGAAAATTCATCAGTCATTCAATGACTTGAGTCATTTTGGGGACCAACTTGACTTTTGAATGACATACACGAGTCTTAGGTGTGAATAGGAGTCGCAGGTACATTGTACCTATTGGAGTAAATTTAGTTACCACACCTTGCTTACTCTTGAGTTCCTGAATGCATACTTCAGTACCTACCTGTGTATTTACTTCATTTTCTTATGGAATAAAAAACCTTAACGTAAATACAGACCTGAAATCGCAACAGCTACTATCACATCTTTATTCGACCTTCAAAATATTCATTTTCTCAGACCCCACCCTGATTTCGTTGGTACTTCTACTAAATGTTTAGTAATTAGATTTTCTTGAAACATGTTTTGATGCCATTTTAGGGTATCCTGAACTCAAACCTTGATGCCAACGTTTAACGAATTTCTAGTAGATCAGGAGGTTTTTATGACTTGACTTCGTATGAAACTTTTTCCGCCCCATGAAAATCGTTCACCACTTGTTGGAAACCTCTGAATTGATTAAATTTCTGACTGCATGCTGCTAATTTACACCTCCTCATCTTTAGGAGAAATACTGGTGTCGCTCTTGGTTTACGTATACAAACTAACGTTTCGCAAAACGACTGGTTACGTGTACAATCTTGCTTTAATTTCAAACCTCACTTTCCGCCCCTTGAGCTTTTCTTACTTGATTCAACATTCCCTAACAAAACGAGTCGAGTTGAGTGGTTTTCAAGGATTTTCGTCATTTTTGACATGAAAATGTCTTTGCTCTGGCCTCCCCCCGATTTTGTATAAAGGTTTTGTGAAATCCTCCTTTTAGCATGATTTTCACGTACAATCAATCCGTAACTAAGTAATTGTAACTCCGTCTGTGTGCATCCCACGGTAATCGTTCACAGCTGGTTGGAATCTTCAGATTTTATAGAATAGTTTCATGTTAACCAGACGTACGTACCTTCAGTGGCATACGAGCTGTAAAGGCTGAAGAAATGAGGGTAAACAATGTAGTCAGCAATACAACTACGAGTTTTTCAGGTTTGTCTTGGTTTTGTCTAACATACCTATGCAACCGTAAGACAGGGCTCACCGTCAGGGGCTGTAGAGAGGGTCCAACGGTATTTCGTCAAGGTGGTCTTGGGTCTCCCAGCGAACTGTCCAAACTGTGTAGTGCACCTGGAGACAGTGAAACGTACCCTGCACCTCGCTTGCTCCTACTTCATTAGGGCGTTAGGCATGCCAGGCAGCAGATGCCCAATGATTGTAGCGGCTGAAGTAGCACGAAAGCTCTCTTCAATATAGTGTAATAATGTTATTGCTGTACAATCGTGCAAAAACCCAAAGTTGTACTACTTTAGAAGTTAGGTACTTATTTGCATGTACATATTTTATTATTATTTTGTACATATTTTATGTTTTAATAAAATGCATTTTCTTCTCTTCATCAAAGCGTTACAGTGAACCGGTATGAAAATATTTGTTGACTGCTCTTGTGTGTTTCCAGGCATATTCATATCCCCCAAAGGAGTCATTCAGGAAGTTGGATCTGTTGGAAGTTCTCTCATAGTTTGGGCTCTGTGCGGTCTTCTGTCGATGGTTGGCGCCCTCTGCTACGCCGAACTTGGGACGTCAATTCCAAAATCCGGCGGTGATTACGCTTACATTTTCGAGGCTTTCGGGCCAGTTCCTGCTTTCTTGTACTTATGGGATGCAATGATGATTTTCGTGTAAGTCTCACCGTTAATTTAAAAAAAAAAAATTGTTATACATCTTACAACTGTATTAGAACATTTAGCAACTCTTTAGTAATACTTCGGAGCGTTTTTGTTGTTCTCTACATCCAAATTGATGTGAGGGAATGAGGTTTCTTTCATTAATAGCGGAAATTTTTCAAATAGCTTGGTTAAGATTAAGATTGAAATCGGTCGATATGATTTCTTCCTTGATGAGTTCCTCTTATTTTCGGGCGTGCGATTCCTCTTCCAGATTCTCCTAGCTCTTCTTTTTACCCTCACTTCAATGGAATAGTTGGTTTGTTAACTAGTGATTTACTCATTCAATGGCGTACAAGCTCAAGCAGCCTTTTGGACGCTGTTTAGAAAAGTATCTATCTCCTCCTGGATCTCGGGGTGGTATGTGATATCGTTGGGTTCGTATAACTTTGCGTTTTCTAATAGTAGTCACTCGTCTTTCAGGAACCGGCATTCACAACTAAAAAGAATTGCCTTTGGTATTTTAGGGTTTCGGTATTCATTCGACGCAGAATTTAATTTTCTAGAACCTTTCTGTTGAACAAAAATTGTTTAGGTGTTTCCAATGGGCTCTACGTTGAAAAATAGTTTAAAAAAACATGAATTATCGAGGTTTTTTATGATTGGGCTGCTAATGAGTATCCTAAGTTCAGGAGTAATTGCCAATAAATAAGTAAGAAGTGACGCTCCATCTGTGAGCCTTTACGTCACAAGCTCGCTCGAAGTACTTGAACGTTCTGTGGGTGGAAAAATGGAAGAAAACGAGTTTGTTACTGCTAGAAACCGAGCGCTCGCAGTTTGATCATGTTAAACGTTCGGCTAATGAAAGTGAGAAACCAGCCGACGGTTTGACACAGCTTCACATACTCGTATCTGCCGGATGTGGGCGGGAATCAGGAAACTGAGCCGCGGGATGTTTGTGAAGGTCTCTACGAGTGATTTCCATGTCTTTTCCGGCCTCAATTTGAAGCTATTCTTACTTTCGAGCAGAACTTGATATTTTTTTAAAACCACGCGAGTCAGCGAATGGAACTTGATGGTATTGAAAAGTACTTCCTACTGAAATATTGATACGATTACCTCATACTCGTCACAGGTTTGCGTGGCAAATTAGCTTTAAAATGGGGATTTTCTGAAAATATATTATGGTTTGTATGCACTATTTACAAATTGAAAAAAGCTACTGCTGTCTAATCAATCACTGTACAAAGTCTGATATGCGTCGTTAACGTATAAAGCTAGGTAAAGAAGTCACCCGAGGAATCTGGTGGAGCTGACAATGACATGTCGTGGCAGAACAACGTGCATTAGTTTGGCCCTAGGAAAACAAAGAAATAAGGGATCCCTAGAACTACCTTTTTGAACTTACTTACCTCCCTCTTGAATTACCTTTTTTTTACACTTTGAATAATAATGATATATTTTCATTTTAGCCCAACGACCAATGCCATCATGGGCCTTACATTCGCTAAATACGTCATCCAACCGTTCTTCCCCGAGTGTGACCTGCCTGAATATGCCGATCGATTGATAGCGGCTGTCGTCATATGTTTCTTCTCTTTCATCAATTGCTGGAATGTCAAAGGAACCACCAACCTCCAAAATGCGTTCATGTTCACGAAATTGGGCTCCCTCGGTCTCATAATTCTTTGTGGCCTTTGGTACTTGTTTGTTAGTAAGTATTACTTAGCTTAAACTGGTTTTCAGTGTAATGTCTGTGTTTACCACAGGTGAGGTTGCAATGTGGCTATCATGACGTCCGCATTCGTAAGAGTCTGTATCATGATTAATTTGCAAATTTTTCTTTTTTAGGTGGAGATGAAAACAATTTTGAAGACGTCTTCAAAGGCACAGACAACAGTCCTGGGAAGATCGCGGTGGCCTTTTACTCTGGGATTTTTTCTTATTCTGGATGGTAGTGTTTCCACATTTTTATGGTCCTCATTTTACGTATTAGATCTAAATATTAATTTAATGGCCAAATCTACCGAAAATTTACACTTTGGTGAAACATTGACGTCTTGCCAATAATAGATTTGGTTCAAAATTTTGTGATGTTCTCGCCATTCGGCAACACAACTTGCCTAAATGCTACGGTGGCCGTTTACATTGGAATTTAGAGTTGAATAGTGGTTTTATGGAGAGGTGCCATGTCTGCATCACTTGTCGGAGGACGATCCTTTAAGAGAGACTAGAGCAACACCATTGATTGTATTGTGGCGTTGGATACTGTCTTATGACGCCATCTCCGTCCGAAGGTTTGGCGATAATGACGGCCAACGTCTCTCAAAAGGCAGCGACCAAGACAACTCGAGCGATGTTGATAGAAACCTTGCATTTACCTTTCTGCTCGAGGTGTGGGATGGTATTATCTATGACGAATATATTTTACTTTTTATCTACAAGCTACCAACATGTACATCTCCTTATTTCTACAGACGGTTAATTACACCTTCTGCCTTTAAATACCAAACCGGTGAAACAATACATTTTATAAGTAGTAAACAGTCAACATAGAATTCACAGAACACTTGACAAAATCATTAATGAATTGAAGACTGACATCAATATCCTCCCTCATTAATTATTTTGCCAACTCCCATTTTTTTCTACCAATCCAAACTGCCCCAGCCTCTGGTGCCTTTGAGATGGAACCACTTTGGTTTTAGATGGATTTAAGTCCACTACTTGGTCCATGAGCAACCGAGTCGTCCGCGTACCTGACACTAAATACTGATACTGACCCCTGTACTCACCCCAATTAGTCTTCGATTGCGCTGCTCTGGTCGTGTCTCCCTACTCGTTCTCCCTACTTCAATCCCGTTTACTATCATATGTTCGCTCAGCATTGATGCGGTAGAGCTGCAGATTGAAGGGATACGCTCTACAGTGGCTTTCAAAGATCGGCAACTGAATTCATTCCATTGGCGACTAGAGCAGATGGAGAGGTTCCCTCTCAACTAGTAATATCATGTATGTTTTTAGTCGTCCAAACACCCAACAAATAATTTACACTTTTACTAAATGTGTATTATGTTGCTTATAAATTCTTTTTTCCCCAGGAACTACTTGAATTTCATGACCGAAGAATTGAGAAATCCCTACGTGTAAGTGCTGCCAATTAGATATGAGAACATTATATAATATATAATAAAAAAATATATAATAAAATATATAATATATTATATAATATATTATATAATATATTATATAATATTCCACAGATTTATACCAATCGTAATAGAAAGAGTTTCAATAAAATTTAAAATCATAAATAACTCATTAATAGATTTACCTAGACCCAGAAGAATTTCATTATGATGAAATTTTGGGTCATTATTAGGATTATGTTTAATAATTCAAATTATAACAGGTATTTTTCTAGCTATACATTATACCCCAAATATTGAATTAGCATTCTCAAGTGTTATCCACTGTTATGTTTGTCAAGTGATATCTCAAGTGTTATGTTTGTCGAGACGTAAATTATGGATGATTACTTCGCAACATACATGCAAATGGGGCAAGTAATATATTATATATATATAATATAAAATATTATTTTCCCTACGCCAAAGTTTGATTTAAAAAGACAAAAAAGTCATAGAACGGTCATTCATATCAGACTCACATCCATTGTATGTTGATATAAGTGTCATTTAGCTTCCTCAGTATTCAATTTCTAAAGAAGACAATTCCTTCAAGTCACAAATTTACGGAGGCTGTAACATTTTTCCAAATTTGACCGAATATTGTAATGATAAGAAAAGCAACAAACACATCTGTATCAAGGTTCTATCATGAACCTGAGAGTCACTGTTCACTTTTTTGTTTTCAGAAATTTACCTCGAGCAATCTACATTTCCCTTCCGCTTGTAACTGCCATCTACGTCCTCGCGAATGTAGCTTATTTGGCTGTGCTGACTCCAAGTCAAATGATGGCGTCCAATGCAATTGCTTTTGTAAGTGAGTTTGAACGTATGGCGCGTCATTGTGGATATAATATACATCCATAGGGTGTTTGTACATCCATAGAGCAGCCTGCTCAACGCTCTACCACAGCCGCTCCATGAGAACCAGGTTTTAATCTTTAGAGAATACTGAAAATACAGGTCGAAAATGTCACTTGTTCAAATTCATTAGCTGTGTGGGGCAGTTCTGTGAGGTGCTTTGAATACCCACTACTCTTACCTCTTACGAATTGGTTGAAATCATAAAAACGTGTCAATCGTCTCGCATGATGAAATTTCATCCCATGAGGCATAGTGCGAGGTCTGGATACGATATATACTCATGCGATGTATAAGCACCCCCCTAGCTACTTGGAGGTTAAGTGGTTGGACGTACATAATACTTAGAATGTGAGGTAATTGGTACACAAGCATGGAAGCTGGCAAAATGGCTGCAATCCCCATCAATCAATGATGCAAAATAAGGATTCTTAAAGAAAAAAAATCAACCAACTCCCAAACTGTGACTTTTCCCCACTTCTGAATCTCCAATTCAGTGCGTTATTCTGCAGGAGCTAGTTATATTTATCTTACTTTGATTATATTGCAGACATTTGCTGACAAAGCGCTGGGTTATATCGCCCCAGTTATGCCTATCATGGTGGCGCTGTCTGCTCTGGGTGGACTCAGCGTTCACATTATGACATCATCCAGGTACGCGCCCTTTATTCGGTATTGAGGGTATGAAATGAGAATTTTCAATCATAATATGAATTTCTAATTTCGTTAGTTATTGGTGGTCTTCGTTGTTTTCAGAATGTGCTTCGTGGGTGCCCGCTACGGCCATTTCCCTACTATGCTCTCTCATATCAACGTTGACAAGTACACCCCGACTCCATCTTTAGTCTTTTTGGTAAGTTTTAACTGTTGAGAGTAGGATGTCGTGGAAATGTATTCCATTACAAGGCTTACACACAGAGGAAGCACGTCGCTCAACTCCTTGCCTTCAGGCGTCATGTGACAAAAGCTTACCCGCTGAGGATTGATTGATTGAAAGCTTCTACACTGTTTAACTGAGGATGTCTGCTTAATGTCAAAGAAATAGCAAGAGAAATAGTTGTGGCTTGGCAGAAGCAGGTCCTTTGCTATGTGTGATAACTGAAGGCTCCACCAAGCAAATACAATGTACAAATATGTATTATGTAAATATATAAATAATCATAGGGCACCTCACCTTGTGCGTGAAACATGCTTCCTCTGTGTGAAAGCTGCCATACTGTGAGCAAATCCCTTTGGACTCAGCTTGTAATTTTTGCTGCATATTTTTATAACTAAACACGTTTAAACATAATAACTTCCAATAACCTGACCTAATTGATCTTGTTCTTTTGAATTTCAGTGTTTGCTCTCTCTCCTCATGCTGTGTTCTAGTGATATTTACCAACTGATCACGTACTGTAGCTTCGTCGAATCCTTCTTCACAATGATGACAGTTGGAGGTCTCCTTTGGTTGAGATACAAACAGCCTGATATGCATCGGCCAATTAAGGTAAACGTTTCAGGCATCAATCTGGAGGTGGCTGGGGATTGACCTAGAAAGGTTCTATGAAACTGGCAGAATTGCAATACCTGTGGGATACCCAGTGTTTGGGGGATTGACTGTTGTGAGGGGTGCTGTGATGGTTAAAAAGGCCATTTCACAGACAAGAATTATTCTTTTTTTTCAGTCGTTAAACTTCTTTGAGAGTACATGTTAGGGGCAATAAGTAAAATTCACATAATAGGAGAACGTATTACTGTATAATGAACCGAGTCTTCTATTAAGTGAATTTCATTAGGTTATGGGCCCAGCACACTTCCACTGCGCCCATAGGATGTTGCCATGGTGTTAGATACTTCATGGTTTCATGATCCCCTGAAGTACCTCCTTACACTCTCCTCATTCAAAGATGCTTAAGACATCGTCCAATACTTCTTGCAAGCATAAATGCCTACTATTCAGTCAGTATACATCATACGTCATCTTCGAAAAATGTACCAACTCTCAAATGACGCAATCTGTATTCGAAGTCACACACTCCCTGCATCCTCAACGTCAACATCTAACCATTTCAACTCAACTTTTGTATTTCAGGTGAATTTGGCCATCCCTATCTCCTTCGTCATTATTTGTATCTTCTTGGTTATCGTCCCCATTTACGAAAAGCCCGCAGAAGTTGGAGTCGGCGCTGCCATCACTCTGGCAGGGATTCCTTTCTACTATTTCGGAGTAGTGTACAAAAACAAGCCCCGGTGGTTCACTACATTCTTCAGTAAGTTGGTACTTCATGCATCCCTTTCTGTACCGTGTACTAACGTGTATTAACTTTACTGCTAGGCATTGCTGAGTAGTTGATATTCAAGATAACCTTACTGTGACAGGCATGGAATAAGTTCACTATTGTGATAATAATATTATTATATTTTGATAAGCCATGTCATAAATAAAAATATTTGTGCAAACGAAAAGCAAACATGTTCTTCTATGATTAACATAAAAAATGATACTTTGAATAATTTCTAACTATTCAAAAATATTCATTTTTATTTGTTTTTCCAGATCATATGACGTATATGGTTCAAAAATTATTCATGTCAGCTAAGGAAGATCACCTCGAAGATTGAAAATCGAGGTAAGTACTGGAATAAATCTTTATCAATTTAATATCCAAAACGTTTCTGGTCAAAATATGTAAGACATCAACAAGGAAGGCGGACACGTCTCATGTCATCAGTAGGCAAATTGTTTCTAAATATTTTTCAATTATTTCTCATTATTTACACCTTTGTGACCCATGTACCGAGAACAATAGCTTCTTTTTCTTTGAAAATTCGCTAAAAACCAATAACAAAATGGCGACTGGAGTGAGTGAATTTAAAATCGCATCTGATGCAGAATCAGATTTCCTACAACTTTGGCTCTAAGGTGTTTTTCAATCCGAGCTGTCATTCTTCACCTACTGTAACAGGCGTTAGAAGTTGAAGGTTGTCAACTTTTTAGCGAAGTTGGTCAAAATCTTTGATGAACGATTGCGGCTGAACGGCTCATCCGACGCGGAATTCAATGCTCTTCAAAAAATAAACGAGTAAAATGTTCTGTAGGACGTACGCGAAAATTTCGCGGTTTTTTGCCCCTCCCGTAAAGAGCTCAATACGTATTCAAAATGTATTCGTAAAACTCAGCAAACATATCGACGGTCACACAGCAACACCTCATATCGTCATGTTCGCAACTTGTCAGGAGGGCTGGAAAACAGCCTTCTAATGATTTTCTCCTCCCATAATCAGTACATTTTTTAATTGTGGTACTTTTACAACAAAAATACCCGCCTTTATGCACTTACGAAAGAAAGTTAGTTCAATGTGTAACAAGAGGGCGCCATCCATCGATAAGCATAACGCATGTTCGTCAAAAATGACGATGTGGGGAGTTGCTGTGAGACCGAAATATCCTCTTCCATCCCCAAACAATCCTGAGACAAACAAAGACCTCGAGAAATGGCCGAAAAACCATGAAATTTTCACAATTTTTCAGCAGAGCGAGCTTTCTACGATTCTTCGTTCTCCTACATCCTTTCAAAAAAAGGCCACTTTTTCCAAAAAGTGAGAAATTCTCAAAATGGTCACTTCTTTGTGGAATATCTTCTAAAATACTCATCCCTCGTCAAATACTATAAGAAATGAAGTTGTACCAAAATCAACTAGATAAGTCCTAGTAGGGGCTGTGCATGGGGTCCTTGGTGCTCTGAACCCTTTCACTAGTTTCCACCCAACAACCGTTCACATCTTCATTTCCCCCAATTAATGCAATTGATTTCACTCATTTTCAGGGCCCCGAGGCAGCATTTGAATGAATTTACTACACTGTTCGACACCGGTGGTGCTCTTGTTGATTCCCCGTCTTATTTATTGCTTCCCAGTTTTATTTATTAGAAATTAGTTCCCTCCAAAAGCTTTATTCCGCCCTTAATTTATTGATTTTAAATTTGGTTTTTAAACGGATCAATTATATTGATCCCGATGACTCGAGTTGAATCATCTCCTCTCAGGGTTTATTCAGAATATTGAGACTACATTTCGAATAACAATAATAACAAGGATCTCGCAATGCTATTTATTTTGGACAATCTTTAATTTATGAATTGTTTCGTAATTGTAAGTGATGGAATCTCTGTAGATTTTTGACTTGACTTTAGTTGTCGGCCATTTAACACAGTAACTTGTAACTCAAGTTAAATTACTTAATTTTTTTTTAGATTTGTATGAATTGTTGTACAATACAATTTCGACTGTTTTCCAAACAGTGAAAACTGCCAAACAGTTGCCATAATTACATTTTTAGGTAAGATGTAAAATTCTTGTGAGATTATCTTTGATCTGGTTTGAAAATCCCTTCGTTTACAAGGTTGTTTTTGTCGAATGTGGATTTTGTACGAGTTTTGTTTTGTTGAAGTTCTTTAATGCTGTTGCTTTTTTGATTAAAAAAAATAAAATTGCGAAAGTTTAGATACCAACGTTATTCTGTCTTCCCTACTCCAATCCAATCCTGCACGTTTACACCACCTGATACATAAAACACATATTTAATATGTGTGATAAGTCGGCACATACGAATACACTATCCCAACTTTATATTCAAAGCAAAACGAAGTTTTGGTTTATTACCTTAGATAATTAACCATTGGAATCGACCAAAGAAAACCTTTTTAACCCCCCCCCCCCCATTTTGGTGGTTTACATTTCAAGATGCGTTTCACCCGACTCGCTTGTATTCTTTTGCTCTATTCGTTTACTTGCTATTTCCCCCTACTTTTTCAAAATAGCCATCGATCATCGACATCAAAATTACAAAAACAACCGTTAGATATGTGGTGTTGCCCAAAGATTGGTGTTGATGAAGACCATTTTTTCGCCTAATCATCGATAAATTTATTTGTCTTGTTCTTAACAATGAAATTTTAGATAACTAGAGGACATTTTGAGTTCATCAACTGGACTTTTAAGAACTAACTCGATTCAACTCGGAAGAAGCATAATTCAAATCCAAGAGAGATTTATCTATAATCAATTTGAATGAACTCAACTGTTAAGAATTGACTCGAAAGAAGTGTAATTCGAATCAACGCGAGATAGTAATTTCAATTAAACTCAGAACAATCAACTCGATTTAATTTGTAAACAATCGATATCAAATCATAGCTAGAATAGATCGTCAAGTAAAGAGAGCAAGAGTGAAGTTTAACCATAAAGAACGAGTGGACATTATGGAGTTATCCCTACTTTTCACCAAAATTGGTGAAAATTAGGGATAACTCCATAATGTCCACTCGTTCTTTATGGTTAAACTTCACTCTTGCTCTCTTTACTTGACGATCTATTATAGCTCTGATTTGATATTTGAATTATGCTTCTTCCTAGTTGAATCGAGTTAGTTCTTAAAAGTCCAGTTGATGAACTCAAAATGTCCTCTAGTTATCTAATGTAGATATGTGGTGTTCACATCTAAGCGATTTTAGCCCTCCAAGCGAAATTTTGAATCGACTGGTGAAAAAATCTCATTTTTGACAAAACGTTAGATACGTGGTGTTGCCTCTTAAGCGACGATAGGAGAATTAAAACAATATAATAAAAATGACGTCTTTATTTTTTTTTAGCTTGAACTTGTAAAAATAGGCAGACTCAAGTGCAAGTTCTATATCAAAAGAAGAAACATTTTCATTAAAGCTGCAACAAGCGAAGTTATAAACGAAGAGGGTCTAAGAGGCAAACAAGAGCCGTTGTTCGATTAGTTACTACAAGATACCGGGACACATAAATCCGAATTTATTAGTTGAGAAAATAGTAAATAATGCTTCGTTGAAGCAACAGATTAACAGAAGAGGTTAGGTTTAAGTGCAAATGATGTGATGCAATAGAACTTCATTGCAGCATGAGGTCATTGGGAGAACGAACGTCGTCGATTTTCAGGATCATTTTGACGAGCTGAGTGGCGAGCATGATTTGCTGCTTCTTGCTGCGGATGGTCTCAATAACGTGCTGTTCCTTCATGTCTGTAACAAGAGAAGTCATGTCATATGGTAAAAATACGAAGTTGGAGGTAAGTGGCAAATTCAGAAATCCTGTAAACTATCGGTCTTGTATTTTAAAAGGAATTTTAACAATTGAATTTGAAGTTAAATTCAACACTTGAATGTATCGTCAATTTTACGTTCCTCAAAGGGTACATTGCCGTTTTATTTATTAATAATTTAAAATCGACCGAGAACCGCGACTGTAGATTTGTAATGTAAATTTTTCAATTTTTGCAATGTGGTGACAGCATGTGGAACTATTTTAGGTCAGAATGGCCTTACAATTTGGTAAACAGATCGGTAGGTACGTTGAAGTTGACACTCACCATTGGAGCCAACTCCCATGCAGTCGACACCGAGGGCAGGGTTCTTCTCGTTGATTTGCCTTGATTTGAGGGAAGTGACAACTTTCATTGGGTCGAGACCGGAGTTCTCAGCCAAAGCCAATGGAACCGACTCGAGGGCTTCGCTGAATGCCCTGAAGGCGTACTGTTCAAGGCCGGTGACCTGTGAGGAAGAAATGTTGAGAATAAGAGAATTGTAGTTGTGGCATACCATCACCACTCCTGTGACAAGAGTTAGAACAGTTGGGAAATCCTGGTTTAGTCTTAACTTTATTCAGTAATTATCGAAAAATAAACCAAAACGTACTTTATCGGCTTCAGCAGCAGTTGCGATGGAGCAGGACAGCTCGGCAGCGCCGCCGCCGTAGACGATTTTGTTGTCACAGACCAAGTTGCGGACGACGCACAGAGCATCATGCATCGACCTTTTCGCTTCATCAATGATCTGGAACAGGATGAAAAGTAGAATGACGTGTAATTATTTTTTACGACATTTCAACGACAAACAAAGTACACCAAGTTCGTTGGAAGGGTGTGAAAGTTTATAACAAATTCGGCACAGTCCAGCAACGTCCATTTCATACAATCTGTTGTACGCGTTGAATCCACTAAAAACTACGGAAAAGACTGCATTGCCATTGGCTATTGCGGAGTTTCCACTTCCAGCTTTACAATAGCACTAGGAGATTGTTTCAAGCTTCTCTTAGTTCTGTCTGTTCATTTATGTAAATATTTCTCCATAAAAGTACACGTTAAGCAGGACATGGCGGGACTAACATGGAATCGCTGTATTTACTTAATCGTTTTGTTTTGAGTAAAGTAGCATCCATAGAGAGCTGTACGGAACGGGACGGCCTTAAGCTAATGTGGACTACAGCTGTTGAGCTGTACATTTGGGATGACGTGGACCTACAACAAGATTAAGATTTGACTCGCAAAAGACCAAAAAACGCGAAAAAGTCAATTTTGATTCTATTAGTATGAAATTCTATAAAGCTGTTCATATGGGGTGAACAGCTTCGACTCGAAAAATCGGTTCTCACTAATAATGATTAATTTTAGTCCTAATCTAATCCAAAAATATTCTCATTTATCAGAATCGACCTCAAATAAAAATTTTCGGAATTCCGATCATTTTTTCCACTATGGTGGCACAGCCGAAACAAGATAAGACCTGTCAAATCTACTCACCATTTGATTGGATCCCCTGATGAAAATGGTGACAGTGCGCGAATTGGCGCACTCCTCAATCACCAACATCCTGTCTTTGGTGGTGCCGAAAGACAGCTCCCTCACGAGGCCTGCTTTCCCCAGCTTGTCAGGCGTCAGCTCTTCGAACCTGGGAACGATCCTGCCCCCAGTCGCTATGGCTATCAGCTGTAAAGGGAGAATGCGAATGTCAGATATTTCCGAATGTGAGAGTCAAAATGTTTATAGTCGAATATGTCTAATATGAGCTTACCTCGATTTCAGGACCACCGACCCAACGGACAGCTGGAAGATTCCTCTTCAGGAGGAGATGGTTGGCCTCGTCATCGAATCCCCATTGGCAAATAGCTAAAGTAGCACCGGCGTCAAGAACCTGAAGATTGCAGTCAAGAAAAATAACTTACAAATATGAAATTATAACATTAGGAAATGTATCAAAACGCTGCATACAGGATCTATGGAAAATAATATTAAGCAAGCTGTGGTTATACAGCATTGAAGCGTCTATGAGATTAAACATCAGTCATTAAATAAAATCACAGAACATCACAGCGATTGAATCAAATCAAAGGATTTTCTATACCTGTTGCACCATGAGATCGAACTTTTCAGTTTCGTACTGACGAAGCGCTTTGTAATCTTCGACAGATGTAACGTCCAACTTATGTTTGGTCTTGGGTTTTGGGGGCTCGAACGGGCAGGTGAGGATGGCAAGTTTAACGTCTTTCAAAACCTGCGAAGGAAATTTGCAGTTTGAAAATCCTGAACGTTGGTGTAAATGTACGAGAATCCCAACGAGGAGATGATCCGACAATTTTCGATTCGTAGATCACTTACTTTAGGCATCTGAGGATGTGAGAAGTCCTTGTCGACTACAACTCCTTTGACCAGCATCGTATCTTCGAGCCTTCCGCCGACTTTAGTTTGGACCTTGATGAGCTCGAAGTTCACGTCTCTTGTCTCAAGGTCAGCAACAGACATGACGGCATTCACGGCGATTTCAGCAAACTGCCTGTGGCTTTTGTTCACACTGAAAAATTATTAAAGGGAACTTGTTATTGTGTGATCATATAACCCACCATGTCAAGTAGACAGAGCGATATTAGGGAACATACATTTTAGATCCGAGAGTGGTCATAGCCGTTTCAATCAGAGGCTCCAAATTGTTCTTTTCCACAGGGAAATGATCGGAAATGGAGTCCAAATGGGTGAGAGCCTTCTTAGCGGCGAGCTCAAATCCGTCGGCGATCCTGATGGGGTGGATGCCCTTGTCAAGGAGGACTTCGGCTTGCTCAAGAAGGGCTCCGGCCATCACTGGAAACGTTCAATAAAAAATGTTATTCAATGTACAAACGAGAATTCATAAGAAAGAATTCTGGATGGAAAACTAAAGGCTTACCAACAACGCCAGTGGTGCCATCTCCGATTTCATCGTCTTGAGACTGCGACAGTTGTACCATCAGCTTGGCGATTTCGTTGTCCACGTCCATCTGCTTTAAAATCGTAGCCCCGTCATTGCTCACCATGATATCGCCATCGGGGGATACCAGCAGCTTGTCGAGGCCCTTGGGGCCCAGAGAAGTGCGGATGATCCTCGCGATACCTTTAGCCGCGAGGATATGGCTCTGAAACGAAGAATTTATACGTTTTGTAAAGATAGCTTTGAATCTTGTTAGGTCATAAGAGGCGTTCTGCACATAAGTGAATCGATCCTCAACACACGATTAATGCCGATTGAAATAATAATTACAATTATTGTCGTTACATGCCTGAAGGCATTAATCGTGTGCTGAGGATCGATTCACTAGGGTCTAATGTGCTGCTTCGTTTTTCAAGCCTTCAACGCAGAACGCCTCTTATGACCTAACACGATATTTAATATGTACGTAATACCAAAGTTAGGTACATTCCCCCGCCAGTCAAACACAGCATCCTAATCAGTCATCAACTATCACCAACTTCGATACCCGAGTAAGGACCTATAATGCTCTACTTTGTGGCCCTTCAAACACGAGTATCTTGTTATTCTCCACAAAATATCTCACCTATTTATAGAGATAAGTATTTTCAAAATCAAATGTTTAATTTGCAACGAATTCATGTCGGAAGCTAGGAACAACTACCTCTACTTAGAAAGATCGATCAACGAATATCTCGTGCGAATTTGAGTTGAAAACTCATGAAATCTACATTATTCAACTGAGTAATAACTCTCAAGACAATCATCGTAACGGTAATATCAGTAAAGAATTATAAAAATCCGAAAACCCTAACAGATGGCCGAGGTGGGGGAAGGGCGGTGACCAGTCTTATTTTGAACCACCGGGAGTCATGATTATTAGTTAAATCATACAGTAACCAGTCAGAAAGACTAAAATGGAAAACTAAAACTTCGAAAAATCTATATAAATTTGATGGGTAACTACTGAATTGCGGTGTGGGAAGATGCACGAGGACATCGGCCCCCATGGTGAATATTATAGGAAGCTCGGTAACTCCAACATTGGGTTGGTTTGTCGATGAGGTGATTTGGTGAAACTTTCATTTTCAACAACATACAAATAAGTGAGCTCTTCGAGTCGATCCCTCTCATTGGGAAATGTGTGATCTTACCTTGATGGCCTCGTTGCCGACCAAGCGGCTCTGTTTGTCTTGATCCCTCAAGATGATGAACGGTCGGCCGTATTCATCGAAGGCGATTGAACCTGGTAGCGCGGTCATTTCCGCTTAGAAAATAAGGGAAACTTGAGTATTATATCACTCTAATTATGAGGTAATTCACTCGGGAAACACAGGAGCCGATCACAAATTGCGGAGAAAAAGGACAATAGATCGACAACGTCTAGCGGGTGGGCGCACGGCGAGACGACATTCTGCCTTCTTTTGTCCAATATTTTTGTTGCCTGGCTGCAGTTGTGACAAACACGACCTTGATGCTTGGAGGAAGTCACTGTCTTTTGTAAAATTGATGATTCCTGGCGTACGTAGCTACTGTTTAGGTTCTTGATATACAGAATTTTTATCTGCGTTATCCTCACTAATTACCATTACAATTGTTTCAAAGCAGTAGATTTGATATGAAGCAAGAGAAACACTTCCCCTTCTTCTACCATGGGATCAACATTGCATCATGGAATGTAACGATTGAATATCGATTCACTATCAATTGATCTATAAAGAAAATTCTCATTAAATTATCTTCAAATTCTCCCTCAATTACGAATGCAGAACAGATAGGTTCCATCAGAAATCGCCGGAGGGAAGAAAAAGTTAAAAATCCTATTGTCATCCTACTTCGATAACTTCATTGTGATGATAGTAGTGATAGTAGTCGTGGAAGAATGATCTTCCATGGATAGTAGTATCAACTCCAAAGGGTTTATCCATGGTGTTGATCGTTATTAGCATCCATACAGATAGTACGAGCTGTTGAGGGCTCAAATTTTGTTTTGTTAGCCGGTTGTCACCGTTTTCAAGGTTCAATTTTGAAATTATTAATATATTTACTGCGAGTAAACGTTCATCGGCTGGAGTTTTAGGGGAAATCGTAAGTATTATCGTGGAAATAGACCATAATACGGCCAAATATTATCTCTAGGTCATTCTGTTCATATTTATTTGTTATGACAATTGTACGTTTCAAAGGATCAACTTTCTTTCGTACAGGTAACAAGTTCTTATTGTTACTAACAAATAGAGTACTTACGAAGGATTCTCAAGCATACTCGATGGGTTGCATCCTCTGTTTTACCATTCCCGACGTGGTCGGCCCGGCTGTGACCGTTTCTCATCATAAATTTTCATGGAATATTGGAATGATTTCATGAGTAGGTATGTCAAATGTACTGCAAAAGTTGCCATTACGAGACCATAATATTATTGCCATTTGCAGACAATAGGCCAATCCCTTATTGTTGGTCATGTTAAGTAGACCTACCTGTACGCACTACAAATTTTTCCAAAAACGGTTGGTTTTTGTAAAATATCATCAGACAGTGGACTTATAATGTCCAATATCACGGTGGGCGAACACCGTGGGGACTTGAGTTGAACAAATAATATTTAACCATTCCCACCGAGTTGGCACTGAAAGGGCCTACTGACTCTATTTTCTTCTATTTCAGGAAAGCGTCGGTGACATTTACAAACCATGGGGTCCCCTAAGCCTGAAGATGCGGAACAGGTCCTCCCTGGTAGGTGGAACCATTTAAGAAAAATTCTGGAGAGGTCTGGACCTTTCTGCCACCCTGATTTCGAACCTTCTCCAGAAACGCTTGGCTTCGTCATGAGTTCCTGCAGCATCCTGGTCATAGGCGCTGGAGGTCTGGGCTGTGAGCTGCTCAAAAATCTCGCTCTCATGGGCTTTCAGAAGATGCACGTCATCGACATGGATGTTATAGATCTGTCAAATCTGAACAGACAGTTCCTATTTCGCCGAGTCGACATCGGTTCGTCCAAAGCGGAAGTAGCGGCCAAATTCATCAACTCCCGAGTTCCCGGTTGCAACGTCATCCCCCATTTCAAAAAGATCCAAGACTTTGACGAAGACTTCTACAGACAGTTCCACGTCGTAGTTTGCGGTTTGGACAGCATTGTTGCCAGGCGGTGGATGAACGGGATGCTCATGTCAATGCTGCAATATGACGATGATGGAGAGCTGGACCAAACATCCCTAATCCCCATGGTGGACGGGGGTACTGAAGGTTTCAAAGGCAATGCCAGAGTAATCCTTCCCAGTATATCGGCTTGTGTTGAATGCACCTTGGACCTATTTCCTCCTCAGGTAGAGTATTTTGCCGTTTGAAGTACACCATGGTTATTAATTTCAGACCATGGATTGAAAGTTTAATTGTAAATCTTCCTCCTGGGTGTCGTTAAGTTGTTAAACATGCTGAACGAATGGAAAGAAAGCAACAATGTACGCGATGGACAGTACATCAACTGATAAAGATCTTATAAATATTTCTTCGCATGTTAAAAGCAATGACTACCTCAATCTGGGTGCCAAAGTGTCTGATTCTTAGTTAAATGCCATTTGACCAGCCTTTAGATGTAAGTACCTAATCGCAGTAAAACAGCATTTATAAATGTGTAGAACCACCATCTAGTATGAGATTGAAGTGGCTCCAGCCAACAATAGCTGTTGGTTTAACTACATGACCTGCTGCCCACTTCTTCTTTCGGAGTAACTGCTTTAGTTCTGCGGACATGTAGGATATTTTCTGTTGTTGAAACCTTAACGCGACAAATCGCTATTTAAAATTAGCGTTTGATTATAAAAGCACGTGGTACATCCATAGGCCCCAACTGGCATTGGGGTGGCGCTCCTATCGTCCAAGTCTGATTGTTTAGAACCCTGTCCATATTGATTTCTCTAATCCGTTGTTAGGTTATTCCTAAGATTGGCTTGTTAGTATGGAATGTATAACCACATAACACAGTGTCATATAGTGCTGCCTACTTTGAATGTATGCTTAATATTTAATGTATGCTTGATCTTTTGTTTTCAGGTAACGTATCCTCTGTGCACGATCGCTAACACTCCAAGGCTTCCCGAACATTGTATCGAGTACGTCAAAATGATTCAGTGGGATAAGGAAAACCCGTTCGAGTGCCCGATTGACGGTGATGACCCCAATCACTTGAACTGGATTTACGAGAAGGCACAAGAACGAGCGAATCAGTTCAATATCCTCGGTCTGTCGTACCGCCTGGTACAGGGTGTCATCAAAAACATCATTCCTGCCGTGGCCTCGACCAACGCAGTCATTGCGGCAGCCTGCGCCACAGAGGTCTTTAAGCTGGCCACCAGCTGCTACCTCCCCCTTAACAATTATATGGTCTTCAACGACGTCGATGGCATCTACACGTACTCGTACGAGGCCGAGAAAAAGCCCGACTGCATCGTTTGCAGCAACAAACCTAAAATGTACTTGTTGGAAAACGGTTCGATCAAGCTCAAGCAGTTTATCGAGGATCTCTGCGAAAGCCAAGAATACCAGATGAAGAATCCCGGCGTGACGACAAGCATTGACGGTAAAAACAGGACACTCTACATGTCGCAAGTGAAGAGTATCGAAGAGAAAACTAGAGAAAATCTCAACAAAACCTTCGACGAGCTCGGTCTGAAGAGCGGTTCTCAATTGTTCATAGCCGATGTGACCAACCCAAACACCATCATCCTTGAACTAAGATACACTCAAACTAGTGATATGGTTACCGATTGAGTGCGCAGGTACTCCTGTCACTCTAATGAACATCGTCGTGTAATTTAATTCAATCCGTGTTAATCTCGTTGTAAAAGTTTGGTAAATCATTCAATATTTTCAAAATCGCGATTGTTGTGGTGGTTAGAACTAGGTACTGCTTATTTAACATCCAATGTTATGATTTGATTGAATATATAATATTTATAATTTTGATTTGTAAACAAGTGGAATGTTAAATTAAGTAATTTTCTTCTTGTTTCTTGGAATATGTCAGTTCATCATCAGAATCCCTAGTTCTTCGTGTTTTCATGTATATTCTATTCTGAAATCGAATTTATCGTTCCGAACGAGTTCAGTTAACTTGTGATTATTATTTTGCAAATAAATATGTTGAAAACATAACACAGCGTGAAATTCAGAGTGAAGCATCCCAAAATCTATTCAATACCAATCACGAAGAGTAATTAAACCTACTTCCCATCTACAAAGCTTTGAACTCAATATCGGCAGCCACAGTGCAAGAACGTCTCTTTGGGCCGAAATAAAGGTTTTTTTTTTTTTTTTTTTGGCTTTTCTGGTCATCTTTAAAATTGTACACGTTCTTCTCTATGGTGATTTGTAAATACCTGCAAGATAGGAACCTCCAGAATAGGATGTAAATTAGTAAGTTCCAGCGTTTGTGTGAAGAATTCAACGTGCGAGCAGCGTCCTTGAAAAAGTGTAACAGGCGTGTAAAATTTTTTATGAATTATCTTACCAATAGGGTTCATATTATGTTCAGTAGACTTAGATACAGAAATAGAAATGGACAATGCAGACAATAGATACAGAAATATCTCGAAGTGGAAGTTAGTCAAAACTAGGCTAACGGGGTCGAAGTGAAAAATTTTGGTGTAATTGTTTTTATTGGTTTATTTTATGTTTTTAGGGGTGCTGAACACGAATCTGAAGTTTTCCAACAAACATTTGCTCGGCAAATTTGAGAAATCATCAAAAAACCACTAAAAATCAGGTTTTTTAGTGGTTTTTAGCTTATAACTTGCAAAGCAAGCTACTTATTTAGGAAAACAGTGTTTATGTAGTAAAATAAAGTGGAGAACATTTCTTATAATTTATGTCTCATAACATTTTTTCGTACGTCGTATGGTTACCACGCGTCCCGAAATATGGAAGAAATTTAGCCGTTTTTGCGTGATCGAAGGACCGACAAACAGACAGACAACAAATTCAAAATCGGCATGGTTCGACTCCATTTCACGCGAAACGAATAACTGTAGTGCAATTTTTCGAAAATACCCAAGGAACAGGAAAATCGTTTTTAAATTTAGTTAGGTATATATAGATACCTATTAGGTATAAGAAAATAAATTTGATTCATTTTCTTACTTAGCTATCCTAGGATTGGCTGAATGCTTATGCCCGATAGAAAAATTCATTTCTTTTATTTTTTTTACTATTAATAATTACTATTATTAAATAATTAACAAATTTTGTTATCTTCACAGCCCGAAATTTCACAACTTTAGCACCGAAAAGTTGGGAATTTCGAAAAACTTTTTACTTAAACATTTTGATTAATCCAAGTTGGGATAATACAAGCAGGACTGTTCCCTACTAAGGAGAAATCAAACTTTTATGAACCTTACTTGGGGGAAATCTCCTTTGAACCGTCCAGAAACCCCAGGATTTCAGAGTTTGGGAACTCCAAGTTATGCATGTTGGGAAATCCCAACCTTCTCCTGGTTCTTTCTCTCTTCTTATTCCCTCTCCCTCTATTTTCCCTCATCTTTATTTATTTATTTATTTTATTTTTTCACTAATTTTTTTTCTATATTTACGTCCCGAAATTTCCCAACTTTTCTAAGAAAGGTGCTAATCCCCCCCCCCCCCCCCCATGGTGACGGCCCTGTTTACAGGTGGATCTAAGGAGTGGAAATGGAGTATGAAAAGTGATTTTTGTCCAAATCTCAAAATAATCTGTTTTTCAAACGCTTGGTAATCTTATTCGGTGTTCAAAATTCAAGTTTGCAAATTTTTGGACCGAGAACAATAGGATTCCGACGTCTCCAAAGCTGAGTGACATTATTTTGATCGAACAGCTTCCAACCCACATTTTCTTTGGGCTTTCGCCTATAAGAGCCCTCATGAACCATATTTTAAGACGCTTCACACGTCGACCTTCAAAACCGCCTTGTCGGCACAAAAGCTGAGAAGATGAGACTTTCACCCTCCGTGACCCCGCCGTTGCGCGGGAGGCGCTGCACCCACCCCCTCGAATAAAGGCCAACTCATGATTTATTCCCTAATTAAATTTCTCGCCTTTTTTTTACGTAAGACAATAAACAATATTTACATAACCACCCGCATCTCCCCGACCTATGGGGGTGGGTTTAGGGCAGTTGTATCAAGGAATCGACTTCAAACATGACCTCAGACCTTCGAGGCACAATAGATTCTGCTTGTTCTCTGTCAACCCTAATGCTAAACAGATAAGGTACCATTCTCCAACGAAATACTGACTTTCGGTACCTTACGCCTTCAACACGTTATTACGTAGTTTCTCCGAAGATTGGCGCTTCCATGAAAGTGTCGTCATGCGACTAAACTCAGAGCTAAACCAAGTCCGAGGAGTTTTTGCGACACCTTCCATAAATTCGTGCAGGTGATAACTACTAGAGGAATCCTCTTATTTCGCCACAATATCACCGCTAAGATCCCGTTATTTGGAATGACCTATAAAATACCACGAAACGGAATGAGATCCAGCTCTTGCTTCCTAATTTAGAGGTTGGTCGTAAATAACATTCAACATTTATGTACTTACCTAATTATAAATTGAATACCTCGGTGTATTAAACGTTCAGAATGACCCGTTCACCTTTAATTAAAACATGTGTACGTTCTGCTAATGGTAGATCACACCAAGACAAATCTATTAATTATTTTCAATAAAGCCATTTATTAACATAATACAGTACAGAAAGAAAAGTATTGGATACTTGAAGTAAAATTATTCACGAGTACAAATTTATGTAGGTATAACAAAAACATTTGGCAATTTCTGATCTCCAAAATGTAAAGACATTGTCCGGAGATCAGGACTTGCAATTACAAATTAATACTTACTACATAAATAAAACTTACATTAATGATCAAAAAATCAAATCAAGTCCTAGAGAAAAGCATTCATGAAATAAATAGGAAAACATGAAAAAAGTTCAGTAGGTAATGGCAAATGAATGTGTGATGAATAATTTGCTGAGTTCCCCCGTAACCCGGGGAGGTTAGGCAATTACGCCCGACCCAGAGGGATCAAAGACACGGTTAGGAAACAATTTAACAAACCAATACACTCCCACCTTCAAACAACACCTGGTATGGCAGGTTGTTGTTGATAGAAAAAATGGGGACTGAAAGTAGTATGGAGTTCCAATCCAGGAATATCAACTGGAAAACTCCAAGGTATGGTTAACCTCCACCGTAATGGTACTACTGCAAATTACTACTTGTGGAGAACTATGCTCCTATAAGCATGAATATTGGCAGGGGATAGAAAAATAGAAGTAAAGTTGAAAATGGAAGTATGGATATGAGAAAATTGAAGAATGGAGAGAGAAAGATATTGAAAAGAGCCAATATAAATGCTTATACGCAAATGGGTATGATCCCTATATAGGAGTCCCTTCTGGGAAAACTCCTTAAAGAGCTCGTTAAAAGCCAGCACATGACTACCAACTCGCTACCAACCACGCTCTGCTACCATGTAATGAATGGTTTGCTGAGTTTTCGCTGTAACCCGGGGAGGTTAGGCAATTACGCCCGACCCAGAGGTATCAAAAACACGGGAAGGAAACAACTTAGCAAACCAATACTGCTGCATCAGAAACTCATAAACACTTATTTTTTTAATTGGCTAAATCTTTTGATAAGCTTAATGTTAGGAGGGCTTAATGAAAAAGTGTGGGATTCTCTAGTACCTAAACAGCATAGGTACTACCCAGTAGCATAGGTTAATTGCCTTGGATAAAAATTACACTTGGGATAACGATGCAGAGAACTCCCTTTACTACTGATAACAGCTGCCTTTAAGGAGACCTCCTTTAATATAAAGGAACTTTCCTTTCGCAAATTTCTAATGCAGAGATCTTCCCCAACGCCTTCGTAATCTGCCGTATCGTAAATCGGTCAGCAATTATAAGGAAGCCTTTTAAATTATTTGAAGGAGCGTTCCTAAACTTGTAAGGCTGGTCGCGAGGTACCTACCTTTTAGCTTCAAGGGGTTGGTTTTCGGTTAAGTCTGCTCTAATGTGATAACGGATTGAGTTATCGCAATTCTGACTTCACCATCGGGTTCAGCGTTGGAAATTTTATAAGCTGAGGGTGGAGGGGGGGGGGGGGGTGATTACCCATACATTCCAAAAATGAAACAGTCTCACAAGTGACATTTCATTTTATAGGGTTTTTCAAACGGAGAATCGCAATCTTATTCCGTTCTCAAACTGGAGCACTTTGAAGGTGAAGAAACGTGGTTGATACTTGAGATGTTCTTCATGGACACCATGTTCTTCAGTGGGGACATTTTACATAAAACCAGTTAATTCTTCGAAAATTCGCTCTTATAGCCATGCTGCGTAACTGTGGATTTTCGTGAATTGACCAAGAGAATGAAAACCTCCCAAGTTACAATTTCTCACTTTTTGTAACATGAAAAACTATATATTACAAACGAAGACGTTGGAATAAATTTTGGTCAAATGGTGTTAGGATCTAACGAGTAATATATAGATATATAATATATGATACTATGATATTATCAGTAATATATCAGATCTGATAAGTACATGTAAGGACGGAATCACTATCATCAAGTACATGACTGTTGATTTTAAATATGTCCTCATTTAACTCACTCAAGGAGGTATTTTTACGGTTTTCACGAATTTATGTATGTAACAGGATATTGTGATTATACTGGTGAAGATATTAACTTGATGGAGTAGGTACCCAATATTGTACGATGGCTTTGATTACGTGGTCCTACCGACCAAGATACTTCAATCGGAGTCAGTCGGTAGATTTCTCTTCATGACTCGTCATGCTTACTGGCGATTCTTCCCATCTTATGAATAGGTTGGGAGTGCTCGGGTGGTGAATGCCGGGCGCGACCGAAGGTACGTGTACCTACCGGCATCTTAATGATCCCTCGATGAGCGATTGGTTCGACCTTAAAGGGTGCCGTACAACAAATCCGGTTTAGGTACGAGGCTACTTACATATCTTACTTTGGCGATGAAGTAATCAGCGAAACAGCGTGTTTGTACGAGTAGTTTTTGGAACGCAGGTCGTTGGTTGACATCTTCAACATCAACTGAGTGCCGCTTGTTCCAGAGTTCACCAACTGTGTTACTCATCAATGGAGAAAACCTGACTTTTATGACGTAACCTCACTATGGCCGTGAGAGACAATGGCCGGTCTCAGATGGACGTCAACTGTCAATCACAGACAGCTTCAAGTCTCTTCTTGGAGGGTCATAAGGGTCGTGCCTTTTTTCTCTTTTACAAAATCATTATACAACCCTCGTGACCGGACTCTGTATTTTTGTTTATAAAACACGGCCCATGAACCCGCTCAATCTCTGGGATTATCCGATTCGATTTCAAGCTCCCCCTCCTCTTGTTTCAGCAAGGCAAATTTCTTCATGTAACGATGTCATTACATGCGGTCGGTTCGCAGTGGGCAAAACCGCTTATTAAGCTGGACAAAACCTTTAACTCCTTCGAAATGTGTGTAAACCGGACTCAAACACGTTTGTGATGTTAATTGAGGTGGTATACGACAAATTTGGTGTAGAATAAGATAAAAAACCAGTCATGCAGCATGAGATAAAGAGCGCATTTTCACTTCATAAACCATTTTAATAATTTTATAACTATGGCAATTTTTTATGATTGTATAAGAACTTTTGCGCTGATTATGAATATACCATATTTTTTTATACCAACTTAAGATAGTAATTCTCACTAAAAAATCAAAAAAACCTTTATGAAATGATTTTGATACTTAACTTTCATCTACCGGGGGTTTTAGGGATCGCTGATCACGAATATAATGTTAGATTTAGGTATTACATTTATCGCTAGCATTTATAGGTAGCGAGATATTGTGGGTTATATGGTTAGCTCGTTGATGTTTCCTTGAACAACTATCCAAAGGACACAGTGCTAATAAAGCAACATCATTCTTAATTATTTTTTCATTCCGGTTCAGCCGATTTTGGGCAATTTTCAAAATAAACCGATACATTTGATACATCGCTGCCGATAAGCGCCCTCTGGAGCAACTAAATTAAATGTATGTCATCAACTACCTAAGCACCGTTGTAAACTATTAAACTGATTTGACACGTTTTATAGGTACAATTTTATAGGTACAAGCGGGAAATCCATATCTGACTTTTCAGAATCAGAAAATACGTAGGTGCGAAATAAGTAGAGAAGTCGAAGAACAGTGAGAAGGTGAAGGGAGGGAGAAGATAAAGAACAGTAAGGTGGTGAAGGGGGGAGAAGTCAAAGAACAGTGAGGAGATGAAGGGGGGAGAAGTCAAAGAACAGTGAGGAGGTGAAGGGGGGGAGACGTCAAAGAACAGTGAGGTGTTGAAGGGAAAGGGGTGCGACGAAAATCGGCAGTTGTAGGTGGTTGATAAGGGGGAGGCGGAAGTGGTTGAGGCGGAGGGGGGAGTCATCGCGGGGGAGGAGGGAGTTGTCGAGGGGGAGGAGGGAGTTGTCGAGGGGGAGGAGGGTGTCGTCGAGGGGGAGGGAGGGAGTAGTCCTTACGCTCTCTCTCCCCCTCTCAACCCCCTCACAACCTACTTGAATTTAAATTGTGGGTGAATATGCATATGGAGGTGGGTGAGAAAGAGGAAAGCGGGGAGGTGGGAGTTGTCCTTATGCTCTCTCTCCCCCTCTCCACCCATCACAACAACTACTGATTTGCAGGTGCATTAAATACACTTCAATAAATTTTATCTTCAACGCCCTGCGATAATATCAATAATATCAATAAGTTGAATTTGGAATTCGAAAATCTGTTGAATTGGTGCAAGGCACAATCAATAAAAGTCAACATAGAAAAGTGCAAGGCTTTAATAGTTAGGCGCGCACGGATGAAAAAAAAAAAAAAAAAAACAAAAATCGATCAGCATCTTGTTCCAAAAATCGACATTAATGGCATTGAAATTGAATATGTTAGGCAAGTTAAGAATTTATAGATACCTTATAATTTATGGCACTTTAAGCTGGGAACCACATGTAGGTACCTAGTTGACACCTGTAATAAAACCTTCGTGCAATTTATCAGTTAAGGAAATTAGGGTCAAATTTTCCATCATGTGTAAAAAAAAATAAAATAAAATAAATAAAAAAATAGTCTAATCATTAGTGTTTCCGAACTTCGAATATGTCCGAAAGTTAAATTGCAGAGAGCGCAAAAGGCAGCCCTTAGGTACCTATGTTATCTAGCAATAATTATTCGAAGGGATGAACATGTAACTCCTTTGTACAAGAACCTGGAATGGTTGAAAATTAAGCAAAGAAGGTGAACTGAAAAATGATAGTAAATGCAGTGGGAGTGTAATATGAATAGATGAAATGAAGATAACTAGGGAATTTAACAAAACAGAAGGGATTACAGAATCGCAATAATGATGTACGAAACACTAATGTATAGAAAACCAAATTATTTATATGAAAAAATTAAAAAAGTAAGTGCCGTACACATGAATACCAGATATAAAGGTGTCACATTAGAAATACCTAAACTCTCAACAGATATTTACGCCAAGTCGTGTTTAATTTATGGGAGCAAACTGATCAACAACCAGGCTAGAATGTGTCTGAAATCGAAAACGGTCAGCCAATTTAAAAATAAGTACGTACGCAAAAATTCTGTTAGAAAGTGAATAATTGAAATTAGCGGGTGTAATACAAAAACAAATAAAATAAAAAACATAAATTCAATATTCTTCTAATAACCTCTTCTTTAAATTGTTCCGAAATGTTTCGGTACGTTCCTCTAATTTAAACAAATCAAAAAACTCATCATACAGTTTCGTTCCCTGAACTAAAAAGGATCTTTCAAAGATCACGGTGCGATGCCTTGGAATCTGCAAGAGATTTTGTCGGTTTCGTGTATTTGTATCGTGGACATCTGCCATGAAATTGAAAGCTTCGAACAAATAATCAGGCCTCTTAAATTTGAGTACTTTAAATAACATGGATGCTATCTGCAGTTTCTTCAATTCTTTTATCTTAAAGTATACCAAGCTTTTCGTATAGGAGGGAGTAACGTGGTCGTCCAACTTCAGACGCATCACGAATCTAATTGCGGCATTTTGCGCCCTCTGGAGCGCAACTCCACTTTCCTCACTTTTCAAGTCGCAGAGGGCAACAGCGGCGTACTGGAATGATGAAAAGACGAGGGAATGGACCAGTTGTAGCCTAGTGTAAACAGGAAACTCAGAGGCTATTCGGCGTAATTGGTAAAATTTATTTAATATTCTTAAACATATTGGTTATTTGTTTGTCCCATGAGAGGGAGTTCTGGATGGAAATTCCAAGGTTCTTGACTTCAGATACATATTATAAGGCCACTCCGAACAGTGAGGAGGTGAAGGGAAGGGGGGGAGGAAAGCCGGCAGGTGGAGGTGGGTGATGAGGGGGAGGCGGGAGTTGTCCTTACGATCTCTCTCCCCCTTCTCCACCCCTCGCCACAAATACTTACATTTAAATTGTGGGTGAATATGCATGTGGAGGTGGGTGAGAAAGAGGAAAGTGGGGAGGTGTAGGTGGGTGATGCGGGGGAGGCGGGAGTTCTCCGCGGTCATACTAGGCTGTTTAGCAGCCGCTACTAACCAGCCGCTGGTAATATTGCCAGCAAGCAGCCTAGTCTGACCCAGAACCAGCAGCTGGTGAATGCCAGCTGGCTAGTGTTTAGTAGCCACAATCGGAAGTTGAACATGTTCAACTGCGCTGCCTACCCACCGCTGCCAGTCACGTGATCTCCTCGCTGGCGCCAGCCAGCCATTGTGAACCCCTAGTTGCTCCCAAGCGGCTGGTGAATTAACACGTGTCTAGTTTGCAAGCAGTGTTGGTTTCGTTAACTGTATTTTCTATTCATTCGTAAAGTTATTTCCAGTTTTGTTTTACTTGGAATAGCCTGACAGAATTCGGTGTATTTTTCCTGGATAAGCGGAGTGACTCTAATAGCTCTTTAAATTTAGGAACTGACATTCTTAAAATGTTTGCATATGATGATGGATCTTCCAATTCTAGTTCCTTAAAAAGTCTTGCTGATGCCCCCAGATCGTTTCTTCTTAATATCCAGGATCTAACCCACCATCGCCTTTTCTTCCGTTTCAACCTCTGTTCACACAACTCTTCAACTCCAATACTTAACACACGTCTCAGAACTTCACGACTCACACCAACAGATGACATGGTGCATTATACACAATGTTTTCAAGTCATCAACAGTTGCTGCAACTGTACTAGCTAGAAGTTGTGAACCAATGTGAACCCTTCAGATCCGCTGGCTGATGGCGAACTTTACCAGCGGCTGGTTAGTAGCGGCTGCTAAACAGCCTAGTCTGACCGCGGCTTTACGCTCTCTCCCCCCAGAAGCTGCCATTCGCTTTAGAATTGCTGTGAATGGAGTCATTGTAGAGTATTCTTGTAGAGTCAAATGCCTCGGAATTATCATACGAGACAACGATTATTATTATACATTATTATTATATTACAATAATAATTATTATCGAAATTATCATTATCATTATCGACAATTATTATCAATTATTGTCGAAAAACGAGCTATCTGCGATTTTTTTCAAAATCCCGTTTTCGACGATTTTGGGGTCAGAAAAATATACTGCTTCATTTGTGAGGAATCGCTAGCCCTCCGATAGTTATAAATCGATGTTCTCACGGCAACTTCCCACATCGTCACTTTCGGCCAAAATGAGTTACCTACGTACCATTTGAAGCGTCTTGAAATAAGAGCTCAGTTGGACAGATAAGATTAAATTTTGTTAAACCCTGTGCAACGTCAGTCAACTTACGATATTTATTAAAGGCACCCTTTGGTGTGGGAATAGCGGGCTCTGAGCTTGTAACATAAGGCACTCGTGACATAAGTCCCCATGTCGAGAGGGGGTCCGTCTTCATCTTTAACCCTCCTCCCACTACTCTTATAAATGCTGCTCTCTCGTCCCTTGTATCTTCATTTCATCTCTTTCCACCTCGTATCATTCGACGGACGACCACATTTAATTGAAAATAATTAATAGGTACCTACCACTTTCAAGTTTTGAACGAGTAAATATTTGTATTTTTTACTCTCTTCTGATTGGTAATTTATGTAAATTTTGCGACGAGTTCAGTGAGTGAATCGTCAGTGAAGTGCAAGTTTGTCAATCCATTTATCTGAACTTCTTATGGTATCGAACCACGAACCGCATCGTATATCAACGTGAAGACGCCGAACTGAGGGAAGCTGAATCGAAGTCGTTTTGTCCTGTCAACTCGAAGTAACTTGTAAGTTTATTGCCCATTAATATTTAACACTCAATATTTAATGGGGAACTCATTAATTGGGCCACATTGGTTATTGTACAGAATTTGATCAAATACCAGTAGGGTGCCTCAGAAATGCCTTTCTTTCCTACTTCATTTTATCAGGAAAAGAAAAAATTATTTTAAAAAATCCACAGTCATGCAGCATTGCTATAAGAGCGAATTTACGAAGAAATAACTGTTTTTATGTAAAGTGTCTCCATTGAAGGTTTTGATGTCCACGAAGAACAAATGTTCAAGTACCAACCACGTTTCTTCATCTTCAAAGTACTCCAGTTTGGGAACGGAATAAGATATCGCTATTCTGATGTCACCATCATGTTCAGCATAAAAAACCCTTTAAAATGAGGTGTCACTTGTCAGAAAGTCTCATTTTGGGAATTGATATGTAATTTTCCTCCCCTAAAACTCCCCTAAACCCCCCCCCCCCTTGGAGTGGTCCGATTCGGGCAACCTACGAACTTTCGATTGCCATGACAGATTTTTTGTGCAAATTTGAACTTTTTATCTCAATTCTATCCAGTTATCGTCTGGAGTGACACATACAAAAATAGGTATATAAACATATATGTAATTTTTTGTGTCTTTTGGAAGTGGATTCAGGATGGTCCGAAACGGATTTTGGTATAAACATTTTTCGGAAATACGAGTTTTAAAAATTTTGGACCGAGAACAATAGCTTCATTTTCTTCGAAAATTCGCTAACTGATCGCAGCTGTATTAATGAGTTACGAGGGGATTTTAACTTCGCGTATCATTTCTCACTGTCTTTGGTTATGAATTGGAATCTGACGTTCATTTTGAATGCAGATTGATCGATTTTGGACAGATTTGTATTAAATGGAAAAATAAAATGATGTCTAGTAAAAATGAACGCAAAATTCTGTTTCTACACCTTTGAAAAGGATTGGAACTGGATGTCTCATGAATTCTAGAAACCCGTGGTTTTTAAATTTCTCAGTAACGGACACTGATGGGACCTGAAAACCCGTTTTTATTACAAACGTTTCACTATTAGGAAAGACCTCTGAATAGTGGTCATTTTTCGCCATTTTCTTTTCTTTGTTTGTAATCATCTCCGATAATGAACCATTGGAAATCAACATAGGAATACGATGCTACTCTTGCGTTGAGGGGAGGAGTTACTAGATCAGACTTGATAATATCTGTAGACACCCTGTATATTATCTTATATATGTGAAATAAAAGTTGAGGATACAGTTGGAAAGAGCGTTAAATGTCCCTGATATAAAATCCGATTTTTAAGACAGTACCTACTTATCGATGACAAAATGGCCAAAGTCCAAAATTAGAAGATTTCTTATAAAATGACCGTTTTTTCTTTCGTATTTTGTGCTTTCAGCACGCGGTTCTTTCGGCGTGCACTCAATTACCGAACTCATTTCCACGAAGAAAGTTGGCTCCTTATTACAAATTATAAACATGAATGTAGCTCTCATCCTTCCAAGACCTGTTAAGAGTCGTCGCCAGTAACAATTTCGTATATTCATTTTGATTAAGACGAGTAGCCAGTGGCGGCTAAGGGGTGGCTCTTCCCCCCCCCCCCCAACCCGGAAAATTCAAAACAATTTTCGTTTAAATTAGAAAAATACATTTATAGGCAAATTAATAGTAACACGTAATAGTAAACATGAATGTAGCTCTCATGAATGTTTACTACCGTACTTGGTGGGTTATGGGGTCAAGAGTAAAGTTCGAAGGATTGAGGGAAATAGTTAAGCAAGAAAACTTTCCTAACTTATTCAACACAATAAGTCTAAGACTCAGCTGCTTCTATCCCCATAAGCTCAGACTCGTACGCAAGAAGTTTCTCTACTACGAGGAGGATCAAAGACTGGTTGAGAACTTCAGTGCTGCAAGGGAGATTCTCCAACTTATTGTTGTGTTATATAGAAGAGAAAAATTTTCCGGAGAATAAATTCAAATTCAAGGTATTGTAGAAAGGTTCGATATGAAGAAGAGAAAATCACACTTGACACAGAAACTTTGTTTTACTTTTTTTAATATTAATATTTTGAATACAATTCATGAAAAAAGCAAATATTTTAATTCAAAATGTAGAAGTTTTGTTAAATAACTATTGACTAATATAATGATCGGAAAATCAATTAGCCTACTATAAAGATTTCCAGGTGCCTGGTTATAAAAATTTGGTTCGACACCCCAAGGCTTGGCAGTAAGCCCCTTCTAAATTAACCCCCTTCCGAAATTGTTGATGATCGTTGGGTTTGATGATATCCAAGATGATAGTCTGGTTCGAGATTTGGTCGCATGTTTAGTTTCATCTTCGACCACGTGTAAAGTCTATAAGAAACTATAACGATAACCATTAGAACTGGATTGGCTGGATATTGAGTTTTTTATCCTACCAGACCACCAAAATTAATGACACCTGGAACACCCTGTTGGTGTGTGTAGAACCACCAGATAGAGAAATGAAACGGTCCAAATGTCCCAAAACCTCCGGCTAAGGGCACCAGACGCTCCAAATACGGGTGACATGAAATTTGTGTTTGTCGCGGCGACGGTTCGAAATCTCCCTCGCACAGCCGGAAGATGTCACTTCAGTCTATTTCCATTTAGATTGAGCAAGGTGACCTAAAGGGCAATGCGTAGAGAGCCATCGTATAAATTACGTAATTGGCATTATGCGAAGGATCCTATCTTACCAGACACTCGTATCTATACGCCTATAGGTCGCCATCCTCTTCCATCTTGTGTTGCTTCGAAAATTGCTCAACGAATTTTTTTTTTATCTCAAAGGCGCCTCCTCATTTTCAAAGGGGACTTGATTCTGAAGAAATACCTACTCCCCCGCCTGGAACAGAATCGTGTCATCGGAAAGCCTTCCTGTACGAGTTGACTAATAATTATCGCCATCCATAGTAGCTCCCGTCTGAAAGGTTCCGTATATGGCAACATTTTATATGGCTTCAGAGATATTCCTCGACTTTTACGTAAGCTTTTTAATGGGGTAGAACTAACATTTTAATACCACAGCACTCTGGTGGGCCTTATCAACATTCGACGATCAAATATGATTTTTAATTAGTACTTGCAACATGTGAACATTTGGTTTACAACACTTTTCATCAACCCATCTAGTAATAGGTAATGTGAATTCAACTCCATCTTTACCTCAATCACCTTACATCGCTGCCAACTGGTACCGTCGTCCTTCATAAAGTATTTGTTCACTCACACCACTACAAACTACCATCATAAACAATCCATTGAAAACTAATTGAGATCCAATCAACATGGTGATTCGAAACGGATCCCAATAAAGTGGAAAATAAATACAGCCCTCGTGGCAGAGGTGTGTCCATATAATCCCACTTTACGATAAGATTTGACGTCCATATTCAACGTCAGTCGTCAGCCTTAGTCATTGACGATACCCTTTCTTGGAATTGCGCAAGTCTGCAGAAGATTTTATAGCTCTCTCCACCCACTTAGGAAACTTAGAAAATTCATCCCTCCTAATCTTAAAAGACAACTGGTTGTTGTATTAGTTAAACCCCATTTTCTCCCATTCCCTCTCTTCTTCATGTGCGAAAAAATTGCTTGTAGCCCATAATGCCTGTACCTATTCGTTTCGTTCAAAACGTCAAACCTCGAAATTCTGAAGGAAATCTAAATCTTTTTTCCCTCCCCTTAAATAAATACTTTGACCTCCACCACCTCATTTGTATTTTCAAAATTTCGAATAATTATACCGTCCCACCCTACCTGCTTAATATTATATCTAAAGCATCATCCCCCCCCCGCCCTTCCGGTCTAATGCACTCATGATTGTTAGTCACACCACCAAAATCTTCGCCCATTCGTTTGGTGTTGTAGGGGCTAGGCTGTAGAACGCTCTTCCTCTGCGCCTGCGCTCTTCCTGCAGTCAGTCAGTGCAAGATAGGCGTTAGGTACTAAATTGTATGCCAGTAGCGAATAGTGCCCCCCCCCCCCCCCCTTTATCATGTCATTCAAAGGGAACCAAATGGGCCAATCGGCCTTTGTATAATAAACAATAATTGTTTATTATACAAAAGGCCG
The DNA here is from genome assembly GCA_963920205.1 of Stenodema calcarata. Lineage (NCBI taxonomy): Eukaryota > Metazoa > Arthropoda > Insecta > Hemiptera > Miridae > Stenodema > Stenodema calcarata. The sequence goes on from OY986058.1 coordinate 21,894,805, forward strand.
ATCAAGGTAATTATTACCTTGATGTTTCGATTATATCAAGGTAATATATTATTAATAATATATTTTTTATTATTAATATGTTTTAATAATATGTTTCATATGCGTCATTATGTTTTAATAATATACCTATTATATCTTGGACAACGGATTCATAGGTGAGGAATGGATACCACTATTGAATGTCATATAAGTGTTATACCTGATTTCACATGCGATTTCTTTTCACTCCTTGATTAGGGTGAGATCTAAATATTTCTTTCTTGTTCTACAACTACCATTCCAGTATTGAATCCAATTTTTGTATTTCAGAACGAAATAAATATGCTGATAAGAGTGCTAACGGTCGCTGCTGCGTCTATAGGTACGTACAGGATCACTTGTACATCACTAATAAATGACGAACTCACCACGTAAGGTTGAAACTGATTGATCACGTAATATCTGTGGAAAAATTCTTGACACAACGGTTTATTATCTTCTTTATGCAGAACACCCTTCTGTCTAGATTACTAAACGATAGATGAAACTCTAGCTCATCTTCCAATTTTAATTTGTTTAATAAAAATATAGGAAGGTATTGTTGAAAACATTTTACAGACAAGAAACCGAGTGAATATTGCCTTGTCATCCATCTTTTGACCCATGTTTAAAACGGCATTGTTTTAAATTCATATTTAGATACAGTTTATTTTTTAGAATTTTTTAAGACCATCTGGAGGTTTGTACAATCAGCCGTTCGTTCACAATGAGGGCTCAAAGTTGGAGCAGATCGAAAGTCGTCCACATGATGGTGAAACGTGAGGCCGCCGGTCGCTTCAGTGTTCATACTGGCCCAGCTGATTCGAACGGCACATGGTTTCAGATATCGAGTTATTATAAATAAAAGAAAATTATTAATAACTAACAATAATCATTAATAATTTTCACTAGGTAGGTAGGTACTTGATAAAATTAGGTATTAATAATTAATAATAATTAATGTAACATTAGTGATCTGCACAAAGAAGATAATAAAGCTTTGTCAAAAATTTGCAGAGTTTTTTAAGCCCAGTTTTGTAAGTGGTTCAGCACAGTTTTGTGATCGATATGCAACTCCTCTTCCTAACCATCTTCAGAATTCTATCGCCATTTTCAATGGTAGCCCTTCCTGAATGTGGGGCATCTTTCACATCAAAATTTCCCGAACGGAACCGACGAAACCAAAATTGAGATGCGTTTTTCCCTTAGTCGAAAAAAAATGGTAAAACATACCGGATTTTCTCTTAGTTCACCTCCATATTCAAGGCTTTACTGTTCTTGTAATACTTACAATAATTGAAATAATTATTATTGGGGTGGGGTCCCCACCGTGGGGAAGAGAGGTACGGATAGAGGGTCGCAAACGTTCTTGTGGATGACAACAGCGTACACGACAACTCCGCCAAACACTTGGTTGAAACTTCACTCAACTGACTCTTCATCTGGTTTCATTTTGACTCACTGAATATCTAATATCCACTATAATTTATTTTCAGCGATCGGTTACGTTTGTTCGAAACCCACCGCTCACCACAGGGTAAGTGCAATACTATTCGTAACACTGCATTCAAATTTCTTTGTATTTACATATACATGTGTCTGTAGCTTCGGTGACAAATGACAAAAAATGAAGTATCAATAAGAATCAATAAGACATTCCAAACAATACAAAACCGGAGCCGAAGTTAAGTACCCAGCTCCAGGTCCAAATGTCCTCCCTGCCACGAAAAATAGATCAGAGATATGTTTTTGCTTTAGTTGTTTGTGCTGTAATCAATTTGTACATCTGAGTGCTCCCCAATGGCCCAATGGTAAATCACGACAGTTGTTGATGGTAAATAATGAATCTACTCACGAACAACAAGATCAATCAAACCTCACATTTGAAATCACATGTTACCTTCAAAAGGCATGCACCCAGTACTGCCCTATTAAGGTCAAATGCCTCAACACAAAATTCAACACATTGCAGAAATTCGCCCCAAAGTTTTTCACTGAAACCTTTCGTGTAAGTTGACTGCAACTCACTATAAAAACGTCATTTTTTGGGTGAGATATCGATATGACTTCAACCAATTCAACGGTGAAAAAAAATCTCGCAAATTAATCGATTTTAAAATTTCCAGCTTTCGTTTTGGGATTGACTGTTTAGATAAAATGTCCAAACTTGCTCGTGGGGCAGTCACCTCAACGTAAACAACTCAATCAAAGGGATGTTTGTTAGGAAATTTTGATTGACTGCCTCTGCCGAAATCTGAACAAATAATGTAAATTTTTGAGGTAAAACACGTTTTACCTACAAAAAATTACATTATTTTGGCTTCGGTTTTTCTGATGAAATTTCTTATAAAACACCTCAAATATCATCCAACTCCGGTACACGCTATTTTATTTTTATTTTTTCATAATTATTTTTATTGGCATTAACACATGTTTTACAGCCACATTATATCAGCTTACAATATATACCTAATAATATTATTATTATACATTATATTCATTCGTATCTATACATATCTATTTATTTTAATGAAATTAATTCATCTTCTCAAACATATACATTAATTTCTTCAATATATTCATAGGTATATTCTAATGTTATTCGTAGCTAATAAGGATGTGTAGTTAATGGGGGGGGAGGGGGGTTCACTTCTGGTGTGATTGTGTACTGTGGTTCAATTGTGTTACACCCTACTTGTCCGGTACACCTTATTGAAAAATTGAATATTTCATAGACTCGAATGTAACGTAACGTAGGCACTTACAAAGCGTATGTTGCTACAGGCGAAGAGATGGGAAGAAATCTCGAATCTCACGTTCAATTTCGACTGCGCCGACCGAGCTGTCGGTTTCTACGCTGACACCGAGCACCACTGCCAGATTTTCCACATGTGCGACGAGGACGGGCGGCGTATCCCGTACATCTGCGCCAACGACACCTCGTTCAACCAACAGTTCAGAATCTGCGACTGGGACTACAACGTCGACTGCAACGAAGCCCAAGACTGGTATTTATACGAACTTCATTAGCTCTTTTGCGGTGGTCTTCAAACAATATTCGCTGTAACAGTAAAACCGAACGCCGTCGGTGGGGTGCGTACGTGACAGTAATTTGTCCCGCACAGGATGCAGATTGTCTTACGTGAATGAAGGAGCTTAAAATGAACTTTGATGAAAGCTTTGGGCAATGATGGAAGATTCGTAGACATAAATTATACATACAGCATTTTAACATTTTGTCTTTACTCTGGCACACAAACTCGTTACACACCATTTCTGATTATTAGCGAATTTTCGAGGAAAATGTAGCTAGTTTTCTCGGTCCAAAATTTTTAAACTACAATTTCCGAACATTTTCATACCAAAATCCGTTTCAGACCATCCTGAATCCACTGCCAGAAGACACCAAAAGTTGAAGTCGAATAAGGCCAATCTAAGGGGGGTTCTGTGGAGTTGAAGGGTGAAGGGGGGGGGCACCTAATTTTAAAGGGTGTTTCACGCTGAACCCTATGGTGAAGTCAGAATTGCGATGTCCTATTCCGTTCTCAAACTGGAGCACTTTGAAGATGAAGAAATGTGGTCGATACTTGAGATGCTCTTAACGGATAGTCTGCTCTAATCTGATAATGGAATGCGATATCGCAATTCTAACTTCACTATCACCTTCAGCGCTGAAAAATCTATAAACTAAGGAGGATTTTGGTGGGTTTAAGGGGGGGGGGGGTTCCCATAACTTCCCAAAACGAAACAGTCTGACGTTTCTGACGGTTCTCAAGCTGGAGCACTGGGGTACACAGTTACTGTATACCCTAATGCTCCAGTTTGAGAACGGAATAAGATACCGCAATCCTTACGTCACCATCTTGTTCAGCGTAAAAACGACCTTTGAAATATGATGTCACTTGTCAGACTGTTTCATTTTGGGAAGTTATGGGTAAATCCCTACACCCCATAAACACCCCAAAACCCTCCATAGCTGTTATTCTACCGCAGAAATGCTAAAGAGTCACAAATGCGGTTGAATACAATTCCCAACAAGCACTTTTTGAGAGAGCAAAGTTACGCGATATTGTCTCCTTCTAGTAAATAGTAGAATGCACACTTTATGCAAATAAAAATTTAAAAAATATTACGATTTTAATTCGCAGGTATTATTTGAACGAGCTCACCTACGTCACAGATCCACCATTTGTTGACACCGACAACAAGCTCTGAACATGAATCGCACTCTCTACATCCCAAAGAGATACAAGTGATCTATTCCGACAGCCATCTCTTCTCATTTCACCTGTAATGTATAGTCCTCTACATTGTACTAATGCAACGTGAATCATAATTTAGTCCTTTTTTATTTTTTCGTATAGGTACTACTGCTTAGTGTTTAATGATTGTAAATATTGTTAGAGTGTATGTATTCCGTTGAAGGGTTCACAAAACTTATTTTTAGACATTTTAAATTGTTTTTGTTAAAAAATAAACGTAATTCAATATCTAAGGTTTGTACAATGTCATGTCATCGTCACACCTTTACTCCTTTCATTCGTGATTCGACATCCCCAGTGTATTTTTCGACGCTGAATCCGAGTCCAATGTCCAAAAACGTCGTGCACCCTTAACATTTGCACCTACGGACCTAGTCATCCCCTAAATAACAATCGGCAGAGGAAGCTCACAGCACCAATTAGGATTACGGATTGTAACTACAACAAATGGCAGAGATATAATACGGGTGTCCCACTTATGGCGGACATCTCGGCGGGGGTGAATTCTACAACTAATTTGTGACCAAATATGTCCTGTGACTCATAGTTTCTACTCCACTTGAAACCCGAGTGTTTTCACTTTTAAATTTTTTTCGTGTTTCCGACCTTACGTCACGAAAACGGACATAACTCCCTTCTTCCCTGAGTGATCTCAAATCTAAGGATACCGTTGGAAAGATCATTAAATTTTCTATCTCTCTGGTGCCAAACCAAAATTTCTTGCTCAGGCTTACCGGGTAACAAATCAGCCTGAAAATAAAAATTTGTCGAATCCCGGAAATTTCCAGTTTTTTTAATCGCCTGTAATACCTACTACCTAGTCCTACTTGAAAGTTTTGTTTTGTTACTGCAAAAGTTGGCCAAAAAACTCAGGTTTCCAACGCTATCCTCAAGTTGGAAATTTCATAGGGAAATAAGGAAGAAAAAGTCGTTTCCCCGTCGAAATGACTACCTCACGACGGGAATTTTTTTCTCGCCCAAATCATAGCCCATAGACCAATACCATTCAGCACTTGACACATTGCTAGCACAAAGATCAATTATAATAATTATTGACCTATTATAGGTGGGACACTGACGCCCAATCAACTGTTGACATGAACACGCTGCTATGAGCATGTTTTTGTTTGTCGTTGAGTCAGTGACATGAAATCAGCAAACGATACAACATTGTTTACAGTGGTCTTGGACTTATCGAATCCAAAAAGGCCATTCCCAGTGAGGAAACGCTTAGATGTGTATTACCTTTCAAATCCATGCAGAAGCTTGCGCTGAAAAAAAATATGAGTCAGGACATTTTTAGTCACAAATTAGTTGGAGAATTCACCCCCGTGTGGGATGTCCGCCCTTAAGTGGGACATAAGTGGGGTATATTGTATCATAATAATATTATATAATAATAATAATAAATAATATTGTATCATAATAATATATTATATTGTAACAAGTAAAAAGAAAAATAACATCCAGCTGCCGCATTTTAGGGGTGTACGACTTTTTTGGGCATCGGATTAGGATTCATTGTCGAACAATGCAAGCAATCCTATACGTGCATAAGAAAACCTTACAGCATAAGCATCAGGTAGTTTCAAAAAATACACAGGGTTACTGCGCCATTCGGATTTTGAACTTTTTTTTGTGTGGGGCTATGTTATCTATTAGCTCTCCATTCAACTGGTTGATATTGTTAGGGAAGAATTCAATGAATTGAACACTTAAGGAATACAAAATATATTTATTCGTCACAATCGCCCTCAAATATTGTCTGTACAAAGGTAGCAATGACCACGTTCATAAAATAAATAGTCCTATCACAAAGTCAATTAAATCGATAATAAATAAATTACAAAAATATACATCATATCTACACAATGTGATTCGGATATGATATCCGTTATATATCCAATATACAGAGGTATGGTATTTTCACGGGCAACATTGGACAAGTGAGGCCTTGTAGTTATAAATTATTTATATCTTACATTGTATTCAATTGAAATGTCACCGCTTAAACGTACAGTGATACAATGACTGTAGTAGGGTAAATATGAGACTACGGCCACAGTTTGCCCTTCAAGGGCTCGTAAAGTGATGAAATTTGGGGCGGTGATAGAGAAGGGCCTACCTACTTTATCAACGTAAACTCAAAATCAGGGTGGTCGGACAGTTAGGGTAGGTAGGGTAGGGGATTGAAGTTTGTGGGGATGGGGTAAGGCAGTGGCGGCTCGTCCATAAGGCCACCTTGGCCCTCGCCCCACCCAAAAATTTGCAAAGGAAAACAGAAAAAACATAGAACAAGGAGAAAAAAATCTTACCTACTACTACCCACGATGGAAGAAGGGAGATCTCCCTTCCTCCATGACTACCCACTTCCACTGAGTCGCATTTTGTTTCGATTTATCGATTAAAAAAGTCGATTATCGGATCGACCAGAAGTGCCCCAGTCTCAATGTTGAAGGTATAGGCGCTTCCTGGGGTGGGGGAAGGCACTCTGTGTTGCGAGATAGGAGGCGTTCCGGGCGGTGGCCAAAATATCGTATCAAGTTGAACGCCGAAAACAATCGATCGTTGAATCGTTCCTTGTCAAGGAAGAACGAGTTTCATTCTTCCATGCTTTCTTCCATGTTTGATAAGAATGATATCAAAACGTTGCCTGACGTTATAATATACTAAGCTTCGTATTTACTCATCATAGTAAAAGTGAATTATTGTCTCCATAATATTAATCAACTAAACATTGAAATTTAATATCTCACGTGCAACGCGTGAACGCTTTGCTAGTCGTCAAGACTGAAGTGTATCCACAGAAAACCCTACTATACTACGTGGATCACTATTCGCCCAAGTGAATCTCATTTGTTGATTTCTACATTCTGTAAGTTAATAACAGTTAATAACCGTTAATAACAGCAATATACATAATATTATTATGTAGCTCAGCCAACCGTTGAGAATACTGTTTTATTTGTTATCCCTGGAACTGATGGTGACTTCGTTGACTCGAGCTTTGTTTGAGCTAACCAACGAACTTTAAAAGCTAGTTGAAATCAATCTTGCTGTTCTGTGATCGTTCAAAATGTTTTGATACGATTGGATAAGAAAACGTATGTGCAATCTGGGCATAAGAGGACATTTTTAGAGGGGGTTTTCAAGGTACCACTCGGCTAGGAAGCAGATGGTCGCGATTGCTAATTTTTAAAAACCCCAGTAATAGAAACTCCAATAATATAATTTTTTGACTACCTTTATAATGTACTCTTTGAATAGTACTCGTACAGTCACAATTTCTCTTTTATTCTTCCTATCATTTTCAAGATGATTATTTTGGTGGGTAGGTGGGATTGCCTTGCAGCCACCTCCTCGTCGGTAATCCTGGATAGTGGTCAGTAATCTTCCCTCTCCTCAAGAGAACTCTTTGGAGAACGATGTTTCCTGACTTGCTAAGAGCTGCATACCATTAATTATGAAGCAGTTTAGCTGTAAGGGTAGTTTGAGTTTAGTTCCTATAGTGAGTACCTAATAGGTAGGTATGCACCTAAATATTGCCCTGGTGCCCCACCAGTTTCTGAGCCCACGAGCCGCCCCTGGGTAAGGGTAAGGGATGGAAAAAGAGGCCATCAGTGTAATAGAGGGAGTAGACAGGATCCAGAACGGTAGGCTAGTTTACAGGACCAAAAAATGGTTTCGTAAGCAGGTGAAACTTCTCAACTCACATCAGTCCAAACTGACTACGAGTAAATTGCGGAATTTCAAAAGATCCAGAAACCATTTTTCAAAATGCATGAAATAAACATGTAATACATTCCCGACGCTCAACAAAAATTTTTTGTTCGTACTCGAATTTTACTGATTTCTTCAAGTAAAATTCGAGCTTTTTGTTAACTAGTAGGTGTTATTGGCAGTGGCATTTCTAGTGAATATTCAACACCAGTTGGTCAGAGAACAATGAAAGTTTCAGCTCCAGTGACAATGAACCGTGAAAAAAAAGCGGGAACCAGGAAAAGATCTTGTTCCAGGAATCGGAGTGATTGAAAAATGTTGGAAGAATGTTACTGCACAAGGGAGGGATAATGTGGGAAAGCTTCGGAAGGCGGAAAAAGGTTGAGGTCCTCAGGTGTCAGAAGACTTTCACTGGCTCCACGGTTAGGGGATCTCAGCATCCGAAAAATGGCATCATCATCTTGGAGGTTAAATTTTATTTTCACTTCGTTGCGGTTTGTTTCTGCAAGTACAATGCTTTCTGTTTCGCGATCTGTCCCTTGTCCGTCATACGCCAGACGCATTTCAGAGCATAAGACGAGATGAGAACTCACACAGTGTCGAGCAATGGAGGAATTCCGCCATCTTCCGAGTGTGATTTACCGAAACTGTCAACGCCTGTCTCATCCGGCTTGGGACGCCCAGACTACGATGCCAAACTCAGAGCTGGACTCCTCGTCAGAACTTTTCATTTGTGACAGGATTGGACACGACCGTATTATTTGTACGCCTAAATCTAAACTTAGATTTCTAGACACACCTTAATTTTATGTTGTTCTGCTTGAATTGCAACTCAAACGGTGCAAACCTGTTCGGTGAAATATTGATATAATATATCAATATATCATATCATAAGCGGCAAATAAATGGCCAAAATCGGTAACTTGGTCGTATGTATTCAATAAGGAACTTTGAGCCACCTAAATTATTGTGCAAAAAACTACAATGATTGCACCTAAAAGTTTGAATTATTTTAATGATATGAATGTAATATTACAACTTACTCTAAGGGCTCGTATGTAACGCGAGAGCGTGTATTTATTTACATGTATTCGTATAACTAAAATAAATAATTTATTTGCGCTTTAACTAAAATAATTTGGCTTCTTTCGGATTTGGTGGATGCTCTCAGACTAGTTCAGTAGGCATTTTGGGTACTCTACGGGAGCACCGAGACAAAAATGCCCACTCGAATAGTTTTTTTTAGCAGATATATCTGCGATATATCGCTTTTGGAATGAAGGGACGGAGAGTTGTCGAAAGATGTAAAGCTACAAGTCCTAACCAACAACAGAGTAGCTTTAAATAGATGGTGGAGTGCAACTCGTGTAGAAGTGATACAGAAGTGTACAATGTACTTACATTGTCATGTACTGTCATGTACTTACATGTTTACTTGTACTGAAAATTGAGGGTTTTTTTCACTTACAAGGTATCACAACGACGATATGTCAGTTGAACAACTCAGTGAATGTCGATACCTTGTAGATGGGCGTCGAATAGGACCGACCGCCGCACTGCTGATTGTCAACGAATTTTTCAGTTTAGATATTTACAGAAGACAAGTCCCTCGAGGACCATTGGAATTAGTAATGGAGCACTTGAAGGTCACTTGCAATGCTTTGGTTTGTCCTATTTGAAGCATACTTTAATTTCGTTCGACATACTCGTAACTGTAGTATTTGCAGATTTAATTCAACCTTCAACAAAATATGGAATGTAACTGATTGATAAAGAGGGAAGTTGTATAAGACTTATTGGTAGGTAGACCACTTAGTGGTAGGTCTTGCCATTTCAATGCCTACTTTATCGTCAGAATGTTTACAATGCAGAAATTTACTTTTGTTCGCACGTACTTCAAGGCGCTAACTTTCTAACTAGTCGTACCTACTGTATACATAATGGATAGAGAGTCATTCCCAGCAAGTGGTTTCATAGATTTGTCAAAGATGAGTTTCAAGTTTTTACCTCCAGACTCGCCAATGCTGGAACACGCATTCTGCAAGTTGAAGACAAGACCAAGAAAAACACTTAGTGGATCTGTAAAAGATACTGTACGAGATAGAATTAAATCTGTAAATGATATAATATAATAATATAATATATATGATATATTATTATCATTATATCCAATTAAATTACGACACGTGGTTCCAAATGATTTTAAAAATCCATCAAGTTCATTCAGTGACTCCAAATGTTCAAATTTGGTAGATGTGGTGGGCATATTCGTGGTAGGTAAATTCGTTCATATCGCACGCTGGTAATATGACTCATGAGTAACCAGGATTAGAGGCTCCAAGTAATGGAGCAGCTTGGGGAGCAGTAATTTTTCAGATCTTTGAGAGCGCGGGCAGGAGGCTTATGAGTCTTAAACAGCAGTTTGGATTTAGAAATTCCCACTCCTGTCTGCATCAGTTGCATAGGGTGGTTGACAAGATATTGGACACCTTTGAGGCAAAACAACCCTGCATTGGACAGAGAAGGCGTTCGATCGAGTATGGCATCCTGGCCTTCATGTAAACCTGTTCTGCTTGACACCTACTAAGTACCGGATTTTGCTGTCCTACTTAACAGGACGCTCCTTCACAGTCAAATACCACGATGCCAAGTCGCAGTCTCGGTGAATTCGCGCAGGTGTTCCCCAGGAAACACTCTTGGCCCACTGTTGTACGTTGTCTATGCCGGTGACATCCCAACATCTGCTCCAGCAACAGTGGCGCAGTTTGCAGATTATATTGCTGTCCTTTACAGCTCTCCCAGAGGTGAACGAGCAGACCTCGAGCTTGAGGAGTTCGCGTTTGAGTTTAAATTGAGTAAAATGAAGAAATTTGAGTTTAAAAGAAAAAAAATTATATCTCGAGAACGGATTGAGATACAAATATATGGTTGGCGGCATTTCACTCCGTTTGTAGTCCGGATGTAGTTTTACAAAAATGTTTTTTGCATCTACGAGCGGGTTACCCTGTATATGTGGTAAATATATTAGTCACCGTGAAATATGATTTCTTGAATTTTGTAAAAAACTAAGTCGACTGTCAACATCATGAAATGAACTGATCCCACGGCGATTTTTGATTGACATCCAGTTGGTGCGGGTATCTCCAATTGGGCGGGTTCCCCTGCGGAGGTGCCCACGGCTGCCGTGGATCCTCCTGACCGTCTTGTCTCCAGGGTTGACCTGGTGCAGCACTTCGGTCCCAAGGGCTCTCCGCCGAGTGGTAGATGGGGCTCGAGTACGAGTGATGACCGCCTCCGTGGACGTGAACGTGAACGTCCTTCTGAGCTCCGCCCTCGTGGTAAGGGATTTTGAATTTGTGGACCAGACCCACGGAGCCCATGATCAGCAGCATCACCTAATACAGAAATAGTTATGATTACATTCACACTTGAAATAAAACAAGTTTCATTAATAGAATTAATAAATTAAACAACAATAAAGGAGAAACACGTTACACGAACAAGATGTAAAACATGATAAGGGGTTTTTGAAGTTATAACTAAGCTCTCTTCAAACCTAGCGACTTGAATTTTTTAAAAGGCACTGGCTAAAGTTAAAAAGAAGCTCTGTGTGGTGAGGCTGTAGCCTTGATCGTCTGAATAAGAAGGAAAACATGTTAAGGGGTTTGTGAAGTTATATAACTTTCAGGGAAGTTTCACCAAGATGATCCATTCTTACCAAATTTCAAGTTGACCGGCTGTGGACCCAACAAAGTGGCCAAAACTAGCCTAAATTAGCGACCGCGTTCCTAGATAACGGTTGCAATTTCTGCTCCAACGCAAAAGAACACTTTGATTCTGGATTTTGGGCAATTAACGTGTGAATGATTGTTAACCTGTTATACTTCCCCACGCATTCTTTATTATGGTCTATTGTTCATGGTCCTTCCGTCCTGTGCCAATCGTGCACTTATTTACCATGTCTTGTATGTTCCAGAAGACTTCCGGTTCTCATGCTCCCCCTACAGTTACATAATTTTCATTCACGGCGGAACTTTGCATGCGTCTGTATCGCGTTTGACGTAGAGTGACTTGCGTGATGAAATCACCCACATATTCCCTCGAAAACACCGTACGATCGACATTTGTCCAGACGTTCCTTCCAGTGGGTGGGTTTCGTTGCTGAGAAAGTCCTTTCCACTCTCCCTTCGTTTGTTCGACCGATTTTACCCCGAACTCACGTAGATGTAACAGGTATAACGAGGGGTCCGGAGATCCATCACGGTGTCCGAGGGTCCAGTGAACAGCTTCCTGGGGCCTCCATCTCTTCTCTGAGACCCTCCCCCCGCCCTTCACTTCGCCGTGATGGCCTTGAATCCGTCACACTTTTACCCGACTAACATCTCGATGTGGGACATTTCTTTCCGAAGGTCTGTATAACAACACGACGCTTTCTCACTGTACCGTGATCGTGATAATGACGTCGAAATTCATTTCCCCTTGTTCTGTAACTGCTACCAGTCTTACAGCACCTGTAATCTTCCAGGTGTTTTTCCTAAGATAGTCTCGCTTGGACATTCTAGATCGACGAGACAGTAGGAGAACATTCACGTTTATAAATGTACGCATGTACACTTGCTGTTGCATCTGTACCATCTGTTATCATCTATTCATTCATATCATCTCCCGTTGAGAATCTCAGTGGCGAAGCTACAAAAAAATATTTTCGAGTCGACCCGCCACTAGGACGTCTCATTTTTTATGTGCAGAAGTGGCGAAAAGTTATTTCAACGCCTTGCCTGTAGAGCGCAGGAGGGGGGGGGGGGTTACACAGGGTTCAGAAATGGAGGTTTAAAATATTTGGCTCCCCGTGACCCCTCTGACGTCATCCATTCCTGCCGGTCCACGTACCTCATCCATTCCTGCCGGTCCACGTACGTCATATCCTGTGAGGTGTTCTTGCCGGCCACTTGTCTGACGTCATCCACTCCCCTGCCGGTCCACGTACGTCATATCCTGTGAGGTGTTCTTGCCGGCCACTTGTCTGACGTCATCCACCCCCTGCCGGTCCACGTACGTCATATCCTGTGAGGTGTTCTTACCAGCCACTTGTCTGACGTCATCCACCCCCTGCCGGTCCACGTACGTCATATCCTGTGAGGTGTTCTTGCCGGCCACTTGTCTGACGTCATCCACCCCCTACCGGTCCACGTACGTCATATCCTGTGAGGGTTCTTGGCGGCACCTGTTTGACGTCATTTTTTTCCCTTCACTTTTATGTTTTGTACTAAATTGTATTTTTTACCTTGGAGTTTTATTATGTCTTTATTAGATATAATATTATAAAGACAATAATATTGTCTTTAAACCCAAAGTTTAAACGTGTTGTCTAGGGAAAAGCTTAAAACTCAATGGAAAAAAGAAAACAATCACAACAGAAACTGATGTCCTGTTGATTTAGTTTGAAGTTTTTAAAAGTTTGAAACGCTGTTTCCTTCAGTATGATGATTTTCAGACTTACGCCAGTGTGATTCTGTATACTCCCCCGTGTATACCCGCGCCTATGGGTACCTACTCACTCATACAACAACAGCTCTATTCAAATCCATGAAGAACCTCGTTCCACTGTTTTTCTACATTCAACTCATCCTTTTCGGCACTGCCCAGACGTTAACTATTCATAAAATCATAAACATTTGTAAGCTTTCATCCAAAAATACTTCTTCAAAGCCTTCGGGGAAAGTTCTTTTTAGGAGCGAGTGGATGACACTGGAGGTCAACAATGATCACGCAGTTTGGTCGGAGTGGAGTAAGAAGAGAGTGTAGAATATCCCACTAGAGGTGCGGTCTTCTTGGAGAGACGGAAGGTCAATCACTACATCATGTGCCTTCACTTACCCCCTAACACACGAAAGTAATTCAGATCGTGAGGAGGAGATGAAAGTACTAGTTTCTCTTACTTTATTCCTCCAGTGGACGGTTTGGTCTATAAAAGACTTATTGAATGTTTGAACCCCTTCCCAAGTCGCTAGGTCTAAATTGAGTCTAGTTATATGACTTCCAAACCCCGGTTCTTCACTCTTACCATGTTCTTCTTCTTAATCAGTTACGCAAAGCTACATCCTCTCCTTCATACTTGCTTAATTTTTTAATTTTATTAATTTATAACTTTAATTACTAAACAAATTTATAATCAAAAATTAATAAATAATTTGATTAATTTATCTTGCATATTGCCTCTACAGGTCTTTTCAACTTCAACACAAAGATGTGATATCCCCTAAAAAACACACCTTGTGAAAATCGCAAATATCATTGTACAGCAGCCGGAACAAGTTACGATATCCACTTTCCCAGCCCGCCCTTTTGTCTTCCAACTAAAGAGATGTCGAATTCACAAGCACCGTACCCGTTTCGAAATCTCCCATTGACGCCATCGCGTGACGTTTTTATTACTACACATCTGGTTATTAGATGTTTAGTCATAAAAACGTCTTATAACGAATAATATTTGCGAGGATTTTTGCACGGAGTGTTTTTGAGGGACATAGAGCTACAAATTGTCTAGGATATTAGGTATCTAAGTTACGGTATCGATGAGTTCGGGAGAGTAGAAACTAAAGAATTATAGACCTACCCAGTTTGTAGAATATTATTATATTGTACTGAGTTCCGGGACGTACGTACTACATTTTAGTGTATAATTCATGGTGTCGTAGGTCAACCCCGTTAGCCAACAGCAAAGTTGGGAAATTTGAAGATCGTTGAGGGGCCCTTCCAAGCGTCCTGAACATAATGTGTTGAAGGAGACCGGGATTGTCAAACATAGAATTTATCGCACTGTCACGACAAGACGTACGTTAAGATTCCCATTGCCCAATATGATGTTTATTATTGCATAAATAAGACTTGTCCCAAAGCCCTTGAGAGGTGAAGATTTTAAGTGCGCAAGAGGCACCTTGAGGAGTACGGAAATTCCATTACGCAAACTTTCTCAGCACTCTGAGGACGAACTCGTTGACCGCTTAACATTTGACACTGAAATATAGTCGGTGTGCGTATTGGGCAATGGCACCCCCTGGATTCGCTATCAGAGCTTGTAATGTATGAGACATTACGCAACAATGAGAAAGATTGATGCGGGGGTTGAGTAACGGATCGTGATCCCCTCGATTTATCAGGGCGGTCCAAGCCAGGATGGACCCGGACGGATCCTGAGTGGAATCTAAGTACGAATCGGCAAGAGGAAGTAGAATAATGCGCTTCGTTCCCATTGATTTATATTTATTATTTATTTATTAGATTTATTTATTTATTAGATTTATTTATTGCTCTAAACGGCGTGACGCCCAATGACAGAAACTTGTTAATGGAAATCATGTAACAAGCTCACATATTACAACAATTGAAAAAAAAAAAAAAACTACAATATGTGAGAGTGAAAATTGTGTAAAAAAAATAAATAAATAAAAACAAACTCTGAAACTCAGTATTATTTTAGCAAATGCTTCTTAAATGTTCATAACGACACCGAATGAGCGTTGACACCATCCTCACTACTTCTCTGTGCTCAATCCGGGCCCAATCCTCAGCAAAGAATAATGTTGTTTTTTTTTTTTTTTTTTTTTTTAAATTTTGAAATATTGTTTATTGACTCAAATAGTCATTTACAAAGATTTAACAAAGATCAACAGTATACAATCGACATGAGGGATGAGATACATTAGCCCAACAGTTAATGTGACTTGAACAGTAGTTTCGAACTTTGATTGTCTTTGCTTGCGGTTTTGATATTGTACTCACTTATTCGAGGGTCGGTGGTGAAAGCTAATTGTGATTCAATGAAGGGAAGATACGAGCGCACATCAGGCTTTGCGTATCAAAACTAACTAAACAGGACGCTCAGCCGGAAACCGAAAAGTAGGCGGCGACGTGCGACTGTTTGAGAACTTTCCCAGCCATTTAGTGGTTTTAAGTTGAGCTCTAACTACCTCACATCGCCCTGAGAATCGAAAAGGAATGCTAAACGTGCCTACATGTTCCATCAGGGTTACTAAACAGAAAATTAACACATTAGGGCCAGTAAGTATTTTTGTTCAAATTGTCAATTAATATCAATTAATTGACGTTTTCATTACTACACATCTACGTACACAATACAGATGGTTCTATAGAAACCAAATTCAGGGAAAAATCTAACGTTCGTATTTGTGGAAAGAAATCGAAGTTATCGATAAAACACTATTTGAGTTCAAGCAGATCCATTCATTTGAGATGAAAAAGCTCTTCCATACAGCTAAAGAAAGTGGTTTCAGCTTGTAATTTCGTTAATTACAGGAAACAATTGATGATTTTTCTGTTGTTGTGAGAAGGGTTATCCATACAGAAGTAATGCATACAGGGGCATGGCTAATACCTACATAATGGGGAATGTTTGTCAATTCTATCACCCATTCCGAATGATATACCTAATGTACATTTTCCCTACGCTCCCGAAAGTATAATACTTATAATAGTGAGTTACTAAAAACTATATAAACTTAAACAGCAGCTGTTTAAGTTTACATAGTTTTTAGTTACTCACTATTTTGTTAATCAAGCAACGACTTTTCCAACTGTCACACTGTCTTTTTGGCCAAAATGTGAGTAGTTTGTACGATCATATCACGTAGTAATTTTCAAAATTTATTTTTCTAATTTTAATGAGAATTTGGTAATCAATAATTCTAAACTTACTCCTATGGTGAGACCTTTGAGGGCGAAAACTGTCAGTAGGGTCAGTAGAGTAGTGATCACTCCCAGTTTATACATGATGGGCAGCAACGCCAATTTCAGACGTCTCATGACTCCGAAGGTTCGGGGTTCTGGAAGAAAAAGAAACGTAAATAATGTAAATGCAGTCAATAATCATGTAAGTATGAAACCAAATAAATGGCTTTTTAAGAGCTCATTAATAACGGTGTACACAAACGATTAGAAATTGTGGTTGAACTACAAAATTTGTAATTTATTTAATAAGAAATATTATAATATTGTTATATTTAATAAGAAATAAGGAGAGTCACTAAAATGTGTGAACATTGAGTGTTCAAACATGTTTGTGACTCTCCAATACAATGTTGACATTTTCTACATTGTATTGTTCATACATTGTATTGTTTCTACATTGTAATGTTCATACTGCCATTGAGTCCATCGAAGTTGAGTACCCAATCAAAATTTTGCACACGCCTCAGACAGACAGTGTTTTTCATCGTTTGAGAAATCTCCAAGTTGTCTAGAAATCTCCAAGTTTCATTAAGCCCTAAGTTTTCTTAATATCTCGAACAGAGGTTGGCAAGAACTCAACGATTACAGTGGGAGAAAAACAGTTGCTTATCCGGTGGACTAACGTATAGTATTCCGTATTGGTAATCCTTACCCTTACCCTTATCCTAAGCCTTATTGGTATTAATAATCCTCACTGTAATTTATAACTCATTTCTGTAGTTTTTTTGTTTAATGCAAAGAACCGAAAACAAATTTTTTTTTTTTTTTGAAAATCGACCTACACGTCCCCTCAACGTTATGAATTGTATTTTTAAAAGCTTTTACTTAGTCTCTGCTTCCCATGAAAATAATATAGGTACGAGGATTCCACCTGAGTTGGCAATACTTATTGGCAAAACTAAGTAGGTACTTATGAAGGTAAGTACCCCTAAACTTACCTCTAAGTACTACCTCACTCACGAGTGAAACGAATTTGCATCACATTTCTGTACCTATTAGTGCTCATCTCCCAGTTATTTGTAATAATCATCCATCCTGCGAAATGTGTATCTATTGTGCTTTGAAATTCGATGTTAATTGAAGTTACGATTTCTTCCTCCGTCATCATCAACAATCAGATTAGTCCTGATGAAAAACAATGAAGGCTGATAAGGCGGTAAAAGTTTCTCTGAGAAGAACGTGATTTGGGATTAGCCCGCTGACGATGACAGTGACATTTGAGACCGGTAATGGTTCCTTTCCCGTTGAATATGGAACGCACTACTTTTCAAAGGTGACACCTCACATCCTGCGAAATGTAGGTAACCACTTCGGAAAGAGAGATGTCAAGTTGGGTTCCGATCATTGAGAATTTCTCATCTCTGAATCGCACATCAATAAAATAACAATTACTGCTTTCAAATCAATACAACAATTAGTATACATTAAAAAAAAAATAGTCTAGTTAGGTTACATGTACCTAACTAGACTATTTTTTTTTTTTTTAATAATCGAAGTTATTATTTTCTTTCATGTGGGGTAAATTCGTTTTTTCAAATTGGCTCAGCATAGTGGGCTCAAGGCAACTGATTGGAAAGCTCGTAAGTTTTTTCGGACGCCACGGAATTCCAGAAGAAGTTTGCTCGGATTGTGGATCGCAATTGAGGCGAGGTTTTGTAAAACGCTACAAGCGCCAATACAGAAGATTAACGGACAGGCCCAGTAGACGGACACTGGTGCAGTTTTCTCCCCGTAAATAAGTCCAGAGTTATTTGGGACCATTGCGCTACGTCCTTATTCTTCACAAACCTTCCCTTTGCTAGGAACAAGTATACAGAGTATGTTCGTGTAGAATGTTCGTGTTGAATGCTCGTGTTGAATGCTCGTGTTGAATGTTCGTGTTGAATGCTCGTGTTGAATGTTCGTGTTGAATGCTCGTGTTGAATGCTCGTGTTGAATGTTCGTGTTGAATGCTCGTGTTGAATGCTCGTGTTGAATGCTCGTGTTGAATGTTCGTATTGGATGTTCGTGTTGAATGCACGTGTAGAATGCTGGTGTTGAATGCTCGTGTTGAATGCTCGTGTTGAATGTTCGTGTTGAATGTTCGTGTTGAATGCTCGTGTTGAATGCTCGTGTTGAATGCTCGTGTAGAATGCTCGTGTCGAATGCTCGTTTTGAATGTTCTTATTGAATGCTCGTGTAGAATGCTCGTGTTGAATGTTCGTGTTGAATGCTCGTGTCGAATGCTCGTTTTGAATGTTCTTAATGAATGCTCGTGTTGAGTGCTCGTTTCGAATGCTCGTGTTGAATGTTCTTATTGAATGCTCGTGTTGAATGTTCATATTGAATGCTCGTGTTGAATTTTTGTGTTCAACCTTGTCCAGGAGAGTTTGTAGGTCCATTTTAAAATGACGAGGAAGTTCAAAATGTCGCGTTTTTTTGCGAACTTTAAACAGTCATATTTTGAAAACCGTTAGAGATATTGAGCTGAACTATGTACCTACCCCTATGTACCAAATTTCATCAAAATCTGAGATGGTGAAGGGAACAATCTGATAAAAGCTGTTGATTTGACATGGAAATAGAAATTTGACCCTCCACTGAGAAATATACAGAACACAATACCGTGGGAATTCACATTTACCTTTTAATTGCTTGTATCATCGGTAAAAATGGTTTATAAGCAGCCTCGTTTCCACAATCACTATTTTGATTGCACCTTTCAGTTTGAGGTAGTTTTCATGAGCAAATAACTGTTATGTAGCGAGGAAATTATACAGTTCTAAACACTCAATGGTTTGTGAATAGCGACCGCTCGATGGGAGATACCTCGGTAGTTGGGTACTTCAAGATGTAAACTGTTGTGCTCAGACTGTGGGAATAATGACCGCAACGATTGGGCGATCAGTTTTTTTTTTTTGTTTCAACCAGCGGTCTCTCGTCTCAAACCGCATCTAAGTAGCCAATTGGCAAACAATACAAACGTAGTGTTTTCGAAGAAATTAGAATCGTCTTGAAATTCCTCTTTAATTTATTGTTGACGAAGATCGAAATCCAGACTGGTCACTTCAAAGAGTTTCAAAACCAATCAATTATACGGGTCTTGCATCTACGTCTTAACTGTGAAAGCCGATACACCAATAATTGAGGAAAAATTATTTTTCCTCAAGTTAATAATAGTATTATTAATATTAATGGAAATTTCATTAATAATCTATATTATTAATGTAGATTTAATCTATATTAATAATCATTAATGTGATAATAATAATAATATAATAATCAAAATCTATATTAATAAAAATTATTAAAATATTAATAAATCGATATTAATAATCGTTGTACCGAACCAAATTGATCACCGTTACAACCAACGTTCTTTGGCCTGTTCACCGCCTCGTTTGGGTACAATGAAGCATCAAACGGATTGGGGAGAATTGTACCAGTTTAAAATACACAAAGGGATTCAAACGGAATTATTGCTTAGTTGTTACTACTGAATGCATGACCGCGATCATTAAAATTACATTAAACTATAAATACGTATATGATTGAAGAGGTTATACTTGTATAAAAACGAGGAATCTGGTCGACTTAAATCTTTGAGGCTGGTTTGTCGCAATCCGCCCTACCAGGGTCAAATACTTGAAGAAGGCATTCAAACGGAAATATCGCTTAGGCCTTATTCCGAATGCTGATTTCAATCGCGAATTTGACATCACGAATATCAAATTGTAGATTTTTACACAACGGTTATTATCTTTTTTGGGCCGATCAAACTTCTGTATAGATCGCTAAATTATTGAATAATTATTATCAAGTAGTGTAAATGATTATTAATTATTATCAATGATTAATAATTATTGTTAGTTAATAATAATTATTAATTATTCCTCACGATTCACCATCGTGTTTACGACTTTTGATCTGTCCCAACTTTGAGCCCTCATTGTGAACGAACGGCTGGTCGTACAAACCTCCGGATGGTCTTAAAAAGTTCTAAAAATTAAACACTTCTTAAATGTGAACTAGGTAACTTTAAAAATTCGTTTTGAATCCCTTCCCATTGACGTATAGGTGATCACGTTATGAAAAGTTTCTATGATCATTGTAGGGTTGGATCGAACCCGCAAATAAAGCGCAGGTAAAGTGCTTGTTGTAACGTTTGACGTAAGTCAAGTTTGATTATGATAGTAAAATTTACTATCCTAATACTATTCTAATGACAAAACCAACATAAATTCTAAACAGTCTGATCAAATAATTCGGGGTAAGAAGTTGACAGAATATTGCGTGCGCAGTGCTGACTCTCTCTCACCAAACCGGTTGCCTCGTCACCACCGAATTCCTTCCTGCTTCCAACACAACTGTAAAGCAAGAAGATCAACTGTGACGAAAGGTTTTCTAATTTTGGATAATCTTAAGATGCCATTGCTATGGATGTATACAAGTATGTTGAATAGATGCTTTTTCGTAACGCATTTGAGTGTGTTTGGGGCATATTACCGAGAACTTTCACGTGAATTCACGTGAAAGTTCTCGGTAATATGCCCCAAACACACTCAAATGCGTTACGAAAAAGCATCTATTCAACATACTTGTATACATCCATAGCAATGGCATCCAAATTAAATGATCCAGTAATAACCTCGTATCCCAATTTATGGCCATTTTTTTCTTCGTTCATTTTCTGAAAGGATAACTTGTATTTTATCGACTGAAGTTAAGATTTCGGCAGAAAATCAAGTATGTGCACTCTAGAAGCCTAATAATAAATGATAGAATCTATGTTTACCTCGTATCTTAGAAATTGACAAGACACGAGGTTATCACAGTAATCGAACTTACAAGAACATTTTGAGAGATAAGTATTCGGTGAACATTGAAATTAGAGTGTAGCCGGTATTTCATTAGGTTATTGATGAGGTTTGAATTTGTGGTATCGATCTCACAGCGTATTTCAAGCTATGTACTTTAAAAATCAAAACCTCCTAACTGGGAATGATCCGATTTTTGGCTCACCTGTAAAAATACACACTTTTGAGTTACGGGGTTATGACCAGATGCCATACATGATAATCAGACCAAGGGAACAACGAAAACCCCTTATACATTTTCCGCTGAAAGGTCAGAAAATAGATTGAAAGGTGAATCGCTCACAATTTTCGAATCAATAACCACCTGAGATTAGGTAGTAAACGGAAGTTTATTGGCCAGTTATCACATACCTACAGCTATATAATTCCACAATTAATTTTGAAATAACTTCAGACATAAATCGTTGGGAGTCTCGTACTTTGAGGGTTTTTTTGCACATGTAACCAGTTCCCTAATAAATTGAGAGCTCAAGGTGTGTGAGTAAGTACTTGAAAAGGTTCAAATGCCAGCGATGGACTAGTGTAATTACCATTATAATATAAATATAATTATAATGATATTATCACAATCGGAAGCTACGAGCAACAGATGAGCGGAATGTCGATGTGATCGTAATTTAAATTCGAACTCTGACTTCAGGAACAAGAAAATTTCTGAACTATAATCCTGAACATATTATGTTCAGGATTATAGTTCTCAGCTTCTATCAATTGAAGAGTACAGGGGAAGAATGATACATGTCCATAAAAGCTGATCTCGAGAAAAACCATTAAAACGTTTTGAGGCAAGGGAATGATCAAGATTAAAAATAAAAAAGACTTCAGATGTTTGCATATATTTTTATTTTTTGACATTTTATGTCTTTACTCTGGCACATAACTTGAAAAGCGTCACACGAAATCGTCACACGAAATCGTTACGAAAATTTCTGATGATTTTCGCTTACAACCGATTCGTTGCTACGGAACTTTATCTTCGCCAGTTATCATCGTACAAAAATCGTTCACCACTCGTTGGATAGCTCTCGATTTACCTAACCATATTACGTTAACCACTGCGGAGTGCGTGGCCGACAAGCTGCGGTATGAGCGTGATTGTTTAAATAATTATTTACACACAGGTGATCATTCTCAATAATTTATATTGTCAACACGAATGCAACCTTCATAATTTAAAGTATAATTCAAAGGCCCCTGAATCCCTTCTTTAGACATAAAATGTCCCGATGTGTTGCAGACTCGTATGCAAGCATTTTTCATTTTTTTTTTTTTTTTTTTACATGGATTTTCAGCTTCAAAAAATTTTTTCTGGTTTTTGGTATCAATTTATAGTTCTTGGAGAGGAATGCGTACCTAGCACATCCTCAAGAAAAAATATTTCAATGTAAAGTTTCTTCGAAAATTCGCTCTTATAGTCATGCTGCATGACTGGGGATTTTTTTGTTTTTGTAATCCTCATGACTGCTCTCCCACTCCATTTCCAAAAAACACAAAACACAAAAAAACGCGAACAACAAAAACACTTGCAAGAGCAGCACTTGCTACCACGAGTGTCAACTATCAACTGAGAAACATGCCGACTGAAATTAAGCCGGGCGGCACGTCCACACTTCGCCCTTTGTTTCCATTCGGTTCGGCTTCCTTTGATCCGGACCGAGTTGATTCGGTTCGGCTTTCGACACGGCGGCAAAGCCGAACGCCACGTCTACGCTGGTTCGGCCTGCCCGCTCGGCTTGTGCCGAATCATTGTGATCGGCTTGCTGACCGGCGCTGAATCATGCTGATCGGCATGCTGATCGGCTTGCTGACCAGCTCTCCTGCCCTGCTCTTCTTGACTTGTGACGGCACGCTTGCCTCCTCTCTTTCTCCTCAACAAATTACCACCTCAATCGCCCGTTTCATCGCATCCCTCGATCCGCCAACTTGCTCCTGACTTCTCACACGTACTTCGATTTTTTTAAATCTTGATCATTCCCTTGCCTCAAAACGTTTTTAAACCTTGATGATTTTTCTCGAGATCAGCTTTTATGGACATGTGTCATTATTCCCCTGTACTCTTCAATTGATGGAAGCTGAGAACTAATGCACAAGTATAACTCAATAGTATTTTTAATTTTAGGAACTTTATAGTGGGAGGCGCTGTCAAGTGAGGTACCTACCTACCTAACATATTGCATATACAAATCAACAACTGTAACAGTTGTTGCTTGTAGTAGTATTTCACGCACCAGTGAGCTAATACAATTTTTGAACTCAAAAAGAAAATTAAAATTAACAGATAGGTACATACATGCAGAATGACATTGAAACGATTATAGTAGATTTGTTGATGATTAGGAGAGGACTGACTACGTTTACAAGAATCTGATTAATAAGGTATTATTCAGCAATAATTAACAACGTGGTGTTGTCGATAAGATACCTGATCGAGAGCTCGGTTGGGCCATGACCCTGAAGCCTTGACCATCACCAGATTCTGTGACCCGCATTTCGAGTCCCGGAGCCGCGTCCAGAACAAGGTCATGGTCTCGGAACACCCTCTCAGCGGAATCCACTAACGTAATGCGATGTCCCGAC
The DNA here is from genome assembly GCA_963920205.1 of Stenodema calcarata. Lineage (NCBI taxonomy): Eukaryota > Metazoa > Arthropoda > Insecta > Hemiptera > Miridae > Stenodema > Stenodema calcarata. The sequence continues at coordinate 21,918,986 of OY986058.1, forward strand.
ACCCCGGGGCGTTCTATTTCCCTTTTAACGACCCGAACTCCCGGCACCAGGGAAAAAGACTTGTCGACGGACGCCAACCTGTCGAGGGCTGCGCCAACATGAGCGACGAGACCCGTCGCCGATTCGGCCCAATGACAAGACATCGCGAGGAAGACTGACATAAGCAGGAGGCGGCAGGTGTACCGCCTCGGCCCGCACTTGACCGAGCTCATCATGGCACTGATACCGGACCTACCTGAGCTGCCCGCTTCCTCTCACCGAAAGCCCGCCTTCCCGTTTCCTTTTCCCCCCTCGCTGACGCGGCTCTCCCTCAGAGAACGGTGTCTCTCGAACCGCTTTCAAAAGATAAACAAAAACGTTCGAGACAGGAAAACAACAGACGAGTTCCGGTGCAACCTGGCGTCCATCACTACAACATCTAGAGATTGTAGAAGGTAATGCCGTAAATCGATAGTAATGCCAAAACTGTTATTTGACGGATCCTTCACACCCATAAGGGATCTCATTTTCTGGTTTACTCAATCTTTATGTTGCTTATGTATCCCAACCGTTGTATAACGCTATTTACTGAAGTGTTTTCCTCAATAAAAGATTTATTTACTGAAGGGTTTTCCTCAATAAAAGATTTATTAGATGTCGATGGGCAGACTGACCAATTTGGGTGGACAAAAATCTGAAACTCGGAGATCCTTTACTAAAGGACCTTTAGGAAATTTCACGGTGATCACGAAAGTAGTGAGGAAGAAATGGGGGTTTCAGATATCTGGCCCCTCTGACGTCATCACCACCTCCCTTCGCTACCGCCCGGTCACCTGAGCAGCCAGCCGTCTGACGTCATACGATCGTGCGTCATAGGCTCTGACGTACTAGTTGCCTCCTGCCAGCCGTCTGACGTCATACGCTCGTGCGTCATAAGCTCTGACGTACTTGTTGGCCTCCTGCCAGCCGTCTTACGTCATACGCTCGTGCGTCATAGGCTCTGATGTACTTGTTGGCCTCCTGCCAGCCGTCTTACGTCATACGCTCGTGCGTTATAGGCTCTGACGTAATGGCCCGCCGGTCGCTTGTGTTCTGACGTGATCTGAGGGAAAGGGTGAATCAAGGGAACAAATTTTTCCCGTTTCAGTTTAAGTGGCAAAGCAAAGACATGAAAATGTCAAAAATTATGTAAATAGGTACCTAAGCCCAACTGTAATGTCAATTTTCTGACAATGAGTTTTCGACTATAGTTTTCATACCTTTTTACTTAAGTACTTATTGCAATTTGAGACTGATAATGAGCTGTTTGCAAATAAAAAGTCTGATAACTACTTTATTACATCTTATTAATCTATTTTCAAGTTCCGATTCACAGTTGAATGTATTTTATTTAGATGGAAGTCGAAAAAAGTGAAAACGATGGAATGACGAAACCTGTCGACTACTGACTCAAGAGACCTGTCGACTTCTAACACATGTAAGTCGACTACTAATTAGAGGTGGGTCGCATAACCTGAAACTGTTATGAATAACCGGTTATTTTAAAATAACCGTTATAACCGTTATTCAATTGATAAAATAACGGTTATAAAACCACCTAAAATTTTGTTTCGCTCCTATATTGCGGCTATTCTGGCCTCACAATCACAATAAATTGTCACTCCCATACTGTCGACAGCTGATGAAGAAACATCAGTGATCCTTCATCATGTTCGTCTTTTGTTCAAACGTTCGTATTTGTAAGCGAAAATCGAAACGTTATCGCCTCAGCGCATCGGTTACAATGTAACCGTTACATAACAGTGGTTATTCTGTTATTCGAAGTTTTTCAGTTATTTTACAGGTTACGTTTTTTTCGGTTATGGAATAACCGAAAAAAACGTGACCTGTAAAATAACGCATGCGTTATATTATAACGCATAACTGTTGAGGCTCGTTTTTCTGGCTGTAGCTGTACTCAGGTAAGGTTCTCGATTTCTTTTCGGTTATTCTATTTCATTAATATTTTTATGGGAGCTCCAATTTCCCCCATCCTGGCAGACTTATGTCTGGACCACTTTTGGTTTATTATCTTCGATAATGAACCATTGGAATCGCCCAAAGAAAAAAAAATGTTAACCCCCCCTCAAAATTTGTTGGTTTACGTTTCAAGATACGTAGATTCAGAAAATCGAATAAAAAAAAATCCGTCCGTACGTCGTACGCCGTCCGCCGTACGCCGTCCGCGCCACTTTGCCCAGTTAGCGTTGAGTTAAAATTACGAAATTTTTTTTAGGGGTTTCGACCAACCCCACAATGGTCCTCGAAACTTTTCATAACCCTAGGTCAAGGGGAAGGGGTTCAAAACGAATTTTGAAATTTTGAAAATTTCATATCTCGAAAAATTCATATGGAATGGTATGTTTTTTATTTGATATTTAGATAGAGTTTGTTCCGTAGAATTTTTTAAGACCATCCGCAGCTGTGAACGACCAGCCGTTCGTTCACAATGACGGCTCAAAGATTGTGCCTCACAACACGATCGTGAATCAAACTGTTGAAATACAGGTCCATTTTCATACTAACAAGCTCTTTGGAACATCATATGGCTTAAGTGATGTCGAGTTTGTTGTTCTGAGGTGCGTTTCGTGCTACGGAAATATTGTTGTATTAAAAGATTTTTTTACCCCAACATTTTTTTCAAAACAAGAATCGCAGTAGTTAACGTTCAATTTTACTAGCAAAACTGCTATTTATCAAAAGTGGCGTGCTCGGAATAACCTGACAACCGAAAAATAGCGAGAAACGGAAAAAAACTATCATGTAGGAAGTAACTGAAAAACGAAACGATTATTTTTGTAGGTTAGCAGAAAAGAAATAACGGTTATTTTGTAACCGAAAAAAATGGCGAGAAACGGAAAAAAACTATCATGTAGGAAGTAACTGAAAAACGAAACGATTATTTTTGTAGGTTAGCAGAAAAGAAATAACGGTTATTTTGTAACCGAAAAAAATGGCGAGAAACGGAAAAAAACTATCATGTAGGAAGTAACTGAAAAACGAAACGATTATTTTTGTAGGTTAGCAGAAAAGAAATAACGGTTATTTTGTAACCGAAAAAAATAACGGTTATTTTTTCATAACTAACGTAACGTACCGTTATGGAAAAGTAGCAATAACGCCCACCACTACTACTAATGCAAAACCATGTCGACTACTGATGAAAATGTTGGTCACTGGTGTCGACTACTAGAGCATTGGGATTTTTTACAAAACTTGTTTTTCCCTTTTCAAACCATGTTGAATAATATTTCCCGCTGCCAGGTCTTTTAGGGAAGGATCTTGGGTACACAATGAACAGGTTTGCAATGAGAAAAAACTATTTCCCTACGTGAAAGGTAAGCTCAAAGTTCAAACTTCCTTTAACGTGTCGACTTCTGACGCATTACCTTACAGAGAGGAGTTTTCATTTCACTGGTAAACTTTGAAGCTGATTTCTGAAAAATCAATCATTTTAGAGTTGAGGCGTTTTTCCTTGACTGAAGCACTGCCCTAGTACTCTATCTCCCATACTCGAGGGATCTCCCAAAACCAACAGAAGCTGTAACAGCGACGTTCGCAGATGACCCAGCAATCCTGGCAGTTAGTCCCACAGTTGAGGAAGCCTCGAGTAAACTACAGGAATCCGTGAACAGTAACCATCAATGGACCAAAAGATGGAGAATAAAACTCAACGAAGCAAAGTCAACACACACCAACTTTACATACAGGAAAGTGAGCTCAATACCTGTAGAAATAAACTCCCGAGTCGTCCCATATGCTGATACCTACTGCTAAGTACCTTGGAATGACTCAGGACGCCTAGCTCCGCTGGAAGGAGCACGTAAAGAAGAAGAAGGAAGAAATCGACCTAATATTCAAGAAGATGAACTGGCTCATTGGGAGGTAATCCCAACTGCCTATACATAACAAAATGCTACTGTACGAACAAGTGATCAAACCAATTTGGGCTTACGGCTGCCAGTTATGGGGCTGCACAGGAGCAACCTGAAAATAATCCAAACAACGCAAAACAAAATTTTCAGGAGCATGCCCCCTGGTATGTTCGAACGGATGATCTCCATCGCGACCTTAAAGTCAAGATGGTGAACGAAGTTGTTAAAAATCGAGCAACGGACCATGAAAACCGTCTCTACAAGCACAGGAATGTTGAAGCACAACACAGGAATGTTGAAGTATTGAAACTCCTGGACAACAGCGGCGATGTACGAAGGCTGAAAAGGACCAAACCCCTGGGATCTAGTTAGGTACATCTCACTAAAGTGATGTGATGAGTGATAGTAGGTAGTGATCTATGAACCACAATACGCTGAAATTAACTAACAGTGTGAAGTTACTAGATGTACATACAGTTGAAACAATAAAGATTTTTTTTTAAAAAAAGTCACTGTTAAGGAAAAACGCTGATTTCTGAAAAATCAATCATTGAGATTGATTTTTCAGAAATCAGCTTCAAAGTTTACTAGTGAAATGAAAACTCCACTTTTGTACTGCAAAACATTCCCGTAACCCCATTTTTTTTGGTAGGATATTGGTTGATGTTCAATTAGATCGATGAGTGTGAAGGATCCACCAAGTAACAGTTTTTCCTGTCGATTTACGGCATTTGAAGCGATTATCGATTATTTCTGGCTGGTTTTTCGAATGTTTGTTAAATAAAAACACCGTTTTACCTTCACAAATAGAGGTGAATTCTTTGGAAGGATCTTGATGGAAAACACCTCAACTGGTCACCAACATACTGAAATCACTTACACGCTTTCGTTATTACTTTACGTAAAAGGCCTCCCAGGCGCCATTTGAAGCACCTCAACACATCATCTGAAAACGCTACAACTTAGTTTTCAGCGAGTTGAGGCTTTTTTCCTAAACAAATAACATAATAAGATCATGCTAGTTAAGGTGTTTCACACGAAGCGTTGAGGTATTTCTACTCAACAAACATGCAGTTGAAGCGTTTTCCCCCAACATCAAGCGTACTTGAGATTTCACCCCTATTTTAATTTCAACCGCTGGTTGAATGAGTGAGGCGTTTTCCCCCATTTTCGTCAATATTGGAGTTAAGGCGTTTTTCGTTAACAGGGCAGAACATCAGACAACTAATCTAAAGTACTAGTGTATAACACGCTAGTTTACCTTAGAGTTGTGTTGATTAAATAGGTAGGAGCATACTGGATGACACCACTTATCTGCTCATGACATCAACATCTGCCTCATGTTTCCAACCACACCTGGAGGCAGGAGCGTAGCGTGGCTCTGGACATGGGGACATATCGCACTAAATTCAAATCCTCCCCCCCCCCCCTTCATAACTCTCTCGCCCTAAAAATGAAATACTGAAGCAGTTCTTAGCAAGCTGTTTGTGCAAAGCAATTGTATGATATTATTTATTTCTAAAATTATTTTGTTGGATAAGTATAGGTAATTCATAAAATTCCTTTGCAAACAGCCAGTATCCAGGACTTGCCAACGGGGAGGCGACTGCTGGTAAGTCCCCCCAGTCCGCCTCTACCACCCAACCGTGGCGAACTGGCTATTTTGTAAAAGTAGGGGGAAATAGCAAGGAAAGCAAGTCAACAAAAATTGAAAACACTTGAAACATAACATAGTCATCTAAAATTCTATTCACTATATAAGAGCAAAAGAATACACAGGCGATTCGGGTGAAACCCCTGTAAAGGTACGCAAAAATTGAGAAAATAAGTGCAATAGTGACTGGAGACGACTAGAAATCTATTTGCAAATGAGATCAATACGCCGATTTTTTTCGAGTAACACATTGATAACGAGATCATTGAACTTGAAGAGGCGGGTGTAGATTCAAGTTTTGCTACCAGAGATCTCTTGGTAGATATAATGAGAGGCCAGTGGCTACTGAAGCTCATTTAGAAATGAATAGCATAGCATAGAACTATGCTATTCACTATATGAAGCTGTAGTTAGGCACGTAACCTCCTTATGACTTTAACTTGAAGATGGCTCAGGAGAGTGGCCCCTAACGCTAATTTCTATGCTATTCACTCTGTAAAGCTGCATGTTTGGCATGTTTGCATGCAATTTGGCATGCAGCCTGGCTTGCATGCAATTTGGCATGTAGCCTCCTTAGGACTTACAGTGTAAGTCTTACGCTTTAAGCAGCATAGGGACGGGATCAGCTGAGGGGCTCCTAAAGCTAATTTTTATGCTATTCACTCTAGGAAGCTGTAATTTGGCATGTAGCAACCTTAGGACTATAACTTGACGCTGCTCTGGATCAGCTGAGTGGCTCCTAAAGTTTCACTGTATGAAGCTGTAATTTGGTTTATCAGTTGTCAAGGTTATTTATCAATACACTGAGTTATTTAAGCATCCCGACGGGGCAAAATTAGATGAAACAACACGAGAACACTCGAACAATAGGATCGGTGAAGGTGATTAGTTGCTGCTTTCAAGCAAGACTTCCTTCCTCCTCCGGTACGGGTACAGGTACAAGAAGAGCTTCGCAACTCTTATTTTTCTTTCAGCAGGTTCATTAGCGACGGGATGGTAGGAACAGGTTGTGACTAAAGTACGAATGATCCCTAGCACAATAGCAAACTTATTGAAAGCTTCAGAAGTGAATTGGGTTCCGTTATCTGTTACAATTTTACTTATTTTTTGGAAGTAACGAAAGGGTAGTTAAGCTCTTGAACTCTCTTTCATTGACTTCTGCGAAGTCGAGATGAAGTGTTCCAAAGGGATTTTCAGCTTGCTTAGGGATAATCATAGCAACGGGTTAAGGTCGAAATTTGAATTTAGCATCCATGACGAGTTTTTACATTGTTTTCTATTTTGGCCAAAAGAATAGTTTTTGAATGCTCTTATAAGATTCAAGGAACTGACTCATTACTCCTTCACCGTAAGCTACAGTGAATTTCACAGCCAGTAACGTTCTCCCAAATAGAAAATTTGATCAAATATTACACTTGGTTACAACTGAATTGGTTATGAACAACGCAACCTAGCAGCCGAAAATGTGTACAGAGTTACGACTATATCCAAACGAAAATCTTGAGACCTTCCCCAGCTTACTGACCCTTGTAGATTAGGTATAGGAATTCACGGACTACGAAATAAATTAACAACGGAGAAAACATTTACAAAATAATACATTTCTTTTTATTATTTTCAACAGCAACAAAAAGATGATTTTTTAAACATTATCAGGTGATAAAAATCAGTCCAAGGAACATGGTTTTGCATTATAATCTTCGAGTCCTAATGTTACTATAATTTTCAAAGTTTGATCAAAAAGTCGACTCAGAACGAAAAATAAACTTTTTACCTACGTCGTATGTCGGAATACAATGTAAGCACCATTAAGGAAATTAAGGAAATGCCTACAAGCTCAATAAGTCGCCAGGCGATATGCCGTTTATACCAAGTCTTATATTGTACAGGTATAATATTTGTACAAATAACGATCAGGTTTCTTGTCCTGCAGGACTATGGCAGTTTGTTTGATTGTCGGTATGACCTGGGATAAATCACGAAATTAAAATTTGCTTTTGTTTCAATAAATACCCTAAATAACAACGTGAAAACCTAACGAGGTCAACTAGCAAGCCCGAGAAAAGCACTACAACGTTTTTACTACGATGGTCGGTTTCACATTTTTACACGGAACCCGCGACCGAGATTAACTAAACAAAAATCTACATTCGACTAGAATAAAATTACTACGTTAACGAGCTACGAACGGCCAAATTGACTCAGGAATCGTACTATTTTATAAAATTCCTTCAAGCAGGAAGAGTATAACAAGTGCGAGTGAGCGCTCAGCACGTCAACAACGTGATACGTTTCTTTTGATCACATACAGCCTTTTATCACATGAAAGAATACAATTAAAGTTCTCTTTTCTTCGTTAAAACAAGAAAAAACAAACAAGGCAATTTCTTTCAACGTATCGATATTGTCCCTCCCTGCTCAAAAAACCTCCGCTAACACTGCATAAAGCTTGATTTGTGTGGGGGTGATGATACGATTCTACAATCGGTAACGTCTCTTCCAAAATCACGGTTATACAAAGCAACATCTAAGGAAACTATTCGTCTACACCTTCACAGTTATCACCCACAAAACGGAAGGCATCAATACACGTACTATACAACATGTTCTTTAACAAGTAACAAACATTTTGCAACATTGAAATAAATACACAGAGAGGTGGTTCCACAACATCCGCATTAAACGAGTTGTAGAAATAATTTCAATATCAAAATGATCAATTTGTTACGTGAAATGTTCCGTTCAACAACAAGTCAATTTTGAACGATTCTTCCAATATGGAAAAAAATTGCGTCACTCGGAAGTTGAACACGTCATAACGAGCAACAAGGCGATAGGCACTCGTGTTTTGTTAAAATAAAAATCAAACTGAAAATCAAGGGTTTTCAAAAATTGAAATTTCAAGTATAAAATTAAGTTCTTTGGTAAGCCACTATAATGTCACTTGATAATATTGTCTCAAATAATCTAAGTAAATATTAGTTTGCGTGTGACAGTAAAGATAAACGTGTCACATGGGATCGCCGTTGCAAAGCGAGAATCGACTTTTCTATTGCACTCCTACAATTAATTTACTACTTACATCAGATTTTCACTTGAAAGGTTTCAACACATCGATGGCATCACAGAATAACCTCGTATCTTGGGTTTTGGACTTTAGTTATTGCATTGTTTTAAAAAAGAAAACCTCGCACCTCATCGTCCTGTGGTTCAAATTTTGGCGAAAAAGGAATTTCCTGCCCTCAAGAGACGTAAGTGAAAATCTTGTTTAATATCAAGTAGGCATTGACGTCACTGATAACTTCATATCTTAGATACTCCAAAGATGGATACAGTTAGTTTTTGTCTCGCCTGTATTTTTTTCCGAGATACCTACAAGATTATCATGTAATGCCATCGAGACGTACACTTACATTTTCTTAACTTCTAGGTGATTGCGAATCAAACTTCTCCGTAAAAACTGCTGAGATCTGACCTCAATTATCCTTGAACAATAACGATAACAATAGTGCGCTAGATTTTGTAAACAGCAATATTTGAGCTGAGTATTACATCTAAACAGTTCAATGTGGTTTGTAAAAGCGGTAACAAGACAAGCGTAACATTTTGGAAAGTGGATTTACATAAAATCTCAATTCAGTTGCACAACGTCAGGAATATCTACCTGAGCTCAGTGACGATCGGAATTTAAGATATTCGGGTAGCCCCGGATTTCCATACGAGAAGGTAAAAATTGCCTAGTGAGGAGCGGCATGACTTTGGGCAAATGGGAAGTGAAAGGTGAGCAAAGTTATTAGGCAAATTATCTTCAGCGTGACAAGCTCGCAAAGCCCTGTGTTTGGGGAAATTTGGAAACTCACTTGAAGAAATCCAGCGCAAATCTTATGATGAAGAGAAATTATACATAAACTGGATGAGATGTGGAGGGCATATGTGGACAATGACATTTCCAAATACCTGGCAGATGTTAGTCAACGTTAAAACAGGAGAAAGATGACGACAGTAAGTTAATTAGTTAGAGGGAAGTGGTAACATTTAGTGACAATTCCACAATAAAAACTCCCGTTCTTTCCAAGTTCACTACGTTCGGGTTTTCCACATTTTGCCCAAACTCACTGCGTTTTTTGCCCTAACCCTAATGGTATAATTTTAGTGATTTGCCCATTCTCAAACCGCCCCTAGGTAGAACAGTAAAATGAATCATCTGGTTTTGAGAAAGACTTGTTTCAAGTTTTTTCTTAAACTTTTAATGATAATTGTTACGCATTAAACCAAATCTCGAACCTACTTGAATCAATAAAAAGCTCGCCATTATGACTGTGAGAGAGAATGGGAGAAATACCTGCGGTACCTAGGTAATATATGACGAAATCAGGCATTCAACTGATGAAACTGATATGGGTTAATTAGTCAGCAGACAAAACCAGCCACCGCCAAACTCAAGTTCGTGACAAAACATAGACACAGCTGGGAGTATCCTGGAATAATGAGTACATCCAGAAATCATTGCGTTACCACAGGCTTCAATTTGGAGCGTACGCAAACCAGCTGAGTTTTTTTTTCCATTTTTCAATTTCAACGCTTCAAAATTTTAAATGAAGGCATACACCAGACTTTTACATTAAATTTCAATGATAACATATTCAGTACGAACCTTCAAGACTCTTGCGGCAAGGTACTCCGAAGTGACGGGGCAGGGTGAACTACGGAAATGGGACTCAATTAAGGTCTAAAGGCGGCTTTTTACTAGGGTACATAATTATGATCGTCACTTTTGGTTGGCGACGTCGCCGGCGTCAGGACGCCCAAACTGGTCGTCGGCGAATCCCCTTTGGTCGCCACGACCAGCGTCTTGATGGGGAGGCCGAGGCTGGCTATGTGCTTCAGGGTGAGCGTTCGGATGGGCTGCAACGTGGGGATTTGTAGAACTTGTGGAGTCCCGTTCTGTGTGGCGATTGTTGTCATTGTAGTGCCACTGTGCATTAATGCTGTGTGATTCCTCAGACCGCCATTTGTCTTGTAGCTTTTACCACAATAACATTTGAAACCTTTTCTTATTCTGAAACATAATTGTTTAATTACGTGAGTACCTAGTAATGAAGAACAACCGACTGAGCAACAAAATAGGTATCAAAAGGCTCAAGCGGGGGAGAATCATTCATGCACTGGGGGTAACGAACCAGTGACGGATTCGGAAGGGGGGGGGGGAAGACCCCATTGGAGAGTCAAAAATCGGCAATATTATAGTATCCAAGCCTCATTGCCGAATGACCATAAACATTTTTTGCACGCTATCTCTATTTTCAAAATATTGACACCTCCAAAATTTCGAAGGGTTGATCAAATAGGTCCATACTAAGGCTAAGTTAGAACATGGACGTCTTTGGCGTGCGAAAAGTGTTTTATAAAAAATCCAAAAAGCAAAATCGCTGAAAATCAGAAATGTTCGTGACGATTTCGTGTAACGCTTTTGTGTAACGTTTTTCGAGTTATGTGCCAGAGTAAAGACATAAAATTTAACGCCCTTTTAAAATCACCCTTTTTAACGTCAAACTATAGAAAACGCTTGCATACAAGTCTGCAACGCATTAGGACATTTCATATCTTTCCCCTCGCTCCTTCTTCCCTTCCATCTTCTAGCAATCTTTTCTTCCTCTGTGAATTACATTTTTTTCAATATAAAGAAAACAAAAATTAAACCCTTTTTTTTATTTTTTATTTATTTATTATTTACATCCATACATATATCGTCGTGGGTAGTAAAAGAACGGTATGTTATATGTTATATGTTCTACATGACAGTACATTAACCCCACTAACCATTGATTGCGTAGACAACAATCAACTATTTTCATATTTTGATGCTTGGGTAGCATTGATTACGTAGGTAACACTCAACTGTTTTCAAATTTGGATGCATGAGTGAATACTTCCATATACCTACTTCAAGATTTCGGTGTTCCACAATGGCTACGAAAAAGTACTACAAGAGCCACTCAGCTGATCAAAACCCTGTGCACCATATTGTTCACGTCCTAAGGAGGCTACCAGCCAAATTTCAGCTTCCTACGGTTGATAGGAAAGAAGTTAGCTTCAGGAGCCACTCAGCTGATCAAAACCCTGTGCACCTTATTGTTCACGTCCTAAGGAGGCTACCAGCCAAATCATAATAATCATATAGCCAAATTTCAGCTATAATCATATACCTACCTCACTTCTACGAATCATAATAATCATTGAGCATATTTCGTTACGTAACGTAACGTGACATAACGAAAATTTGGTTGTGTGCCATAGCAAAGACATGAAATGTCAAAAAAACACAGTTATTGACAGTGATTTCCTAAACGCTCTGTATGCAATAATGTCTGTAAAATTCAATCGATATGTCCATATATGTTAGGTTAGGTCATGACCCCGCCAAGATCAAAGTCTGGATCCGCCCCTGTAATGAACATACCTAATACACAACATGACGGTAAAGTTCTATGAGTTAAACTGGAGGAGAATGCAACATCGTTTAATCCAGTTGCATTTCATGGACGTGTGTTCACAATCAGTAAACTAAACACCTCTGCTCGGTAATACACTGCTTCATTTAGATTCAAGCTAACTGAGGTACATGAGGTAAGATAATGTCTACAAACGCAAAATTTTGGGTCAGACTGGATTCACAAGGAATCGAGAAAGCGCAAGGTACTCATGATAAGGACCTCCTTGACATAGTTTGTTGCCTATCGCCCTTATAAATTCGAGTCAGTCACAGGACCGTTTTAACTAGCTTGACTTCAACAAGTTGGAAGCTCAACTAATATCCATCATCGGTAACCAGAATAGAGGTTTTGATTGATTCATTAATGGATACAACTCAATCAGGCAAGTAAGATGAATTGTACTCAATTATACTCACTTTCCCTCGTTTTTGTGTCCGTTCTTTGAATGGTATTTGATACCATTGACATTCTTGTAGCGCTTCTTGCATCCGGGGACAGGACAGGCGAAAGGTTTTTCTATAGGAGTCCCATCAGGTAACACACCGGGACTCGTCATTCTGAAAATCGTACAAATACCCATGAATTAATAATTGACAGCATTCACCGTTTGAGCCACCAAGGTGTGTTCAACCTTGTGTTACAAGTAAGCTCAATATACTACAGGAAGGAACGAAACTCATACATTTTGTTGTTAATTGTGTGACGTGGTATTTAGTACACTCTCTCTGTCGCAGTGCTACAGTACGAGCCTTGGCCTCCCAAACAATTATCCTCCAGTGCACTCGGTCCTCTGCCATTTCCCTCAGGTTGTCACCTTCGCGGTCCTTAGATTGTCAGTAACATCAGTCAGACACCTACCTCTGGTACGAACTAAATCACTCGCGATGAAATCGTGTACCTACTTCTGAGTCTAAGAAGTAGGTGCCTGACCACCTGATGATCCTGAACACACCAGAATCACCTAAGTCGTTGAGCCTTGATGAATCTGAAGATATTTCGACTTTCAATCAGGCAGTCGAGCTCATCGTTGCTACCGATCCTCCAGACTACTCCCACGCGCTTTGCACCAAAGATACGTCTTAGGATTCACTGCTCATAGACCAGAGCCAATTTCCTCCGAGTCTCAGAGCCGTAGGTGACTATGGAACGGATTAGCGTCTCATAATCTTTTAGTTTGGTCGCCCTCGACGACAACTAGCTATAAAAATCCAGATAGTAGGAAGGCTGTCTCCTGAATTTCGTCACACACCTCGTTCTCTTTTTCAAGTGTCCAGGTATTTGAATTTCGTGACACATTCAAAACATTAGTAGTACCACAATATTAGAACTACCAACAAACTGACAGTACTATTCTGTGCTATACCCACGGATCATCTACTCAGTTATTTACTTAGGCCCTTACTTGCTGCCGTATTTCATGATGAACTCAGCGCTGTACTCCTCCTGCGTGCTCCAAGAGTCGTTGCTGTCCTCTGATTCGCTCCTAATGTCATCATCGTCCCCATCGCTCGCTGAAAACGTTTTGTTTTTAAATATTATTTATAAATTATTATAAAAACAAAGAAGAAAACAATATCCACAAACATGCAGTATGGCTATAAGAGTGAATTTTCGACGAAATAATTGATTTTATGTAAAATGTCTCCATTAAAGAACATGATGTCCATGAAGAACATCTCAATGATCAATCACTTTTCTTCATCTTCAAAGTGCTCCAGTTTGAGAAAGGAATAATAAACCGCAATTCTGACTTCACCATCGTATTCGGCATTTTGAGGATTTTATGGGGAATTCCCTCCCCCCTCCCTTAAAACTCCTCAAAACCTCCCCTTAGAGTGGCCTGATTCTGCCCATCTACGAATTTAGCCTTTCGATTGCCAAGACAGATTTTTCGTGCAAATCTGGACTTTTTATCTCAATTCTATCGAGAGTTATCGTCCGGAGTGACGAATACATAAATATATTCTTGAGGCACAGAGCGGCTATGAAAGTTAAACATGCAAAAAAAAAAAATAAATAAATAAATAACAATTTGTTACTGTTAGGTATTTAGGCAAACGCCTTCGTCAGACGAAGGCGTTTGCCGAAATACCAGTATCAAATTGCGAGTTTTTCCAGGCAGTGGATCGGTCGAGGGGTGCTGATACCACAATGAGGTGAAGTACACGAAATGATATATTATTATATACCTACCTAATGATATACTTATTAAGTTTCTTCGATTTCTATCGTCAGGTTTGGTTTATTGGGTTTTTACGGAACCCGCCTATTTTGGACCTGGCCTTTTCGCTGGTGAAGTCCAATTTCAACATTCGAACCAGAAGTGGGGGAAATTCTGATCATAAAAATATGAAAATTGGTCAATGTTAGGCTAAAACGCCTCAACTCTACGATGAAACTGCCTCATTTATTTTCACGCTAGTGTTAAGTGTTACACTCACCAAAATATTGAACAAAACATCAGATTCTGTTTGATTGAGTTGTTTCACGAGCAAGTTGAGGCATTTTACCTAAGCAAACAATCCCAAAACGAAAGCTGGAAATATTAAAATCGCCATAACTGCAATTAATCGATTATAAATAGATTAATTTGCGAGTTTTGTTTTTCGCCGTTGAATTGGTTCAACTCATATCGATATCTCACCAAAAAACGTTGAGTAGAGGCGTTTTACCTTTTACCAGGGCAGTATTGACGATTATAATTTACAATAATAAGTAGTATTATTGCCCAATTACACACCTAAAGGTGTGATGATAGGAGGGGGTAGGACCTCTGGGGGTCTTGCCTGGGGCTTCAAAGTTCGCGCAGCGTCAGTGAAAAACCGCAAAACATAGCTGAGAGGAAGACAAGACGGCCGCTGCTGTTCTTTCTCTTTGATAACTAGTGGATCGTAATCTGAAATAAATAAAAAAAAGGAAACATCATGATTAGAACGAATAAATTAATAAGATAAGATGCAAACAGAATAGCAATAAAGATAGGCACCCCGACCCCAATGTTGAGGATTGGATTTGGGAGTCTAGGAACGTTGTATATAATGAAGGCGCCACGGAAATGAGTCGACGACATTAGGTTATTTGTAACGAGCTACGTCAGAATGATGTTAAGTTACATCCAGTTTCGTTAGAAGATAAGTGTAGGATTCCATAGTTACAGGGGTTAGGGTTGGTATTAAAACCCTTAAACAAGTCAGAATAATGTTAAGTCACATCCAGTTTCGTTAGAAGATAAGTGTAGGATTCCCCAGTTACAGGGGTTAGGGTTGGTATTAAAAACCTTGAACAAGTCAAACAAAATAGGTAACCAATAAGAAGTATTGCTTGGATGGCATATCTTCCTACTAGGTAGGTACCTATACAGTTTATAACTGTAAAATATTTAGAAGCCTCCTCTGACTTCTATCATAATCACTAAGTATACTTAACACATTTGAACTCGTATTGTTGTTGCGGTCCGTTGGCTTCTACCCTTTGAGTCTCTGTGATTAGCTTATTCAACGCCCTACAAACGATGATTCGATTACCGCCGGGAATGAGGGTAAATTCATATCAGAAGGCAACCCGCGATGTGAGATCGGACGTACCAGCTGAGATGATGCCGATAAGTTTAGTGGACATGGAAGAAATACCGATCATCTCTACTCCATGAGCTAACGGATATCTACCGCGTGACCGCGCTCCCTATCCTCAGATCTCACGTGACCATACGCATATCCAACAAACTTCTCTATAAACTGATCCTTCAAAACTACACGGTATCGGCGGCAGAGGTGAAATGATAACACTATAGATGCGACTTTTAGTAGACACTTCCATTTTCTTCCGTCAACGTCAAAGGGTTGCTATTATTCCGAATATGGAAGACTATTGATGAGTCTAGTGTTAAAACCAACGCACCAACCTAGCATTAGAGCAAAATCGTGGGGTACTTATTTATTTGTGGAAGTACGGGAAGCCTAATTACAAAGGAAAATTAAAATGTACAGCAAATGCAGATGAGAAAAAAATAAAACCAAATTGCTACTAGGAACACCATGATAAAAATAAATTGAACAATATTGGCAAATGAAATGTACAAAAGGGTAAGAGGCAGAATACAGATGTAATATTTAAATAAAAGTGGCAAGTATTGTGGGGATGAGGTAAGTATTGTCTTTAGTTTTGATATTGGGTTGCTGAAAAAGTCGATGTCCGGAGCAAGTTGGCGGATTGTGGGATGCGAAGAAACGGGCGATTGAGTTGATAATTTGTTGAGGAGAAAGACGCGTTGAAGAGAGGAGGCAAGCTTGCTGTAACCCGTGGAGTCACAAGGCCCATCCTGGCAAGAAGAGCAGGGCAGGCAAGTCGGTCATTAAGGAGCTTGTGGAGCAAGGTGAGAACGGCAATGCACCAACGCCTCTCAAGTGGCAGCATGCGGCATAAACCCGGCGTAATTTCACGTCATCTGAGGGAATCCCAAGTTTTTACGCAAAGAGCAAACACTGCATAACTGGCTTGAAGCAACTCACCACACTGTTTATCATTAACAGGAAGAGTGGGCCGCTGTAGCTATCCTGAGGAATCTCCGAAGATGACGATACCAAACCCCTTACCCGAACCATGAGCTGACGACCACTGAGGTAACTCGACACCCAGCTCAGGTACAATCCAAAGATCCCCAAAGACTCGAGCAAGGACACCAGGTGGCGGTGAGACGATTTTTCAAACGCCTTTGCGTAGTGCGTCGATATGACGTCAGTTTGGCATCCCTTCAGAAATCCCTCCATGAAAAATTCCTGGAATTCAAGAAGATTGGTAACCGTAGACCCCCCTTTCAAGAAACCATCCTGTTGGGGAGCAATGTACGAGGAGAATTCAACAAATAGCTGTTCAACAACAAGCTTCTCGAGAATCTTTGGAGCTGCAGACAACGAACAGACCTGGCGATAGTGCAGAACTGAATCCCTATCGCCACTCTTGTGAATGGGCGTCACATAAGATGTCTTCCATTTACATAGGAAACAACTGGAGTCTCAAAAACTGAGGAAAAATGGCGAGCAAAAAGTTCGACAATCTCACAAGGGTCTGAGCCACTGCTGTCGCCAAGAGACATGCTGCTGGTTATGCCACTCCATCCATCTCTATGATTTATAAAATTCCAGAAATGCTTTATGTCACCTGAGATGGCGTTTCTTATCGCAAGTATTGGATCATATGCCTCATGCTCAGTTCTAGAGTGACGTTAATAACGTTATCTATCTAAGATTGACGTTGAGCAACGCCGTATTTTCCATGATTTTCCGTTTTTTTTTTTTTTTTTTTTTTTTTTTTACACGTTCATCTTAAACGCGTGGACTTAGATTTTATACTTGACGACTCAGTCTACGCAGTACTCAGTAAACTCGACAACTGGCGAAAGAAGATTGACACGGGCGAGAGATAAATCACTGTTATCCACATTAAGGTTACTTTGCGATAAGACCAAACAGATCCTCACGATAAGGACGCCCAATCTTTAAGACTGATGAGTCCGGGTGAGGTAGATGAGACGGTCTTATCTTATTAGACGGTGGTCCTATCAAAGCGGACTTGTCTCCTTGGAACTTTCTAGTGTACGGGGGGGGGGGGGGGGCTTAACAGAATCTGTTAGTGATTTTATATCCGTTGAATCACCTCTATGTCATCTGACAACACAGAGGTGATGGCTGGTTTATTCTAGGATTAAAAAAAGCCACACCAGGGTTCGTGCCGATTTTCAATTTCCCTGACTTTTCCCTGATTTCCAGACCAAAAATTTCGATTTTTCCCTGACTTTTCACAACGTTTCAGGATCCTTTAAACAGTAACGTTTTGCATGAATCGAAAATTTTAGATGCGCAAATGAAGAAAAACAATATAAGGAACAAGTTTTTTTATTCATAAAAAAACGAAGTTTACTTAAAACAAAGTAAGAGATAGAATCACAAGATAAAACACAAAAGTTTTGAGTACGTGGTTTACATAAACCATACCTTACAAAGGTAAAGGGGTTTTCGACGCCTATCATGGATTTTTCGCAATTCTGCACCCGATTTGAGATTTTTCCCTGACCAAAATCCAATATCCCTGACTTTTCCATGACTTCCAGTGCCCATTTATATTTCCCTGACTTTTCCATGACTTCCCTGACCGGCACGAACCCTGCACACGTAGGTGATCATCTGAAAATATTTCAATGAAAAAGGAAAATTTTTGTATTCTTTAACTGATAGTCACAATAGATACTAATTTCTACTAACTACAACATAAAAGGAAGTTAAGCTCCAGAAGCAAAGCTTTCGAAAGCATTCAAATTCTGTACAAATGAAGCAGTAGGTACAAGTATGTCACGCAATCAGGTGTGATAAGTAAATTTAATGGAAATCAAGTTCGCCGAGTAAGCAACTTCAACTACCAATACACTTCAGACCATTCAATATATTCTAAACGTTCACAGAAGCTGTATTTAGCAGCTTAAAAATACCTACAGAGATGAAAAATTGCTTGCAAAAAGTGTGGGAAATTTTGAAATAGCGTGGTTCACCGGGGAAATGGTACTAAGTAGCGTGCACAAATTTGGAAGACATTGTGCGACATACAAAAGGTTAAAATCGTTTGTGAAGCGGTGATAAGTGAGAACAGATTTCACTGACCAAAAATAGGGCAATAAGGGCATTTTTGTTGGCAGGATGAGCTTTGAGAAGTCACTCATCAGGTCATGCTGTATGTATGGAACGTTTTCATAATAACGACCATTGGACTGTTAGCAAGGCTTACACCGCTAGTAAAGATAGAATAGAAGGTGTTACGCAACAAGGGTCCAAGCGGAATTTTTCAAATTTTCGAGGAATCCAAAGTAAAGTATTTGGTCAAGTGTCACGTTTCTAGGTCGTTAAGCTGGATTCATGAAGTGGAGGGTGTCCCTAACAACTCAATCAATCAATCAACCAATCAGTTTATTGGACTAATAACTCATTTTGAAGTGCCCAACATGCCTGTTGCGTTTAATTTGAAAAGAATCCATTGGTTCCAAATCCAAATTTCGCAACGTGGGTCTAAGCGAAATTTTTGGCTGGATGATTCAAGCAAACGGGGTCCAAACACCACATAATCAGCCATTCCGAATTTCGCCATAGGAGACCATCTCCAATGTTAAAATAAGAGTCTAACACAACTAGAATTGTAGTGGCGCTTTTTTTGTAAAATTAAAATATACCCTGGAGGATGGCGTTTAGACCCTTAGCTTTCTGTTACAGTTTAGAAGAAAAGATGGCGCTAAAATCGTACAAAAATGAAAACTCTTGATGAGACGAATCCAAAGATACCAAAAACTCATTTTTGCAAAAAAGGTCGCTTGGGCCCTTATTGCACAACACCGTCCGAATAAAGTATGAGGTTTTCAGCAGTTAAAGCAATAAATAGAAAGATCTCACGCCATCGTCAGTACACAGCATGTCTCCGCCGTATGTTATATAATGTGCCACATTTGGTCAGATACAGGTTTCATAAGAAGTAAAAGGTTCTGTCTATGAATGGTTCGGGCATTGCTTTTCAATTCAAGCTGCTTCGCGTATGGATTCAAGCGAATCAAGAATTTCCCTCCATCCTCGCTCGTCTCTCTCACACGATGAAATTCGACGCGGATGTTGGCCCCAAAGGGATGTGAAAGGGCCCTGGTGATTGGATCTGAGGGAGTCTGACCATCAGATGATTGACAGACATGGATACGAGCCAGGAAACTACTGGCTGCTGGGGAGGACCCGTTGCCCAGAGTTATTTTCAGGTTCCGGGCGGTCGACCACTCCCCGTTCGGCTCGTCGCCCTGCGATGCCCTTTCGTGTGTGAATGAGCCATAATTATCCCATGGCCGTTTTTCTTTACCTAGCTTAGGTATAATATTGTACTGAGCTTCTAAATATACTTATGGCTCGCGGGCTACCGAAATGGACCCCAGGGCCCAGGAACATCCAGAGGTCCGATAATGATTCGATTGTAGGATCCTGGAAATTTTTAAGCTCTAAATCAAAAAGGTAGGGTCGTATCTAGATTCTACAAAATTCGTTTTAGGGTACACTGAATTCAACATTTCCAGATGTATTACAGCTAAGCAGATGTATTACACCTACAGTAGGTAAGAGGGTTTTGAAGTCATTCAACGCAATATCTGACCTTCGATGGGGAAATTACAACGAATTTTCCGAATTTAATGTCACCATTTTATCCCCCTGAAGCGTCCAAGTGGAAAAAGGTTCAGTTAATTTTGTCAATATTGGCTTGAAGAATAAGAAAAAATAAAGATTTGAAAACCTCTACATCATAGGTGAAAGTTGTGGAAATTGTACCTACCTAGAAATGAGTTAATTCATAATTGATATATTATATCAATAGTTGCAATGACAAGGTTCCAAGGCCGAATATGACAGCCAAATGCAATGCCGAAGTGGAGGTAACAGTGTATTTATAAACCATAACCTCCGCCCGGCTATTAATTATTAATTAGCCCTTCAGGCTTTCAACCACTAGCCAAATCGTGAGCATGTCGTGAATTGAAATAGAAGAAAAGTATTCAATCTTTTTTGATCAACCGTTTAGTGCCGCAATGTTTAAAATTAAGTTTTAACTGTTGTGATGTTGGTTTAGGCGGTAATTGAACAATAAATTAATTTGCAATCCGGTTGTGTTTGGGCATGAGTCCAACTTGTCACCGGCTTGTTGACGGATAAGTAACGAGGAGTTTTATGACGACAGATGCCATTGTCACCATATAACATTCTGTCATGTGTCACTGGGCTCAAGCATCTTGATTTTAGGGAGATTTACTTAATGAAAACCGCGAAAAGAGATTTCAACCGGATTACATGTGTTCGCCTGCAGTCCCTTTCCGCTGGTGATTACTGTTCCATGCAGACTTGGGGTCTTAGAACTTTCATAGACAAGTATACATTTAAGGAACGGCAAATACTGAATGCAAGACTGAGAAGATTCACTTTAATATTTTTCATCAGTCATTGAAATATTCCCAAGTATTTACGGGGGTTTTCACATTATATCTCTACATAGAGGACTAAACCAAGTAGTAGGTATTCAAGATAGTTACCTACCTACTATTAGAATGGCAATCTAGTAGTAATAATGGCAGTATAATCCCCGGTCCATGTTTACAATTAAGAGATCAATATGATTTTATGGTTATATATCCAACAGTTATATATCCAACATATCCAAAGGTTTTGAACATGACCGGTTTCATTTGTCTTTTTTTGACACCATTGAAAAAATAACATCAAACAACCACCATAAACCAATTTCAAACTCCTATTTTGTACATAATTCCATAGAATAACCACATTTTGGCATCAAGGACTAGGTACGTGTCCCATTATCGTACCTTTCGTATTTCGTGTAATTTTCATAACATTGGTAAAAATAATAAAGAAGAATTAAATAGAAAAATAGTTGCTTTTCTTGTAACTATTCCTGAGTTAAAAGAAAAATACTGGGAGTGCCAAACTACGATCCCATTATCAAAACTTCCCCAGGACCTCGAGCTAAACGCTGAAGGGTGGGACCGAGGCCACGCGCAATTAGTGCTAATTAAGGAATTCATACGCGGAATACCATCAGAAATTACATGCACATACACAATGCATTTAATAGGTAGTGGTTGTTGTCGAAAAATTAGATCAGTGAAATGTTGAAGGGTAGAATTTAGGTCTATTGAGATCGTGACCGTGCCTAGCACAGCGTTATGGGGAGGCGTTTGATAGATGACGTCTAGCCAACGTGCACTATCATCCGCCCTGAAACAGGTGCAACGCCTGGGTAATAATAGATACTGAGAATGCGATCCTCAAAATAAAAGCGGCTTTGAGGGAACACAAAGGTACATTTTCTAAGTGTTGTGAGAGTATACGGCAAGGAAGTGAGTAAAAACAAACCTTAAATGCACATCCACAAAACGCTTAGGGTAAATGATCGATTATTTACCGATATGGTTATCCTCAATGTGCTGAATTAAATCCACTAAATTTTGAAAGGTGAGCCCGCAATCATTGAATTTGCAAATGTTCAAAAGAAATACGGCCATTTACACTTGCCTGATACCAATAATACCGAAGGACTGCGGGTGGAGCGGAGGTGTTGGGCGGAGGGGGGAATTGTGATAAAAATGATAACTTTATCAGCTGTTCGCCCCCACCAACCAATTGTTGTCAAGTTAACCACAACCACAGAACAAAACTTGGATGATAATATCATATTACATAATATATAATATTATTTCGTGAAAATAAGACATATTTAAGGTTAATCTATAAAGATGCCAAATAGCCATGAAGTTCAAGGTTAGTGGTTAAATCGAAATCCGTTCGTGACCTGATTGATTTCAGAATCCACGATATAGGCGCTGTAATCGCTAGAAGACTACATCGTTCGCAGATATCACATCAGGAAAATTACATAACTTCTCGAATCACGCAAATTACAACTCAAAAGTACCTTCAATATTTTTATCTCCATCGAAATATCTGTTACGCTACGTTTTACCTGCACCACATTTGAAAAACTTCCTGTAAACCTCAAATGTTACTAGCGCTCGTGCGTATTTTGCCGTAACTGTTTTCCACACTTCACCCTTATCATGAGCCGGGTACAGTTCGTTCACGGATTAGGGCGGGTCGATATTCAGAGAGCAGCACTGGGCTCCGCGGTTATCGATCTTTTTCCAACCTATCGATATACCGGTATCATAACTGTGTCGATGTAGTGATTTCAAAGCCAACCATTATTCAAATCTTTGAAACAATTTGAAAAATAATATGTTTTAATATTATCACAGGTGCATAATCGTAGGTGCATAATATGTTTTGCTCACTATCGCCATTTGGGAAAAACAAATAATTTGATTCATTTTTGAATATTCTGCATGTTTTAGATTTTCTTAAATCTCGAGTACCACCAATAATTTTCATTTACTTATTTAAACACTTTTCAAATTTATATGAAAGTGAACATTACATTTTGGGAGTGTGAAATTCAACATTCATACCGCACTGCCATATCGCTCGCTTCACACAATCGACCCGAAAAAAATCGAGTCTCGACGATCATCTCTCGTTCCGTTCTTATCACCCTCTTCTCCATTGCACTCGAACCCGACTGTACCTCGGTCAGCCCCGTCACCTTCGAATCCTCCCGTTTCTTCGGTACCGCATCTCGCTCTTCGCTCTCAGGTAAGTCCGGGTTTTCGGTACGATTATCCAACTTTATGCCGATTTCTAAGAACCATCCATCGCTATTCGAAGCTTAATCGACCGAAATTGTCTAGATTTCGTCTAAATTTCCGGTAGTTTCCGTCGATTTCATCGACTTTTCATTTCGGGACGGAGCCTCGCTCTGGTCTTTTCGGCTTTCAACCCGAGCGGCCATTTTTTCTCTCGTCTCCCCGGCCGAGACTTTTCACTCTCTTATCATCTCTGTGAGCTCTTTTAACCAATTTTACAGCGATTTCCATCCTTAAGACCACCTAATTCACATCTAGAACACATATTCCACCAATTCCCAGCCTCATTGATTGTTCGATTTCCCCTACACCCACTTTTGGGTGGCTAATGTCATATTTTTTCACTTCTCATTCCACTCATAAATACATCATTATTTCTCTTCTAATTTCTCATTCATTTGACTTGTTATTTTTGAAACCGATTTCCAGGGTCAAGTAAGACACTACCAATCCACCCGAAAATGTTCTCGATCGCCAAATTAGTCGCCCCCGCCGCCAGGAGTGCCGTAAGTACACTACAAAATCACAATAATTACACCTCTCTCCAAATTACTTTTCAAATATTGCCAGCTTATCGTTCCGTGGAAATTTCCTTGGATTTCTCAAGCCAATTGACGAGATTCCGCATTATCAGTTTTGAGCTGAACCCAAAAAATTGGATTCCTTCCGTAAGTCGTACTGCGCATGTCCAGTCACCCGCCCCATTTTCTTTCAATAGAATAGCCGTTTTTCTTTGGGTTTTATGAAGAATACATCGCCTTGGGGTATTTCGTTCGTTTTCAATTGGTATTCGTCTAAATTTGACCTACTGATAACGACCTTGAGGTGAAAAATGGTGCTGAGATAGTACAGATAAAGATTCGGTCTGGCCTTCTTCCTTCTGCCCAATCGACCTCCCCTATTATGTGGGTACAACTAGGGGTTCTTTTAGGTTCCGAGCTCGCATCTCTTGATTTGATATGTCGATTACCTACTCGTTGAATCGAAATAATTTTGTTCGAGTTTCTTACATTTACGTTACGCTTTCGATGGTAACCGGATATAGTCGATCGCATGCCCTCAAATGATTGCGGATCGAATTTAGGTCATATTCGGACGCTCACTTATTGGGAGTACGATATCGATTTTAAATCGCCGTGGCTATATTGGAGGCGAATGACCTATTTAGGCCGGTTAACTGATATGTGGCACTGAGGAGCATGAGCTTATAATAAGCTGTAGGTTTAGAGCGTTATCCAACACAGTAGGTCACTTCGTATTCAGGAGGAGCTGCATTTTGCCAATTCGGTTGGTCACGTCCTTCCAGCTTTGCACTTGCACGCTCTACTGCTATACAAACCGAAAACCAAGAGATAACCATTACGTACCTATAATCCAATAATATAGTGATATTATCACAATCACCATTAAAATTTTTCAAATTGCCTCCTTTTTTCAGTCTTTCCGATTAAAGGTCACTTTTGTCACTATTTCAGAGCGCACGAGCTTTCAAATCCGTATGTTATCGCTTTTCAGAACGCAAATTATGAAAATTATAATTAAAAGAAAATTGTTTAGGGTGTAGGTAGGTATATTTTTTAAAAATTGGTGCTGGTGAAGCATGGCACCAAAGCGTGAAAAACAATACATCTAACATTCAGTGACAACGTCCGAGGAAGTTCTAGTAGCAGTACGTGTCCATGGTCGAACTGGGGAGGGGTAGTAAATCCTCATTTCAAAAATTTTTCTCTCCAAAAAGCCATCCTGGAAATTATGACCAAAAAAAGCCGTAGGTCTCCTTCTGCTGATCTTTTTTATTTTGTAAAAGTATTCACCCTAAAGCAATTACTAGCGAAGACTATCCTATTATTTTATCATTAAATCCAAACCATCCTGCAATCTAGCAGGCCAACTATCTACATCACCAGATTCGTCCTACTTGGCAATGTCATAAATCCGAAGCCCCGTCTAGCTTTAACAACTAGAAGCCCCATGTATCTTCTTTTCCTTTTACATAAGCATAAAAACCGGGAACTTGACTCTCCAGCCATGCATAAAAGAAGTAAATTGACTTTTTCATGGATGATCACCAGTGGAGGTGCTTCCTTTGATACATACTTGAAGTATGTACTTGAAGTGTATATTGTTAACCGTTCTTTTTTTTTACTTCTTTCCTGTTCTTTTTCGATACTTCGCCGAGGTAAATTTACATTTTAAGCTATAGAAGCAATAGCAACTCCTACCCAACACTACACGCATAGCCTACAGTTGGGTAAAATTATTCAGCAGTGCATTTTGTTTTCCTTTATAGTAGAAGCCCTCAAACAAAATCCACTACTGGTTCTATTTTCCTTCATTAGGAGTCACCCTGTGTTTCACCTGGATGGTATGAGATATAACCGTTGTTTAGTTACGTTTGGGGATTTTTTTAATCTGTGCTGTGATTTGTTACAACTGGAGTATTTTATTGCAATTTGAATCTCATGGTACCTGATTTGAGTAGTTGGGTTGGCTGTTTTTCTTGTGATGCAGTTTGAATTTATTTTGGATCGATAGCCGCAGATTCGATGGTCATGTGTAATAACATAACACTGAAAATGAACTGGCTCGTTGTTTGGCAATTGAATTAGCAGATCTTACGTACTCGGACGTGGTAGCCCTCGGACCGTAGGTATCTTGCCTCGGTTTCTTCTTAAACTAACTTACTGGTCGATTCACCAAACAGTTCTCAACACCTCCTTTGCATCTCTCACCATCACCATCCTCTTTCTGTCGACATAATCCATCTTTTGTTCCGTTGCAGTTGGTCTCCGGATCAAGAGTGGCGTTCATGAGGCCTCTGAGCAGTTCCATCGTCTCACAGAGCACGACGACGCAGCAGCGGCTAAACCCTGCCCCCACTCCAGTTTCCATCGTAAGTTTGATTCGTAATCACAATATGTCAAATATTATTCAACTCGACGTACGCACTTTTCTCAGTCAATGGTTTTGTGTTTGAACAATATCAATTTCTTTCGATTCGTTCAGCTGCCCGCCGTTCGTCACTTCCAAACTTCGGCAGTATCCCGAGATATCGATTCGGCTGCCAAATACATCGGAGCTGGAGCTGCCACTGTCGGTGTCGCTGGATCAGGTAATGCAATGTTTCTAATGACGCGTTTGAAAGCTAACAACTCCAAATACTGCAAGTTTCCACAAGTTATTGCATGGCTTTTTTGCTCACATTAACGCATTGATTCTGCTACTTCGTTATTTTGCTAGATGCTTTACTCGTTTGATCCGCATGGTAACCTGATATGGTGGAGATTCCCAACCTCAGTTGGAGTAAAATTTACCTACAGTATCACACTATTGGAATGAGCCCAAAAATCAACGAATTTTTCCTTGAACAGAACTGTTGATTTATGGGCTCATTCCAATACTGTGATACTGTAGGACACTGTAATTTGATATAACGCCACTTCCATCTTGGGCTTGTTACCACAACCTTTTCTTCGCACAAAAAGCAAATTAATCATACCTAACGTCATCATGCACCTTTTCCTTCTTTCGCTCTCTAAGTTTGGCGTGCAAATTGAGATTAATTTTTTATTTCGGGTAAGTTTACCAGTTTGAGAGTGTACTACGCCAGTACAGGGTATAGAGAATCGGTAAATAACAGCATTAGGTATCAGAATACGAAGTTTTATTATTCAAAATCTAATACATTCACTTCAAAAGCTGCAGTTTAAAGGAACAACGAGTAGTTACGTACACATTTTTAATGAATAATTGAGAATTAGTCAAACAAAATATATCACATAACACCTACCACAAATATACCATCACATAACACCATTCATTTCATAACACATTTCAGGTGAGTTGAGGAAATTGAAATGAGTATTGAGTAAAAGTGTATCACTTCATTTGTGACATAACTTATTCAATCAAATTTACCATATCCCTGAGAGTGTTATTCGGAAGTAGAGAATTTGAAGATTAACTCTTCAAACAGGTCAGCGCCGTTTTTTGTTTGAAGAGTTAATTGTATGATGCAAAAGGGTTTGTTTAACCCAGCAGAAGCTTTTCGTGTCATCTCCTCACCTTAAAATCGCCATAACTTCTGAAAGAAACATCCTACAGTATCATCCAAAGTCTCATTTTAAAGGGAAAGAGTAGTTCTAGACGATGTAATATGTAGAAGAAGAAAGAAAAAATTTATGCAGCCTGTATCTATCCTCCAAAATAACAATTTTTCGTGTACATAACCTCAAATATCTCAAACTTCAGACGTGATAGAACAATTCTGAGCTCGGATTCAGATTCTACTTAGAAAATTACTTCCGAAATGACCTCCAGCTGTTCAACACCAAATCCTTGCAGATCTGTGTTATTAATTGCCACTTGAAATGCTATCATTTTGTTTCTGCATGTAATCTTGCTAGGTTTGTTCCAACAGTAATGGGTCGTACTCAGAAACCGAACTAAGAGTGAAGTTGAGCTAAGCAAGCATAGCTCAGATCCTTACTTGAGAGAATCCTATCCACGAAACACTTGTAGTCGAACCTCAGGTTAGTGTGGCACCTTCTACGCTTACCCATCACATGGTGACATTTTCTGGAACAAAAAAAGGCCATTTCTGTATAAATGGCCTGGCTCTGTCCACAACAGCAGTATTAAGTTGAGAATGGATAATAATTATTCCATTCCCAAACACAATTCCCACAATCCCCCCTGATTTCACAATTATTGTGAAATCAGGGGGGATTGTGGGAATGTTTACCAAAATACTAATCAACTTCTGACGAATGCACTGACTGCTTTGGCCGAGAGTCGAAGAATACTACCTAAGAATACCCTTAGCAAGCGTTGGTGAATACGGCCCATTGAGTTGTAAAGGTCCCATTATTTGGTTTTGTCGATGAAGCGTCAAGTGCTATTTAACTACTCTGGCAAGGGATAGTTGCATTTACTAGTGCAAATCAAACATTTACTCGTCAGTGACCTGTCATACTTTGATGCTGATGACTGTTGCAACAAACCTAACTTTTGTCCTAACAATACCAACAAACAGTATTATCTATGCAATGAATGGCTTATGCATGCAGCTTATTTGTTTTCCAGGCATAGGTATCGGTCTTGTGTTTGGTTGTCTCGTACTTGGTTACGCTAGAAACCCCACTCTGAAACAACAGTTGTTCTCCTACGCGGTCCTCGGATTCGCTTTAGCAGAAGCTATGGGCCTGTTTTGCCTCATGATGTCCTTCCTGATACTTTATGCTTTTTAATTATTATTGAACCAATGAATGAGTTTTACCTCCAATGCGTGTTTTAATGACGTCTTATTTTTAAATTCAACTTGAAACTAATTGTTTGATGTGGCTTTACTTTTGAATTTACTAAACTGTTTGATACAGATTATATTCCTGACGTTACGTTTTACGTTAAAAAAATAAATCAATTAAGACTTGTTCAATTGAAAGTTGTTCTATATTATTTTTGAAAATTGGACGGAGGTTGGCTGCAGTAGGTTTGTTCTTGCTGCCTTACAATGTCCGAGTTCATTGCCACTTAATGCGATACACCAACTAACTACACATAAGAACAGAATTTCCTCACTCTTAGGTTTTCACCTAAGAGGTTTTCTACGTTTGACGTGAAAACAAAATGTAGGTACAAATTTTGCTCTCTTCATCCGTTGAGTTATCGAATTCAATGAATCTCTATGACTTATAATGACAGCAAATAGAACTCAAAAAAACAAAAGCCCTGCCTACCAGAATAAAAGTTCTTGATGAACTTGTGCTATCTGGTAGAGTTGTCTCTCACCAAAATACCTTACCTTGTATAAATAAACCTAAACCATGTGCATACTTATAGAAAATATAAACCAAACGACCAGTCTACACTTACTCCTTAATGAAAATACTGTTCAACAAAAAATTACTAAAATCTTTTAAATTCTTGAACTGGCCAACATCTAATTTATTATAATACAAGAGTTTAAGGGCCTGTATAAATGCAGTTATAGCAAAAACTTCTGTGCGAACTACAGGCAATCTGCCGGCAGGAGGCGAAGAGGAAGCTCTGCCTAATATTTAGAAATTTGGTCTTATGTAGAAGTGAGGTAGGATACATAATATGTATCCTACCTTATATTATAAGGCTTACGCAAATAGAACGTGGAAACTGCAACCAACTGACTTGCGCCCATAGCAACTTCAAGATTGAGTAGTCAAAAAAATTCATATTTTCTCCAAAAGTTCTTTTTTCCGTGTGTACTTTTTATTTTGGCTAATAATTGTTGAATTTGGTTTCAACTTTGAATGACATACACCTCCCCCCCCCCATTAATAGTTACCTCATGAAGCAACATGGAAGAAATTTAAGTAGGTAATGAATTGTGGAGAAGAGATCCGACTAGTTTATTTTAAATGTATCAATGCCCTACTATGGTAAGTACTGCTTGCTAACTACTAATCATACCATTTGCTCCCAAACTGAGTACTGTGAAATCCTTTGAGATAACTGATTGTGACCTTTAATTTGCTGGAGTAATTAAATACTGATACTTTTTTTGAGTTCAGTAGTAACAGTTCTGTTTTGCTTTAATCCCTTCACTAGAATGGCATTGGATTTTACTTTACGAAGTAGGTATATGGAGCAGATGCATGTTGCACTTAATTTTGATGCATGTTGCACCTACTTTTCGCTAGCTAACAAATTCTGTTTATTAATTTGTTATAAACATGGCTGGGAACACTACGATGTCGCTTGTAATCATGTACCTATTGTATAGTATATGAAAGAATGAAAAGTCCATATTTACCTATAAAATGTCTCATTATTCAATAATAATGATAACGATGATGAGAAATCGAATCGGGCACCTACTTTTAAGATGTTCTAAGAAACTTGAAAACGAGACCATCAAACCCAATTTCTGACTGGCAAATTTGAAGTTAATCGTGAATTTTTTTATAAAACTTATATAATAATATATATAAACTATAATAATATATATTATAAACATATAATAATATAGGTTTGATGGTCTCGTTTTCAAGTTTCTTAGAACGTCTTACAAGTATGTGCCTGAAGCATTTGATTTCTCATTATCGTTATTATTGAATAATGAGACATTATATAAGTAAATATGGACTTTTCATTATGAACTTCGTGTGATGATGGGTTCTCAACCCTGATTCATTCGACGCCACTCAGGTATTCGCTTGGTCTTGAACATAATATTATGTTAGCTCGTGGCAATCTCTGAGTCAGAGCCTACGCTAAGAAGAAGTACCTATGACAAGATGCAGTGCCAATGTACAAGTAAGTAAGAATTACAATGATACGTAATATGTTCAATATTATTCATTGTAATTCTTACTTACCTGTACATTGGCACTGCATATTGTCATACTTTTTGAATTCGACTGAACCGGGTGGGAACAAGAAACATTTTGTCCAGGTAGCGTCGGCTCTCACTCAGAGATTGCCATGAGCTATTAGGTATCGTCAGTTGTGGAGATTGAGTGTTTCAATCTAATATGAAGACTGATATATTTGTATATCCTTAGGTGCTGGTATCGGAACCGTTTTCGGATCTCTCATCATCGGCTACGCGAGGAACCCCTCCCTCAAGCAGCAGCTCTTCTCCTACGCCATCTTGGGTTTCGCCCTGTCTGAGGCCATGGGTCTTTTCTGTCTCATGATGGCCTTCCTCCTTCTCTTTGCATTCTAAACACATCAGCGGTAGTGGCCTCTTTGAGGCTCACTGTTGCTGGCATTACATGCCTCTCCTCGCAGAAACTCGGATCCATTCCCTCTGTTTTCTGATGAGGGGTTGCACCAGTAGAATATACTATTGTTAAACATTCATTTTTGTTAATTATCACCTCGACATCGCTTCAAATTTTTCGGTACTACTAGAACAAGTCATCTTTTTCCAAAACTATTCCTTTTACCAATGTAAAACCAGGTTTTATTCCAAAATGTAGTTTGTCCGAGATGTTTCTAGTGAACGGGAGGTTCCATTGTACATTGTTAGAAAATAATAAATCGATTTAGTTGTCATGCTGTTTTTTCTAACGTTTTGTTTCATTTCCAACCTACTCTCCGCAACGTTACGTGTCTTGTACGAAAGAAATAAAGGCCATCGTGTTTCGTTTGACTATTTTGTTTTTTGTCCTCGGTAGGTGAACCTCACTTCCATGGAATCGCGGAATTCGAGCCATGAGCCAAATCAATTTTTTACCCATTTAAATTTTTCTGTTCATAAAATCTATGGCTTGATATCCCTTTCATCCAGCATTGGTGACATCTTTGGGGGACAGTGATCCAGGCTTTGATGATTGGGGGGGGGGGGGGGGGTCATGAGGTCATTGAATTTTGACAGACAAGGTTGATTCTTTCTAGGTATAGCATGTAAAGCGTTACGGAAATCACTGCCAATAACTGAATTTTTATCGAAAATTTACATGGCCAAATCGATTTTTTTTTCACCTTTTTTTCATAACTTATCTCGACAAACACGTCCATGTTCGAACTCAGCTTAGTATGGACCTACTTAGCAACCCCTCGAAATTTGGGAGGAGTAACCATCATGAGAATCGAGATGATATCTCGATTTAATCCTGCCTAAAGGTTTGTCGGCACTAAGGCCGATTTGGTGGGGAGGGGGGTGTAAATCCCCCCCCCCCCCCTTGAATCCGCCACTGACTGCGGTTGGAACTTGGAATGTATTATAGTGAAAGGAGGTAAGGAGTGATTTTTCTCAGCAATTGAGTTCTTGCGTACATTCTGTTGTCAACATCAACCAGCAATCCTGGCCAACGTCAACCTCGAAAATTCTATGATACGATGGACGTGCAGTAAGGTTACAAGGGCAGTGTAGGACGAAGGGGATTTTGTTTTATCGCTCCACCTACCGCAGGTGTTAGTTTTGAACGGTATGAAAGCTTGACTCAATAATTGATAATAATTATTGTGACTTGTGACCAAACGTGGGTGTGGCACTATACTCCTGAGTCAATAGGCAGTCTCTACAGTGGCACCGTACCCCCATTCACCTTCAACCAAAAAATTCGAAGACCAATTTTCAGAGGAAGATCATGGCATCTGTATTTTGGGACAAGAAAGGGATATTGGTCGATGTTATACCTAATGGCATGTGAGACATGCCTTTACTGCGAGACACTAAAAAAGTTGAAAAAAATCAGCAGGACAAAAGGAGAGGAATGCTGACTTGTGGTGGTCACTCAGGACCCCAGCTTGGTTCATTTGGGTGGGATTTTGTGGCTCACCCACCCTACTCTCTGGCACCATCGGATTATCATCTTTTCAACTAATTGAAAGAGATTTTGGGTGGACAACGTTTTTCAAAAGACGAGGAGGTCCAGGATGCTGTAAAAAAATAGCTTTGGAAGGTATACGACTAGGGGCTTCAAAAATGTATTGACCTCAATTGCGATTATGTATTGAAATAATGACATGTGTTGACACTTATCTGGGAAATGGCGAGATTTACGAATGTGGATGTTAGGAGGTGAAGGATGTTATGGGGGATATACGGTTCTGTGGAAGCACAGACCCGATATACCCTCTGGGTGAACATATTGAACAGGGGGACTCAGCAGCCATCGCAAATTGAAGGGAAGAACACTTCTTAGGTATTCAATTTTGTAATTTTAGGACAACTCTACGTCACAATACGATATCTCGAACGTTCAAAATGGTACGATGTAGCTTTTGTACACATTAGATTGTAGTTCAGTTTACAGAATGGTTTAAGACATCCATAGTTGAAAAACAACGGCCGTTCATCAACAAGGTAAAGTCAAATTCAAGTACACATCAACTAATTAATTATTATTAAAAATAGCGATAGCAATAAATAATAATAAAGTTTATTATTATTCAATCTTGAACCATTCTCGAAACTGAACTCAAGTCTATTGTGTACAGAAAACTATAATATATTATATTATCTTACCATTTGAAATGTTAGGTAGACAAATAGAATCGTCTCCTACCATTATAATATAAAATCACTGTCAAAATAATAAAATTTATTATAATTTATAATAATTATTATAATAGGGAATGACAGTGATTTTTAAAAACAAATTTCCTGAGAAGAACTCACCTTCCTTCTTCCATGGTAACAATGATTATTGTTTGCAACTCTTCTCTAACACGATTTCCCTTCTCTAACGGTTCACTATTTAGCGTTATTCCTGTGTTCAAGTTCAATCGGTATTATTATTCAATCTAATTGCAGTTTAGTAGTTTTGTCAACTTAGCACTGCTGTAAGTTAGCAGCTAGAAAAATATCAGTTTTGTTCGCGCAATTGATTATAATTGTAGGAAAACAATATTTCTACAGGTATTGCTGGTTGGAAGTGAGTGGTCTATCTAGAGCTTAAACGTAAGCCCACGCTGGAGAGTATTTCTGTTCATAACCACCTAATATTGACATATTACTTATAAGTATTGAATATTATCATTCAGTAAGCGTCTAGGATTATTGGTTGTCTCTATTAGATTCAGGTTAGTTGTGCCTACCGCTCATGTGGCTCGGAAGGTCCCCTTCGAGGCTTTGGCTTAGTGATGTGCGCCAATTTCTGTTCTCACAAGGACCACGATTAGGTTGCAGGGCCAGCTACTACACAACTATGGGGGACATTGAGCCTGACTCGAAAAAGCAGAAACTTGAGGGTAACGTACATACGGACACTCTTGGAATACGCGATTTGTCCCAGTTCGAGTTTGTGAGGGTGTTAGCAGACCACAGCCAGAAGAAAGTGGTTTGTGTTGAAGGAAGAATCAAAGGCAAAGAAGGTTGGTACTGGACACTCGTTGATATAACTATAATTCAGTTATGTGAGTCCTAAGATCATAGGCCAACTCTGAACGATCCACTCGCTATTGTTACACCTGTGGTACCTACATGTTATTTACGAATTCTATTCTAGGTAAAGCTGTCCTATGGCTCGACAAACCTCCCTTTTCGGAAGATGTAATAAAATCAATGTGCAATGAGAAGACCAAACTCGTCCCTGAATTCAATAACGACATATACCGAAGTTACTCAGCTTTCGCCGATCCTGAATTGAATGGTAAAAAATATTATGTGTTAGTTAACTTGAATGGTAACCATCTGAATTCCGCCGGTATATGTCGATAATATCAAAATGGCTATTTCAGAAATCAAAACCACAATTGTGTATCCTGCGACTGAACTCCACATTCAGAAGTTTTTGCAAAAACCCATGTATATCGTAGAAGAAACACCGGAATGCTATAAGACCATCACTTTACCACTTATCGAAAAGGAACGACTCTCCGTTGATGTAAGTCACCTCTTGAACTTTTCATAAAACTTCTTTATTCGACACTTTTTGTTTAATAATAATTCTTTCTTGTTTTCTTTTGACAGTGGGTCTACAATATCTTGGATGGCAAAAAAGAAACGGATCGTACAATTTTCGAAGATAAGGACCCTGACGTTGGTTTTACTTTGGTCCCAGATTTGAAGTGGAACGCGAAGCAGAATGTTGATCTCTATTGCCTGGCTTTGGTGCGTCCCAGGGGTATCAAATCGTTGAGGGATCTTACGGGACAACATGTACCTCTCCTGAAGAATATCCTTGACAAAGGAAGAGTACGTCCTACCTTTGTACTGACAATAGGATACTAGCATGTTGTAATTACGTGGAAAAACTCAATTTTTGGTTAACCCTAATTGAACGGTTTTCAGGAAGTCATCAAAGAAAAGTTCAACGTTGGAAAAGAAAAGCTACGCATCTACATCCACTACCAACCGACGTTCTATCACTTACATGTGCACTTCAACGTCATAACCTTTGAGGCCTCTGGTAAGTTAAGTATTGAATAAAGTAGTGGGAGGGGGTAAAAACCCAATATTTGTTGTTATGTGATTAGCAATACCAGCAGATAAACGGAAAAAATCTTCAGTCATGCAGTATGGCTATAAGAGCCAATATTCCAAGAAACAACTGGTTTTATGTAAAATGTCTCCGTTGAAGGACTTGATGTCACTCATTCCATTATCAGATTAGAGCAGATGAACCGTAAGGACGATCTCAAGACTTCAGATTCTCAAGTATTAACCACATTTCTTCATCTTCAAAGTGCTCCAGTTTGAGATCGGAATAAGATATCGCAATTCCGAAGTCACCATCGTGTGAGGGGTCACTTGTCAGAATGTCTCATTTTGGGAATTATGGGTAATTTCCCCCCTAAAACTCCCCGAAACCCCCCCTTAGAGTGGCCCGATTCTGCCCATCTACGAAATTAGCCTTTTGATTGCCAAGACAATTTTTTTTGTGCAAGTTTGACCTTTTTATCTCAATTCTATCGAGAGTTATCGTCCAGAGTGACACATACATAAATTGTCTAAAAGGGATTGTAGTACACAATTTTTTTTCGGAAATACGAGTTTTAAAAATTCTGGACCGAGAACGAAATAAGATATTGCAATTCTGAAATCA
This sequence comes from Stenodema calcarata, assembly GCA_963920205.1. Lineage (NCBI taxonomy): Eukaryota > Metazoa > Arthropoda > Insecta > Hemiptera > Miridae > Stenodema > Stenodema calcarata. Next base: position 21,954,781 of record OY986058.1, read on the forward strand.
TCATCGTGTTCAGCACTAAAAAAAAACCTTTAAAATGATGGGTCACTTGTCAGAATTTTCTTCGAAAATTCCCTAAAAATAGGAGAATGAGGAGGTCGATACTTCATTTCTACGTTTGAAGAAATGTGCTAAGATGATCGATTTTTCGTTCTTCTAATTATTGTAGAATGTGCACTTCTTCCATTGTGTCACTTATTACCTTCATAACATGGTTGTATAACGTAAAATTTCATGACTTGTTACCCGTTTTATAATCGTAATGTTAGTGGTATGTAGTTACTGAATGGAGATAGTGCTTAAACGTTAGTAGTAACTTACTCGTAATAACTTTACGTAATTGTTTTATTCTAGGAACCCACTGCGAGAAAGCTTACCTCCTGAAGACTGTTATTGACAACCTCGAACGTTATCCGGATTATTATCAGAAAGCTACTCTGACCTGTGTTGTTTCCGAAGGGCAAAATCTATGCCAGGAGCTCATCAGTAAAGGTAGTTTAGTATAATAATATTCATTCATCTTTACGGTTTATTCCAAAACCTTTTTGTCGTCACCATTAACTCGTTTATTCCAACTTTGGCCTGTTTTTCGAGGAGTCTTGATTTATGTTCATCTTACGTTTTACAGGTGTTATAACCAAGTTGGAAACCGATACAAACGACAGCTGCTACGAGTGATGCACTGAAAGGGATGTTGCTGTGATGTCTCACTTGATATATTTTTGAAATGGCGTTATATATGAAGGAGTTCTCAGTGGTTACGGTTGGTTAGGTTTCCCCCATGAGAGATACAACGCTAGTGCGAGCACCACTAGGCTGTGATTGGCTTACTTTTGAATAAATTACTAAATTCACTATATTAATGAGAAAAAGCCCTCTCGTCGTCCAATTTTTGAAATTCATAAAATTTATGAATTTCAAAAATTGGACGACGAAATTTTTTTAAATTCTGTCTAAATTTATTGAAAAATGAGACGAGAGGGCAATTTTGGAAGGCTAATATACCGCAAAATGCAAACATCGCAGTTAAAACATGTAAAATGAGCGAGCCGGATCTCAAATAAATTTCGATTTTTATGATTTTTTTTTTGAAATTTCTCGAAACCTTCTTCTTACTGGATGTCTTGGCGCTTCTGTAGTGGCAGACCCCCCCATTTCAAAACTTCAAGTCAATCACAGCCTGAGATACTCTTCCAAAACCTATCGCACCTAAATCTATATTTACTAGGAACTCCTAAATATTGTTTCTGTAAAATGCTCATTTTATTGCTATGCATGTCAAATCGACCTTCTTTTTTTAAATTACTCGTGTATTTATACGATGTTTTCAAGAACTTAGTCGTCAGCCTTTTCATTTCCTTATTGTTTTCTGGTTCATCAGTTTCTCATCCATTAAGTTTTTAAATGGCGTTAAAGTTTATTAGTGAGTGGAAATATGTTGGATAGTTCATCTGTTAGTGACAAATGTCAGTTTGTAAGTGAAGTTGGACAGTTCATCAGCCATTCGTAAGTGCTGTTGGTTAGCTGAAAGTTAGTGGAAACAGCTAATTTGCGAGTGAGGTTGGACAGTTCATCAGCCATTACTAAGTGCTGTTGGTTAGCAGCTCACCAGGCAGTGGAACCATATGACACGGTGTTGCTAGACGCACGAACAAGTTGGTTGTCAGGTAACAACTGATGTCAGAAGTGGGACCAAGGAAATGAGTACTTGGTTGCAGAGATACAGGACTTAGTCAGCATGGAGTTCCTGTAGTCATATCACTGTGTTATTGATGTAGGAAACCATGTGTTGTAGATCGTGACATGGCAAATGGTGATGTTGGACATTTCCTCTGCTGGTGCATTTGAAGGACTTATGCCGATTATCCTTAAAAATTGTGACAAAGTCATATCTCGCAAATTTTCAATTGATCAGTATAGTTTTCTTTGCAAATTTGAATAGTGTTCAGAGAATGTTTAAGACAATTTGGGGCTTGGAACGGCACCAGCCGTTCGTTCAGAGTGATGGCTGAGGTTGAGCCGATATAAACTGTCCACACGTAGAACTGAAGGCCAATGTTCATACTAGGGAACAGCAGCAAACATCACGTGGTACCCCTGAATTATTTTGGTACAAATCATTTGTAATTACCTAATTCATTAATGAATTCATCATCTCTTCAAACGTTTCATTGGTCATTTACTGATCTGCACAAAGAAGATAATGAACCTTTGTGTCAAGAATTTGCAGGGTTTTTGACTTCTGGATTCATAAAAAGAGATTGACAGTTTCCTAACAGTATTTATTGTTGAGCAGTTGATTAATCGGTCAGTGGAAATAGCTTATTCAGTACATATTATGTACTGTTGGACAGTTCATCAGTAATGAGAAGTCACTAACGGCCAAATATGCTAAGGTGAGAAGGTGGCTTAAATTGGGGCTTGATTTACTTGTTTTATAATGAATAGGGCAACATTGTGTAATAAATCATTTGAGTTGAGACTTGGGAACAGTATAATACTATAATACAGTATAATAATTGTGATGAGAATTGAAACCTTTGCAAGGAGGGTGGAGGCAGATCTTGTTGCTCGTAGGTTTTCCTTCAATAATATAAATATATTTTACTACTGATGGTAATACTACTATAGTTTACTCATCTCAAACAAACTCAAATGGCAACAAATTCAATGAGGTAGTGGTCATGAATAAGATTGCCAAATCGTTTTAATATTTATTATTACCATAATAATTCATTAATAATAGAAATTTTTGCAAAATACTTTATACAGTTTCAGTGGATATTCGTTTGCCAGCTTTCAGTTCTGCCACTTCATCACAAACGATCTTTTTAGAATATTTTCTAGAGAAAACGATTGATGCAAATACTGCGCTGATCATGAGAAGTGTGCTCAGCCCGAATATAAATTGGAATTTTTTCAAGCCCGTGACGTCTTCAGAGTCACCTCCATGTTTTAAGGTAATACTGATACACGTGAAAATGTTCATGGGCATTCGCAACCAGTTGCTGAGCGTGGCGCGGTATTCTTCAGGAACGGTTCGCGATCTGAGGTACCCTATTGCGGGGAAGTACATACCGACGGACCATTCGTAGATGAGGAACATGATGAAGCAGATGATACTCATGGATTTGTTGGTGTTGGGATCGTGGTCTTGAATGTGAACAACCATTGTAGTTAAGGATAGAGTGATGACGCAGAAGGTGATGGCAGCCGTGACACAACTGCAGGTCAGAAGATTTTGAGGTTGGTACCGCTGATTAATCAAGCTGCTGTAGGTTTTTGAACCACATATAATAGCGACCATGAAGAGGGAGAATATAAGTCCAAGGGGCGGTTGTAGTTCGGCTAATATTGGAGTCCACGAGAAGACGAAAGTATACATGACGGACTCGAATACAGTTTGTACCACTCCGAGAAACAACAGTATTCTGTCACTTTCAAGTAGAAGTTTCACAGGGGAGAATACGTCGTGGACAAAGTGGTGCTGGTGTTGAACGAGACCAGTATGCTCTTTCCAAGTTGACTGGATTACAATCAGCGACAACATCAGGAAGGGGATGGCTAAAATAAACGGTACGACCGTCCCAAACTCTAAATATTCAGCAAACAATTGAGCCATCAGTCCCGCCACAATGGCTGAGAGGCCGTTGTAGAGAGTGGCTTTTGAAAAAGTCGAATTCAACCACTCGACCGGCAGTTTAAGGAAATTGATGTGCTCATTAACGTACCAGGCTTCAAAAGTGGTGAAAAGTATAGACGTTGATATTCCACCCAATATCCGTCCAATGAGCAGAATTGAATAACTCGAGTTGACTTTCGTCAGGCAAGAAAGCGAGTAAAGAACGGTGAAGCAGGAACACAGTATTTTACGACCAAACCTGTCAGCCAAATAACCGACCAGCGTTCCGAAGACACAGCTCGACAGGAATCCAGTGATATAGAGGGTTGCGATGGTGTCATCTGAGTAACCGTAGTCTTTGTATAGCTTGTAGAGGTAGGGTCCCTGGAGCCAATCGGCAAACGTCGCCAAGTAGAAGGCGATCAAGTAGCAACGCTGAAGATTCTTGTAGTGGATGTTGTGTGGCTCTGTGAGAGAGTGGCTCTTCTTGTCCATGACGTTGGCTCCCACAATAGCTTAAAACACACAAATTAAGTACATTAATCAGGCTTGAAAGCTCACTTTGAACTGAATTTTCATAATTTTCATAGTAATGGATGAATTTTTCATAGTAATGGATGAATTGCAGGAAGATTCACATGTGTGTATCACTATCAACCAAGAAGTTCATAAAATCAGTTTTCGTTGCCTGGGTTGAGGTAAGGGAAAGATTCCACGATCCCAACCCTAAAAATCATCTACCATAACAGAATAAGGCATGGACCTAGTTATACCAGCCATCTCATTCATGTGGGTGTCGCTTGAGGTCAACTGCCTAGTGTACTTACATGAGGGCAACACCGGTATGCAAGTGGCATTTTTCAAATAATTTTCCTATATGGCTACACACAACAAGGTACCAAAAGTGGTAACCTGAATAAAAATGCCCTCGAGGCTTTGTCATTCATATTTTATGTATAAATTATTTGAGTTTATTATGCCTTTTGTAACTGATGAAGAATGCTGGAGTTCTGTGGTGTGTTCATTCCTTCCAAGCGACTAATTTGTGGTCCATGTCATTCATTTGGATGAATTGTGATTCCTCTGGGTGATGAGCCCCAGTACGAAAACTAAAGACGGAACTGTGTGCCCACTTAGACTTTACATGCACTCCGCAGTGATGAGAAAAATTCACATTTGAGTCGAATTTGTATTCATTTTTAGAAGGTGCAAAAATGCTACTTTTCGTGGAATCACCCTCAAGGGCTCAAAAGCAAATTCAAAACTTTTGGTGACTCAACGCCCAGACATTTCTTGCCCAACTTTGTTCCAGGGTTTCTGGCCCCAGTGTGACCGTCCAAGAATAGTCCACCAAATATCATCGCCTGGGCTGGTTGAAGATAAAAGAGGAAGTGACTCCTGATGTTCAGAATCCTAAGGAACCATCGTCCACACTACCTCTACGAAAGGTTTTGCAAATTCGAGTTTTAAAAATGTTGGACCGAGAACAGTAGCTTCCTTTTCACCAAAAATTCACTAAAAACGAATACTTCAATAACCCAACAATAATAGTAACCAAAGTTGTTAATTCTAAATTGTGTAAGAGAAATGGGGCCGGTATAAATTGCCCATTGCTGTTCATTGGTATCGCGTGAAATTGTTTTATGTGTAGCAAAATTTTTCATGGCCCCCAGCGGAAAGACAAGCCAAAAATTCATTTTCCGGAAGAATTTGGAATTAGCTTTTTTCTATCACCAACGATGTGTCAAAGAGCGGAAAAATCGACAAACCTTGAAACAGGCCAACCCTCGGTTTACATTCATATGCCAAGTTCAAGTACGTACCTTTTTCTACGTGTCTCTTCAAGGTTTTCCATTTCTTGATCGCTAGGTTTACGATTTTAGGAAGCATTCCTCAAAAAATTTGCGAACGGTCAGATGAGCAATTGGATTTCCATTGCGATCAAGACAATACATGGGTGAAGCAATAATAGCGCTAGCTTCCATGAAGTTACACTACGTCAGCCTTGAACAAAAGCCACAAGTAAATAAATGAAAAGTTAGCTGTACCATTTAAATAGGTACTGGTTAGTGACTAATGCTAAGACGGAAATTCAGTACAGCTTCACTCACCATTTATGACGGGTATTTAGAATTTCGTCACAGCGAATGTAAAGAATTGAATCAAAGAACTCCTTCACACAACTTTCAACTAAAAAGCAATAAAATTATTACGGGATATCAAAATAATTTTAAAAATAAATTAACCCAACGTATGAGTACCCATTCTCTTCCGTAAGATCTTTCTATTAGAACTGATTCACCATATTTCAACTTATTATTAATAAGTTAGCACTGTGAACGCGTAAGTATTTAACGTTCAAAGAAATCAGCTATCGTGTGAGGTAGCTTTCCAGATACGAAGGGGAAAAAAATCAACGATACGTGACAACCACAGAGATATAACAGTAAATGGAAGACATGGATACTAAACATATCAGTGGAACTATCCAGTAGTAGGGATGTATAAAAAATATCGATATATCGAAATAGCCGATATTTTTCTTGCGATATATCGATGTTTATTGCCGATATTTTTTATCCCGATATATCGGAATATCGATATCAAACTGGCACTATCGGGTCCGATATATAATAATAAAAATATATTATGTTTGCATAAATGTATAAATATTATTAGGTATATTATATCGCATTTAATGTCCAATGAGTAGCCAACAAGTTTCTTCGCCCTAAGGCTTCTATCCTTGACCTTCCCTTTGACTGATAGTTTTGAGAATTTTTCTGCTGAACCTGAAGGTTCTGGTCCACTGTAGATCGTATCCTATCACGGACACCCTTGGCAACAAAAATGAGCATCTGGAAGAAGAAATAAAGGTAACAAGCGGAAGAAGAAGAAGAGCATCCATCCATCCGCCTTAGAGCACTTGTAAAATTACAATTTTGCGAACCACTCCAGCGTGGAGAACAACATGGAGCTACCTGGATTTATAAATTGAATCGGTAGTCTGGAATTTTGAAATTTAGATTTCTTCTGTTGGGAAGAACATTAGACAAGAAAATACATATTATATCGAAGACCGATATATCGAAATATCGATATTTTTTACCGATATATCAAATTACTATTTCGATATATTTCTAAAGTATCGATAGTCGATATATCGATAGTTTTCTCCGATATTGCATCCCTATCCAGTAGTCATATGGCTACTAAACGAGTTACTATCCATGAAGCAGCGTGAAGGTAACAACGTGAAAGGAGACTTTGAAAGATGGATGGATCCATGGAAGAATGATATCCTTTCCTTCTTCCATGATCTAGAGCAAACAAATACGAGCTATCATCTGTACGGCTAACGAAATTTCTACAAGTTGATTGAAAAATAATAATTACTACAATGTTTCATCATGGAAAAGGATATCTAATATCAAACTTGTCTCAAAAACAATATCAAGGAGATTTTTCTATGGTGACCCCAGTTTGGAAATCTGTTGGATGCGTACGATGTCTTTTAGGTATTTCCAGTTGGCAACCTTGTCAGTCATTGACTTGTCAGTAATTTGGACGGATACGGAAGCTGTGTCCTGTTATTTAGTTTGATGTTTTCAATTATTATTTAGTTATCGCGGTTCGTGCACTGTGCTTCTTTTTTCACTTTTCAACAGGGATATCAAAGTGAGTTCTTACAAATGTTATTCCTTTTTTACAAGACTTTTCGGGGGTAGCGAAACGAAGTTGGGGTTTCGGGGTCCTATATGAGGACCAAATCAACATGACCGCATCCTTCCGTTTACGTTTAGGTGTTGGATTACTGTAGAAAGTGTCGAAACCGCTTCATCTTGCATATAGTTGAACTGTACTTCAAGATCTTAGTCCATATCCGTTAACCACTCCCTTTCCGACGAAGTAGTTTTAGATGACCCCCATTGGGGATCGGTCGCCTTTAGAACGCCCTTTACAGTTGCCCTACACTCAACACAAGGGCGTATCCATCCATTGCCCCACTGTCTTCTATTGAGTTTTTTTTCTTGTAATTATTACTTCTTATGCTCAAATTGATTGAGATCGGGAAAATTTTAAATTGATGTCATTATTTTTCACTCGAATCCCTTTTTCTTTGATCCTTCGTCGATTTAGGGTGCGCCAATTTACACAAATTTGGAAACTACAGTGCGTTCTTGTTTTTGCCTTTACTGCATTCTTCGTCGTCAAAGGAAACGTCCAGAGTTAATCGATTGTCATAATTGATATCCTAGAATCGGGTCGCTGTACCGTCTACATTTGGCAATCTCTGTTCTGATTTCATGTATTGAATTTCCTATTCGCAGTAGACTACAGATTTTGGGGGGAAAGTAGAGCATTGTAGCCTCGTGAATTCTTACTTTGTGGGCACAATATTCCATCTGATAGCCCAGCTTGAGGCAGAAGGGATTGCATAAACAATACTAGTCGAAAGAGAGTTGAATTCGTTTAATGTTAATTTACATTCACTACATACGGTTTGAACAGGATTATGTGACATGAGCAAATATTTGTCGATATGCACACATTTTGTTAATTTAAGTATTATTTGAATCCTTTTTTACATTTTCCATTGTACCATTGGCATGTTTGCTGTGTACTTCGTAAATTCCCTGTGATTTTCCCACCAAGTACAGTTGTTGCTCAGGCTGTTGTCTGTCTTAGACGACAGTAACACCCTACGTTGGTACCTATTGAATCCGTCTGTAGCTACTATTACCGGTTTACGATCGGCTTTACTACCAAACGGCATTCTCACCCTTCTTACCTGAAAATGAAACTCCAGCACTTTTTTTGTTAGACGACATGGGGGGTTTGTGTCGTTCACAGTGTAGCAAAAGTTACTGAGAGCTCAAAAAGTCTCTCGGTAACTTTTGCTACACTGTGAACCGCCTGCATTTCGTGAAAACTTGAAAAATGTCAGTTAAGACATCTAGAATTTATTTGAAAAATTATGATTGCCTTTTTTCATACGGCTGAGTCACAGGATACAGCCCATGTATATGTTTTGTCTGCTAGGCAGGCTACTGTCAGTCTAATCACAATTATAAATTTGATACCGAAAACAACTCTTTTACTGGAAATCGACTTTTGCTACACGGTGAACCGCCTGCAATTCGTGAATACTTGAAAATATCAGTTAATAGACATCTAGTAGGTATTATACACACATATTCGACTGTGACTATAATAGTCACAGTCGAATATGTGTGTAGTTTTTGAATGACTTCTGAATGCATTCCTTGTTCATTCGAAACATGATATCAACCTCAATGTCAAACTTGATAGGGGTTATGCTAAAACTACAGTAACTTAACCTACGCGCCGTTCTTGTTCCCGCAATCGCGTCCTACGACCCGCTTGATAGTCACATATAAATTTCCTCTCATTCCGTACTACCTTTGTGCCTATGAAAGACGACCACTGGAGTAGGGTTGTTGGATCGAAACGATTATTCGATTTTCGAATATCGAACTCTGGTCGAACTCTGATTCGAAAATAATCGAAAAAACCGCAACATACTCTGAAATCTGACAAAATCCCGAAGGAAAACCGTGATGACCTCAACCTTCCATTTTTCGAGTCAAAGCGAATCGGACGTTCCAAGTCAGGACTTGGAGGCCGTCAAGGTTGTGTACGGGCGCCGCGGCGCGTCGTTGGGTCCGAAGACGAAGGCATAACGTTCTGTGACGGATCTGTGGGAACCGTAACCCCCCCCCCCCCCCCGGTAATGCTCAGTTGTAACCCCCCGTAATGCTCAGTTGTAACCCCCCGTACTGTAACCCCCCCGTAATGCTCAGTTGTAACCCCCCGTAATGCTCAGTTGTAACCCCTCGTAATGCTCAGTTGTAACCCCCCGTAATGCTCAGTTGTAACCCCCCGTAATGCTCAGTTGTAACCCCCCCGTACTGTAACCCCCCGTAATGCTCAGTTGTAACCCCACGTAATGCTCAGTTGTAACCCCACGTAATGCTCAGTTGTAACCCCCCGTAATGCTCAGATGTAACCCCCCGTACTGTAACCCCCCCGTAATGCTCAGTTGTAACCCCCTCGTAATGCTCAGTTGTAACTGTTGATGTTCATATCGTGACGTAGTCAACTAATATTGCGGGTAGCCTACCGATGTTTTAGGATCGATATTTTTAAAAATCATTTTAAAATGCTTGCATACGAGTCTGCAACACATTGGGACATTTTATGTCTTTAAAGAAGGGATTCAGGGGCCTTTGAATTATACTTTAAATTATGAAGGTTGCATTCGTGTTGACAATATAAATTATTGAGAATGATCACCTGTGTGTAAACAATTATTTAAACAATCACGCTCATACCGCAGCTTGTCGGCCACGCACTCCGCAGTGGTTAACGTAATATGGTTAGGTAAATCGAGAGTTATCCAACGAGTGGTGAACGAATTTCGTACGATGATAACTGGCGAAGATAAAGTTCCGTAGCAACGAATCGGTTGTAAGCGAAAATCATCAGAAATTTTCGTTACGATTTCGTGTGACGCTTTTCGAGTTATGTGCCAGAGTAAAGACATAAAATGTCAAAAAAAGAAAACTAATGGAAATATACACATCTCAATGCTACAGATATTGATCCTCTACATTGGAATGGATTGGAAGAAATTCGAAAAAGTAGAACTACCTAGTACATACATACCTGTATGTAGGTACTAAATTGTTGTAAACCGGGGGTCTGAATTTAACAGTGGGTGAGTAACCAGATGAACAGAAGGAAAAATGCTTGCATACGAGTCTGCAACACATTGGGACATTTTATGTCTTTAAAGAAGTGATTCAAGAAGCTTCGAACAATGCTACATCACCTACCCCAGTAGCGTAGTTGTTATACTTAATTATAGGGTTCATCATAAATTATGAAGCTTGCATTCGTATAGACAATATAAATTATTGAGAATGATCACCTGTGTGTAAACAATTATTTAAACAATCACCCTCATACCGCAGCTTGTCGGCCACGCACTCCGCAGTGGTTAACGTAATATGGTTAGGTAAATCGAGAGCTATCCAACGAGTAGTGAACGATTTTTGTACGATGATAACTGGCGAAGATAAAGTTCCGTAGCAACGAATCGGTTGTAAGCGAAAATCGTCAGAAACTCCGCGTAACGCTCTCCGCGTGACGCTTTTTCATTTATGTGCCATAGTAAAGACATAAAATGTCAAAAATCGAAAAAATTGGAAAAATCCTAAAAACAGTGCAGAATTGATCAAAATTTGTTTATTACCTTATTTTAAACATTTTAAAGCTTTCTTTTTAAAAGCATTAACAAAATTCTGCAGAACTGCAGGTAATACAAATTAGTGAAACAATAAGGAATGATCACAGGACTTGCAGGACAAATGCAAATTAGTTAAACCATAAAGAATGGTCACAAGATTGCAAGAAAACCATAATTTCTAACATCTGAGGGCTAAGGGCGGAATTCATAGTCCTCACTAAGTTGAAAGGAAATGCTTAAGTGACGATGTGAGGAGAAACGGCGACTTGAGCTAATTCATAGTCAGTCACTAAGGAAATGCTTTAGCAAATGCTTAAGCATTTCCTTTGGCCGTATTCATAGACCGAAAGTCAAGTCGTTACTTTACTTTCAGCCCCATTTTCGCACCGAAATCAGAGGTAGCTCGGAACCTACCTTAAGCATTTCCTTAACTGAAGTCATCGTGATTAGTATAGATACGGAGATCTCCGTTGTTACATTCGTTTGTTACTTTCATTTCATTTCGCATTTTCATTTCATTATGGAGTATCAACACATTTTCGAGTATGATGAGTGGGATGAGTTCGACGACCAGGATGATCGTATTACGATAGTTCGAAGGCCCCGAAGGTATGTAAACACCTGGCGAAGTGGTTTTTTTTCAATTGTTTTCCAACCTTTATTGGAAAACAATCAATTGTTTTCCATGCTTTTGTGTGTGTTTCTTTTTTATACTTATAGAAAGTTCAAATATATGTAGGTATTTTTAATGAGGCAGATACAACGAAGTGAAATATTTTGATCTATTATAGGTACATACGGGATGCACAGAACCCTATGGAAATGTTGGACGACGAGCAATTCAGGGGAAGATTCCGTTTTCGGAAGGATACCGTGATTGATCATTACCTATCATTATCCATGGTCGCCAAATAACAGAGGCTTTCCCTTACACAAGTTCTGGTAGGGTTGTGGTTTTATGCCATATCTTCATATGCCGAGAAAAAATATTCATGTTGGGTTATGATTGTTTCCCTCATGCTAGCCCTACATTTTGAGAATAATGTAAGATACATTATTTAGTTTTTAAAGAGAACAATTTTGAAAAATTCTTGTAAATAAACTTTTGTGAATAACTTGTATGATTCATTAAGTAGGTGCCCAATTTTCAAATACAGAACAAATTGAGTTGATGCAATTCAAAACAAGAACACAATGTAACGCTTGGTTTATTATAATTCAACTGGTATAACTAGGAACCTACAAGTATATAATATACTTACTTGTGTGGAGAAGGTTATCGACCATATTCCGATATATATATGTGGGATGTAGAGGATCTCGAGGTTCGGTCACAATTAAAGACGTGTTTCCCAACGATTCGACTATTTATTCAGTCATTTACAAGGGCTACGACAGAAAAGATAGCACAATCCGGACTTAATAAAACTATTGGCTTAATTTGTATGGATGGGTACATGTAGCTGATATGCTAGGCGATTTTGTGTTCGTACTTACAGAGCACATGTGCCTCTGGATTCCACTATACAACTAAAGACTACACTGATATTTGGAGGATAACGGTATATATGGCCTAACGGTAGGTACATGAAACTAGCGGGGGTTGGGCAGAAAGGTACTGTTTGTAGATATGTAGGTAGGTATACTAATGACTGGGTGAAGGGTTTACACTGGTTCTCGTAGGATTTTTCTTAAAACTAGTATGAATGACATTACTGTATACTTTGCTCAAATTCTTTACATCTGATCTCTTATTAACTACTGATTCTTTGGTTCGTTCTATCAATATCATCTCCCTGATCTCCCTCTTAAATTTATTGCTTTCATATCCAACTATTTTTGTGTCATCAATGAAATCAGATTTGCTATACCAAATGCCTTGTCAATGTGGGAAAACATTCATAGGCCACTCCCACCTCAAGTTGAGACTGAATCCTCACAAAAATAGTGTTGATACTCTCACGAAACATCCAAATTCCACAGCTTTAGTTGGCCTAACTAGTAATTCTCCTAAACCTAAGTGAGCTATGTAAATGGTGCATTTTGCCGACTTGGAAGAAGCCTGCACTCTGTAAGTAAGAACACAAAATCGCCTAGCATATTAGCTACATGTACCCATCCATACAAATTAAGCCAATAGTTTTATTAAGTCCGGATTGTGCTATCTTTTCTGTCGTAGCCCTTGTAAATGACTGAATAAATAGTCGAAACGTAGGAAAACACGTCTTTAATTGTGACCGAACCTCGAGATCCTCTACATCCCACATAATATGCTTACTTGCATACTTGCTTACTTATATATACTTACTTGCATAATAATAATAATATATTATATGCTTCACATATTATGAAGTTTGTAATGAAGTATAATGCTGGTAATATAGTAATAAAGTATAGTTATATGGTATAATAACAAGGTATAATTACAGTTTTCAGTTAAGTAATTACATTTCTGATTCCTTCTCTAACCTATTTATTTTTTTATGAGTATTTTTTTTTTTTTCCTGATTGACAAAGTTCCTCTTCATGGCGGATTTGATTTTGGAAGAGCTCATTTTTCAGTTCTTCCGCCTTCACTCATGCTCCATGAATTGTTGGTTTTGTTTGATGCGAACCTCGAAGTCATCCATGCTGGATTTCTTTCCTGCAACAGTTTATTAAATTACCACTGAGAACTATGTTATTTTTTGTTTAAAAGTACACTAATTTTTTTTTTTTAATCTATAATGTGAATGAATGAGTGAGTGAATTGAATCGAATTTGCAATGGGTCCAAAATTTTAGGAATGACGCTAAACAGGCGAATTTTAGAAGAAATATCTGGGTTTATGTAACATCACATGTTACATAAACCCAGATATTTCTTCCAAAATTCGCCATTATGATCTTCGCCATATCATTATGATCTTTATGATAATGATTATTATCTTCACCTCAATGATAATTATCATTATGATCTGAGTGTAGAACCGTAGGTCTACCGTTTGTTGTTAATGTTGTACCTAGTGGTCTTTCGTCGAATATGATTGTGATGTTTGATATGATTGTGATGTTTGGAATATCTTATTCAAATATGACCAAAATTCAAAAAATATGTAGCCTTCCAAAGAACTCAAAACATTCCCAAAAAATGTGTCTTCTATAGAAAATTGAACAACGAATCCGAATATACCCCCATATTGGGGTCTAGAATGCTTCCTTCCAGGTTATTTAATGAAAAATGTCCAGGAAATCACGATTTTTTAATGATTTTTTTCTTATCTTCGGACGCTTTACGCATGATATAGAAGAAAAGTGACAGTTCTTATTTTTATCCATAACGTTAGACTTGTCGGCATAGAACCAACCACAACTTTACAGGCTCAAAACCCTACCCTTTCGTTTTATTGAAACATTACTAGAATAAATGGAAGATAAATGTATCATATTCGACGAAAGACCACTAGGTACAACATTAACAACAAACGGTAGACCTACGGTTCTACAGTCAGATCATAATGATAATTATCATTGAGGTGAAGATAATAATCATTATCATAAAGATCATAATGATAATGATTAATTTTACGCTATTTCATTATATCGTGACGGGACGGTTGTGAAAATCGATCGAGGAACTTTCTTTCTAATATGAGGAAAACATCTTAACCAAGCAATTTCGCCTCGACGTGACCGGTCGAAAAACAAATGGAAACGTCCTGTTAATCATTATTATCACCTAAATTATAATAAAAAGATGATGAATGCTGAACTTACTTGGCAGCGTTGTCCTGTCGAGCAGTTGAACTCTTCGGCTATCTTTTCCCATGCCTTCTTTTTTTCATCACAGACACGGCATCGCCCTTTTTGTTTTCCACTTCTCCCCTATATTTTAAAACCAGGGTCGAGAAAGCCAAATATGTTTAAAATCAGGAATAACAAACGGTTTGAAATCGAGGTGACGACGATTTGAAGACTGGTAATGCTCGGGGCTGAAGGATTTGGGAAAACCCATGATTTCATCTCTTGAGTACAGTTCGACGACCCCACAATCACTATTAGACAGTTCCTAAGGGGATAATAAGTTTGAACTGTCCAAATTGAACTCTTTTCAATGTCACAAACCTATAAAATCACGTACAAAATATAAACACAATTGCAACCTTCTGGCTGGTTACCCACCGTCGGAGCTGCCAACTTCAGGTTCAACAAGAGTATTTAGAAAAATTATGACTTTAGCAAAGATTTTTCTTAACTTACGAAAGTTAAGTTTTTTTTTTGCTAAAGTAAAGATTTTTCTTGACTTCCGGAAGTCAACGACTATGAATTAGAAATCAGACTAAGCATTTCCTTTAGATATTTCTTTACTTTCGGAAGTTTAGATATTTCTTTACTTTAGGCAGGACTATGAATTCCGCCCTAAGTCTAGTTGTGAGGGGTGAAACAATGAGCAGCTCTGGCTGGCCGTGCCACCGCGCCTCTCGCCTCGCAGTCAGTAGTGCAGGTTTGTTTGCGTCTCAGCGGCTCTCCATTGGGCATTTTGGCGCAAAGCTACATCTAACGCGTTTTCGGTCGAATTTCTTAATATTCGAAACCGAATATTCGACTTGTACGAATATTCGAAAGCTGCATTTCGAAGTCGAACTTTCGAGTAATCGACAGCCGATAATCGGTTTCAAATTTTCCAACCCTAGTTCCTTCGTATCGGGTACCAGGGGAAAATACAACCAAAGACTGGTTGATATTACTACTTACCTGTTGATTGAAAAGAGTCAAATAACCTTGTTATGATACGAACCTTCGCATCATTTACGAACCTACCTCTTCCTAGATACGCGCATTACACGGAGCCTACCTACCTACCTAACTATTCATTGAAATAATGGGGCAGAGAATGTCCGAAAAATTCAGAATTTACCATTCTAGGCTCAAAAGGTTATCCAGAACGGATTTGGCGGTCGGCCATTGATGATTATCGACCATCCTAAACCATGCAGATTTTGTCGTATTCATGCATTACAGGAGGAACAATGAATAGAATGGACCCTAGTAGAAAACTAGTCTATCACATACTTTGTGCATACTCCTTTGGACGAAAAACGGCTCAAGTTCACAATCGAAATAGCACTTCACTTAACTCACGGTGGTTATCGAATTGCCCATACACTTCCCGATTACGATCGCGATTTTACCGATTTCGCGGACACCCCGAAAAGCGCATTCTAATCATTAAACACCTACGAAGATCGAAATAAGTTAAATCTCGATGAAAAACCACAATTAAAATCGAAGAAACCACAGACACGGGAGCGGCGGAGCAACTGGGTTGAGACCACTGCCTACTTGATTGGCGGTCTTCGTCCCCGACTTCTTTGAAAATCCTTCAGATGAATTATTGCCAATACATTTTTAAACCATAAATGAAATTTCATTTTCTGCTATTTGCTATTCTGTTTTCACAGAAGCCCTGCGCATTACTAATCAGTGATTACTGATAACAGAAACTTGATACTGATTAGCTTGTTTTCGAAATGCAGTCAAGATATCTCACGTGTACCGACACTTCTCAGGCCGTTGTGATAGGTACCTAGTGTTACTAATTTTGAGGACAAACTACAAATTTTCGGTTTTGATGCCAGAGATGTTTTGTCAGTAGGTAGATATTCAAGCGTTGGTCTATTACGCATTATAATCACAAGATGTCTCAGGATTTGGGCTTTCACTGATCATTTAGCGTTAATCGTCGATGAACTGTTCCTCGGCGGCTTCGTTGTCGACTAATCCGCCAAACTGGACGAGATGCATCCGACGTTTGTAATCTTAACTCCGAAGTAAATCCTATACATTAACTATAAGTTTGCCAAAGAATAAGTTCAGAGCAGAAAAGAGCTAATTTACACAGAGTAAGCAACAAAGTTTAACGTTACCACTCCTTCAGCATCTGCATGACGAATTAGGATAAACGCAAATTCCGAGATCTGTTGGGAATGAGTACTACCATCAAGTACCGACTAATCACAAGAAATTTACCTCCAAAATTGATATCATTGCTTTCCATCCTATTTCAAACTAATGATGAACGAAGTTTCTATTGATGGTAATTTCAGAAGTAGGCTACTGCTGTATTTGCCTGTCAAAGTGCAACACTGGAGGAATCAGAATCACCACTAATGTTCGCTATACCTGAAAAGTAGATTATTGTTTTTGTAAATACCAACTCTATTCTGCTGACCATTGGAGTATTCCGAAGGAAATCACTCGTGGACTCTCGGGATTATTTTGAATAGCAAAACCATCTGTTCATCTGTAAGACGGTTCGTTGCACGACCCTTCGCATTAGCGGTCGGGTACGAGTTTTTTTTTTTTTTTTTCTTCGCCCCAGAAATGTCAAGTCCAAGCACGGGCGAATGGTTTAGCTTTCAAAGGGGGCTTAGCAACTCATTCAATCTCACTTCATCCAATATTTGAAACCTGTATTCGCTGTAACGTACGAAGTTACGCGGATGACAGTACAATGGTGGACTGCGTCAAGTGGGCGGTTTCATTCTAGTTGATAGTGGAGTTCATCGTGCACATAGTAGGTACCATCAACACCATCAAGTTAATACTTGAATGTATATTTGGGAAGTCTGCGCGAGAATGTGGCGATTGAGTCGCAGTTTTGCAAAAGTGTACAAGCGCCAAAACCAAAAAAATCGAGTTTACTATCGATTTACATGTACAATTGTACGAGGAATCGAATGGTACATTATAATGAAAATGCAATAAAGCTTCCTTTTCCAAGTGAAGGAAAAAAGAAAAAAAATACTGCTAGAGTTTCAAATCTGTGAGCCAAAGAAATGATTCCAATATCACAGATTATTGTTTCCCAACAAAACAAACACGGGAGTGTGCCATGGCATGTCTAATGAAACTGGACGTATTTAACTTTTCGGGACTTGAAATCGTAATGTTCCACGCTCGACAGCGTTGTAAACAACCCATGGAGCGCTCAAGATGATCAGTATGACACAGGGGTCCTGACGTGTGGCATTCTGAAACCTGACATTTTTTTCCCAGGGCCTTTCCGTGCCCCGAATCTTATACTCGTAGTAATGTCATGCGACGAAACTCTGGAAGCCTTCTCGCTCACCTCCACCGCCTCCTCCAATTCATCTGCATTCGCCCCGAGTTTTTCATTCATGAGGCAAAAGCTTTCTTGACGCAAATTGACCAATTTCATTCATTGCTTCGGACCTACCCAACAATCTGACCGGCGTCTGTTGACGACGTTCGCCCACACGGTGTTGCGAATCTTCAGGGCAATTGAAGAGTCACTTGAGTGCTTTTACTTACTATTTGAATGGTTGAGTGCTTTTACTAGTTGCAAGTATTATTTGTTGTAAAAACAGTGTGCACAAATTATTACCAAACAAGTAATTATAATAATGTTCAATAATTTTGGATATAGAATAGATGGATTGATTTGTTATAGGGCTCATCACGTTCTAATTCTTTGGTAGAAATTATCAGTGTAATTGGTGGTTTTCAACCTTTTTTTTCCGTAGGCTGGTGAGGAAATCGAGGGTCTCACGGCAACATCTCACATCGCCACTTTTGGCCAAAATGAGTTATGCATACCATTCGAGGTACCTAAGTTAGGTAACACTAAATCTCTCGATTTATTTTACTGAACTTAGTCATTGGCAGATGGTATTTTGGCTCTACTGAAAAGTTGCCCAAATGACGATGTGGGAAGTTACCATGAGACCCTCGAAATCTTTAAGATGCATAGTTGGCATTTGGATCTCCTCACTCTCCTTCCCTTTGTCGAGCCTCGCCATCGTTCGTTGCTGTTACCGTTCAAGGAGCCTTCAGATCCTTCAAGACCTTCTCCACATATTTCGATGTGTGGGTCCAATGCTGCTCACTCTACGACATCTTGGCAACTACTAGTTCTGTTGACGTATTGGGAGACTCTATACTCATTGCTTCTTTGAGCCAGCTCCTTTCCATAGAACGTGTGTTGCACATCATCTTCCACATCCCAGCAGCTTTGGCACGATGAAATATCCAACTTTCCCACTCTTTACAAGTGAGCCTAGAAAAGTCCATGTCCTGAGAAGAACTGGTCAGGAAAAGTCCACTTCTCGATGCCTGTTTACAGCCACATCTGGATGTCAGGAACCAACCGGGCATTCTCCCTTCCCAACTCAACCGTCCACATCTCCTGCCATCTTGTTTTCTTCCTTCACTGGAAATGCGGGATCTCTGCTTCGCACATCTGTTCTGCAGCCAGTGGCTGTATCATACTAGCCAGGACGAATATTGCTGGTTCTGATAAGTCCTGTGGGTGCCTTTACTCTGCACAGCTATCAAACAATTGATTTTCTACTTGGGGGTATCATCAATACTGATGAAGTCATCTTTCACGACTGAAACTGACTGTTAGGCATGTATTAAATATGAAGATTTGGTTTTCCAAGTTGACGATATAACGCATCTTGTCCACATAGGTGTTCTGTAGCCAGTACTGCAATCTGCTCCTCGCCCATTGCCAATACCAAGGGGAGCAGAAATAGTGATATCCTCTGCGTCGATACCACTTCCCGTATTGGGAGGTGATGTGACAGTTGCAAACCTGTCAGCTGGTAACCAACATCCCCCTGAAATCCGTTGTAAATATGATCTCGTTCGGCTTCAATCGGAGGAGACCCTTCACCTTCGAGCTGTAGGTAAACCACATCACATTTCTTTCGCCATTATGTATACACAGAATCAACAACTCTGTAGGTACTGAAGCCTTCTGTGTACTAGTATATTGAATAAGTGACATTCTCTATTCAGTTCCCCGTTAAGTTATTTTCCCCTCAAGCCGCCGTTGTAAATAGGGAACGTAATGGCTGTTGTGCGGATGCAATTATTTCTAGTGACCCGACCACGTCCCCTCGACTAATGCGACTTCGAAATTCGTTCTCTGACGCAGGTTTCGTGTAATTTACGGCTTCAAACCTCCCTCCCCATTCATTAGATCGTTTTACTGAAATTACTCTCGCTGTACCTCTCTGCTGTCTTCTAACGAAATGTGGAGGACATGTAGACAAGTGAAGCCATTCAAACTCAATTGGCGGTGTCAGGAAACTAAGTTGATTGCTTGGGGAATCTGTTTAGCATAAATTATACGAGTTGTTGAGTTAGTGTTTTCATATATCAAGAAAAGTCGAACTAGTCGTTTTAACAGGCTTTGTTTAGCCACCTAATAGCTCACGTGGCGCACATATCTATTTTCACAGACTCACTCTTCTGTTCGAGGCTTTAGCGTACTCGTACAGTAGGTATTCATTTTGGGCTCATTTTCCAAGTTTTGTGATAAGTACATAATTTCCAAATTTCAACGACAATTCGTTTTAGGCAAGCCTGAAGTTAATCTTCTGCTGTCGACACATTGGTGATATTGGTGGTGGTAGTTGGTCTAATACCATCGGTCTAAAAGTAAGCAATACTGCAGTCACGATCGAGAAGTTGCTACGACTGGCTAACTGTTGCTACCTGCTCATGGAGTGATGATTTTCCCTCTCCAACAAGAGTTCGCCGGATCTCCCTCACTTTGGAAAGTAATTTCTTGGCATTATTTTGATTGTTTCTTTCCTATGTTGGCATCAACAGGTCTGCATAATCACGTTCACGTTTGTGGGATGTGTTGAATACTTCATGATGAATGTTTATTGTAGTTTCAGTTCTTGTTTATACTGGGGGAAAGTTGCAACCCCTAATTCGATTTCTCCACTTTTCCCATTGTCAGCTTTACCCCTTAGATACTCACAATCCACGGTCTTATTGCCTACCATCATATTGCCATCTTTTTCAATATTTTCCAATTTTCCCTTACTCAGCTTACAACAGCAACCTTTTCATCCCTACTCACAATCCATGGTCGTATTAATGCCTTAACTCTTGGACTAACGATAATTTACGATTCGTCGTTTCGATCGGTCTGAAACGACGGGTTCAATCGTACCGTATGTGGGGCCCTCGAGATGTACAAGTTTGCGTTTAGTACGGCTGTAGTGAACGACTTTTGTACGTCTATAGCTGAAGTAGCCGTTATTTGTATGCGCACACTTTGTGTCATATTGCGTATCCCATGTACAATCCGCCAGTTTCAGTGATATTTTGAGGTTTATAAAGGGACGGCTTCTTGAACTTTCATTGTCACTCTACCCGCTTTTGACCACCAGCGTGAACTTATTTTTGGAACAGTACGAATGTCGAGTTTTCTCTGCTCTTACTCATTGAAATAAGTAAAATTGTCGTTGTTTGGTCGACTTGAGTTTCTGTCGGTAAATCGAAATGGACGCCTTCTGTCTTGTGCCCAGTAAAATCGAGATCCCACTGCACAAGGTGCCGTTCATTAACATAATCGAACGTCGCTACCGCCGCAGTTTCTCCGCAGATGTTCCTCCCTAGAAACATCACCAGGAACTCGGTAACCACTTGGCGGAGATACAATCAACGCGGGCGAAAACGGAACAGATGGTCGGAATGTTCTCCCGTTTAGTGGAAACGTTCTGGATGATGCTGGCTGCGATCCTTTCTGACGAGCAAGGAAGCTCGGTTGGAACCGGGTGGGGGACCCTGATCCGCTATCTGCACCTCTACTATTAGGTACTCTGTTGCGCGGTCCGCTCTCCCTTCCATCAAGCCCGAATGACAATGTCTCACTCCCTTATCAATTTCTGTTTCTCCCCTTCTGAAAATCGTTTGTAAATCTGTTGACAACTCACCCCACCTCACTCGGCAAGTCCTTTTCAAAACTGAGTTTTCAGGTTTCCCGCGATAAGTTCCCTCGAACAAATGACGGTCGGACTAAACTGACAAAGTGACTGTTTTGTCGAGATTTTTTCTCTCCCTGTCGTCAAACCTTTCTTTTTTTTCAGTCGTTCACCATAAAATGTGCACTTTCTTGGCCTTTTAAAAATCAAATGCTTGCATACGAGTCTGCAACACATTGGGACATTTTATGTCTTTAAAGAAGGGATTCAAGGGCCTTCGAACTATACTACATCAACCTACCTCAGTAGCGTAGTTGTTATACTTAATTGAAAGGTTCATCATAAATTATGAAGCTTGCATTCGTCTTGAAAATATAAATTATTGAGAATGATCACCTGTGTGTAAACAATTATTTAAACAATCACGCTCATACCGCAGCTTGTCGGCCACGCACTCCGCAGTGGTTAACGTAATATGGTTAGGTAAATCGAGAGCTATCCAACGAGTGGTGAACGATTTTCATGGGTTGGAAAATGAGGAAGTTAGTTTTCGTCAACAGTTTTCGACAACAATTTTCGTGACGATTTTTTTGTTTGTGTGCCATAGCAAAGACATAAAATGTCAAAATGTTTCCTCGTCTCGATACGAACTTCACTTTTCTTGATTCACTAACTTGATGATTTGACTTCAGTACACCAAAGTTAAACAGCCGTAGATAATAAAAGGGAACGCCAGTGTGTCAGAGAATAATTCTTTGATGGTCAAAAATCGATAATTGGTGAGTCATCACAAGACATGTTAAACGAGCAATTTCTAACGAGAAAATGTTTGCTTAACTACCACTACCTAATCGAACTGAAAAATGGCGAATTTGAACTTTTCCCGCTCAACGTGGTCGGACAGGGTTGTTGATACAGTTGGTAGGTACTTCCTTAAAAATTATTTTACAACTGCCTTGATTATTCTGAAAGTGAGTTCTTTTCAGGAAAAAGATTTAAAAAAAGTCACTGTTATTCCCTATAGGGACTTGCAGATTGATAGAGAAAAAAGCAGTGCTGCTCACCGGTATTGTGGGAATTAATTTGACCAGTTGCAAAACCAGACTGGAGTTTAGGCTGAGTTGCAGCCAGTTTATTTTATCTTTTATCAGTACTCACTCGTTAACTAAATTGTTGATGCGTGCATTTCAAACGCACCCAAATGCGTATATTTCAAGCAGTTTCTGTTGAGGGATTTTCTGTGAGAACAACACGTCTGTGAATAAGGGAGTGAACGATTTTCATGCCTGTTATCACTAGAGTGAAGCCCCAACAATCGTATCACATCAGAAAGCTGACGGTGGTTAGTGAGTAAAGCAGGTTATTGACTGCTTATGGAACCTTGCTACAGCTGGGAATGCTTAAACTCGATTTTCGAAGGTTTATGACTACCTACTTTTGGCAATGTGGATCAGATCTGTAGCTTACGCCATTCTGAACCAAACGATATCCAACTCAATTACTGGTCCACTCGATTATCTTATAGACCTAAAATTTGGGATTCCATCAACATCCGGCTGCAGGTAGCTTTTCTATGTGCCCGCCCTTGTCCAGGGTTCGTGCCGGTCAGGGAAGTCATGGAAAAGTCAGGGAAATATAAATGGGCACTGGAAGTCATGGAAAAGTCAGGGATATTGGATTTTGGTCAGGGAAAAATCTCAAATCGGGTGCAGAATTGCGAAAAATCCATGATACGCGTCGAAAACCCCTTTACCTTTGTAAGGTATGGTTTATGTAAACCACGTACTCAAAACTTTTATGTGTTTTATCTTGTGATTCTATCTCTTACTTTGTTTTAAGTGAACTTCGTTTTTTTATGAATAAAAAACTTGTTCCTTATATTGTTTTTCTTCATTTGCGCATCTAAAATTTTCGATTCATGCAAAACGTTACTGTTTAAAGGATCCTGAAACGTTGTGAAAAGTCAGGGAAAAATCGAAATTTTTGGTCTGGAAATCAGGGAAAAGTCAGGGAAATTGAAAATTGAAAATCGGCACGAACCCTGTTGTCATGTACCCCATGCTCCCTTTAATTCAGTTGATCCGTGTGGGTTACATGAGTGGGTTCTCTTACCCCTTTCAAGATCTATTTGGGGATCACTCTCGCGTACTTATCTCGATGCGTCAGGCAGTCTACTCACGCGCGGTCGTAAAATGAATCGTAAACATTCGTTTGGTATCCACCTTCAATCAAGTACTTGGGTACCTACTAACCTTGTCCAATTTAAAACATCTAAGTAATCAAGTATCTCACTTCTATTTGGGATTTGAGGGCATTGAATTTTACCATGTCAAGATTTGGAACTGTCTTGGTTATAATTTAGGAATGTCCTTGTTCTCTGCAAGTGTCATCAATCGGGTACTAATCGCCATACAATCGGGTTGATAAGAAAGTAATAATAATAATAATAAATATAATAATGATGGGGAGTGTCGAGGGAAGGTCAAATGAGATATGTTTTAGGTGCCAACGTTTCGAAGAATTTATTTCTCCATTATCAGGACCTAAAACTAGTTTCACAATGTAGAATTAACAGAAGTTATTGTTGTAGCTGTATCGGAAAATTTTTACAGCATTTCTTGAATATAATAATTTGTTTTTTCGGGAAATTTTACAGCATTTCTTGAATATAATAATTCGTAAGTTTGGACTAGTAGGCTTATAGAATAAATAGTAGAACAGTATAATTTACTGTAGGTTTGGATGTATTCAATATATTATATTGAATACATCCAAACCTACAAATTATTATATTCAGGAAATGCTGTAACAATAACTTCCATCAATTCTACATTGTGAAACTGATTTTAGGCCCTGATGATGGAGAAATATATAATGGTAACCCTCGTAGTCAATCATCAGGATAACGTTCCCGCCTAATAGTTGTTTTACATGCACCGTCTGCTTGATCTTTCAGAACGAGTAAACCAATACCTACGTCCAAGCGTAGAGCGTCACATGAAACTTGTTGACAAGCCGAATAGGAAGTCGCATTGACTGCCGTGAGGTCACGGGGGAGTTCGGGATGCGATCAAATATTCATACCGCGAAGCGCAAAACGGTGCAACGAGTCTGTTTCGCGGCTAGAATGTGTCCCCCGCCCCAACGAGATTACCTACATTCCTGAGCATGGTAAAGTTTCATTGTCACCATACCATTCCTTCCTCACGGCCGCGCCCTCCACATCAAAGAAGTTGGAATTCACGGAGAAGTCATTATTTTGGGCGCGTTTTGTTGGTGACGCGCAAGTAGTCGAACGTTTGTATTTACGAAGGACCCAGTGACTGTCATAATTGTTCTGGTTTAATCTCGTTTCGACTGTACCGTCTCATCCAATTTCTCCCTTCTTCATCCCTACCCGAAGTTCCTATATACTCTCTTCTCCTAGCTAAATAATTGATATTTCTCTCCCAAACAAATATTAAATTTTGGGAGATTATCCTACATGCTTGTGATGATATGTCTCACTTCGGTAATTTTTACCCACAATGTTCGAGAACCGTGTTGATTATGGGATTTCATTATTCTCCCTTATAGAACGGACCTACATACTTATTATTGTCATTCATGATTATGCTTGAAATCTCGTGTTGGCCTGGGGAAAGTTTGAAATCATCCTAAACCCCCCAGGGGTTGAGCTTAACTTTTGGTGCCCCAAAAACGTCGAAACTGCCGGACTTGCATCAATGTTTCGCTTATAAATCATGTCTGGAAAGCTGGCACGTGTTTGGATAGGGCCCGTACTTTTGACGCTGTAGACGACAGAAAGTGGTACATTTGAGCCAGTATGGGAAACAGTGTGGTTTTTCAGATCGATTACTATCCTATAGGTAGATTGGTCCAATTTTAAAGTTGTGGTAGTCAATCGGCTCAAAATTTCATGATCCGTTAGGACGCGTTTTTTAGGAGTTATAAGCAAAAAAAAAATAATAAGATAAATAAATAAATAAAACTGAACCAAGTTCGAAAATTTTAACGTTTCCGAGGCACCAAAACTTTGTACCATGGAGGGGTATAAACTCGGATTACTGCCTCAACTCACTCCGGCCGTCTGTTATGTTCACAGAATGGGAGACTCAATTGAAACGCTCACCCTGGAAGACAGAATCAAATTGCAAACTAGAAAACCAAAACCCACGAACTCCCAATTACCGCAGCAGAGGAAACGAGCGAATAAGAACCGCCCGAGAGAAATGTCTTCTAAGCGGCCTGTAAAAGACGATCTACCCTTCAGAACCTCTAAACGCTGCGTTGATCCGAGATTCGACAATATTTACGGCGAATTCAACGAGAGGGAATTCCAACAGAATTACGATTTCGTCGACGCAATGAAGAAGAGGGACATCGAAAAACTCAAGAAATGTTCTAAGAAAGAGAAAAATGCTGAAAGACAAAAACAGATGAAAGAGGTGTTGAAAAGGACGACGGATAGGGAGCGGGAGCTGGAAAAAGTGAGGGCCCTGCGGCAGAAAGCGGCCCTTGAGAAAGTCAAAGTGGCTGAAGCTCTTGCCCAGGGCAAGCCGGCGAGGTTCAAGACCAAAACGGAGTCCAAAATAAGCGAGCTGGTTGACAAATTCGGAGCGCTCAAAGAGAAAGGGAGGCTGATGAAGTACATGAAGAAGAAGAACAAGAAGTCATCCCTTCGGGGCGAACTTGGCTTTCAGATGAACTGAATTCCTCCATTTTCTTTTATGTTTTTTTCATGTAAATAAAATTACCGTTGACTTTTAAATAAACTATTTAGCCGTCCTTTTTTAGTTTATTTGCCCTCACTAAATTACGTTAATTATTTCGTTGAGTGAATAATGTGCATACAACACTAGACTTGTGCACTGGTGAATCATGGAAAGGAATGAGCCTACAACTAGTAGATTCTCTTGGAAAGTAAAGGTCTTTATACTTGATTGGAGGATGTGCTGGGTGGCACAAAAGATATAACTCGGTTTTGCAGGATTAAAAACCACTAAACTTGGAGAAATCAGTAGGTATTATATCGACGACATCCCCAGTATTATATCGACACAAATTAATTCTAAATCATGTTCATCATTTATATAGTTTATAGACCATCACTGAGCTAGTTACCCCACCCCACCCCCTTATTTGTCACCTATTTGAACAAATATTTTAGAGCGTTACTCAACTGTTTTCAAACAAAAAAGTACCATAATCCATTTTAGATCTAATTAGATGTGTACAGAGTTAGATACAAATTTTGGGGTCTGCTCCGAAGTTTTATAGTATGTGCAACTGCTCTCAACAAATTTAGTCCCATTTCACTCGAGCCTTCCACAAATGAAAGGTGATATTTCCATGGCAGATAAGAGTCTAGGAATAAACCCAGAAGTATCATTCTGGACTTACATATTCAATTTCCGTCTCTCAAAACGTTCAGTTTTTACTTTTGAGAAAACGCTCGACATGAGTTTTCGAGTTCTCTATGAGCACCAAATTTATTCTATCCGGCTGCCAATTCCTTTGAAGCGGAGTTTGTTTCGAAATGGAGCGTACTCAACCGTTGTCACGGGATCTTCTTGCCACTTTCTACAAGTGTTGTTTTTTTCTTCTCCGACGGTCGAGTGTCCCCTTGCACTGCTCCCTTTACACGGTTCTCCAGGAAACAAAAGGCGTTTTTAGAGTCTCTTCGAGCGTCAAACGTCAATATGTGCTCAAGCCGGGAGACTCCTGAGAGTAGACTACGACAACAGCTTGAGAATATGAAGGAAGCTCCTCGGATTTTGTAAATGCCAACCTGCAATTAGTGGGAGTTGGAAACGGTAAACTGTTGTTGAATAGCATCAACTCGAAATTTGAACGGGTTCGCGCAAAAAAAAACTGAGTCAAGCTCAACGTTCACTTTCATCACACTTAAAACACCTACTGAAATGAGTGCTAGAATTCTCGGAGTAGAAGCAAATGGTCCAGTAGACAGAACAAAAAAAGTTTGGGGTCTGCTGGAAAAAATTCCGAAGTTAGTGGAACTTTTTCCACAGTTCTTCGGGGTGCAGAGAGATGACTGTGTCAAGTTAACCAATTCGCGATTCACTAATTGACTAATATTTCACAAGCTGATAGATTCTAGATTAACATGGTGGAATCCAACAGCTCAGATCACTATAAAGTGTGCTTTTGATTCATTCAATCACATTCCCTCTTTGATCGGTGAATTCCAGAGCTTTTGCTGTCTGTAATTAAATCAGTGGTTTCAAAAATCCGACTAGTCCAAAAAGTTTTTGATCGATTCTGCATCCTTTTAGGTAGAGCTACATGTTGTACGTTTTTTAAAAATTGCTCACTTATACATTTCTTTCATGCCACATAAAACCATGTGTACCTATTGGAAAATCTCAAACCTGTCAGATGGGTGACGTCAGCAGTTTTTCGCGTTTTTTGGTAACTTGGGTTTTGTGGACTAGACGGGTTTGTGAAACCACTGATTCAATTCTTATAGTTACTTTTATCAGTAGTAGTGATTATTAGTTAGGATTTTAAGGCTTTTCTTCCAATCATCACTTCGTTCAGACCTGCACACGCGGTGGAAAACAAAGTGTACCTACACATATAATTACTAGCAGTTTGCACAAACCCCTCAAGAAACATTGGTCCCTGATTAACATTGTGTCCCCTTTTCACAACAGTCCCCTTTTATAACACGGTTCTGCCTCCTAAAACAGCTGTCAACTGATACTCTTCACCAGATATGAATCACGAGCTCCCCCTTCAGCAGGCCTTCACACTCCAATTGACTTGGTTATCTTCGAAGGAACCACTTCAAATGTCCAATAACGAATAATAGAAACCTCTAAACAAAAATGTACAGAATTGAATTCAAAAGTACTGCTACACCGAGTCAAACATCTATCTTTTGTTACAACAACAACTTGAGCAGTGTTTAGTTGATGTATGTACCTGGCAAAAACTCCGGAATTAATAGAAATTTTTACAGGTGGTTCGGGGGTGCAGTGGGATGATTCTGCCAAGTAGTCCAATTCGAGAAGACCCTGTGCTTAATTGGGGAGGGCCAAAAAACCTCGAAATGTTAGGATTTTTTTTTTTCGTTTTTGGCGCATTACTTCTAAATTGTGCGGTCTTGACCAAAACGGTTATTCGCAAATTTGCTACAATTTTGTATTCATACACTTTCGTCTTAAACCTAATATTAGTCGAGATGCAGCCCTGGTTATTATGGTTGGTTAATATGAGTTATTGCCATAATTATCAATAGAACTGATGGTTCGAGAAAATTCCTCCATCCTTGATCGGCCGTATCTCGATTAGTATAGGTTTAACAACTTCGCTGACAAGTTGACAACCCTCAACTTTTAACACTTCTAGGTTAATTTTCTGTATTGTTCATTATCTCCTTTGGTTGAAAACCCTTTGTCTGTTTGGAGGGTTGAGGAAACAATACCTACCTACATGTCAATATATGTTGCAGCCCTGAAGATGGCTTATTAAAGCCGAAAGCTCGGAAAAACTTCTTCTTTTCTTACCGCCTCCTACAACCCTCCAAACAGACAAAGGCACTTCTAGGTTGAAAATGACTGCTCCGATTGAAAACTGGACAGTTTTCATAGGACCCAAAGTTATTGGAAATTGAATTCTGAATCAGATGCTATTTGAAATAATATATTATGCTCACTCCAGTGCTGTGATATGAATTTTAAACCGTAAAAGGTGGTAGGTTTTGATTTCCTGTTCTGTAGGAGGCGTAAATTTCGAGTTATACTCGCAAAACTGAAATAGTGTGAATATTTCGCGGTTTTGGTTTATTATCTTTGATAATGAACCATTGGAATCGCCCAAAGAAAAAACAATTTTAACCCCCCCTCAAAATTTGTTGGTTTACGTTTCAAGATATTTGGCTTTCAAATCTGAAGCACAACCTAGGAACACATGTATCCGTTATTCAGGATCTAGGGAGATTAAAACAATTTCCAGCTCTCTAGCAATTTTTGGAAGCCAAAGTAGATTTATCCAAGTGATAATTGGAGAAAGAATCTTAAAATCCTAACTAAGAATCTCTACTAGTGTAGATTTATCCAAGTAATAATTGGAGGAAAAACCGTAAAATCCTAACTAATAATCTGTACTAGTGTAGATTTATCCTAGTGATAATTGGAGGAAAAATCTTAAAATCCTAACTAATAATCTCTACTGGTGTGTGTAGATTTATTCAAGTGATAATTGGAGGAAAAGCCTTCAAATCCTAACTAATAATCTCTACTATAAGACTAATTATTACAGACAGCAAAAGTTCTGGATTTCACATTTCATAGTGGGGATGCCATTGAATGAATTAAAAACGCACTTTATAGTGTTCAGAGCAGTTGGATACCACTATACACTCCTCAGCGTTACCCATGATCTTCGTCAGCTTGTTTTAGTAAATTAACGATCCTGAATCACGATTAGTGAGCTTTTTTGATGTCGGTCCCAAAGAACGAAACAGAAGTGAATTACACTCGAATTAGGCATAAAATCTGGCTCCCAAATTTTGTTTAACTTTTCAAAAACTTTTCAGAACAGCCAAAATAAATAATATTTATTATTATGCGATTGGTATGTTAGCCATTATCTGTATGATAGGGGCTTAAGCCGATAGATATCATTACATACGAAAATTGAAGGTCGGTTGGAATAACCGTTCCCCATGACCCACCACTGTCCGCTAATTCCTCTTATTTGCTTCTTAAAGTACTTTCTCGTGTAAAATTCTAATTGCTGCTTCATTTTGCCGTTGAAGATAAAATGTTAATTGCCAAGATAAGTTCATTTTGCGACGTCGCTTGTCCTTTGAATAAAATATAATTTCGAGCTTATAATTTTGAGCTTATAAGCTCAAACATTTGAGCTTTTTCTGTCAATATAAATATCAATATATTGACAATAAGGAACAGGTTTTTTGACGAGTGGGATAGGAAGAGACATCAGATACCTATTCATTCCAAAGCAACTATACTTGAGTGGTTATTTAAATAATTTTTTAAACATACCTAACGAAAAATTTGAACTGATTAAACTTGAGCGTTTGCTAGCAAATAGGTAGAAAAATAATTAGGAAGTTTCTTACTAGGGAACTTTTGAAGAAAAAGAGGCTATTGTTCTCGGTCTCGACACCAACAATCATAATAATATTATGATTGTTAATAATACATATTATTAAATAACTTGAGGTGCTCCACATAATTTTTCGATCTATTTCTATGATAGAATACCGTTGCTGAGGGCACCACGTGTCGTCGAGAATGTGCAAAGGGAATTTTTTGTGCAAATTTGAACTTTTTATTTAAATTCTATCGAGAGTTATCGTCTGGAACGACACATACACATATATAAAATTTATATATGTGTCTGTGTCGTTCCAGACGATAACTCTCGATAGAATTTAGATAAAAAGTTCAAATTTGCGCAAAAAATTCCCTTTGCACATTCTCGACGACACGTGGTGCCCTCAGCAACGGTATTCTATCATAGAAATAGATCGAAAAATTATGTGGAGCACCTCAAGTTCCCCTTCTGAAACTAGCACTCGCTGAATCTTCCAATGAGAATGTATTCAATTCCCTCCGACTTCTCAAATGTCCTTACAATCATGTTGCATGTTTTACTAAGTTGACACGTTTTATGTGTGTGCAGGTATGAAACCAGAAATAGATTACATGCACTGGAAAGAGAACCTAAGCGCTTGGAGCGAGCCCTTCCTTGAGGCTCCGTGTTCTGTTTTCACGTCTTCATCTGCATTGTAGTAGTACAAGGTTTGGTCTTAATAATATTACATTTGTGAAAAGATTAATTTTATTTGCGAAAAGTTCAACTTAATTTTCAAATACTACCAAAACCTGGAATGTTGTCTAACACGCGTCTTCATTCAACTGCTTCCCATCTCACTCAGACACGAGGGATGATATAAACTATTTCAGAAGTGAATCGTCCAAGAAGACCAATGCGAAGTGAGAAGGTTATGCGCACCTTGATCAAACTCGAAACTACAGCTAAATTGGAAAGATTTGGAACGACATGTGATGTGAGGTCACCGCAGTACCCGATCCCTTGAACACCCAGAAACGGTGTTTGACAACGTTTTGATCAGCACTGTCCGTATTATGTCGTTCTTTAAATATAATTAAACTTTTTGGAAATGAAGTTAAACTTTTTGCAAATTTAATTGATCTTTCCTTCCGCAGTAGTTTTATTTACGTACTAAAGATTTAGAAAATTCATTTGAACAGAGTGAACGAACAAACTACACTGAAGAATGAGAAAGAACGAAGAAAAAACATCTTCAAAACCACCTTCTTCCATCAGTGCGTTTCGAATGGAGAGGTTGTGCACTTGCAGCCGAGCTCAGTTTTAACTGATGGCCAAACGATCCGTGAACCAGATTCTGAACCACTCATTTTAATTTTTGTAAAATGAAGTTTGATTTGTGTAAATACAACACAAC
Source organism: Stenodema calcarata (assembly GCA_963920205.1). Classification (NCBI taxonomy): domain Eukaryota; kingdom Metazoa; phylum Arthropoda; class Insecta; order Hemiptera; family Miridae; genus Stenodema; species Stenodema calcarata. Next base: position 21,986,888 of record OY986058.1, read on the forward strand.
TCAGAACTTACTGTTGGGATACGAAGACACCGGGAATGATAAGCTATCAGAATGCTATCTCCATACAGAAGAGATAGGTCGTCTATTCCAAAGGTTATGCGTTGTCTTCAAAAGATACCGATTAACGTCGGGAGCATCATGATTTCTACGGCGGGAAATTTTTAAATTACTTGCAAATACATACTATATTTGGCTACTTGAAGAGTTTATAAGTAGACTTTTGTTGTAATCCATTTCCATTGCATGACGTCAATGTTGACATCAATTACCTGATTCGATTCTTTAGCCAATTATTTAGCCCAAAACTGGTTTTGAAACATGATCATTGTTTATTATTGTTAACGGCGGTGTTGACGTGCCCCCACACCTCAACAACCTCAACAATCGGTAAACATAACCTCCGCAGCTGATCTGTAAGATAAGGCACATATTTGGAGTCGAATGCAGTGGAAATGTCTCAAAATACGACGAATTACTCTATCAACATCTTTGGGTCAATTTCCCTCAAATCTTGAAGGTTCTGAATACATCCTAGTTGGTTGGCTATCGGTAGATGGACTTTCTATTACAGACACGACGTAGCTGAAACTGTCAAACTACAAAATTGGACATTATAGTATGATATACTTTTACATAACATTGTCGAAATGAATCAAATCCAGTAGGTAACTGAATTGCTAATAGTTACTAAATTACTAAGGGAGGATTCACAGTATTATCGAAAAATGTTTGTTTATTTGAAACCTTTTTGGAACCTTCAGCAATTCCAGTCTACAAAGACTAAAATCGTGTGGTTTCATTTGACGTATTATACGAGTAAATCTACGTAACGGTTCTAGTATTCGTTGTCAAACGGCGTGTTGATGTTTATTTACAGGTTACGGAGAAAAAATGAATATGGTCGATTGTGAAGGGGTGTCTCTGGCGTCCAGCTGCACCAAACTGCCGCACTCTCGCTCGGCGGAAATTTCCAAAACCCCTCCACCCGGGGCTGGCCCCAAAGGAGGCGGTAAAATGTTGGCCATCCGCGTTCACATGTTGGATGACAACATCACGTTGTTCCAAGTTCAGGTAAAGACTGAGTTGGTTTTGAATGTGTTGATATTTGTCTTAATATATTTGGACCAAAATACCGGTATCAATATTAGCGAACCGTCACTGGTCATAATTCAAAAACGCTTTGTATCGGGTCTTCCAATTTATTTATTCATTTCCCATTCCGGTGTGGATTGGCTCTCCGTAAATGCTAGTATTCCTCGGAAGAAGGACTAGGACACACACCTCCCGCATAGTTGACTCGTAGCCGACTTTACCGGCTACTTGTGGGGAGTGTAGCCGATGCATCACTACCTAATCTGCATTTTAACCCACTGATAACTATCAGGTTCGTTTCTGCAAACGCAGTGACAAGTGGATTCACGTTCATTGGCTGCGAGTAATCCACGAGTCACTGCGTTTGCAGAAACGAACCTAAAATTAGGTACATCCTCACTTCATGAGCTGTAAAGGAAAACATTTCAATGGGTGTAGAAGCCCAGAACAATAATTATTCTGTCGTCTATCTACGTATTACATTAAGTTAAGCAATTTCTCCCAATGCAACATCAATCGTGTTCTTTCTTTTCAGGCCAAAGCCGTGGGCAGAGTGTTATTTGAACAAGTTTGCAAACAACTGCATCTCTTAGAAGCGGATTATTTCGGCTTGGAGTACCAGGATCACAGTGGAATTAGAGTAAGCATAAAGTTTGCTTTGTGCAGGGGCGGATACAATGGGAGGGGCCTAAAATCGGCAATATCATCGTAGCCTTATTGCCCAATGGCCACAAACGTTTCGGCTGGATATCTCCATTTTCAAGATAGTGACACCTCCAAATTTCGAGGGGTTGCTCAATAGGTCCATACCAAAGCTTAGTTCAAACATGGACGTCTTTGGCGTTCGAAAAGCATTTTATAAAAATGGTGCAAAATCGAAAAAAAAACATTGATTTGGCCATGTACAAGTAAAATTCAGTTATTGTCAGTGATTCGCTTAATATTCTATATGCAATAGACAGAATTAACTTTGTTTGTCAAAATCAATCCATATGTCTATGGAACAAGATGAAAAATACTGAAACTGACTCAGAACACCCTGAACAGTGCTGCAATTACAACTACATTGAGTTAAATGTGGCTTCAACTTATGTTAAATTTTCGATCTTAAGAAACGTTCCTCAATTAGATTCTCCCATCATCTACTTGTGTTTCTGATTCGCTGTGATTGTGATTTTTGTCTGTACTCGCTCTTTTCCAGTATTGGCTGGATTTGGAGAAACAGTTATCCCGACAAGTCGGCCTATCTTTAATCGAACCGCTTCTACATTTCTGCGTCAAATTTTACACTCCCGACCCCGCTCAACTCGAAGAAGAATTCACGAGGTAGGTCCTACGGTGTACAACCACGTTTTGTTGGAACTCACGGTATTGACCTGACGATTCTTCCATAACTTCCGTGCCATAATGTTGATTGAATTGTGTTGTTGGCTCTCACTATTTTGAAAATCGTTTTTTCGCTTGAATTTCTTTTGCTTCAATTCATGTCCTTTGGAGTAATATTACTTGGGATTTAAAAACCCTGCAGCAATAACGAACCAACTCCAAAAGTAGACTTTTTGGAGTTTTTCACGTTTCTAACGTTAACAGATTCGCTCTATCCTTTGGCAATGAACACATTTCCCAAGAAGGAGCCATAACACCCGAGGCTGATCGGAGGGAGAGACATAGAAATCGCCCTAACAGGACACCATTGAAACTGTCAGTAAAAGTTCACAATCATATCGCAGTGTCCCAGCCCGAGAGTCTCATTATACTAAAAATCGTAAATTGAACAGGGAGTAGGTACTTATCAACAGAGCTTAGTGTAACGACTATGCACCAGCTATACGAAGAAAAGCATCCCGAGGCCAAAGAGAAGACCGCATTAGCTCAACAATCAGAAGAAATTGAAGTCCTTTTGGGGCAAAAAAGGGGTCAGCTCCAAAATTCAAATTTGTCCTTAGCTCAAGGATATATATGATTTTCGGGGTGCTTTCACATTAAAAACCTTTGCTGGTTGATCAAGAGTGAGTGTAAACAATTTCAAAGCCCAGGATGAAAACTGTTTTTTCGATTTACCAAAATGTAAACTGGAGTAAGCTCGTTTATTGCTCAATTGTCAATATTCATCCTCTAATCACTGTATTGGACACTGCTCCATCTGGATAACCGACTGTCCCATCCACATCCTCTAATCACTGTATTGGATACTGCTCCATTTGGATAACCGAGTGTCTCATCCATTTCGAATATATTCCAGGTATTTGTTTTGCCTTCAAATAAAACGAGACTTGGCCCAAGGTCATATCCAATGTAACGACAACACGGCTGCACTCATGGCTTCCTATATAGTTCAAGGTAATCATCGCACTATCATGGAATTAGTAGGGTATTTTATCCTTTGTTTCGAAGTATACCACCGCTTCAATAATGTTCTCGATTTTTTGTATCTGGTAAGCACTGGCGGCCTTCAACAAAAGTCACTGTCAGTATATTGTAATTTCCTCTTTCTACCACACCAGTCGATACCATTCTCAGCCCGTCAGGTATTTTTCGTTCGGATTTTTTCTCACATTCACGCCTCTTCTAATTGTTTTAGCCGCTGTTTTGTATGTGATTACTTTCAATTTCTAATTGAGTCTTACCGAAACACGAAATAACTCCAACAGATTGATTTAGATAGTTGAGCTCTGAATTGGCGATTCTAACCTCTTAATCTATTGCTTGCTGTAGCAGGAGAAATATTAGAGTAGACTTTGGAAAGAATTTAGTAAAAGTATTTACTTAATAATTACTTTATAATTTAATTTGAAATAGTGTGAATACTGGACAGTACTGACCCAAAATACCCACGACTTGAACATCACTGAATTTTACTTTTATACAGAATCTGTAGGATGTATAATATCCTAAATAACTTGTCATCACGTATAATATTGAAATTAGGATTATTCAGTATTCATTCGATAGGTTTCCCTTGTCCTACAGTTCATTCTTTCTCCACGTTCATCCGCATTCGTATTGCCGAACTTTCTTTCCCACTCCAGCAACTCTCATTCTTATTGTTTTTTCATATCTTACAAGTTAGTCGTGATCCCCTTATTATTATTATTATTTAATAACAGAAATCCCTGCAAATCCAACATATAATTTGGTTACAAAACATGATCAATTTTAGCGAATTTTCGAAGAAGAGGAAGCTATCGTTCTCGCTCCAAAATGTTTAAAACTCGAATTTTCGCCACATTTTAATACCAAAATTTCCTGAATTCACTACCAAAATACACCAAATACTCTCGATAGAAAAAATCTATCGCTGCAATCAAATGCTAAGTTCTCCGATGGGCAGAATCGGGTAACTTTAGGGGGCTTAGGGGGATTTTAAGTGGGGACAAATTACCCATTAATTCCAAGAATGAAACAGTCTGACCTCATTTTAAACATTTTTTAACGATGAACACGATTGCAGAATTCCGATATCTTATTCCGTTCTAAAACTGGAGCACTTGGTGAAGAAACGCGGTTGTTACTTGAGATGTTCTTAACGGTTCACCATCGTATTCAGAATGGAAGAATCTATAAACTGACGTGTCACTAAGCAAAAAATCAAGACAAAATTTGTTATAAAACCAGTAAAATTAAGACATTTTGCATAAAACTCGCTCTTATAGCCATGCTGCATTTTTCATGTTGAAGTTATGGTACCGAGTTCGTTACTGATTTTTACGTTGTTTTCAGCGGAGTGCGGTGACTATTCGGCCGATGATTACCCCGATCACACTTACCTGTCGTCTTACAAGTTCGTTCAACATCAAGACCGCGAACTGGAAAAGAAAATCATGGATAATCACAAAAAACACATGTAAGCTCGACATATTTCGTTTTGCAAATGATTCTTCAAGTATGAATAGTTTACGATCTTTCATGTTTTCAGTGGTCAATCACCTGCTGAAGCGGATCTGAATCTTTTGGAAACAGCTCGTAGATGTGAACTTTATGGAATGAAGATGCACCCGGCAAAAGTACGAAACATGCATTTTACTCGAATACCCCACTGCGGGTCACTAGGCTCCATACTATTTCTCGTGTATGAGGAACTAAAAATACCAGTTCAAAACAACCCCCCCCCCCCCATAACTGTGAGGGGGGGGGCTTTAATGGTTCAATTTTTCAGTTTTTCGCTTATAACTCGAAAACGGTGCGTTGAAGTGAGAAAGCTCTACAGTACCAAATAAAAGCGTATGAAATTTGGTACAAGTTTGATTTGTACATTTTTGTACATTAAGTTTCTAACTGAGTGTAAATAGTAGTAACGAAGATGAACATAATAATATTATTATGTTCACTACACAGCAATTTCAAGATCCCAACGAAAACCCAGTACTAAAACGGTCCACTTTTTCATTAAAATATAATACAAAATATAATTAAAAGTATAATATTATAAGTATATATACCTAATCAAACTTGTAGCGAAATTTGCTACAAGTTACATTTAATGTAATAAGCTTTCATTTGGTACTGAAAAACTTTTTCACTACAACGCACAACGTTGTTATAAACTTCATTTTTTCTTGTCCCAGGACACAGGTGACATTACTGAAAAATTCTTGACACAACGGTTCATTATCTTCTTTGTACAGATCACCCTTCTGTCTAGATCACTAGGTCTAAATGTCTAGATCCTAAATGTTAGATTAATTATTATTATCAATTATCACTAATTATTACCAATTTTTTTCAAGTACCTAGTGAAAATTATTATAATTTATTGTTAGGTATTAATAATTGGTATTTATTATTAATAATATTTGTTATTCATTATGATTAATTATTACGATATAATTCTGGGGTTTTTAATGCTACGTCGGTAATAATTTTTCTATAAAAGAAGTACCTACCAACAAACATTCGAAATTACCTTCATTTCCGTAGCACGAAACGCACTTCAGAACAACAAACTCGACATCACTTAAGCCATATGATGTTCCAAAGAGCTTGTAATTATGAAAATGGACCTGTATTTCAACAGTTTGAGTCATGATCGTGTTGTGAGGCACAATCTTTGAGCCGTCATTGTGAACGAACGGCTGGTCGTACAAAGCTGCGGATGGTCTTAAAAAATTCTACGGAACAAACTCTATCTAAATATGAAATAAAAAACATATCGTTCTATATGAATTTTTCGAGATATGAAATTTTCAAAATTTCAAAATTCGTTTTGAACCCCTTCCCCTTGACCTAGGGTTATGAAAAGTTTCGAGGATCATTGTGGGGCTGGTCCATACCCAGAAACCAAATTTCGTAATTTTAACTCAACGCTAACTGGGCAAAGTGGCGCGGACGGCGGACGGCGGACGGCGTACGGCGTACGGCGGACGGACGGATTTTTTTTTATTCGATTTTCTGAATCTACGTATCTTGAAACGTAAACCAACAAATTTTGAGGGGGGGTTAAAATTTTTTTTTCTTTGGGCGATTCCAATGGTTCATTATCGAAGATAATAAACCAAAATGGAACTAGTATGTTTAGTTCCTCTATTTGCCCATTTTAGGTCTAGATTTACTTGGTATAATGATAATATAGAAAATATGTATACATAAATAATATAGAACATCGGTGGAAAATAATCGATATAAACAATTTGTAATACAACAATAACGACTCCAGCCCAACAAGACATGCTTGTCATTTCGTCAACCATTTTCAATGTGGCGCTCTCTTTCAGGATCACGAAGGCGTCCCTTTGAATCTGGCTGTTGCTCATATGGGCATATCCGTTTTCCAAAACTACGCCAAGATATACACATTTTCCTGGGCCAAAGTTCGTAAAATTTCGTTCAAAAGGAAAAGGTTTCTAATCAAACTCCATCCCGACGGTTACGTAAGTACACGTATAATCAGTGTAGATGTTGTGAGGGTTTTATAGTGTCTTTGGTTTATCATTATTTTGTGAAACCTTTATAAAATAAATGGAGTTTTTTTTTTCTTGTTGCATAAATCGCCGTTGGAGTCATTGGTGGTAGTTTTAAAATCGTCTAACGTTGGAGGACAGTTATGAGTAACGTGACTCGGAATCAATAACTAGACTGGCGATTTTATTAGGTTTCGCTAATTTGCGAGAAACAATATTATTTGTCAAGAAATAGCCACATCCGGCAAGGGCTGCACGAACAATCATAATTCAACAGTCTTTCGTTGTCACTACAGATTAACTCAGCACGTCAATCTGCAACCTGTCCCTTCCACTTCCGTGGTCGCGGATAGTATCATTGAACTTCACGATAATTATGTAACACTACGTGTACCACCTTCTCAATGGAAGTGCCAAATTTAATTTTCAACGACGCATTTCAGGGTTATTACAAAGACGTTGTTGAATTCTTCTTCGAGTCTCGGAACGAGTGCAAGAACCTGTGGAAGAAATGCGTTGAGAACCATGGATTTTTCCGGTGCAATGTGGTGAAGAGGGTCCCCCGGCAGCGCACCAGAGTGCTGTCGCGAGGGAGCTCATTCAGGTACGCCGCACTCTTCGGACTTTGTCCGATTATATTTACATTTCAAGCTGCAAACGAGAAATTCGTGTTGATTCAGCCAGCTGTGATTTCCGATGTGGGCCTTCTGAATTAAAAGTGGACCGCTCCAGGTTGTCAAATATTGAAGGAGACGCCAAAAGGCGTTCAGCTATCTGCGAGCTCACAATCACTTTCAATAATTGAAAGTTATTATTATCGTTAGTACACGATTTTGATCCTGAATCTTCCAGGACATACAATAATTCCTTGTCTGAACCTGTACAAAACACAATTATCGTTTTCGAAAAAATGTAGTTATTTATATGGTCATTTTGATTCTGAAGGCTTCACATACAAGAAAAAAATAGTTAACAAACTAACTTGGGGCAGTTGTTCCCACTGCAGGAAGAACGAAATGACCCTGATCCTGAAACCGAGTTACAACGTCATGAGATGGATGAGTAAAATTTACCTTTCATGATCTGTTAAAGACTGCTCAACTCTACAAGGTTGCTCGGTTTGAGTATTTGTAACCTGTTGAAAATGGGGGCAGTGTGCTCTTAGAATTAGCTTCTTGCAGCAACGCGTAGTAGGATTTTCTGACTAATGAAAACAGGATTCAAAGTTATGGCGTAAGCACTACCCTATGCGGGTAGGCCATAAAGCAAAATAGACGGTGCCTACGAAAAGTCAATTGTCCCCATGAGGTGAGGCGTAAGAATATTTCGTAACCGGGAAAACACGAAAATGAGCTCGCTTAATCTCGTACACACCTGTGAATTGGACTTGTCCTCTTCAGATTTTGAGTCTATGAGAATGCCGAGGTATTTTGCACTTCAGCCTGCAAGGGCGAGAAAAACGGAGGTGAACTGCTCCTGCTGACTGAAAAATCATACTGCAGGCGGAGGTTGAGAACTTGAAGAGATGGGCCTAAACACCATTTCTAACATCAAAATTAATTTCTAAACGACCACTGTTTGTGTTGACTGAAACTTCTGACTCGGGTTGGGCAAGATTTGACTGTATTTTCAATCTACTTGGACAATAATTATTATCTCTTCCTATTATTTTAGATACTCTGGTAAAACGCAGAAGCAAATGGTCGAGTTCGTTCGAGAAAACTACGTGAAGAGACAAAACTTCCAAAGGTACGCAGTTTGTTCTATTATTTTTCTCCTGTCTAATTTTTCAACGAATCTGGGACAATGCTTTGGCTTTTGCTATTATATCTCCCTTCCGATATCTTGTTCTTCGCTGTGTTTTGTTTTTTCTCTCTTCAAATTTCAATTTATCGAATTCATACTTAAACAAGTGTGAGTACGGGCACTTGATCCAATGTTGACGAGTTGAAAGTAATTTATTTGCTAGCTTCTGTCATGCTAATGCGCTGTTGTAGTGAGTTTTTGTTTTCGTTTTTGGTGAGGTAGTGTTGAGTTCTTTCTTGTGTGTATTATTTCGTAGAAATGTTTCCGTTTTAATTGCGGATTCGTCTGCAAACTTGAACCTTCATGTTTCTTTTACAGTCTTGGCCGCTCTAGGTATAACGACGATTTGATTCACTACATTGTCTCAATTCAGTCCAAGATAATCCTGTCCTATAATAATTGATTAATTTCCTAGTTATGTATTTATGCGCCATTTATACAGATTATACAACACTTGAATCGTGGTTTTAATGATGCGCGGATTTTCCAATTTACCCTGGAAAGTTAGTGCAAAAATGGGCTCTTGTCTTGTTGGGAAGAAGTCACAATAGAGTCGAGGAACGCGTCATCCTCGGGTGAGGTTGACGGAGTCGCTTGCTTTGACGAAATTTCGCAACAGACTGGTGCGAGCTGGACTTATGTTGACCTTTAGGAACCCCCTACACACAGGTAGGGTAGGTGGGGACAAAGCCCTGCAATTTTAGGTTTTAACCATAGCGACCAGCCAGGAGCTGATTTCCTCGAAAATTCAGTTGTGGGTTTTAGCTTGGGATCTTACCTTCAAATACTGAAAACATCAATCACCTCCAATCATTAGTTTTGGAATAATCCGAATAATAAAAAAAAAGAAATGCAGGCTTTGCCCTTAAAAAAAAAAATAAAAAAATACTACTACCAAAAACTTTCAAAATAGTGTTTAAATGTGTCATAAAATAAAGGGAAATGCTTGAATACATAGGTAAATTTGAAAAAGTAAACTAGAAAAGACTAGTAAAGCCAGAAAAAAAAACATGAAGTAAAAATTACTTACTGGGTAATCGTGTACATGGACAAGTCCCCGGACTCAGCATCAAAGGTTAGTCACAGTGCTATTCATCGATAATTAGTTTATACGTTTCGTACAAATCTATCTCACATAACATTGAACTGAAGTAAATTCCATCAAAAGCGTGAAAAACGAACTCGCCTCATTTTCACCTCACGTTGCCTTCTCAGACGCCACAGCTTTTCTCGGTGAACACCTGTTGCAAAACCCCAACTGCACCTTGGTGGCCAGTTCTCAAATCTAAGGCCTTCTATTCAAAAAGTCGATGCAGGGCTTTGCCCCACCTACCCTATGCCAACAATCGAAAACCAAAATCCCTGCTCCCTCCAACAATCTTGCAATCTTATTTCCTGGATATCCCTCGTTGTATGTAATAACTTTTATGATGTTCTGTCTATTGCAATAAGAAAATGTTGTATAGATGAACCGGGGATTTTGACGTAGAAATTACAGTCTTGTACTGTCATTCCATGTTTTCAAGTGAGGCATTACTAAGGGTACTTAGGGCGTACTAAGGTTACGGATGCACTAGTATGCATTCAGACGGTTAAAATTCATTTTCTCACCACACCATTACGTTACTATAAGATTCAGGATTACGATCTGCAATCTAAATGAGGAACTATTCGTGTCCTCGACCATTGTCAATCCTAAATACTCACCAGGTAAAGGGCAACGGTCTGCATTCTATCTTTCGAATCGTGTTTGCTGATGCCTCTGAAATAATTAGTCCAGCTAGCTGCATTCCATCGAAAAGTCTCCGTGTTCGTTTTGTTTGCATTTTCGTTTCCTCGCATTAAAAATCTTTCGTTCCACTCCCCTCCTTGTTACCTACCTTTTCAATTGTTTCTCTCAAGCAGTCCTGCCCGGCATACCTAAAACAGAGAATAAACTATCGGTTCAACTCTGTGTTACAGGAACAGCTGTTTATCCAGGTATGTATTTCATCAAACGAGTTCGACAGTTTTTCGATGCTTTGTCACAGTTCTTCTAGATTCTTTTAGTTCCCTCCGAAGAACGTTACATACTCGATGGGTTCACCTACAACCAGCTCATCTTTGTTCAGACGTTATAATTAGTTGTGGTTTTCATTGTACTCTTCACAAGATTCGTATACCTGAAATGTTATTAATGTTGCATTTGATCAAACATCTCGAGTGATTGGCTGGTGGAAAAAAACCATGCCCTCCAATCGATTGAAATTTATTTCAACCCATTGTATCAATCCGACTTTTTTTTTGAACAAGTAATGGAGGGAAGTCTAATGGAGGCGTATGTAACGTTCTTGGAGATAACGTGAGGGTAGAATTACTTTTCCTCTTAACCCTTCAATGAGATACACTCGACTACATTTTGATAAAATCCCTAATGAAATGTGAAATTCGAGAAAATGACTAATACGTAAAAAATGACTGTATCCATGACTAATACGTCATCTTGTGATTTTGATACAGTATCCATGCATTCCTTGAATACACTGATGAATATGCCAGAAAGACAATTTCCCACCCACATAATTATACTTCATGACCACTTTGAGATGCAGAAAAATCATAATTTACAATTTAATTGCTACCCACACCTCCTATTTCAATATTTTACCTTAATAAGACTGCCCCAATTCAAGAATAGGTGGTTCTCACCGTTCTGTTTGATACTTTCCCCATCAAATGACTACGATTTGTTATGACAGAAATATTCAAACTAGTGTGTGTATTTGGTAGTTTTTTGCTCCAGATTGATATATCTTTGCGTTTGATTCTTCTGCCTTTACTGACAACAAATGAATCATAACTCGTTCTTTTGTGGTAGCAACAATTGGTATTGTACATTTAAAGGTAGCAATAGTTTTAGTGCAACATGGTTATGTTGAGTGACCTACTAAATATCATCCGCGGTCTCAAGTTGTTAGTTTGGATTATACCAGAAAATGTTCTGCCGCAGATCTCAACATTTGCAAGATCCATCTGCGAGTCCGTTCAGGCATAACCTTCTTCTTGAAAGGTGAGGTTAAGCATACATTTTTACTCCTCCCTCCCCACCAAGTTAATACCCTATTATCACCTCCCCACTCCTAAAAATAAAGTTCCCATGCAGTTACAAACCTCTTTTAGGCATTCAAATAAGATGAGGTTGGATATACTTAACCAGTTTTGTTACGGTTTGAATGTTGGCGACAGTGTCAACAGTAAAACCCTCTACTGATATAACCTCTGCTGGTTAGTCTATTTCTCTCTTGGACCATTTAACTAAAATATAACTTGTTATCAAGTTGGGTTGTTCCTTGCTATAAAATATTATGGGCGTTTCGCGTCAGTTACAGTTATTTTTGGTAGAAAATTAACACTGTCAAACGAATAAGGCCTGGTTCACGCTGCCGTAGTGTGTTCCGTAATCTGATTGCTTGTGAGCCAGCCGCAGTAATGGCGGCTGACTTGTGTGTTTAACAAATTGGATGTTATAACGAGGTGTATAATATCCATATACAACCGCCATATTGCTGTGGTCATTTTAGTGTTTCGCGCGCTGTAACTTGTGACAGTTATTAAACGATTATTACTAATCGTTTGAATTATGTTTCATCAAAAATGGCCGTAATCGTACTTTAATGAAACGGTGCATAACGAGACGTTGAAAAGAGATGGCGCTGAACTCTCGGCAGCTTTGATTGGTGCGTTTGTCATGCGAACTCCACTTGGCTGGTGCCCTGTTCCAATTTTTGAACGCAAACTGCAGCTGCACCGTACGCTCCATAATATTATGTTCCCACCTTGATTCCTCTTCTTTGCTTCACTCGTTCAAAACCAACAACTCGTATAAAAATTAAAACCGGGTTGTTCGGTCGTGCTTTGTAATGTTTGCTTTGACATTGATGCACTTAACGTTTGCATTCACAAGCTCTCAATGGCTCACAAGAAACGCGTTAGCAAAAGGGAAATCGACACAATTCATGCATTATTATGATGCGCTTTGCTATCTGATAAAAATAATGTTATATTACAATTCAGCAATAATTCGTTGCATCGTTAAAGGCCTGCCGGCTCCATCAACTGGGAATTGTAATTATCTCGTCAGAAACCGTTCCTGGTTCTAATTCTCCTTCCACACATTTTCATTTTAACTGAATCAAATCAATTCGTGCCTCCATCCAATTTTCCCCAAGAAGCATAATGTATTGAGCAGTGAGTGGTTTAGACTCGTAGGTACATCAGCAGAATTATCCTGTCCTTCTTTTTCTGATATTTCATTTTCGGCCATATCATTTTATTGAATTTATTCCGTTCATTTTGGTTTATTTATGGTTCTCTCGTTCTAGCTGCTAGTTTTATTTCTACTTTCCCACCCTCTTTTTGTTTTTTTTTCCAAGTTTTTAGACAAAGTTCTCAAGGTAGCAGTCTATCTTTCATCATACCTACAATCTTTATTTTACATGTACCATCTTGAGGCATGATTAAACTGAGTGATGTTGGAAAAGAAGTTGTTATCACTCCCACCAGGTCTTAGGTAAACGACTGACTTTTTTTCGTACTTTTTAAGTTCAGTGTTTTTCTATTTTCTTAACCTCGTCAGTCTCAACTCTTGGTGGGGTACCTTCCTTATCTCAAAACCGTGCTCTTTTTCTCTCGACTCTATTCTAACTTTTCTGTTTTGTTTTTTGTTGTTTTGTGCAAACTCCGTTAAATTTAGAGTTAAATAAAATGGTCAACAATTTCTTTTCCAGGTCTCAGTCTTTCCGACAATCTAGTTCAGTGCATTCATCTGTAGCTACCAACGTTGGCGGGAGCATTTCCGCTCGCCCGCTAATCCCTTTGGGGGATAACAGTATAGGTAGGATATTTGACATACGTTACCGCATGGTGCATGGAATTTTTTAATTTTTATCGCATGCCATACGATTATACTTTGCTTCAACAGCCAAACAGCTTCGTAATAAACCTCTGCAATTGTGACAAAAGAAAATTGGGACAAATTTCGACGTTTTATTTCACCTGTTCATCTTTTGTTGCTTAATAGCTTAAACAGCTGTCTCCAAGCCAAAGCAATTAGGTGATCTAACCTTTCTGTTTCAGATTGAAATGTTTCAGGTCTAGGGTAGAGGGAGATAACAAGTTGCCACCGTATTTTTTCCCCTTAACCACTATTTGAATCATACTGCTCTAAGAATAACTTGGTCATTAATAAACCTTCTAGTTTCCACAGCTGTATTAACAGATTTTTATATGTTGATGTCTTCGATGAAATGTTGCCCTTGCTACCCATCAATTTACCTCCAGCCGATTCCCAGAACTCCAAGTTCTATCTGAATTATGGAGACTAAAAACCTGTTGAGGCGTAATATAGCATTCTTAGTCAAATTCCTCTTGGAATTAAGAAGCAATGTCTAAACAACTATTCTCATACGTTGCGAATGATAACCACTCTCGCTGTTTTGTATGACATCAGATGTAGTACGTGAGATTATTTAGGTTTGATGGGCAACGAAATAGTCTTTGGAGAACACAATGAATTCGCAAATGCCAAAGTTATGTTCCTTACTTCAGTTGAACACACGCACACCTGGTACCTGTACTGATCGATCTAACAGGAGGGTTTTAAAGTAAATTTCTCTTGATTCAAAACGTCTGAGCCGTATGCGAGGACGCCGTTGCGACAGCCACACAGCAAAGGAAATACAGCAAATTTGCTTAACTGGTTGCCGTGCTGCTCACCACATTAATATCGATGTCGATTGCGCCCAGGTAGGAGCTTAGAGAGGGACGAAATTGCTCCGAGTTCCCAAAATTCTACTCTTAGAGGGAAACTGAAAGGTTTGATCGTCAATAGTGGACACCTGCAGGGAAGAATTTGGGCAATACTGGCGAAAAGGGAGGAAAAAACTGATTTTATTGAATTGGATCAAACCGGTTTCTATTGGTGGACTGACGAAACGTAGGTTCTTCTCAGCTGAGGGCGAGAGGGCGGTCAGATGTCCAATTACAAATAATTCATGTTAGGCTCGTATCACGACATGACAATGTACTGGGTGGGGCAAAAGATATCAGCGGTTTTTTTTCGCCTTCCAGAAAGATGATAGGTGGCGTCACCGCTACTGAAAGCAGCGATTAGGTTCGCCATTGACAGCGATTTAAACGTTTTTAATTGTCAGGGGGGCATCAATTCTTGAACGATCATGATCTTGTAGGGATGATGAAACAAATCTTGATGCTAAATCCTCCTTAGGGATTGATTATACATGCCCAAAGCAACTTGGGCTCTTACCCCGTTTGGGTTTTCTCACTGTTCTTCCAGTTGTCCTGGGAATTGCTGTGGAACCTGTGAATTCAATTGCACTATCCTAACATCGGGTGGTTTGATCTAGAGCAGGGTACCTTGAAGGGCAGTCGGAAGGCCTTCAGCATGGCGTTCGCAAGGGCCATTTTAGGAGTGTGCACAGCAAATCCATGCTGCTCCCGGGTTCACCCCTCCTATTATCCAAGCCCCACCACAGGCTCTTCAAAACCTAGTGATATCTTTCGCTTCACCTCGTACAACCGAGTCTCCACGCCTACCTGGTGGTAGTAAAGCACTATAACTTGTATCATTGGAAATAAAGTTAAGACAACTTCGTGGTCAAATATTATGATCAATATAAAATTTCAAAAAGGTGAAATAATAATCAGTATAATGAGGGTTTGGTCGAAACTTCCCAAAGTTCATGGCCAAGTTGGCTCAGAAACTCTTCATCGGCATTTACAATACGGTCTCTCCATAAACTAGGGAAATACTTCTGAAGGCATGTCACATTTGTACTCTATATATAGTTCAAACGCTATATCGCCTCGCATCACGCTACTGCTTTGGATTTAGTGGACAGTGCTTTCTCAAGTATGCGCCACATAGCCGTTGGTCCAGATCTTCACTAACACTCTATCTTAGATTAATAATACGATTGACTTATTTTTGACGTTATAACTTTTGCCATTTCGATTTTTTTTAAATTATTCTTTTTGTTCCGCTAAGCTAATATGTATTGACGGTACTAAGTCCCACCCTAACTTCGTCTAAAGTCTTCTAAGGGAGACACAGTTCGTTTTGAACTGGACTGTGGCAGAACTACGTTCAATTATCAAATTCTTGCACCAAATCTACTCTCACGAGGTGTTTCTAAACGAAATGTATGCACCGACCACCCTGGCAATTAGGCTTATGTTCAACCCTTGAAACATATTCCATATTTCTTACTTGAAAAAACCGTTGAAATCATAATATGAGATATTATCTTTAATCCACTAAGGCTACTCGATTGATTAATTCGATCAATTAGAATAATAATAATTTGAATTAGAATAATCAATTCAAGCATTAATGCGATCAACAAATAATGTTGATTGATCAAAACCTTTGGAGAGTACAAAAACTATTGTTGAAACATGGAATTTATCTAATTTCAAATTTCATTGAAATACAGTAATCCACGTACGACTACTTAGCGATTTTATTTAGATTTCGATAATCTGCCTGATTGTTGCATGGTTCTTACTTTATCGTTCATAAAATAGGTAAGAATAACATCTTAGAATATTATAGAAAATGGATTGAGCGCCCGTTCCAATTTACTGAAATCGTGGTAATATTTATAAATTTGTAACCGGAAATGTAGGACATAATTTATTAGCGTACCTGAAATAGACTTATTTAGCTGTGATAGGTAAGTCTACTTTGAGATGATACAAAACATTCACTGGAAGAATTCACACTATTTCGCTCTCGAATGCTGTTTTCCAGTGATAGGTTCTTATTGTAATTGTGATATTTCCGATAATTTTCATGTACTTGAAAGAATGACGTCACACTATGCCTACAGAACTCGCTGTGTGACGTTTGTTTTGCTGTTGTTCCAGTGTCAGTGTCATGCGGGTCGATGGTGCATGTGGGGGTGGAGGAGGGTTCTCAGAGCCGGACCTTTCAGCCGACGATGACGACCAATCAGATGACGGGTCCCAGACATACATTGCCGGACCAGCACACCATTACAGCAGGTCTCCGTTCGTATAATACTACATCCTCTCAAACTGACATTGTAGATTTAATCGAGACTTCCACTAGCGTAGAACAAACGTCGTACAACTGGCAGAGATCGGCTTCTGCCAAAGAGTTGCGGAAAGCTCCTTCTGACGCTTCTTACGAGCCGCCTCCTAGGGAGAGAAATTTCATTATTGCAGGTTCAAAAACGCCTTCGTTCGACAGGGAAGCGGAAACTAAAGTTTATTCGAGCTCCTATCCCGGTACTACCTCATCCCTTTCGACTGAATCAGCTGAAGAGCTGGAACCCGGTGGTTCTGTTTTGGTTATTGACACTGGCAGTTCTCGCGAATTTTCTCACGATGACTTGAGTCACGATTCTTACGAACTGCTTGAGCGTGAAAGTTTTAATTACGTTCATTCGAGAAGTTGCTCAATTGGATCATCGGGTGATAACATGTTAGACATTCACGACGACGAGGAAGAGCTGTTTTTGATGGATGACATCAAAGATGACGTCGACAAGAGATTGGGTTACGTTGAACCCAAGTACAGAGACATGGCTTTCAACGAATTCAACGAAAAGTGCAAGCAGGGCATTGCCAGATTCAGAGAGAGAAATCAAGTGGAGTTTGAAGAGTACGAGGCTAAGTGCAAACCTGGCGTTGTTATAGGGTATGATGAATCTGATATCCACTACCCAGTCGAACGGACCAAGAGTGAACCATTTGTGTCCGACTTCTGGAAAATTGCTAAGCAGCATCGGAAGCTATTTCACCAGAAAAGTTTTGATTTCACTCCTACAGAAAGCTTGGATTCTGAAGACAGATCGGCTACAAGCAAGAGTACAGTTGATATACCTTACGCGATTCAAAGAAGACAACAAATGAATGGGTCGACTCATTGCTACGAATGCCGGTCGCCTGTTTCTCCCAGGAAAGACGAAAGCGTTTCGGTTGACTTTGGTAGAAAGGGTGCGATAATCGTTCAAGACCGCCTTACTAAATCCAAACACAACGCCGACCTCAATTCCCACGACTCCGGCCTTTCGCTGAGCCTCGTGGGCGAAAGCATTGACGATTTGGCTGAGAAAAATAATCAGTTCTTGAAACCAAACGATCAGCGATACATCAACTCGTCGAGTCCCCTTCTCCTCAAACCTTCCCTGAAAAAAGAAGTGTTCAAATTTAGCAACAGTGAAGACGGTGGAAGGAGTAAAAATTTGCTCGTCAAAAGCAAGGCTCAGAGTGCTGATTCTGCACTCCGAAAAGGAACGTCTTTCGATCGAAATCCTCCAGTTGAAGTGATTAAAATTCCCAGTCAAGATGGCGAAGGTATCGTGATTTGCAGTACTGACGATAAAAACATATCGTTGGATACAAGCGATCCAGATGTCATTATTGTTGAATATCACTCCAAGAGGAAACGAGCTTTTCAAAAACGAAGTTCGTCCGACGGCAAAGGGTCTTTTGAAAAAGATAAACGAATGGGAAGTTTGGACAGTGCTCAGCCCGACTCGAAGGGCCACAGGAAATTCAAGGAGTGGAGAAGTGAATCTAGTTCCAGTTGCGATAACCCGGCTTCTGATTTCAAGAGGGAACGGTTCAGTAAAGAAGTCAAAACGAGCATTGAAGGTAAAGTTGTTCGAGAGACGAGAGAAGAGAGGGAATTGAAGAAACAACGGAGCGAAGAAATTGAAAAGAAGAAGACGGAAGAACTCAGAAAACAAAAGAGTGAAGAATTGCAGCGTCAAAAGAGCGAAGAGTATCATAATAAAATTTTGAGGAGACAAGAAGTGATTGATTCCTTGAAGAAAAAACACGAGGATTTAAATAAAATCGAAATAATCAAGGTGGGTAAGGATGATAAAAGAGAAAAGAAAGGGTATTCTCGGCTTGCAAAGCCTGTTGTTCAAAAACAAGACAAAGTTATTGAACTCTCTCCGAAACCAGAGCATAAAGAAATGGAAAAAAATACGATGAAGGTGAATGTCGAGATAAATGCTACGAAGTCGCAATTGAGTGAGTGCAATGACGACAAGGAATTTGAGAAATACGTTGATAAGCCTGAAAAAGAAATCAAGTCTCCGGTTTCAACTACTCCTCTGTCTGTAAGTAGCAGTATGAGTTTCGAACGGATAAAAGAAGCTCCAGAAGAAGAATGGGAAGAAATGGTGACACCTGTTATCGAGGAAAAAATGGTGACACCTGTTATCGAGGAAATGAGAGAGATTGCACCCATTTTGGAATGCAAAGTTGAAAAAGTTCACCCCACGACGAAAGAAATTGATAAACCAAAAGTGACATCCAAACCTGTGAAAACTTCAGAAGTCGCTGACACCTCCAAACTCACTTCACCGGAACTGGTATGGAAAAAATTCGGCGAACTTCCCGCGATATCCAGTAAAAGAGAAAGGTCGCCGATTCTTTTTGCAAGATTGGGATTCTCTGAAGGTTCTGCATTCGCTCCTACTAACGTGCAGTCCCCATCGAGCTCAAGAAGGGCGAAATCTTTGGATGCTCCTGTAGTGTCTTTACAGAGGCTGCCACCTGTTACGTCTTTTTCGAGTCGTGACGACACCGTTGACAACGAAGAAGGGGTAGAGCTTGAAGAAAAGACGTTGAGGTCTGTTAAAAATATCCACAGGGATCATCCACAGAATATCATTGAGGAGGAAGACACGTCTAGTTTATCCCCACTCATACAGGATTCAAACAAGTTCGTAAAGGTCATTGAAGTTGATTTGACTCAGATGCTGCCTGATGTTGTTGCGGGGGAAACCCACAAAGATACGGCCTGCCAACCCGTCACAACAGTCGTTCAGTCAGTATTGGAAAATTATTGCATCGCGATGCCGCCTTGTACTAAAATGTACCCTGCTGAAATAATATTTGTCGATCAAGATCAAAAAATCCCTGAAGTGACACTCCTCAGTCCGAGTTATAAAATCAAACCTTACATGGCCAACCAGTTGAGTGATGAGCAGAAGGTACCGGAATCGCAGTGTTACGACACAGTGGATTCTGGAGGCCCTAGTGAGATTTGCGACGATGAAGACAGCAGCAGTTTTTTAAACGACGTTTTCGAGTTCAGCGATAGCAGGAAAGGTAGTGACGTTACTGAGTTCACTATTGGTCGGGATCATCAGAGAACGTCGTCTGCAGGATTGGATGAGCATTCTCCGAGAGGGCCGTCGCCCAATGTCGAGGTAACGGAAAGACGACCGAGCACGAGACAAGAACGATTGGATTCGTTTAAAAACACTAAAAGTTATTCGGTAGACATTTCAACTGAGTCCGAGGAAAACGAAAACCGCGGGATTCCCACTGTCGATGTGGAGGATTGGGATCAAGATGACGAGGCCTTTTCCAATGAATGTTTGGTGCCTCCTGTTGACAACATACCGTTGGGCATATGCCACCCTGTTGACATCCGCACTGAGTCCATTACGTTTTCCTCCACTATTTGCGACGATTTACAAATCTCAGATATACAAATTTCCGATATTCAAATCTCCGACTTACAAATTTCTGAATTAGAAATTTCCGATTTACAAATCGTTCCCCCACCTCCACCTTCTGACGTGTCGTCATTCTCGATCGACTTTGAACCGGTCCCTACACCTTTGCCTGATCCCATTACTGTCATTCCTGAAATTGAAACCACGGTTAGTGACGAATCGTTTGATGAAAAACCTGAGCTCCTTCCACTGTCATCAATTTGCGAGAAAATCGTTGAGCCTGTTCCTGAATTCAAATCAATTCCTCCCAAAAGAAGTTTTGACGACGATGTTTCTAGTTCATCAAGCATCAAGCCAGATAAGGCAACATTGAAGCCGTTTTCACTGGAAAGTTCTGGTTCATCGAGTTTGGAAGAAGGGATTTTCCCTCCTGATGACTGCTCACATTTTGCTGACGAGGAAGAAGGAAGTAGTAATTCAGCAAAAGATGACTATCAAGGATTTGGATATTCTGTCGCTGGTGCTGAGCTCGTTATCAGTGGATATTCAGGCGGCGGTGTATTTGGTTTGTCCCGAACATTATCACGAATATCAGAAAGGTCGACGACTTCTGAGCAGGAGCGATCCGATTTTGATGACGACATTTCAACGAAACCCTCGTCGAGATCGATGTCAGTTGAAGATGAATCGCTGATGTCAAGTGATAGGCAGCCCAGTTTGTCGTCAGACCCGAGTTCCAATAACCCGGAAATCGAAGAACACCCTTTACCGCCATTACCGCCCGAGCCGCTTGGCTTCAACATCCCACCGCCTCTGCTCCAACATGACGAAGAATGGCCGTCTCCTCCCAATTCCTCATTTGATACCCCAGTGATCAGTAACATCGAAACCTACTACATGGAACTTCGACCTGAAGAGCCGACTAAAGTTATGATCTCACAAGAACCAGATTATGATGAGTCGTCGTCTGGTTCTGAATACGATAACAAGACACTCCAAGAAGAAGATGGCCCTGACTCCTCCACGAAAGAGAGTACTGTACGATTGGCCGTGAAAATGAAGAAAGCGGGAAATTCGAGCGATACGTCTCTTGGTATCAGTGACTTTTCAAGCAGCACAACTGGTACTACAATTAAACACTGTTCGTATTACGCGTGCCCAGTGAAATCTGATGATAGCTCTCTTGCTGAATTCGGTTCTTCACTATCAACTGAAGTTTTGACTTCGTCCCGTAAAAATTCGGACGACTCAATGAATTTGAGGAGAAGGAGTTACCATACGCCTCAGAGATCGTTTGACGATTACGATTCCCCCTGTTCAGAATCTGATGAGAGTTCAAAAGTACCGAAACGATTCGTTAACCTTCCCAGCCCTACTGGAGCTTCTTCGAGGAAAACTCCGAAATCAGAGAGGAGAGCGTGCAAAAACAACATGTACCAAGAGTGTCCCCGAGGCGGCAAGTCCATAGCTCGAGCCAAATGTTACTCCTACTACTCCCTGGCCAAAAGCCCGCCGAGCGACGGCTCGTCGTCATCACTCGAGCTCGGCGAACCCCCGTCAACGCCCAACACGATTCCAAGGGTGTCGAAAAGACGAAGGCACGTTCCTCCAAAGCGTCGCCAGAGGGCGGCTACAGAAAGCGACACTCACCTCCTGTCAATGTCATCCCCGAGTGTTGTGGCCAGCACCAAACGAGCCACCGGCTCCAACCAGTCCCACATGTCCAAACAATCCTCCGTTTGAATTTCTCTTACGACATCTGACAAGATACCACTTTCTGTCTAGTTACCCCCAACAACTTGCTCATTGCCCATCCTGCATGAACTCCCCTCTCGATCAAAGCGTGAACTTCAACGAACTGAATATACTGATATTTAACCTCTTTTTTCGTATTTAGCAGTTGGTAGCTCTCCGCATTCTCACTCTATGCTGCCAAATATTAACCCTGTGTTATCGACCAATCAATCCATTCGATTTACTCTTCAGCATTATTAATTCTGTTGAGTGTATAAGGGTGGAATTTTATCATCTCCCTGTTTGCTATTCATAACATTAATAATAAAATCAGGAATTGTGTGGTTCATGTGATAAGTACAAGAGTAAAAATGTGGATTGGGATATAGGAAAAGTGTGCTCCCTTCCTCGATAATTTTGTGTTTTACCGAACCCACATTTTTTTTAGTCGTATTGAAAATGAGGAGTTTTTTTCACGAATGAATGAGTGCGCCTTTAGAAATATTTAAAATAGAAAATCGAAGCTATTTCCACTGTGTGACTGTTCAATTATTGTCTCAACTACTCTATTTAATCCAGAGTGTCTAGTGTGTCTAATTTTGGACAATTGAGACCAAGTTAAGGATTTTCTACAAGTACACATAGTGAGGTTTTGTCTGGCAAGTTTCAACGAAATGCTCAATTTTTTACTCATTTCGCATCTTGATTATTTTCCTTGGTTCCACTCTCGTTTCCTCAAATAGATTCTCTCTCTCTTCGTCAAATTTCAATCTATTGAGGCTGTGGACTATATGCAAACTGCGCTCTGCGGACACCTCATATTTTCCTATTAACCTCTTCAACTGGCGTTTGGTTCAGGAGTGACCTGAGGTCGGTTGTCCTCAGAAATCTGTAAAAATTAGTTTCTCCCACTAGACACTCTGTCGTTGTTACCTTCATTTTCTTTGCTATGTCGATATGATGCCTCCGAGTGAAAGGTATTTGTACGCTGTTTTTCGTGTTGGGTAATTGACTTCCACCTCTAGTTACTAGGTACCTGGTTTTCAAATTTTACTAGTCGTACATTATTACATTTTTCCGTTCTTTCTAACTTGTTGAAACCTTGTTTTCAGCATAATAGAGTGTTGCAATTTTTCAAGAGTTTCGCCTGGTTGAAAATGTTGAATGCATGTGACGTTAGAAGTTGAGACTCACTTTAATTTTAATATGAACTTTCAAGTTACAGGGCGATTATTATATATACCTTAACTGATATTCCCCTCCCTTCTTTCCACTTTTGATAGACTTGTGAGTGAGGTTGTAACTATAACGAATGCATCATGAGTGTTCAATTGTTGGTGCGATTCTTGTTTCGACTAATTAGAATAAATCGGGTTGCGTGTCGATTCATTTTCCTATTACAATGATTTAATCATAACTCGACATCTGGTGCGTGACTGGCCTAAACTGTGTAAATAGGTGTTGAACATTTTTCATGTCAGAAAGATTTGAATGTTTACGTAAATATTGTGATTCTCCACTGTGCGTTTTACAGCTTTACATACATTAAGAAAACTTTGCGTAAACGATTTTTTGAGGCTAGTCGTCGTTTTTGACATTTTTAGAGCACTTAGTTCAGCTGGATGCAAAATAAAGAAAACAGGTAACTGTCAGACACGTTTCAAAGCAAATGATTGTTCGAATACACGTTAGTTTTGTCTACTAAGCCCCTTGTTTAATGAGTCCATTAGAAAATACCCACAGGCCTGAAGTTGAGTGACTTGTCTTTAGATTAGGTTTTTTTTAAGGGTTCATTGCTGCATCAGATTTGAGACCGTAAAAACCGCGAAATTTGCCCTTTTTTCAGTTTTTACTTATAATTTGGAATGTGCTCATCCTACAGAAAATGTCTGGCTCTTCTTCAGATTATTTTTCAAAGAACATTAAAGTCCAGCCGCCATCGCCCGACAAAGATATGCGGTGTTCACCAACTTCGCTAAAAAGTTGACAACCCTCAACTTGTAACGGTTGTAGGTTGAAAATGACAGCTCCGATTGAAACATGTCATATGACTAAAGTTGTAGGAAATTTAATTCTGAATCATCTGATGCTTTTTAACATTCGCTCACTCCAGTGCTGAGATAATTATTCTTAAACTAAACTAAGTCGTAGCGCCTAATTTCAGGTCATGCAGCCCAACGCAGGAAACTTCCTCTGAACGTGAAATTTTTTCAAGTAAAAGTAATTGCAATCAACCCAGTTTGAACGAGAAATCATTTTTATCAAGATCTGATTACGTAGGCTTCACAGAAGAACAGTACAGTGGAAACTATTCTTCTGCCTACAGGATCTATTGAGATGAACTAAGCTGTGAAATCTATCTTTGACTGAATCGATTTCGATGTTTGACACGCCATTTGGTGCGGCGTTTAATTTTCTTTAAAAAAGAACTGGTTGACATTTTCTGTAGGATGCGTACGTTCGAGTTATACGGGAAAACGTACGAATACCTCGCAGTTTTATGGCTCTCAAATCTGCACAACCTAGAAACCGTCGCAAACTCATAAACCCGTTATTCATGACCCCCAAGAGAGAATAAAACGATTTTTGGAAGCTAGAGCACTAATTTGCCTTTTCTACGAGGCGAACCAACTAAAATGTTGAAAGTTGATCGTATGATTAGACGCATCACATACGTATCGTATGCAAGCGTGTCAGCGTCCTTCAAATCTCAATTGAAACGGGAATATTACGATTTCATCTCAAACTTGAAGCCTCGTTTGTTCCGGTGACAGTTTCAGTCGTGGCATCGTGTAAACTGCCGTTTTAGGCCGCGTAAAGCTTCGTTCTCTGCCAATGTTTTTTTTTTTTTTTTTTTTAACATTTCTCTAACTTTGATCGGTTGAATCTTAATTAATATTAGGTTTAGGAAAACAGTTCATACGTAAAACAAAATTGTTGCTATTTAATGTTCTACATCCTAAAAAATGAACGTTTTGGTCAAAAAGCTCTTAGTTTAGAAGTTACGCACAAAAAGCGTTGGAACTTCCAAACATTTCGAGGTTTTTCGGCCCTTCCCAAGTTAGCACAAGGTCCTCGAAACGGATAACTTGACCGAGCCATCCCACGGCACCCACGAACAACCTGTAAGAGTTCCATTAATTATCCTAATCATTTTTATTGAGTTTTCTCACGCGAGACCAGACAAGACTTACATTACAGTACTATCGTGACAGTAAACGGTCACCGCGTATACGAGGCTAAAAAACAATTCATTTTACATCCAAGTCAGCAGTTCCAATTTCACAGCCGTGGGTATTCCAAATTGTTCCCTGGGACATCATAACCTCCCCTCACTCTCAAACACTGGTCTTTACTCAAGCATTTTCCAATTACTAATTCGACTCAAATTCCACATTTCTTCTTAAAAAAATATTCTCATCAAGTTTAAAAAAATACAAAATAAAAAGTAAAAAGTAATAGCAAGCTAAACAAGGAGGCAGTTATTACCAGGCGTGACACAAACGTTCAAAATGATCATAAGGCATTTTCAAGTGGCCTTAACCATCTTTCGTAAAAATAAAAACTAAATCCAGCTCTACTAAAATCAATTTTTAAAACTCAATAAATTCATTATAAAATGTGTTGTGAGTGTTCATTTGTATAATTGAAACACTTGATATAGTTTGGAGTATTTATTTGTTTTTTCAATTTATTAAGAATAGTCAGTGTTAATGCTCAATAGTGATTAGGGGTACATATATATAATATATATGAATGTTCGTTATGTTTTGGGCATGTATTGTGAAAAAATACTCAAGTGCAACAACAAGAAAATACTCTAAAATTGTTTCATTGAATACGAAATTTCTTATTCGCGTATTATTAACTATGTATTTAGATTTATCCACTAAAGGCATGGAAACATCCATGTGTGGTCGATCATGTTTTCAAAAATCACTTTTAAAAAGTAACAATGTTGACTTTGAAAATTACCTTCGAAGCAATTATTGTAATATAAGGATTATACAGGAAAAAAGAAGAAGTATGATATATAACGAAGACTCAACTGTGAACATTTATCTTTTGGTACACTAACAGTGTTAATTCTAATTGGTATTTCTCTTTTGGTATCTACTTGGTTGACTTGTATGGGGACTGTCGAAACTCGGCCAGAAAACGCTACAAGTCGAGGTCTGACTGCTTGCACACATGTTTAGATTCGTTTCTTTTGTGTTAAATCACACGAAAAAAAACAACGACGACGAGCGTCTATGATTCAGTAGCTTCATGGTACAAAGTGAGGTTCGAATGGCGGCTGGTGACTCCAATGGAGGCCAGTTCAATGCTGATCATGACCTAGACTTGGAGCGGCTCCTGTTCTTGGAAGTCTTGGTTCTCTAAATCGTTGATACCTGTATATTCTCCAGGGAGGTGCTAGATGTTGAAGATTTTTATGGCTCACGATTTACTTATCTCATGTGTGTACTGCGGTGTTTTCTGTTACGTCTACCTCGGAGAAAATTACTTCTTTCAATCAATTGAAGACGACGAAAGCACTTTTTTCGGTTACAGGCTCTTATTGAGTTTTGTTGAAGTTGTTTTGAATTATCGACAGTTGTTTTAAATTGCAGTATCGTCTGGACTGCCTCAGATATTCTGATCTCTGGGATTCGATCGAGTATTTACTTTCTGAATGCAAGCAGGCTGACCCTATGTTCTCCGAACGCTACATCAAACACTCATATATTAGTGCCATCCAATGATAACCGCGTAACTTTAAAATGGGTAATTTTGCAGGAGAGCCAAAAACTTATTATTTCCCAGTTAGGGTCAGGTGGAGTAATTGTAAACAAAATTTCGATGTTTCACATGCAATTTCTCCTCCACTCCTCAGGCTGATTCAGTAGGACAAATGTTGATTTTTACTTAAACCAGTAACATCTATAGAGTACGAGGAGCCGAAGATTTCAACTCAAACTAAATGTGGGTTTGATTGAGAGCCTGTTTATATTTACCGCACAGACTGGGGGTAAAAGTTAACAGGTACTTTTCCAGTGAGTTGACTTGGGACTAAACCGTGGCAGACATATTTTGATGGAAGCAAGAAGCAACAAACAAACGTAATTGGTCGAATGTTTGGTCGAAAGCCAAATGGATCTATAACCTCTTGAAAACTATTGGCAACTGTGATAACTTCTTATCTTGTCGACCTCCAAGATACGATGTTATCATTTAGCTCCTAGAGGGCGGAAAAATCCTTCCCCCCCCCTCCCCCAAATGTGGACCGTCTGCCAATGAAATGCGAGGTTTTAAAGAGAAAAGCGATGACATCGCATAATAACCTTGTTTCTTGAAAAAGCAAACAAATTTTACAGGAGGGGCAAAAAACTGAGGTTATCTTATATATCATAGGTTAGATATGAGGTTATCAGTGACGTTACTGCCTACTTGATATTAAACGAGGTTTTCATTTAGGTTTCTAGAGGGCATTCATTTTCCGTCAAAATTCGAACCACAGGACGATGCATTTTTTCAAAAGTGCTAAAAAAAAGAATGCCAAAAACCAAGATACGAGACTGTCAGATGCTATGGCCTACTTGATTAAACAAAAAAACGGTTATCATTCAGCCCCCGAGGTGGAACATTTTGAACCTGCAGTTGATAATACGCGACGTTTTCATCAAGAAAATGCAAGAACAAAAGGAAAAATATATGAGGTTATCATTGGATGCCATTGATTGGTCCCTCTCAATGAAGTTTGGTTCAGAAACTAGTAGAAGTCCCCACCGCTAAGCATCATCACAGACTGACCACATGTTAAGTTTCTCCTTCTTTTCTGTTGGTTACTTATAAGAAGCCGACAGAAGGTCACACGTCTCATTTACACGTTTTCTGAATCAAGCAGTGATGTTACATTACCCTCTCGCCATTGAGTCCCTACTTACATCATACTTGAACGACCCCTTAGCTGCACTGTTGAGTTACTCTTATCTCTGCTGTGGTTTAATTGGACCCTTCTTCAATATCAGTAGTTCCCCTATGTTACTCACTTAAACAATATATCAAGCCTGATTTGGGAGCTCTCCCTGTTCTAGTGAGGACCTCGATTACATATTTTGTTTGATTTGATAAGGAAGGATTTTCTCAAATTCTGCACCAAATAAATGAACCTTGATTTGGATGAATGTTTGACTCTGACAATCATATTGCACATGGTTTCATTCAATTGTCACAGCTACTGTGGATTGTGCTATTGAAAATGGATTGAACTGGTGCTCCTCCACAATACTGTTAATGTTCACTTTCTTTTGACGAAGAGATCGTTATTTGTTGCTGTTTGCAGCACATGATTTGCTGAATCTCTGGCGTATTGTACAATGAGGACTGACCGATCTTGAGCGGAGGATTTGATGGGGTTGCCGAAAATCCGAAAACCTCATTCGAGGCTGCCTATATTTACGATCTCTCTAAAATCGCATTGTAAGTAGAGAAAACTACGTAAGTGGACTGGCGTGATGAAAGGAGTTTGGATATATGGACAGCTAGTTGCCCCACATATTCAAGCGTGTTGACCTCAATCAAAACTTGAGGGTAGCAGATATTCCCAATTCAACCCATTATTTGAGTGGACCGAAGCCCAACATGTTTAAAATAGATATACGCAAATACATACCCCAATCCCGGTTTCACTCAGCTTCACGAGGCTTTGTACCAAAACTGGATTCATCTCTTCAGATGACCACTGGTAGAACAGTTAGAGATGACTCGTCGTCTAGATAGATTACAGTGGAGCAGGTTGCCCTGTCAAGGAACCGTTTCTCCTTCTTCAAGTCATAAACCAGAGTACTTACCCTCCAGAGGGGCCCTGAGTTGTGTATGGAACGGGACGCTACTTATTACCTACATTCATTCCGCTAAGAATTGATTCATACTCTGGTGTATCCGATTCTGTACATGAAGTTGGATGACTCATCTGCAATAATAAAGCGTTTGGGACTTTGGTGGAATCTAATGTAGACACCTTCCAAATACGTATAAATGCCACTCCAGTAACAAACCAGAATTTCTAGTCGAATAGCTCGGACCTACGATTTCAACAGGTATTTGAGTCTGGTTATCTTTGCGATGAAGTCCATGTGGCAGGAGCTTTGGAAAATCGAGAACGACTGGGATGATCACTTACCATCCGGTGTACTTGGCAGTGGGAAGAAATTCTCCATGAGCATCCATTGTTGGAGTCCATCTCCATCCTGGTTTCGGGCGCAGGTGATTGGATTCTCTGATGGGAGTTCCCTGGGTATGGGAGCAGTTGTTTATCTGCGTCTTGAATCACACTTTGGAACCAGTCCTCTTCACACGTGGACCATTGCTAGGCTGGAGCTTGCTTGTCTCTTTTCCAAAATGTCCAACTGCAGTAATATCCAATTTATTGGCTGCAGGAAGATCAGGCATCTCCCCCAATCTATCGAGTATATCCCCTATGAATACCAGGCAATACTTCGTCACGAGCTCGAAATCTCTCCATATTGTCTGATAGGTAGCTTTTTGACCATGTCAAACGCAACATGCTTGACGTTAGTTTCTAGCACTGTTGACATCAAGTAGTAGGTTTCAATGTGGACGAATTCTGTATTTAGAATCAGGAGTGTTGTTTTTCACTTGCCTCTGCCAATGATGAGCTCAACTTGGTCTGTTCTGGTTACTTTTTGGCACATAGCTCTCACATGTCGATCTGTTAGCAACATCATTGTCCGTTCGATTCAAAAACTTTTAGTTGTTTTAGCTCAATGATCACATCATTGCTAAACAGGCCTCAGGTGTGGACGTATTCACATTAGAAAATAAAGTGAGTTCGAGATTAACACCGAACTGTCACAAGGGACTCACACAAATTTCGTTGTTGGTCATTGGAATAGTACAGATTACGTCTCATTCAGTTGGCTACCTGTTGTGGTTTTCTATCAGATTCTGTCAAGTACCTTTGTGGTTTGTTGCACTTCCCAATTACCCCGCCAACGCCAACCTCTCTTTTTCAATCGGTCTACTCCCTTGTACAATACGACCTTTACAACGTATCCTCAGCTCAACCTAACATCACACAAATAATAATTATTACCACACTTGGAGGTGTAATGTACCTTTAAAGGCGAGTTGTTCTGTCAAAGTTTCTCTCCTCAACATTACGTACCTGCGATGATATTCCTCGTTCATCATGTTCACTACGTTACAAATATTTCCTAAATGGAGCAAACTATAACAACAATTCAATGTAGATTTAGCTCGTAAGATTTCACGGTTGAGTCGTAATAGACAAACTTAACACTCGTTTGTTCTGAGATTCATTGTCTTTTCATTGCCTATTCTAAAGAATTGCATATTAATGTGTTGTCCTACATCTCTCAGTAGACTTCCCCCCACCAAAGAAAACCCTAGTCATATTTGTTAGGTTCTTGTTTTTAGAAGGGACAATGTTTATCATTCCAAAGAATTCCAAGTCTGATATAATTGTGGGACTAATTTCGATGGTTTGCTGCCATATTTGAAGTTTGTTGGACTTCTCCTCCTCTTAAACAAAAACAAACTCATGTGCCAATTTTGTTGACCCATTACATTCCTTACTGAAGTCCTAGCACTTGAACACGGTCGCCAAGTGCTGTTGTAGTGTAAAGTGCTAAATATTGTCTTCCACTCGAATGTAAAAAAAAAAAAAAAATAGAAAATAAAATTGGCTTAACTTATATTTGTCATATCATGTTGTAAGTTTGAGAGATACCTTCATTGTTCCCGTCGAAAGGAGAGTGAGAGAAAGTGAAGTTCAGCATCAATGGACAGAAACCGCAGTATTGAATTCGTTCTAAGAATTTCTTGTACCTCTTTTCCGGTTCCTTTTGATGTAACTAGTTTGTAATGATTATTTGGTGCGCGAAAAGTTGATGTTTGTTCGCTCGGAAATCGATGAAAAAATAAAATTAATAAATACATACAAATAAACCTGTATTGGCTCGTAATACGACGCATATTGAAGGAATTCAATTGGAAAGTGAGGATCAGACGACCGTTTCATTATCTGGGCGGTTCTACGGTCGTAACATGATTTCAAAAATGAGTGCACATGAAAAATGTTGCTGCAGGGAGCAAACTTTGTCCGTGTTTTGTCGTAGGGGACATAGGTTTTGTCGAAATTTCCTTGCTCGTGGTTCAGTCGAGCACCTTGACTTAATGACCTTTGGTATAACATTCAACTAACCTCAACTACGTACCGAACATTTTTAACTAGTCTCCATAATCAACCTCTTGCTGGCTAAATTTTTCGTTTAGAAGCCTTCAAGTAGGTAATTGTTCAAATCTCCACTATTTTTGCTTTTATTCCTTTTTTGCGATTCGTCTCTGAGTACCTACCAAATATGTATAATATATATTATTATATTATAATATTATGTTACGTGCGAAGTTCGAAATTTTACAAATACCCCTTGTACAATGTGCTGAATGAACAGATTTTCTGTTCAAAGCCCGATTGCACGAATTTTTTTGTACAATCCACGGGTTCTACAATATTGGGGGGGGGGGGGGGGTGGAGTGTGTGCCTACAAAAATTGCGCAGGTTGGCCAAGGTATGGAGTTTAGCCAACATTGCAAACACGATTGGTAAACCTGCCTTGAGTGGTTGGTGAAGATGTTGGTTCTAGTATTCGAATTGCCTCCTTCAGACAGTCGTTTTCTTCCTAAATGTCAACCATTTCCCTTTGAACCTCATAGTTTGTAGGGGAAAAACGTCAGGCATTTTAAAACCGATCGAGTGATGCCAACTGCTTGTCATTTCATGAAACCTAAAAATGAATTCGAGCCACTTCCTTGTTTTTAAGCCGAATATTTCAATTTCATCGTAAAGGCCGGTCTACACGCTCCGTTTTGCACAACGTTTTGACTGCGCAGTTCAAGACGTTGCAGTCAAAATGTTGCGTGTAGACCGGAAAACTGTGCAGTTTTGAGTCCATGGAGAAGACTGCGCAGTTGCAGCGATAACTGAGCTCGGGAGCTCTGAAGACTGCGCCAACTTAAAACGTTGTGCAAAACGGAGCGTGTAGACCGGCCTTAATGAAAAATAATTATTTGATGTTACCGAACAAGTCCCTGAACCAGCTGAAGCACAGCTCCCCACTAGTTAGTAGTTACTTTACAATTGACGTTTCGTCCCGATCATCTGATCCTCACTCGACTTCCAACAATATTCTTTCGACACGCGTTTTCAAATAATCTAGATGTAATCCCGGTGTTTTTCCGCATGTTTATAGCAAATTTCATCTTCTTGTGAACTCGTGTCTTATTTGTAGAGGATAATATTGATTTTTAATATCCACCTACTCCATGTACGCTCCGTTCTAAAAAAAAAAAAGGTAACAACTAATTCGTTAATTCGTACTTTGATTCAATGAGACCTGTACCTATGATACCCTCGAATAACATGTACCTTTAATTGAAGTCAATTTTCAGTATTAAGTGAACGGGTCTGAACGATTTTTGAACAGGGTTCCTTCTAAGTTTGCCATTATGAATTTAAAGGATGAACTTAACTCCGTTAAGAACTATACCAAGTCTGTTTGAAATGTTTTACTCGTAAGTTAATTCATTTCGTACCTTTCGGTTTAGAAAAAACATTTCATCCCAACTTCACCACTTCCTCCTCTTGTTTTTTGAGTGACAGTGATCGCTCTTTCCTATTGTGATCCACAACGATGTTATCTGTAATGTTAATTTTATAAGTAACTGTTGATTGAGAAAAAGAAAACAAAAAATAATTGAAAAAAAGCGAATAAAAACTAATTTTAAAAGTCGTCTGCCATTTTTTTGTACAATCTGCCTGCCGTTATTTCGAGGGAACCAAGTACGCGTTCATTTTGATTTATAGTTTTTGGCGAGTTAATTTTCTTGTGCATTTTGTTTTTCTTAAAAGCTCATTTTCTACCATTTTTTGTTTTGTCTATATGTTATTCATTAGGTATATCAACACATTGATTTCCTATTATGCCCAGTTGCAAATTGCCTTTTGGTTATGTTAGTAAGGAAACGTGAAACATCCTGATTATGGATTATTAGTGGTTATACAGGGAGCAGCCAAACACATTGTCTAGTTTTAAAGGGCTACTGAACTTGCACAAAATTACATAAAAATCTGTACAACGTGTAGTTTTTCTCTACTGAAGATCAAATCAGTAAGATGTTGACCCTCAGATGCTATGCACTGATGAAGCCGAATTCTAGAAGTTTCAGCGGTATTATCGCACATCTCGTCGGGTCTAGCGGCGATTTAAATCAGATGAAATTCGAGAAATTAGTTGCTGAGCGGTTTACTCTCCTTGTGTCACGTCACATTGTCTTAGAGCAGCAACGCTTTCTCTGCGGGAAGATCTGCAACTAATGTGCTCTCGTTCCAGGTGTTAACTCTCCGCGCTTTTGAGGAGGGTGGGTCTTCACGTTGATCTTATCGCTATAGACTTCTCGAAGGCGTTTGACAAATTGTACGAGTACCTTCCTGGCTGGCTTCCTGGGACTGGCAGATGTCTCCATGGACGGGAGTTGGTGGAGGGGTCAGTTGGTGTTCCGCAGGGGTCGCAATTGGGTCCGCCCCTCTTCCGCGCTCTACTGAACTCTTGTGATTCCCTTCTTGTCGACCAACTATCTGCACCACAGGCCTCTCTCCCAGTTGCTCTTTATGTTGAATTACCTGATGTCCAGCTACCACTGCTCTCGGCTCGATCAGGACAGAACTGCTTGTGCAGCTATTCAATGGTCTCATTCCCTTCTGACTTCTAGCTCCTCTCTGCCATGTTTATTTCACTACTGTCATTATTTTCTGCTAATACGGTCGGTGACCACCAGAAACATTATATAAACTTCAGCGTATTGGGCTCCTCGTCCCGTGTTATATTAAATGAATAAATCCAACATGCACACATGACGTTAGGAAGTGACAGTGACAGTTTGTCCGTCCTCCTCATGGAAAAAATCGTCCCAAATTCGAAAATGCCACATTTGACGGTCACTTTCGGGGAGTGCCGTGGTTTCTAGTAAAGTTGCCGTGGGTTATGATCGCCCCAGTAGCAACAACGTTACTCAGATCGGCCAATTGGTAAAACGTGGGGATGACGAAGCCCCGGTGTTCATACGACCAAACCGTTGTTAGGACTAAAAACTGGACAAAGGACAATCTCCAAGACACGGTACTACCACTCCTAGTTTCATAACCCTAACATAGAGAGAATAACGCCTCTTCAAAACTGCACAAAGTGTTTTGCCGCTCCCTATACAACAAACTTATTATCTTATACGCACTTAACTCAGTACCTTTTGTTTTGTTTGAAGTTTAATCCCGAGCTTTAATTTCTACTCCCTATTAGTCCCTGTAGTTTTCATGTACTGTTTTGTTATAAGTAGGTACGTTATCACATCCAAGTTCTGTTTTGCGTTATTTCATGTGTAACTTTCTGTTCTTTTTAATTTCATGCCCAAATTTTAATATTTGGGTATTATTAGTTGTTTAGTTTAATTTATGTTGCTGTATTTTATTGTTTTTTCTTTCTTTCGTTGTTGTTGTGTTCTGCATAATTTGACTCCTCACGATTTGTGTACTTACTGTGTCTTTCTTGGGGAAAAGGTTATTGCAACTGTAAAAGTACGAAGGTATCCAGAAAATGAGGATGCAAGTGCCCCGGAGGGTTTTTTTTCTCGATGATTCATAGCTCCATGTGGGGGGGGGGGGGAGGAGGTTCTAACGGTCAAGATAAGATGTCGTCAACCTCTGCAGAAACCTCCAGATTCGTTTGGTCATTCATTCCAGGTTATCTGGGACTCAAACCTCACCTACCTTTCCCGTGTTGGAGCTCAGCTTGGGACTGTTTAACACAATACTTTGGGATGAGTTCTCGTGGCTCAACTTCCCTTTGTTGGTCCACTGCTCCCGTTCAAGCTGCATCTTTCCCTTCAAGACCCTCTCCACATATTCTGGGACCAATGCTGCTTACACTGTAACATCTTGGCAACTACTAGCTCTGGTGACTTATTGAAAGGCTTTATGCCCTGTGCTTCTTGTAGCTAGTACCCGTTTCGGGCATCCAAAGAACTTGTGGTGCGCATCATCTTCCACATCGCCACAGCTGCAGCACGATGGGGTATCCTCCTTTCCCATTCTGTGCAAGTAAGCATGGATAAGTTCATGTCTTAAAAAGAAATGAGGGAGGGAATGCCTTCTTTGCAGCCACACCTGGATGTAACCAACCGGGCAGTCCATTTCCCTCTCAACGCACCCGTCCACATCTCCTGCTGAAGAAGACAGTGGAGGCTTTCAGATGTGGAGCAACCCCCCCACCATTAAACTTTGCTATGAGCTCTGTTCAGAACCTCGACTTTTGCCTCCACCACCCACATACCTCACCCTGAATTCCGTCCTGCAGAAACTCATTTAACTTAACGGCCATGGGGAATTTGCGTTAATTGTCGATACCGAATATCATCCTCCTGTTGTATAGAACGGCCATAGTGTAACGTGTATTGCCAGAGATAGCAATAAAACGATTTTAACAACGTATTTAAAACGATTTACGATTTTTTACCTCCGTTGTAAACTTGTTTTCTGGACATTGCTAGTACCTACTCGATTACACAAAAAAAGACTTGTTTAGGGGGTAATATTGAACCGAACGTGTAAATATCCTCCGTGTGAACTACATCGATTGGACGACGACGCTTTCTATTTGTACGGCTCTTTCTGTTTTGCTGGGGTTTTGGTTTCTTCATTTATTTAGTTTTACTTGTTTTTTTCTTTGGTTCCTAGTATTTTTTTGTTTTTGTTTCTAAATCCATTATCCTTCGTCTGTAGATAGTGGAAGTACGAGCCTGAACGATTCGTCTATGAATGCCCGGAACACGAACTATAATCACGTTGCTCCGCAGTCGCCGAAGCTCAACGGAACAATTCTGCCCATCAACAGGTATAAAGTTATTGTCACACGTAACAAACCTCAACTGATTGATCATGAATCATTAATGTGATTTTTTATTTTTCGGTTTTCAATGTGACAGATATACGGGTAAGCTTGAATTGATATTTTGAATATTCTACAAATGATCTATCAAGTACACTGGCATGGAAACAATACCATTCTCTTCAACAGACCGTAGCACGATGGCCCAGAGGCACCCCTGGTCTACTTTTTTCAAAAGTTAGAACATTGTATA
Source organism: Stenodema calcarata (assembly GCA_963920205.1). NCBI lineage: Eukaryota > Metazoa > Arthropoda > Insecta > Hemiptera > Miridae > Stenodema > Stenodema calcarata. The sequence goes on from OY986058.1 coordinate 22,023,141, forward strand.
CTAAGGCTGAGTTTGAAAGTGTTTTACAAAAGAAAAATTCAAAAAGTAAAATCGCTTTAAAAAAAAAAAAAAAAAAAAAAAAAAAAAAAACAAGAAAAAGTATTGATTTAGAAATGTACAAGTAGGAGTTGGGTAGAAATTCAGGTTATGCGTTCAGGTAATCACTGTCAATGATTCCCTAAATGCATGGAACCCCTCCCTCCCCCCCCATCAAAGTCTTGACCATGACTTCGGATAGGTACACAGGGAAATGGTGGGAATTGTACATCGTAATTGACAACTCTCGTGTTATTGAATTCTGAACTCTATTTTAGGCCTTTTTCTTTTATTGAAGGTTCAGACGTTTTAGGGCCGTAACAATGGTTCAAACAGTGTAAACATTTTTTAGATGTGGTGGGTGGCTCTTTGTATCTTATTTCCATAGGGGATCCTTCAGGTTAGTAGCACCGAAGATCTTCTTCGGGGTGACCAGATGAGATCAGCATTGTAGGCAAAGATTTTAACTCGTACAATATCTTAACGAACATTAAATAACACAAAATTTTAGAGTTAATTCACAAGTATGAAATTATACGATGACGTTTTTCAGTGAATCTTACGACGATCTCAAGCCGAAATCTGAGACAGACGGAAATGAAAACCACAAACCCGAAATATTGGAAAGAGAATCTAAGAAAAAGGTATGATCCAAATTAAACCTGATTCACCTGGTGTTCATTTACAGTTTAAAGGGTGGGTAAAACATTTTTTTTTTCCCCACAGAAGACAACCTCGGACAGGGCGTATTTCATTGGGAAGGAGTTGTTGATGACAGAACGAACGTACAAGAGGGACCTGGAATTGATTAACTTGGTGAGTAGTTGTTTGTCCAAATGAATAACTTGAGCGATTAAAACGTTGTCCACTAAAGTCACCATTCGATACCCTCATTCTAATACCACGTATCATCAATTTCGGCCAAATTCTGTTTTTAATGACCCCTACAGTATTTTCTTTTTTTATTATAATGTATTAGTGACAGGAAGAGGGCTCCTGAAAAGTAGGATAAACGCCCGATCGAATGGTGCTTTTTTTAAGCTTTTATTATAATGTATTAGGGACGGAAGAGTAGGCTAAAAAAAAAGGCTCCTGAAAAGTAGGCTAAATTCTGATACGTGGTATTCGAATGAGGGTATCACATTGTTGGAGAGTTGACGAGGACATCAGACGGGTGAGAAGCCGCTTTGTAGAAATCATAACAACTACACTCTTCTGGTAATAAATAGAGCAACGACTGCTAAGAAAAGTATCACAAGGGGCTATGGTTCATTCTTCAAGCTGACAGACGTCCTTATCAGCGCCTAGTAAAGCATCAAATAGTGTTACGATCCACTATCAGACAAATACAACTATTGTGTTGAAGCGTTTTGTTGTATCTACATTGTCTTCAATATTTCATATTAACTATTCCAGTGGGCCCGAGAAGCGTTCTCTTCAGTATTGGAAGAACCGAATTACATGAGCCAACTGCTGAAATTGATCGATCCAATCGACGATTTCCACTCCGCCCTTCTGAAGGATATGGAGTACCATTTTGCAAGTTTGGAAAACCGGTCCTCCTACGATACCTGGCTCTCCGATTTGTTCAGCAACATTGCCAAACAGCGGCATGTGAGTTTTTGTAGACCTTTCAGATGACATAATGAACACAACTATACTAAATCTTAATAATACTGTTAGTACCATAGTAATTGAGGATCTGCGCCATCAGTGAATTGGCCGGAATTTATAGTTGTTCGTCAAGGAGCCGATTTCCTCCGCGTTTCATCCACGCAAGGATGAGCGGTGCTATTCATAGACTATTCATGCTATTCAATACTATTAATACTATCAATACTATTATACTATTAAACATTTGTATCACAATTTTAGTTTTTGTGAGGTGTTTATTTGAGTTCGAATGTACCTTCGAGAAGAGCAATTGTCGACTCAAATACTTCGTAAAAACGAAAAAAAGTTGACTTCATATCGACTCGACGTGTTTATTTGAGTTCGAATGGACCTTCAAGAAGAGCAATTGTCGACTCAAATACTTCGTGAAAACGAAAAAAAGTTGACTTCATTTCGACTCGAGGTGTTTATTTGAGTTCGAATGGACCTTCACGAAGAGCAATTGTCGACTCAAATACTTCGTGAAAACGAAAAAAAGTTGACTTCATATCGACTCGAGGTGTTTATTTGAGTTCGAATGGACCTTCAAGAAGAGCAATTGTCGACTCAAATACTTCGTGAAAACGAAAAAAAGTTGACTTCATATCGACTCGAGGTGTTTATTTGAGTTCGAATGGACGTTCAAGAAGAGCAATTGTCGACTCAAATGCTTCGTGAAAACGAAAAAAAGTTGACTTCATTTCGACTCGACGTGTTTATTTGAGTTCGAATGGACCTTCAAGAAGAGCAATTGTCGACTCAAATACTTCGTGAAAACGAAAAAAAGTTGACTTCATATCGACTCGAGGTGTTTATTTGAGTTCGAATAGACCTTCACGAAGAGCAATTGTCGACTCAAATACTTCGTGAAAACGAAAAAAAGTTGACTTCATTTCGACTCGACGTGTTTATTTGAGTTCGAATGGACCTTCACGAAGAGCAATTGTCGACTCAAATACTTCGTGAAAACGAAAAAAAAGTTGACTTCATATCGACTCGAGGTGTTTATTTGAGTTCGAATGGACCTTCACGAAGAGCAATTGTCGACTCAAATACTTCGTGAAAACGAAAAAAAGTTGACTTCATTTCGACTCGACGTGTTTATTTGAATTCGAATGGACCTTCAAGAAGAGCAATTGTCGACTCAAATACTTCGTGAAAACGAAAAAAAGTTGACTTCATATCGACTCGACGTGTTTATTTGAGTTCGAATGAACGTTCAAGAAGAGCAATTGTCGACTCAGATACTTCTTGAAAACGAAAAAAAGTTGACTCCATATCGACTCGACGTGTTTATTTGAGTTCGATTGGACGTTCAAGAAGAGCAATTGTCGACTCAAATACTTCGTGAAAACGAAAAAAAGTTGACTTCATATCGACTCGACGTGTTTATTTGAGTTCGAATGAACGTTCAAGAAGAGCAATTGTCAACTCAAATACATCGTGAAAACGAAAAAAAGTTGACTTCATATCGACTCGAGGTGTTCATTTGAGTTCGAATGGACCTTCACGAAGAGCAATTGTCGACTCAAATACTTCGTGAAAACGAAAAAAAGTTGACTTCATTTCGACTCGACGTGTTTATTTGAGTTCGAATGGACCTTCAAGAAGAGCAATTGTCGACTCAAATACTTCGTGAAAACGAAAAAAAGTTGACTTCATATCGACTCGACGTGTTATTTGAGTTCGAATGAACGTTCAAGAAGAGCAATTGTCGACTCAGATACTTCTTGAAAACGAAAAAAAGTTGACTCCATATCGACTCGAGGTGTTTATTTGAGTTCGAATGGACCTTCACGAAGAGCAATTGTCGACTCAAATACTTCGTGAAAACGAAAAAAAGTTGACTTCATTTCGACTCGACGTGTTTATTTGAATTCGAATGGACCTTCAAGAAGAGCAATTGTCGACTCAAATACTTCGTGAAAACGAAAAAAAGTTGACTTCATATCGACTCGACGTGTTTATTTGAGTTCGAATGAACGTTCAAGAAGAGCAATTGTCGACTCAGATACTTCTTGAAAACGAAAAAAAGTTGACTCCATATCGACTCGACGTGTTTATTTGAGTTCGATTGGACGTTCAAGAAGAGCAATTGTCGACTCAAATACTTCGTGAAAACGAAAAAAAGTTGACTTCATATCGACTCGACGTGTTTATTTGAGTTCGAATGAACGTTCAAGAAGAGCAATTGTCAACTCAAATACATCGTGAAAACGAAAAAAAGTTGACTTCATATCGACTCGAGGTGTTCATTTGAGTTCGAATGGACCTTCACGAAGAGCAATTGTCGACTCAAATACTTCGTGAAAACGAAAAAAAGTTGACTTCATTTCGACTCGACGTGTTTATTTGAGTTCGAATGGACCTTCAAGAAGAGCAATTGTCGACTCAAATACTTCGTGAAAACGAAAAAAAGTTGACTTCATTTCGACTCGACGTGTTTATTTGAGTTCGAATGGACCTTCAAGAAGAGCAATTGTCGACTCAAATACTTCGTGAAAACGAAAAAAAGATGACTTCATATCGACTCGAGGTGTTTATTTGAGTTCGAATAGACCTTCACGAAGAGCAATTGTCGACTCAAATACTTCGTGAAAACGAAAAAAAGTTGACTTCATTTCGACTCGACGTGTTTATTTGAGTTCGAATGGACCTTCACGAAGAGCAATTGTCGACTCAAATACTTCGTGAAAACGAAAAAAAAGTTGACTTCATATCGACTCGAGGTGTTTATTTGAGTTCGAATGGACCTTCACGAAGAGCAATTGTCGACTCAAATACTTCGTGAAAACGAAAAAAAGTTGACTTCATTTCGACTCGACGTGTTTATTTGAATTCGAATGGACCTTCAAGAAGAGCAATTGTCGACTCAAATACTTCGTGAAAACGAAAAAAAGTTGACTTCATATCGACTCGACGTGTTTATTTGAGTTCGAATGAACGTTCAAGAAGAGCAATTGTCGACTCAGATACTTCTTGAAAACGAAAAAAAGTTGACTCCATATCGACTCGACGTGTTTATTTGAGTTCGATTGGACGTTCAAGAAGAGCAATTGTCGACTCAAATACTTCGTGAAAACGAAAAAAAGTTGACTTCATATCGACTCGACGTGTTTATTTGAGTTCGAATGAACGTTCAAGAAGAGCAATTGTCAACTCAAATACATCGTGAAAACGAAAAAAAGTTGACTTCATATCGACTCGAGGTGTTCATTTGAGTTCGAATGGACCTTCACGAAGAGCAATTGTCGACTCAAATACTTCGTGAAAACGAAAAAAAGTTGACTTCATTTCGACTCGACGTGTTTATTTGAGTTCGAATGGACCTTCAAGAAGAGCAATTGTCGACTCAAATACTTCGTGAAAACGAAAAAAAGTTGACTTCATATCGACTCGACGTGTTATTTGAGTTCGAATGAACGTTCAAGAAGAGCAATTGTCGACTCAGATACTTCTTGAAAACGAAAAAAAGTTGACTCCATATCGACTCGACGTGTTTATTTGAGTTCGATTGGACGTTCAAGAAGAGCAATTGTCGACTCAAATACTTCGTGAAAACGAAAAAAAGTTGACTTCATATCGACTCGACGTGTTTATTTGAGTTCGAATGAACGTTCAAGAAGAGCAATTGTCAACTCAAATACATCGTGAAAACGAAAAAAAGTTGACTTCATATCGACTCGAGGTGTTCATTTAAGTTCGAATGGACCTTCACGAAGAGCAATTGTCGACTCAAATACTTCGTGAAAACGAAAAAAAGTTGACTTCATATCGACCCGACGTGTTTATTTGAGTTCGAATGGACGTTCAAGAAGAGCAATTGTCGTCTCAAATACTTTGTGAAAACGAAAAAAGTTGACTTCATATCGACTCGACGTGTTCATTTGAGTTCGAATGGACGTTCAAGAAGAGCGATTGTCGACACAAATACTTCGTGAAAACGAAAAAAAGTTGACTTCATATCGACTCGACGTGTTTATTTGAGTTCGAATGATCGTTCAAGAAGAGCAATTGTCGACTCAAATACTTCGTGAAAACGAAAAAAAGTTGACTTCATATCGACTCGACGTGTTCATTTGAGTTCGAATGGACGTTCAAGAAGAGCGATTGTCGACTCAAATACTTCGTGAAAACGAAAAAAAGTTGACTTCATATCGACTCGACGTGTTTATTTGAGTTCAAATGAACGTTCAAGAAGAGCAATTGTCAACTCAAATACATCGTGAAAACGAAAAAAAGTTGACTTCATATCGACTCGAGGTGTTCATTTGAGTTCGAATGGACGTTCAAGAAGAGCAATTGTCGACTCAAATACTTCGTGAAAACGGAAAAAAGTTGACTTCATATCGACTCGACGTGTTTATTTGAGTTCGAATGAACGTTCAAGAAGAGCAATTGTCAACTCAAATACATCGTGAAAACGGATAAAGTTGACTTCATATCGACTCGACGTGTTCATTTGAGTTCGAATGGACGTTCAAGAAGAGGAATTGTCGACTCAGATAGTTCTTGAAAACGAAAAAAAGTTGACTTCATATCGACTCGACGTGTTTATTTGAGTTCGAATGGACGTTCAAGAAGAGCAATTGTCGTCTCAAATACTTCGTGAAAACGAAAAAAAGTTGACTTCATATCGACTCGACGTGTTCATTTGAGTTCGAATGGACCTTCACGAAGAGCAATTGTCGACTCAAATACTTCGTGAAAACGAAAAAAAGTTGACTTCATATCGACTCGACGTGTTTATTTGAGTTCGAATGAACGTTCAAGAAGAGCAATTGTCGACTCAGATACTTCTTGAAAACGAAAAAAAGTTGACTTCATATCGGCTCGACGTGTTTATTTGAGTTCGAATGGACGTTCAAGAAGAGCAATTGTCGACTCAAATACTTCGTGAAAACGAAAAAAAGTTGACTTCATATCGACTCGACGTGTTTATTTGAGTTCGAATGGACGTTCAAGAAGAGCAATTGTCGTCTCAAATACTTCGTGAAAACGAAAAAAGTTGACTTCATATCGACTCGACGTGTTTATTTGAGTTCGAATGAACGTTCAAGAAGAGCAATTGTCGACTCAAATACTTCGTGAAAACGAAAAAACGTTGACTTCATATCGACTCGACGTGTTTATTTGAGTTCAAATGAACGTTCAAGAAGAGCAATTGTCAACTCAAATACATCGTAAAAACGAAAAAAAGTTGACTTCATATCGACTCGAGGTGTTCATTTGAGTTCGAATGGACCTTCACGAAGAGCAATTGTCGACTCAAATACTTCGTGAAAACGAAAAAAAGTTGACTTCATATCGACTCGACGTGTTTATTTGAGTTCGAATGGACGTTCAAGAAGAGCAATTGTCGTCTCAAATACTTCGTGAAAACGAAAAAAGTTGACTTCATATCGACTCGACGCGTTTATTTGAGTTCGAATGAACGTTCAAGAAGAGGAATTGTCGACTCAGATACTTCTTGGAAACGAAAAAAAGTTGACTTCATATCGACTCGAGGTGTTCATTTGAGTTCGAATGGACGTTCAAGAAGAGCGATTGTCGTCTCAAATACTTCGTGAAAACGAAAAAAGTTGACTTCATATCGACTCGACGTGTTTATTTGAGTTCGAATGAACGTTCAAGAAGAGGAATTGTCGACTCAGATACTTCTTGGAAACGAAAAAAAGTTGACTTCATATCGACTCGAGGTGTTCATTTGAGTTCGAATGGACGTTCAAGAAGAGCGATTGTCGTCTCAAATACTTCGTGAAAACGAAAAAAGTTGACTTCATATCGACTCGACGTGTTTATTTGAGTTCGAATGAACGTTCAAGAAGAGGAATTGTCGACTCAGATACTTCTTGGAAACGAAAAAAAGTTGACTTCATATCGACTCGAGGTGTTCATTTGAGTTCGAATGGACGTTCAAGAAGAGCAATTGTCGTCTCAAATACTTCGTGAAAACGAAAAAAGTTGACTTCATATCGACTCGACGTGTTTATTTGAGTTCGAATGAACGTTCAAGAAGAGGAATTGTCGTCTCAAATACTTCGTGAAAACGAAAAAAGTTGACTTCATATCGACTCGAGGTGTTCATTTGAGTTCGAATGGACGTTCAAGAAGAGCGATTGTCGACTCAAATACTTCGTGAAAACGAAAAAAAGTTGACTTCATATCGACTCGACGTGTTTATTTGAGTTCAAATGAACGTTCAAGAAGAGCAATTGTCAACTCAAATACATCGTGAAAACGAAAAAAAGTTGACTTCATATCGACTCGAGGTGTTCATTTGAGTTCGAATGGACGTTCACGAAGAGCAATTGTCGACTCAAATACTTCGTGAAAACGAAAAAAAGTTGACTTCATATCGACTCGACGTGTTTATTTGAGTTCAAATGAACGTTCAAGAAGAGCAATTGTCAACTCAAATACATCGTGAAAACGAGAAAAAGTTGACTTCATATCGACTCGAGGTGTTCATTTGAGTTCGAATGGACCTTCACGAAGAGCAATTGTCGACTCAAATACTTCGTGAAAACGAAAAAAAGTTGACTTCATATCGACTCGAGGTGTTTATTTGAGTTCGATTGGACGTTCGAGAAGAGCAATTGTCGACTCAAATACTTCGTGAAAACGAAAAAAAGTTGACTTCATATCGACTCGAGGTGTTCATTTGAGTTCGAATGGACCTTCACGAAGAGCAATTGTCGACTCAAATACTTCTTGAAAATGAAAAAAAGTTGACTTCATATCGACTCGACGTGTTCATTTGAGTTCGAATGGACGTTCAAGAAGAGCGACTGTCGACTCAAATACTTCGTGAAAACGAAAAAAAGTTGACTTCATATCGACTCGACGTGTTTATTTGAGTTCGAATGAACGTTCAAGAAGAGCAATTGTCGACTCAAATACTTCGTGAAAACGAAAAAAAATTGACTTCATATCGACTCGACGTGTTTATTTGAGTTCGAATGAACGTTCAAGAAGAGGAATTGTCGACTCAGATACTTCTTGGAAACGAAAAAAAGTTGACTTCATATCGACTCGACGTGTTTATTTGAGTTCGAATGGACGTTCACGAAGAGCAATTGTCGACTCAAATACTTCGTGAAAACGAAAAAAAGTTGACTTCATATCGACTCGACGTGTTCATTTGAGTTCGAATGGACGTTCAAGAAGAGCGATTGTCGACTCAAATACTTCGTGAAAACGAAAAAAAGTTGACTTCATATCGACTCGACGTGTTTATTTGAGTTCGAATGAACGTTCAAGAAGAGCAATTGTCAACTCAAATACATCGTGAAAACGAAAAAAAGTTGACTTCATATCGACTCGAGGTGTTCATTTGAGTTCGAATGGACGTTCAAGAAGAGCGATTGTCGACTCAAATACTTCGTGAAAACGAAAAAAAGTTGACTTCATATCGACTCGACGTGTTTATTTGAGTTCGAATGGACGTTCAAGAAGAGCAATTGTCGTCTCAAATACTTCGTGAAAACGAAAAAAGTTGACTTCATATCGACTCGACGTGTTTATTTGAGTTCGAATGAACGTTCAAGAAGAGCAATTGTCGACTCAAATACTTCGTGAAAACGAAAAAAAGTTGACTTCATATCGACTCGACGTGTTTATTTGAGTTCGAATGAACGTTCAAGAAGAGCAATTGTCGACTCAAATACTTCGTGAAAACGAAAAAAAGTTGACTTCATATCGACTCGACGTGTTTATTTGAGTTCAAATGAACGTTCAAGAAGAGCAATTGTCAACTCAAATACATCGTGAAAACGAAAAAAAGTTGACTTCATATCGACTCGAGGTGTTCATTTGAGTTCGAATGGACCTTCACGAAGAGCAATTGTCGACTCAAATACTTCGTGAAAACGAAAAAAAGTTGACTTCATATCGACTCGACGTGTTTATTTGAGTTCGAATGGACGTTCAAGAAGAGCAATTGTCGTCTCAAATACTTCGTGAAAACGAAAAAAGTTGACTTCATATCGACTCGACGTGTTTATTTGAGTTCGAATGAACGTTCAAGAAGAGCAATTGTCGACTCAAATACTTCTTGAAAACGAAAAAAAGTTGACTTCATATCGACTCGACGTGTTCATTTGAGTTCGAATGGACGTTCAAGAAGAGCGATTGTCGACTCAAATACTTCGTGAAAACGAAAAAAAGTTGACTTCATATCGACTCGACGTGTTTATTTGAGTTCGAATGAACGTTCAAGAAGAGCAATTGTCGACTCAAATACTTCGTGAAAACGAAAAAAAGTTGACTTCATATCGACTCGACGTGTTTATTTGAGTTCGAATGAACGTTCAAGAAGAGGAATTGTCGACTCAGATACTTCTTGGAAACGAAAAAAAGTTGACTTCATATCGACTCGACGTGTTTATTTGAGTTCGAATGAACGTTCAAGAAGAGCAATTGTCGACTCAAATACTTCGTGAAAACGAAGAAAAGTTGACTTCATATCGACTCGACGTGTTTATTTGAGTTCGAATGAACGTTCAAGAAGAGGAATTGTCGACTCAGATACTTCTTGAAAACGAAAAAAAGTTGACTTCATATCGACTCGACGTGTTTATTTGAGTTCGAATGGACGTTCACGAAGAGCAATTGTCGACTCAAATACTTCGAGAAAACGAAAAAAAGTCGACTTCATATCGACTCGACGTATTCATTTGAGATCGAATGGACGTTCAAGAAGAGCGATTGTCGACTCAAATACTTCGTGAAAACGAAAAAAAGTTGACTTCATATCGACTCGACGTGTTTATTTGAGTTCGAATGAACGTTCAAGAAGAGCAATTGTCAACTCAAATACATCGTGAAAACGAAAAAAAGTTGACTTCATATCGACTCGAGGTGTTCATTTGAGTTCGAATGGACGTTCAAGAAGAGCAATTGTCGACTCAAATACTTCGTGAAAACGAAAAAAAGTTGACTTCATATCGACTCGAGGTGTTTATTTGAGTTCGATTGGACGTTCGAGAAGAGCAATTGTCGACTCAAATACTTCGTGAAAACGAAAAAAAGTTGACTTCATATCGACTCGACGTGTTGATTTGAGTTCGAATGGACGTTCAAGAAGAGCAATTGTCGACTCAAATACTTCGTGAAAACGAAAAAAAGTCGACTTCATATCGACTCGACGTATTCATTTGAGATCGAATGGACGTTCAAGAAGAGCGATTGTCGACTCAAATACTTCGAGAAAACGAAAAAAAGTCGACTTCATATCGACTCGACGTATTCATTTGAGATCGAATGGACGTTCAAGAAGAGCGATTGTCGACTCAAATACTTCGTGAAAACGAAAAAAAGTTGACTTCATATCGACTCGACGTGTTTATTTGAGTTCGAATGGACGTTCACGAAGAGCAATTGTCGACTCAAATACTTCGAGAAAACGAAAAAAAGTTGACTTCATATCGACTCGACGTGTTGATTTGAGTTCGAATGGACGTTCACGAAGAGCAATTGTCGACTCAAATACTTCGAGAAAACGAAAAAAAGTCGACTTCATATCGACTCGACGTATTCATTTGAGATCGAATGGACGTTCAAGAAGAGCGATTGTCGACTCAAATACTTCGTGAAAACGAAAAAAAGTTGACTTCATATCGACTCGACGTGTTTATTTGAGTTCGAATGAACGTTCAAGAAGAGCAATTGTCAACTCAAATACATCGTGAAAACGAAAAAAAGTTGACTTCATATCGACTCGAGGTGTTCATTTGAGTTCGAATGGACGTTCAAGAAGAGCAATTGTCGACTCAAATACTTCGTGAAAACGAAAAAAAGTTGACTTCATATCGACTCGAGGTGTTTATTTGAGTTCGATTGGACGTTCGAGAAGAGCAATTGTCAACTCAAATACATCGTGAAAACGAAAAAAAGTTGACTTCATATCGACTCGAGGTGTTCATTTGAGTTCGAATGGACGTTCAAGAAGAGCAATTGTCGACTCAAATACTTCGTGAAAACGAAAAAAAGTTGACTTCATATCGACTCGAGGTGTTTATTTGAGTTCGAATAGACCTTCACGAAGAGCAATTGTCGACTCAAATACTTCGTGAAAACGAAAAAAAGTTGACTTCATATCGACTCGAGGTGTTTATTTGAGTTCGAATGGACCTTCACGAAGAGCAATTGTCGACTCAAATACTTCGTGAAAACGAAAAAAAGTTGACTTCATATCGACTCGACGTGTTGATTTGAGTTCGAATGGACGTTCAAGAAGAGCAATTGTCGACTCAAATGCTTCGTGAAAACGAAAAAAAGTTGACTTCATATCGACTCGACGTGTTTATTTGAGTTCGAATGGACGTTCAAGAAGAGCAATTGTCGACTCAAATACTTCGTGAAAACGAAAAAAAGTTGACTTCATATCGACTCGACGTGTTTATTTGAGTTCGAATGAACGTTCAAGAAGAGCAATTGTCGACTCAGATACTTCTTGAAAACGAAAAAAAGTTGACTCCATATCGACTCGACGTGTTTATTTGAGTTCGATTGGACGTTCAAGAAGAGCAATTGTCGACTCAAATACTTCGTGAAAACGAAAAAAAGTTGACTTCATATCGACTCGACGTGTTTATTTGAGTTCGAATGAACGTTCAAGAAGAGCAATTGTCAACTCAAATACATCGTGAAAACGAAAAAAAATTGACTTCATATCGACTCGAGGTGTTCATTTGAGTTCGAATGGACCTTCACGAAGAGCAATTGTCGACTCAAATACTTCGTGAAAACGAAAAGAAGTTGACTTCATATCGACTCGACGTGTTTATTTGAGTTCGAATGGATGTTCAAGAAGAGCAATTGTCGTCTCAAATACTTCGTGAAAACGAAAAAAGTTGACTTCATATCGACTCGACGTGTTCATTTGAGTTCGAATGGACGTTCAAGAAGAGCGATTGTCGACTCAAATACTTCGTGAAAACGAAAAAAAGTTGACTTCATATCGACTCGACGTGTTTATTTGAGTTCGAATGATCGTTCAAGAAGAGCAATTGTCGACTCAAATACTTCGTGAAAACGAAAAAAAGTTGACTTCATATCGACTCGACGTGTTTATTTGAGTTCGAATGGACCTTCAAGAAGAGCAATTGTCGACTCAAATACTTCGTGAAAACGAAAAAAAGTTGACTTCATATCGACTCGAGGTGTTTATTTGAGTTCGAATGGACCTTCACGAAGAGCAATTGTCGACTCAAATACTTCGTGAAAACGAAAAAAAGTTGACTTCATATCGACTCGACGTGTTGATTTGAGTTCGAATGGACGTTCAAGAAGAGCAATTGTCGACTCAAATGCTTCGTGAAAACGAAAAAAAGTTGACTTCATATCGACTCGACGTGTTTATTTGAGTTCGAATGGACGTTCAAGAAGAGCAATTGTCGACTCAAATACTTCGTGAAAACGAAAAAAAGTTGACTTCATATCGACTCGACGTGTTTATTTGAGTTCGAATGAACGTTCAAGAAGAGCAATTGTCGACTCAGATACTTCTTGAAAACGAAAAAAAGTTGACTCCATATCGACTCGACGTGTTTATTTGAGTTCGATTGGACGTTCAAGAAGAGCAATTGTCGACTCAAATACTTCGTGAAAACGAAAAAAAGTTGACTTCATATCGACTCGACGTGTTTATTTGAGTTCGAATGAACGTTCAAGAAGAGCAATTGTCAACTCAAATACATCGTGAAAACGAAAAAAAGTTGACTTCATATCGACTCGAGGTGTTCATTTGAGTTCGAATGGACCTTCACGAAGAGCAATTGTCGACTCAAATACTTCGTGAAAACGAAAATAAGTTGACTTCATATCGACTCGACGTGTTTATTTGAGTTCGAATGGACGTTCAAGAAGAGCAATTGTCGTCTCAAATACTTCGTGAAAACGAAAAAAGTTGACTTCATATCGACTCGACGTGTTCATTTGAGTTCGAATGGACGTTCAAGAAGAGCGATTGTCGACTCAAATACTTCGTGAAAACGAAAAAAAGTTGACTTCATATCGACTCGACGTGTTTATTTGAGTTCGAATGATCGTTCAAGAAGAGCAATTGTCGACTCAAATACTTCGTGAAAACGAAAAAAAGTTGACTTCATATCGACTCGACGTGTTTATTTGAGTTCGAATGAACGTTCAAGAAGAGGAATTGTCGACTCAGATACTTCTTGGAAACGAAAAAAAGTTGACTTCATATCGACTCGACGTGTTTATTTGAGTTCGAATGGACGTTCACGAAGAGCAATTGTCGACTCAAATACTTCGTGAAAACGAAAAAAAGTTGACTTCATATCGACTCGACGTGTTCATTTGAGTTCGAATGGACGTTCAAGAAGAGCAATTGTCGACTCAAATACTTCGTGAAAACGAAAAAAAGTTGACTTCATATCGACTCGAGGTGTTCATTTGAATTCGATCGGACGTTCAAGAAGAGCAATTGTCGACTCAAATACTTCGTGAAAACGAAAAAAAGTTGACTTCATATCGACTCGTCGAGTTTATTTGAGTTCGAATCGACGTTCAAGAAGAGCAATTGTCGTCTCAAATACTTCGTGAAAACGAAAAAAAGTTGACTTCATATCGACTCGACGTGTTTATTTGAGTTCGAATGGACGTTCAAGAAGAGCAATTGTCAACTCAAATACTTCGTGAACGATGGGTTACTCGTCGCAAATAAATTGTTATGCTACAAGCGGGAGGATCTGAACCATGCCAAACTCCGCCTTCAGCAGATTAGGATAGGGATGGCTCAAAGCGAGGAACATTATCTGGGAATAGCATCGTCGGAGGTGCATGTTGAGGTATTGCGACTATAAATACCTTGAGGAGGCCAACAGCTTCCTCAAGCCACTCCTCGACTTGAGGACCAAAACTGCCAGTGGCCTTGACGACTATGAATAACTCGAATAACTATGAATAACTTTGTAATGGTTTGCTGAGTGTCCTTGCTTCCCGAGTTTTCGTTACAACCATTCAGATCACCATCTCACCATCACCATCTGTGATACCAAGATCACAGTGAATGCAGACTAGGATACCCCTCTGGGTGGGCAAATTGCCTAACCTCCCAGGTTATCGGGGCTACTCAGCAAACCATACATTACATGGTAGCAGAGCGTGATTGGTAGATACATGCTGGGTTTGCCTCGGTACCTCCTCCACTATTTTTTTGGAGCTCTAAGGAGCTTTCCAAGAAGGGACTCCTATATAAGGATCATACCCATTTGCGTATAATCATTTGTATTGGCATTATTCAATTTCTTTCTCTCCTCCAATCTCCTACATTCTAATTTTCTACATTCTATAGTTCATTGGGTAATCTTCTATTTTCAAATTTCTTTATTTCTATTACATCCCTGCCAATAGCCATGCTTGTAGGAGCATAGTTCTCCACAAGTAATAAATTTGCAGTAGTACCATACCTCAGCAAACCATACATTACACCTTGAAGGTTTCCTCCTCCTCGAGTCATGACTATGAATCCTGCCCTTAGTATCGAATGCCTTTCTTAACCTCATCTAGACTAATTTGTTTCCAGATCTACGTCGACTACATAGATTTGATTAAAGAAGTACTACACACGTTGGCCAGTAACCTGAGTCAGGGGACTTTTGACGTTGTGTATGCGACTTTCGAAAAGAACAAAGTTTGTTATCTACCCCTAACTTTATTCGTTCTGAAGCCTCTTCAGCGTCTTCTGCACTACTCTAGTCTAATCGACCGTAAGTGTTTTGTTTTAGTTGTTAATCACTCAGTTGACTTCATTTTAATCAACAATAATTGTTAATCAATTCTCCAGTAGGGTAATTATTACCCTATTGGAGAATTGATTTAGCTCCCTCTCAAGTAGAAATGTTAACATACTGTTGGAAATGTAGTTTATTTCTCATTTCAGGGGTGGTAGATCACTTTGTTTCTATGAATGCCGACTGTCGAAAACTTGAACAATCCAAATCTGATCTGATGGCCCTGAATAAAAGAGTTTCAAAAGTTCTTGGTGAATCCGTAAGTATATACCATTTCTACCTGTACAATTGCGATTTTTCAATCAAGGATGACATTTTGAAAATCCCCTGTTTTTTTTGTTTTTTGTCACAGGAAAATTACGTGCAATTGATCGAATTGAGTCGAGATCTAGTTTGTTTTGAGGGGAAGTTGATTGACGAAGACAGGACATTCATTCGTCAAGGGTGTTTAACCAAGTTCTCCCAAAAGAAAGGGTATCAACAGCGGATGTTTTTCCTGGTAAGAGAATAATTTTAGTCACCATTCTCCACGGGGTTCCTCATTTCCAAGGAATCGATGTGGAATGTAGCCATGAATTTCGTCGAGTCAGTCCATAATATCATTAATTCGTCGTTATTTTCATTTTAGGGTAAAAGTTTTGGTAGTAAGAAAAATAATTGAACATTGAATATAATATATTCAATGGAAGTTTTTATTTTTTCGACCATTTCTAAATTCAGTTAACAAGTTGCTCAACACGTCCTCAGTTTTGTCGAATGCAGAGACCCGTTTGTCGGTAAACTCAGCGTGATTCACCGTGAAAAAATACCACAAAGATGACTCAAAACTCACTAGTACATAAAGGGTACATTTTTCACGAAAAACCCTAGATTTAGACCGAAAAAACACGTTTTTTCGGATTCCAAACCTTATTTTCTCTCTTAATTCAACATCACACAATTTTTTGGCGAGTCCTTTAGAAAAAAATCTTTTCAGGGAAAACACGGCGTTGCTTAACGTCACTCTTAGATATTTACGTTATTAACGTCACACTAGAACTGAGCATGTTTGGGCTTATCGTGTTAGCGTCCGGTCTTGCTCGCCCTAGGATAAGCCCTCAACAGCTGGACCTATCAAAGCGGACTTATCTCCTGGAACTCTCTATTATGGGCTGCCGGTCACCTGTTACTAATAAAAACACTGAAAAACGCTGAACTTTGTCGGTCTGGTCCAGCTTACAGGTTAATAGTCACCTTCATGTCATTTACCTTCGTCCGTTTAACCCCATGGAACGAAGGCTGCGATCAAAATAATTTCTTATTTTTATCGTTTCTTTTTTCAGCTCTCCGATATGCTTCTCTACTGTAACTTGGTCGGGCAGAAGTTCAAAGTTCACGGGCAATTACCCCTACGAAGTTTGACATTGGAAGAAAGAGAAGACAACCCGTCGCCCAATTCCTTCACCATGTACGCTGATAAAAGGTTAGCTCTACCGAAAGTCATGGAGTAGGAACAGATTCGTAATCGAACCTAAAAGTTGGTGTACTGACAACGGGTTGAACAGGTATAAAGTTTGCGACGGTTTGTAGGTTGTGCTTCAGGTTTGAGAGGCTAAAAATCGCGAAATTTTCGCTCTTTTTACAGTATTTTGCCTATAACTTGAAAAGTACGTATCCTACAGAATATGTCACTCCTCTCTTCCTCGAAGGCTTTTCAAACATCGAAATTTTTCCAACTGTTCAGCCGCTATCGCCCATCAAAGATTTCCAAGAAAAACCTCAGCGGTGTATGGTTTATTCTAAGCTGGTTCAACAGTAGTAAGATCTTCATCTTCAATCGTCCCTATCGATTGTAAAAACAATAGAAAGTTTCGATATTTTAAAACTATCGATGCTAACATAGTATCAATAGTAACATCGCTAGTTTCCCATCACCAATGTTAGTATTCTGTAGCTTAAAATATTTTCGTTTTTTTTTGGGAGTCCCCCCCCCCCCCCCCCGGTCACTATTTTACTGACTTTGTTTGTTTCAGAGCAATAACCGTGTGTGGGAGTAGTCAAGAAGAGAAAAATAAGTGGCTCAAAGACATTTCATCGGCGGTGGAAACCACCAAACGGGACGACTCCCCTAGCAAAACATTCTTCAGCCTCAAATGTTCTAGTACGTACATCTTGACGGTTTATATATTTATTTAGTTTATATTTATACATCGCGTTTTCTTGGGCTTTTGATCTTGATTCCTCGAAATGCAGGTTTATAATTCGCCAATGGGTCATTTGGCATCTAACCATCGCTTCGATTCTGTTTCAGGTTCGGCGGACGACGTGAGCGAAAAAGATAAAAATTCGAACGACACGACCACCCCCCAGCGAAGCAACACGACCGTTCACGTTTGTTGGCACAGAAATACATCTGTATCACTCACGGACCACATTTCAGCCGCTCATGTACGTCCATCATATTTATTGTAAACCTTTGTACAATATTGCGGCCTTAACGAACATTCTGAATGTGAGGGCGATCAAAATTGATCCCAAACCCTCCTGGTAAACGGTGATTCGCTAGTTCCCACGAAACTCCAATGACTACTTAACGGAACAATAATAACCTGGGTGTCATACCTTGAGTTTTGGCGCGATCTCGAATTCGCAGGTGGCTGTACTGTAGAAGAAAGGGTGGTTTTGGGATTGGGAAGGATGTTGAGGATGGAAAAGCCATACCTACCTTCTTACTTCCTACAATCGTAACTACATTGACTATCTGGAGACAGAGTTAGACTCGCTGTTGGTTTTCACCCTGAGATTGCACTCGGGCTGTGTGTGATCAGGAAGCCAAAATCCAGTCTGCCGAGTATGATAGGGAAATGCGTCGGTTTCGCTGGGCGGTACGCTTCTCTCTGTGGAAAGTTCAACCTCCCGATTATTCTGGCATCTCTTGAACACGCAATCCTCAAATCGGACATGAATCGACTGGTACGAGATCGGAGGAAGCCTCAGAGACTTTCACCCTCTCCTGGGAGCTGAGCCCTGAAACCAGTCGTGCCAGTCTGGTCAGGGGCAGTGGAGTCATTGCGGATTGTGAGGTGGGGATTCAAAATCCGCGCTGAATCATTGAACCTAAATGCCTGCCCATGTGAGGATAACCGTTTGGATGAAAGCACACTTTGCTATCTCAGCAAGAGAGAAGATGTGTGTATACCACTTTTTCTGCCACTGCCCAGTATTGTCAGAGTCCCGAGTCGTTTCCTTGGGTCAGATAGTACGCCCTGTTGGCCTTGTAGAGAGGCCACTCTTGCAGAAAATCGAATGGGCAAAGTTGTGCACAATCCTATATAAATTGATAGGGACTTTCAGTGCACCAACTGGTCATAATGGTTTCCCAAATGTTGGATCAATGTGTCCAGCATTCGTTTTGGGCTGGTTGGGCAACAGCAGTTGTTCCAGCGTCTGGTTTTTGAGGTTACAGTTGGTGCTGAGTACGCTGCTTGATTCGATCCAAATAAGCCAAGCAGAGTCAATGACTTTCTGTCCTGTTTGAATTGATGGAACCATGGCTTCACCGAGACGCAAAGATTTGCCTGACGGTACTGGTCACCCACTTCGGCATTGTCGTATCGCAATTGCCATTGGCTCTTCATGTCTCGATGGTGCTCACTTATAAATCCGTATATGGGGCCCTCAACGTCAATGCTGAGCAGTCCACACAAAATGAACCTTTTGGCAAGACAATCTCATGAAATGAACAAGTTCCAGGATGTCCAACAAAATATGATTGAAACTGCCCTCCATCTTTTAATTTGAAAGTTTCAATAAAACTGGCTCAACTTTAAATAAGACGCTTCCTATTTGGAGTTGCTGAGCTATTGGTAACCTGATTTTAAGCGAGAACGCACTTAATGACTATTGTTGCTTGATCACCATCATCCCTATTTTTTCTGTCTCCCATATTTTATGAACCTTTTTCTCGTGGTCGTTTCAGAACCAACTGAGTGGGTATCTACTCCGCAAATTCAAGAATAGCAACGGATGGCAGAAACTGTGGGTTGTTTTCACGAACTTTTGTCTGTTTTTCTACAAAACGTACCAGGTAAATCAGTAGCAATTCAACTCGTTCCTCTAGTTTGTTACACGAAAAAATCCCTCTCGACGTTCCAATTACAGTTGACGTTCTGTACCATTGCAGAGCGAGCACTCGCTCACGATTCCACTCTCTCCTCCCATATTATCGTACAATAATTCACTCATGACCCGCTAATTAGCCGCAAATCTCATTTCCCAGGACGAAGCTCCACTGGCCAGTTTACCTCTGCTCGGTTATTCCGTCACGGTCCCATCCCATGGTGACGCCATCACGAAAGAATTCGTTTTCAAATTGCAATTCAAAAACCACGTATATTTCTTCCGAGCTGAGAGCCAGTACACTTTTGACAGGTAAAGATTTTTCTCCGGTTTGTTTCTATTGCTTCTTCAATCAACTATGATAATTGCAACTTTGTTCCGGCTTCTGGGTTCCCTTGACTATAAGAAAATGTGAATGATGGCCAGCCGAAGCGTCAACGTTATTTATTCAGTTTTTGTTTATTATTTTTAATGTTTACTCCAGTGAATAGTAAAGACGACGGTTGGCGACGTTTTTAGACTATTCATTGGCTCTGCTACCTCATTTTTTTTCGATTTTACTCTTTTTTTTTCAGACAACCTTCAGTATTTTCCCTTCTTAGTCCCCGTTCTCGCTACTTAGAACGGATCAAAGGTTCCTTTGGGTTATTTATTTAAGAAAAGGTGGGGACCCACAAAGTAACGAGCTCAACTAATGTGTGATCCCATAGTCTCCAGCCTTTAGTCTTTATACAAAAAATTACTCCAGAATATCCCTCTGTTATATCAAGGACTTCCGATTCCTGCCACAAATACCTATAGTCAAAGAGTACATTCTACCTGAACTCTATTCCAAAGTTAACGAAACTTTCGAGGGATTGTTTGGGGATGGTAGAGGGTATGTTTGCTGAGTTTTTGAACACAGGGACCTGAGCTCTTTCCGGGAAGGGGTGGGGGGGGGGGTGTCTCGGACTATTAATGGTTTTCTGCTCAAATCTTCTAAAATCTTTATAGTGATGTGAGTGAAAAATTCACTCGTTGTTATATTTAAAAACTTTTTTTTTTCATAATGATAATTAGGTATAAGAAGGGTGACCTGCACAATGAAGATAATGAACCGTTTTGTCAAGAATTTGCAGAATTTTTTGCACTAACTTTCCTGGGCCAAACTCCAAATCATGGATATTTATACTATCCACGTGATAATATCATTATCAACATGTTTAACTTCACTTATTATCAATATGTTCAACAGAATGACTTTATACATTGAACTTCATTGTCACTGTTCATCATCATTTAACATAGCATTTTTTGTTGTTACAGATGGATGGAAGTGATTGGTTGCGCCACAATACACTCTCAAAGGAGCAAAACTGGTAACCACAACCAAGAATTAGAAAATAACAACATCTCCTCTCCTTAGAAGCCAAAATTCCTCGGGGTCACGAATGTTTCTAGTTCAAATTGACATTTTTTTAATGTTAAGCTAGTTCTCGTTCCACGTCGTTAGAACAATTATCGGAAATTATCACCCATTTATATTCAATCACAATTAATACTAATTTCGAATGGATCGTTGTTACAGGACTTAGTTACATGTACCAATGCTAAATTCTTGGTTGAAGTTTTTTAAATTGTTCGTAATTTATTATAGAATGTGATAAGTACCTTATCGGTGGTTACTATTTATATGTATGGTATTTACCTGTAAACAATTTTTAATCAAATTGTAAGTTTATTCGTAGCTGTTATAGAGTTAGGGTTGCGGTTTTGTACATTCATGCAGTACCTACAGATCGATTGAACGGAGGTTCACTTAGCAATAGGTGTGTTGAATCTAAACGGTTAGTTCCACTAGCAAAACTTGACTGAATGCATGGAATGCTGGAAAAATCCGACGTCACTAATAAAGTTGAATACTGGAGTTGCCGATGGTATCGATGTTATCAGGCCGTCAAAATGGTAGTACGGTGAGAATTCTTCCAACGGCCTGATGATGACGTCCTGATAGAAACCGCTCCCTTCCAGTACTTGACGTTGGGTTCTTCCGGGTTACGTACAGTATGTTATTTGTAGTCCTTGTATGTTTACACAGAATGTCTTCCCAATCATTGACTTGGCCAAGTCAATTATTAAATACTGTTGAAACATTTTCCTCGTCATGGTAGCTCTCTAAAAGTAAAATATTAGCCGCTATCTTGCCTCCTGGGTTTTCAAAGTATTAAAATTTTGCATTGTTGAATCGTCAAAAGCTTTCATTTTCGTTAGTAACTCCTTTCTCGTTCCTCTGGGTAGGACCGTTTTCGTTCACGTTCTTTTTTCTTCCTTTCAGCAGTGTGTGTCGAATTTGCTTATCTTGGCTGGTTGAGTACCACTCAATGAGTGGTTGAGAAGCAGCTTGTAATGAGTTTCCTGTTGGTGGATCCATGTTAAGAAGTTGTGGGGTTGGAGTAGATAGTGGCTCATGATCTTAAGGGCGGAGGTGGTGATTCTTCTGTTTGTTCTGAATTGTCTTGGTCATCTCGCTCGAGTTGAGACTAGGGATGGCAATCATACATCGATGTTTTTGAAACATCGATGTTTTCGCGGGACACATCGATGTTTTTCCATCGATGTTTTCTATGTCGATGTTTTTGGAACATCGATGTCGGGGTTTCGATGCA
This sequence comes from Stenodema calcarata, assembly GCA_963920205.1. Lineage (NCBI taxonomy): Eukaryota > Metazoa > Arthropoda > Insecta > Hemiptera > Miridae > Stenodema > Stenodema calcarata. The sequence continues at coordinate 22,045,333 of OY986058.1, forward strand.
TCGGCACATCGATACATCGATGTTTCAATTTTTTTTGCCATAGGCTGCTGAATGTTTTATTCTAACGTTTTTCTCACATACCTAGGAATGTTATTTCTGAATTTTTATTTCCTTTAAATGAAAATATCGAGGCGAGTTGGCTGAAAAGTATCGATACTTCCAATATTTCGCCTGTGGGAAAGCAGCTCGAGATTTAAGGGGCGGGAAAACTGTCACTTGCTGACCCTACCCATGTTTTTGGACCCCGTTTCAAAAATATTCACTTTTCCGATTCCATCGCATCGTCTACAGCCCTCACTCAAATTAAAAAACTGGTGGCGTCTGTTGATACTTCTAATTCCCCGTCATCTCCAGAATCGGACCGTGGAAGTTCCGTTGACATAATATGGGCCCATCATAAATCGTTGGCGTTCAAAACCAACAAGAAAATGTCATATTTTCAGAGCTTATCGGTGAACTTGGACACGGAGATATCAATGTATCTCTCAACTCCAGTGGCATCAAACATACGTTCAAATCCCCTTGAATTTTGGGAAAGACAGTCTAACCCAAGCTGTACACGTTATCAAGAGAATACTTGGGGAGGGTAGCCACCTCTGTACCGGCAGAAAGATTATTCTCCAAGGCTGGTGCAGCTCTTACGCAGCAGAGAAATCGCCTGGGGGGCAAACTGCTTTCAAAATTACTTTTCTTGAATGGACTACCTGCCAAATACTGGGTGATAGCCCAGCCTTCGTTTATACGATTTTTTTTCTTGGAACTGAATTATAATGGTAACAAATAAAATAAATTTATAGGTTATAAATTAAATAAAATGAAAAATTGATTGAAAACCATCGATACATCGATGTTTTTTTAAAAACATCGATGTTTTTTCCCATCGATGTTTTTGGGGTCCGATGTTTTTGGAGCATCGATGCCGGCCTGTCGATGTATCGATGCATCGATACATCGATGTTTTCATTTTTTTTGCCATCCCTAGTTGAGACTGAGGTAATTGAGGGGTTGCCGTTGGTACATCAAGTATCAGAAGATTACATTAAATGTAATTTTGGTCTTCACAAAATGCATAGCTTCCATGAGATTGTAAGGTTTTTTTCAGTAGCTAACTCACTCACTCACTCATGTTGAACGCGTGTTCATCTGCCATTTTGAAATTGAATCTCAAGAGACGGAACAAATTGGCCCGATACCAGTAGAATACCCTACTCTCCGAAGTTGCCCACTGTCACGTAAGAAGTGACTCCCAAGTAGGGATGCAAATCGATTATAGATTATTTGACCCCGATTAATCGATGTTAATTAATTATTTAATTTTAATCTACCAATTATTTGTATTAATTGATTACTGTTTTGTTATTAATCGTTGTTCGAATACATCAGGATTTTGAAAGAGCATAATAATATTATTTATGCTTTCAATTAAAATCATAATATTTTTATGAAATAGCTTATTAAGCTTATTTTTTATCATTTGTCTTCTACTTTCATACATGGTACTTTTATCGGTTCTATTTATACCTTCAATGTATAATAAAATCTCCCCTTACTCGGAGAAAATCTGATCTTTAGCTCTAGGATCATTCTGATCATTCTTAGCTTTAGGAGCCCCTAAGCTGATCCTGGGCCTACGCTGCTTGAAGTATAATTACTAAGGAGGCTACATGCCACATTTCAAGTCTTTACCACTACAGGAATTGCGCCAAAAACGTCACATTTTTTCGTACCACGCAAATATTTTTGAATGGCCCCAGGACATAATATCCACGTCAACACTATTTTGTGCAATTTCATTCGTTTTGGCAGTCCCTTATCTTCATTAGCCTTAAGACTTAACAATGGGTCGTTACCTACAGACGAACAATACCATCGGATTTTTAGATAGTGAGAAAGCAAATAAAATCGATTATTCGATGATTCCATACCGATTAATTGGTCACATCGATTATCAACTCACGATTAATCATTTGATGTTATAATCGATTATTTGGTTCCGATGTTGCATCCCTACTCTCAAGATACTCTCAACTTGTACGTTAGTATCGGTCGCGTCTCTTCAGAGCTGCCTAATGTCAAGTTGGCCTAAGTCACCTTAAAAGTTTGAGAACGCTGAAAATTGCTTAATCGCACTCCAACACTGATACCCTATCTCGAAGAACAAGGTTAGACATCAAGGAGGTCGTCTCAACGCATAGGAGGAGTGATAAACACAAAACTGCTCCCTATCGGTCATTTCAGCATTTCTTGAAAGAGGGCGAACTCTTTATTGAAAAATCAGTTAGTTGACTGTAGCTTAATTTAATTTAAACCACAAGGAAATCCGCACGTTTAAGATATTTCAACACTATTTTATTGCATTCGCCAAATGTTCTAATATGGTTTTCACGAGGTGTATTACAATTATTGCAATTTTCCTGTAACTAATTTAGTTATTCTATTAAAACCAGATGCCCTAAATAATTATTACAGCTAGACGCATCATCTTACTTTTTTGTGAGGATGGATGAGTATTTATTATATACTGAGGTAAAACAAATGTCAATGTGACCTGTACATAGTGCATGTATCTGTGGCGATTTGTAATTCTATATTCCACTTTGTTGACTGTGTGTTTTTGCAATGTATGAATTGATTGTTGTTTATAGAGTAAGTTTTTTATACTAATCCCATTCTCGGGATGAAAATGATTGGAATAATTATTCGGCTTCGAATTCTATCAAAGTTTAATGAAATCAAGAGCTGTAAATCGGTGCCTAAACTCAATATTGATCTGGATACGGTTCCAGATGATTTCCTAAGCCGTCTGAACAAGTAGTAAGCAATTTATTGTTAATAATAAGTGAAATAACGCCAAATCGTTGACACAGTGTGAGTTGGGTTGAAGAGAGCTGGCAAAAAAAAAACGAGTCATTGCAAAGCTCTCGAAGGTGTCGAATCGTCAGTTTCCCTCAACTGTTACTCTTTTAATGTTTAAAAGTTATTTATTTTTTTAAAGATATGAAAGTTTACATGATGTTGTACTCTTGCCCATTTTTGGAATGAAATAATAAAACATATTTCTCTATTTACTATCGTTTTTTATTATTATCCTCTAGTATAATTTTGAAAGTCTGAGGTTGCCACGAGTTGCCTAGTTGTTCCAGATATCGAAAAATGTGATATTTGAACACTAACTTTGAGTAGAAGTTCTGGAAAACAACAAAAATAGTTAAGTACTCTCAATATTAACCTTCCAGTGGCGCCTCTATTTGCGACATCAGTAGTGGCACTGCACCTCAGAGGGCATTGCACTGTGAGGGAATGAGTAAAAAACGTCAAAATATATGAACAACGAGCTTTATTATACAGGGAGTCTACAGAAATTACGGGACAAACTCGAGGAATCAATTCAACAGCTAATTTGCAACAAAAAGTGCCTCTTGGAGTTTTTTCGTATTGTCGACCTAGTCTCAGTAAAACTGCTCTAACTCCCTTTCAAATTAATAAGTAAAATAAAAGTTAAGAATACCGTTGGAAAGAGCGTTAAATCTCCTAAATACATAATATTTTATATTATAAAATCCGATTTTTTAAGACAGTTGATGAAAAAATGGTAGGTAGCTAATTGGTAAGAATGGTAATTGATGAAAAAATGGCCAAAGTCCAAATTTTGACGATTTCTTAAAAATCACCGTTTTTCTTACAGGTCCCTCCCCACCATTGGAAAATTCTAGACAGGAGTTGTAGAATTCTTCAGGCACAAGGAATAGAGCGCATATTTTTATTTATTTTTTGTTTTTGTTTTATTATAATTTTTTCTTTACATCTCTTAATTTAAATTTTTTTTTTGTATTTACTTGTATAAATTATCTTCCCTTATGGCCTGTCAGCGCGTATACCCTCCTCGGTTATTCCGTGTGTATAATTGGACGATAATGTCTCCTACACAATAAAAGATTTAAATAATTAAAGTGATAGCAATTAAAACTTATCCTGTCCACGAAATTTCGAAACAAGTTACAAACTCAAACAAAACACTTAGGTAGGTACTACAAGACTTGAAGATATAGACTAATACTTAGTAGTAGTCTATATCTTCAAGTTATCTTCAAGCCGTTCTTCAACGTCATCTTTACTGGCAGTCTTGGGAAGGTGAAGTAAGTCATCGTCTTCTTCCTCGAAAGCATTTTCAAATGGTGAAATTGAAAATTGTACGGGTGGGAAAGGTAAAATTCAGAGCGTGAACGATTCATACTGCAAATAAAGACTGAAAATGAATGAAAACTCCATTGGAAAGAGCGTGCTCGTGACGTGCTTGTGGCCGTTGGTAAGAGCGTGCTCTTGATCTGCTCGTGAAGGTTGGAAAGAGCGTGCTCGTGACCGTTGGAAAGAGCATGCTCGTGACCGTTGGAAATAGCATGCTCGTGACCGTTGGAAAGAGCGTGCTCGTGACCTTTGGAAATAGCATGCTCGAGCCGTGCTCGTGACGTGATTGTGACAAGCACGTCAATACGCGTCACGAACCGAGCACGCTCTTTCCAACGGTCACTAGCGTCATGAGCAATTCACGAGCATAAAACAAGCACGTAGCGAGCGTCACAAGCACGTCACGAGCACGATCTTCTCAACGGTCACGAGCACGATCTTTCCAAAGGTACTGCAAATAAAGAATGAAAATGCCATGAATAGTGGCGCTTCACCTACCAAGTGTTACCTACTTCATGCTCACTACTCCTCCACGTAGTGAAGGTACCTACCTACTTCTCCTCCACGTCATTCGTCTTTCAAATATCAAATGAGGGTACGTAACTTTTTTAAATTTTGAAAACGCTGATCAACGTTGATGTCTATCAATAGACGCTTTTACACGGACAGAGGAACACTTTGTTCATAATATGATTTTGATACGATATGATATTATTTCATAGTACGATATTTCATAATATGTATGATATCATCGTGATTTGCTGCATTAAATTCACAAGTATCACCCTTACATACAATAGCGGTGTCTTCAGCAAATAGGTACACAGTCCCTTCAACATTCCTAATTGGATTACTTATTCATTTATTTATTTATTTTGAAAGTACGGGCAAGCCCAGTTACATAGGAAAATAAAAATGAACAGCAAATGCAGATGCGAAAAAAAGGAAAACGAAATTACTACAGCGAATAAAATGGTGAAAATAAAGTGAACTAATCGGTCTATGAAATGTACGAAAGGGTAAGAGAGAGGCAGAGAAGAAATATAATATTTAAATAAAAGTGGCAGGGGATGAGGCAAGTATAGTCTTTAGATTTGATATTGGGTCGCAGAAAAAGTCGAAGTCCGGGTAATGTCAGGAGCAAGTTGGCGGAAATTAGGAAAAAAAATTTATGCTAAAGTTCCATCTTTTGTAACGCCCTGCTATTTTCGCCATCGATAGTTACGTTGCTTCTTGTTAATGCCAAGCTATCGAGTATCCGACGTACCTTGTCGGTTAATGTTCAACAGTTGTAAAATTGTAAATCCAAAATTGATTTTTACATGTACTTACTGTACAAATCAATTATGATTTACAATTTTCCGAAGAAGGGAGAATTGAGGGTTTTTATACGTTGTGTATCCAATGAAGCACAGGTACATCATCCTGCGTCAATAGAAAACCTCTATGAGTACACATGCATTTCTATGTCAAAACGTTTTTCTGCACCCAGATTGGGTAGTCGACCCATTACCCAACAGCTCACCGGCCTTGCCGCGAACGGTTACCACATTCGCCGCCTGCCCTTTTGCCAGGAATCCGCGCTTGGCTTCTTGAAAACGAAAAGAGACGGAGTGACGGATAGCGGCCGAACGAGACCGCAGCTTCCAATTCGTCTGTCGTTCGTTCCCTAAAAACGAGTAGGAATCCAAAAAACTCTGCGAATTCTTGACACAACGGTTCATTATCTTCTTTGTACAGATCACCCTTCTGTCTAGATCACTAGGTCTAAATGTCTAGATCCTAAAAAGATCTAGATCTAGATCTAGATCATAAAAAACATACCGTTCTATATGAATTTTTCGAGATATGAGATTTTCAAAATTCGTTTTGAACCCCTTCCCCTTGACCTAGGGTTATGAAAAGTTTCGACGATCATTGTGGCGCTGGTCCAAACCCATAAAAAAAATTTCGTAATTTTAACTCAACGCTAACTGGGCAAAGTGGCGCGGACGGCGGACCTCCTGCCAGCCGTCTTACGTCATACGCTCGTGCGTCATAGGCTCTGACGTACTTGTTGGCCACCTGCCGGCGTCTTACGTCATACGCTCGTGCGTCATAGGCTCTGACGCACTAGCTAGCCTCCTGCCAGACGTCTTACGTCATACGCTCGTGCGTCATAGGCTCTGACGTACTTGTTGGCCTCCTGCCAGCCGTATTACGTCATACGCTCGTGCGTCATAGGCTCTGACGTACTTGTTGGCCTCCTGCCAGCCGTCTTACGTCATACGCTCGTGCGTCAACAAACTCTATATGAATATGAAATAAAATTCTTGACACAACGGTTCATTATCTTCTTTGTACAGATCACCCTTCTGTCTAGATCACTAGGTCTAAATGTCTAGATCCTAAATGTTAGATTAATTATTGTTATCAATAATTGATAACAATAATTAATCTAACATTTAGGATCTAGACATTTAGACCTAGTGATCTAGACAGAAGGGTGATCTGTACTTATCACTAATTATTAACAATTTTATCAAGTACCTAGTGAAAATTATTATAATTTATTGTTAGGTATTACTAATTTGTATTTATTATTAATAATAATTATTATTAATTATGATTAATTAATACGATATAATTCTGGGGTTTTTAATACTACGTCGGTAATAATTTTTCTATAAAAAAGTACCTACCAACAAACATTCGAAATTACCTTCATTTCCGTAGCACGAAACGCACCTCAGAACAACAAACTCGACATCACTTAAGCCATATGATGTTCCAAAGAGCTTGTTAGTATGAAAATGGACCTGTATTTCAACAGTTTGAGTCACGATCGTGTTGTGAGGCACAATCTTTGAGCCGTCATTGTGAACGAACGGCTGGTCGAACGAACGAACGGCTCGGAAATATGAATTTTCCGAGATATGAAATTTTCAAATTTTCAAAATTCGTTTTGAACCCCTTCCCCTTGACCTAGGGTTCTGAAAAGTTTCGAGGACCATTGTGGGGTTGGTCGAAACCCATAAAAAAAATTTCGTAATTTTAACTCAACGCTAACTGGGCAAAGTGGCGCGGACGGCGGACGGCGTACGGCGTACGGCGGACGGACGGATTTTTTTTTATTCGATTTTCTGAATCTACGTATCTTGAAACGTAAACCAACAAATTTTGAGGGGGGGGTTAAAAAAATTGTTTCTTTGGGCGATTCCAATGGTTCATTATCGAAGATAATAAACCAAAATTGATTTGAGAAAGTATTTCTACACATAAATGAAATCAGTCCCTTATGTACAATGGACCCTGATACAATGGGCTATAATATAAATAATATTAAATATTATTTAATGTGACATCACCCCTTCACCATGATCGGGGAGTAATCTGTGCTATTTTATTCACGCATGTAACTTTGTTAATAAACGCATTCTTAAATGTGCGGACAAGGCGTTTTTTAATGACTCCCTGATCATGATGTAGGTAGGGGTGATGCCAAATTAAACATATTCGATAGGATAAGTGGTTAATATCAATGGGGTACATACTACTGGGAGAGGGGTCCCATTCCTGATAGGTGCATCAGGGTATATCAAGACTATCTAATCCTCAGTAATCCTTAGTAATCAAAACAGGGTTCATAACAAAGCTGATTTCAATAGTAGACTAAGAATGATTCCCTACACAATGACAACAGAATGGATCATTTAAGTGTGGTGGTTGGTAGGATATTACAAAAAGTACGTACCTACCTAGTTTTTGGTCAAAATCTTGATACTGGTAAAATCTTGATTCTTGAACTTGCGACATGAAAGAGTTTTCTTTTGGTAGAGTTCCTTCAATAGTGAACCATTGGAATCGCCCAACAACAAAAAATAAAAATTACGTGCCTATGTTGCGCGAAAATTCATTTTTTGTAGGGTAAATAAATTTCTAAATAACTCAAAACCGCTAAAAATTGAGATAGGTCATGTTGCCACTTAAACGGCGATATACCTACTCCTCTGAACGTTTCGCACCAAGCGTCGTCGGCAGACTGACGATCCAAGCAGATCACACCCGCCACGAAGAAGATTAGGGACTGGTGGGAGGGATCAGGAGTGGGGGTAAAAATAATAAAAACTTACCAAATAAGAAACTGACCCAAAAATGAAGCAAATAACAAAAGAAAAAGAAAAAAACAGCAAAACCAATAATAATTAAATGAAAATATAAATATAAAAATATAAATACATAAATAAATATACAGGGTGGACATCCCGCCGAAGGTGAATTCTACAACTAATTTGTGACTAAAAATGCCCTGTGACTTATATTTTTTACTCGACTTTTTCTTTTAACTTCGCCGTAGCCGGTCCCCAGCCCGGTTGAGAGAGAAGGAGGGAAAGAAAATAACATTGATGAAGAAGATAAAGTGGACCCAGATAATAAAGTAATCATCAGAAAGTGAAAATAAAGTGAACGAGTTCGACGAGATTACTCGAAATGCAAGACAGAAGTAGAAGAGTGCAAGAAGAGTTACAAGCCGGCAGTGGCGGATCTATGGTGAATAATATAGATATTCTATGGTGAATCTATGGTGATTTTGCGTGAAATGGAGTCGAACCATGACGATTTTGAATTTGGTGTCTGTCTGTCCTTCAATCACGCAAAAACGGCTCAATGGATCGACGTTTTCTCCCGTATTTAAATGTTTCCGTGGTAAGGACACAGGTGGGGGTTTATAGGGAAGCCGAAATATAAAAATCTTAAATTCTTCATTCCCGTGAGACAGATGAATATTATTTTTGGTATTTGAGAGTATAAGGGTTTGTAAAGGGACATGTAAGATGTATAATCCGTAAAGCGACAGGTAAGAGTGGCAGATGGATCCATCCCGAGTTCTGCCCGTCCGGGACAGGTAACAGAGGTAGATGGACACACCCCGAGCTCCACCCGTCTGCGACGGGACCGACAGCTAGTTTTACATAAAACCAGTTATTTCTTCGGAAATTCTCTCTTATAGCCATGCTGCATGACTGTGTATTTTTTTCCCCGTGGTATTTGTCATAAAAATGGCTGAATAATGCCACTTTTGACGCTTAAGTTCCAAAAAATTTGGTGGAGCCCCCACCCCCACCAGTGACCCACCGGTAACCCCCCCCCCCCGCCACAGTTCTAACTCCTCTAACAACAATCAGGAAGCAATATTAAAATGGTCGAATAATATTAAAATGAACAAATGGGAACTAGTGACATTTCCCAATCGGAGTAAAATTCCAATAAGGGCCCATTTTGGACCGTTTCCGTTCCAGAGTTAATTTTAATTTGTAATTATGTCGTTTTATGGACCTTCTCGTCAGTCCTGGGCTACTGGACTATGTACGAGCTCGAACCAGACGCCGGAGGGATGTTGCGTTGGAGGGGGATCTGGTACCTGTGGACCTGCGGACCTGTGGACCTGTGGACCTGTCCTGTTGGGCAACTCGAGTCCGGAGGTTCGGCCGAAGCTCAGAACAGACGAGAGCTTGCGGTTCAGACCGCCCCACCGCCGCAACAGGTGTCGAACTCCCGTGAGTTGGAGTGGGGGGGACGTCGAACTCGAGCAAGGCCCGCACGAGGAAGGCCGTTCAACTCCTCTCCAGTAAGTATATGACTCGGTCCAGTCACGAATAGGCAGTTGCGAAACCAAAAAAGAAAAAAAAACAATAAATTGGTCATTAATTGATGAATACTTATTAGTGGCTAAGAAAGGGGGGGGGGGTCTAAAAGAGAGGGAACCCCCTCAATGTGTTTTAAATTAATGGCCTCGTGAATGAATATGCTTTATTTACCTACATTATTATATTGGCATTAACATTTAATGCATTTAATGCATCAACAGGCTTTGGGCGTCCGTCAGCCGGAGTACGCCTTCACAATAGTTGCCCCATGTAGCAATCGAAAGTATTTTAGAACCACAATAGGCCAATGATATAAAGAACACTGCACGCTCTCCTTCTGCAATATTAGAAGATTTCAATAAATATCCCACACTACAAGAATACAACACACAACCGAGAAAGGTATTTATAAGGCGACATTTTAGAAGTAATATTACATAGCATTGACTATTAGCCTAGAAAGGTATCTACATAATAATAAGGTATATTAACAAGGTATAATTATAAAGGTGTATAATAAGGTAGAAAGGCATAAGGTAACATATAAGAAAAAAATGTCACATAGTACTAATTATTAGTCCAGAGGCAGCATAACAGACAAACATTATATAAAGTAGTAATTTGCACAGCCCAGTATATTAGTTGATATGATTGCATTTAAGGAACAATTTAGGCCAAATCGAGATGCTGGTGGTTTTCACGTCTTTACCTTCGGTTCCGCCGATTCATGCAAGGCGGAACCTTCTCTCGGCACTATTTAAACTAGAAAATGGTGGGAGAATTTTTCGTTTCATGCAAGAAGGGGCCCTATTCCGGAAATAAGGTCCCTTCTAGCATGAAATCCAACACATCATCGTGGCAGGCTCTTCCCTGTGCCTCCTATATCGCAACTTAGTTCGATTTGAACCCAAGTACCTAGAGGTAACTCTGATTTTCATCACTCAACCTGTTGACTTGAAAAAAGAAAAAGAAAAAAAAATATATAAAAAAAAAAAAAAAAAAAACAATTGACAAAACCTAGTCTGTTATGTTAAAACTTAGAAATTTGAAAACTTAAAAACATGCCTAATCTTCAATTTGATAATTTGTTCAATAAAAAAAGTGTTCTGAAGTTGTTTTTGCGTTATTTGGAACCACCACAGTTGTTTCATGCAGAAAGGGACCTTATTCCGACAGTTGTTTGCATTTTTGACCTAAAAACTATACGTTCGATCAAAACAATCAATTTGGTTTCTAACAATGGTTACCTTGAGGAATGCGCAGTAAAAATTTCATTGAAATAAACAGAAAGGAGATATTTCAAAAATTTCAAGGAGATGAACAGTTTTTTTCTCGATTATCTCGAAACAGAAAAATAATACATGAGGACACTTTTTGCATGAAGCCGTTCAAATAGAAATCCCCCCCCCCCCCCGGGTCTCGAAAATGAGAAGTTCACTTCAGAATGCAGAATTCCTCGCATTCAACGGTAAGTACATTATTTTATACTTACTTACGTGTAGATTGGTGTTTTCGTAAAATCGTCGATGTTCAAGAGGCGCTGAAGCGAAGACGCGAATTTGCGCGGTGCATACAACAGACGTACACGTTATGTAAAGACGAATTTTATTTCACGTTATTACACAACGCGTACGCCTATCGTTGCCCGTTTATTTCTCCAATCAAAGTTAGGACAATCTAAAAATGGAATCTAAAGATGTTTATACTTAATTACGTACTATTTAAATTATTAAAATCATTAAGCTATTTAAATTAGGAATTAAAAACAGCGCTAAAGGTCAATATTCATGTACGATTAGCCTTTCTCAATTTATAAATTCCAAAATATATTGCAGACACGAATAATGCTATAATATATTGCAATCCATATTAATCATCTTATATAATAAATCCATAATATATTGCATTGCATATATATTGCATTGCATAATATATATTGCATAATATAATCCATAAAATCCATAATATATTGCAGACACGAATATTGCTAACTACGAATAAAATTGTCTGAACAAGGCCAGATATCAAAATTGCTAACGAAAGTGTCGGAGTGATTTCTGGAGTCATCAAATCAGATAAGTGTGTTCAAAAATATTCTGATGATAAATTGGCACTGGCTAGTTCACTCTTTGTGGCATTTGGAAGTTCAAGAAATTCCCGTTTTCAAGGCATGAAATCCCGTTAACAGCCAGGACGTTAAATGCGAATTCATTGTTAATTATTAAATTACAATTCCTTAGAAAACCTTTTAGGTTCCGATTTTATAGCCTGCGCTGGGAGAAGCCCGAGATTACAATTATTGTCAGACGTATGACTACGGTGAGACGTATGTATACGTATGACGTATGGTGTTGTAAATGGGTGTTAATGTGTTTACAGCGGAAATCTAAAATCTATACTTAATTGAATGTATAGTTTGAGTTTCTATGTCTTGAGTAGGTTGTGACAACGAGGTTAATTTCTTTAGGATTTCGTCAATTCCAGGGAGTTGGTCTTTCATGCGTTTAATTTCTGTTAAAGTTGGTGTGATGAAATTATTACAAACTCCCATGTGTTTAAGTTGTAACTATGAACGCTTTCCGATTTCATACTTTTACATTCTTGCGGTTCATTTCACATGTAGTATTTTGTGCTTAATAAAGCCTTGCTTAAGGTTTAAACGGATATCTCTATTACAATTTATTAAGCACAAAATAAAAAATATGGAGAGGTGTCTAAGGCCCGACCGTTTAGGCATCGATCCTTCAGCCAGCAACGCACCTGAAGAATGGAACCACTGGAAGAAGACATTCGCCAACTTTCTGATGGTCTCAAAAGGTGAGAATAACACTCCTTTAACTCCTGAAGATATCTTGGTGGGTGTCGGATTCTTCCTGACCGTCTTGGAGTTTGCCAGTCTTGATCAGACCGCGGTTCTTGCGGTTCATTTCACATGTAGTATTTTGTGCTTAATAAAGCCTTGCTTAAGGTTTAAACGGATATCTCTATTACAGTTGGTTTAATAGATCTTGGTTTTGTAACTGTTATTGCTTTAAACAATCCTCACAGTATGAAACGTTTAATTTACCCCTCGAATCAATCAATGCCACAAAGTTGTTCCCTTCAAGAACCCTGGACGTTTTTAATGTTCAAATTCCTCAATAAACCTCCGAATAAACCTTTCTTCTGCACGTTGAGGTAGTCGGGCTCCTGGTCACTGGCAACACTCATTTTTCCGCAATACAAACACGTCCGTTCCATACGAGAGCGCGGCAACAACTGTGTATTGACAATAATATTGACGTTTGCCCCTACATGCTCAATAATATTGACAATATCCCCTCCACTTTTTAATATTGACGCCTCGAGAACAGAATTTCCGGATTTCATCAATATCGCTTCAATATCGCCGTCAATACCCTTTTTTTTCCCTACACGGTCAATACTATTGTCAATGTGATAAGGTATTGACAATATTATTGAGCGTGTAGGGCCCACTATAAGCGACAGCAAACTAACTGCATGTTGGAGTAGGGAGGCCTTTCCCGGTTGGGCTTGTCGAAACCCCAACGAGTGGGAGAGAGAAAGAGGTGGGTCGTCCCAGGAAACCCTCCTATCAGACCCCGAAGACTTTCAGTTCCACCAACCGCGTCGTGAACCGTTGTTTCCCTCAGCTCGTGAGAAGTGTTTTGTTTTTTTTTCTTAAATAGTTTTTGGTTTTTTTCAACCTCCGGTTTCGGGTGTTTTCCAATAATGTTTCAACTCCTCCAGGTGCTCTAAGGTCTGTTCTATAAGATCAAATGTGTTCTCCCAGGTCGTAGGATCCCTACGATCTTCCATGGAGGACCCAAAGGACTTTAAAGAACGAGCTCTCAGGAGAGTGAAAGAAGGTCTTGGCCGCCTTTGCAGACGCAGGTCCGTGACGATCACAGAGTACGACCCTTCTTTCAAAGTTCTCTACCTCGGCAATGTACTTACCGGTTGGGCAAAAGGTAAGAATTGATCAGACTCGATAAAAAAACACCGTTCAAATTGAACACTTCGACTTGAAATCCTGAGATTCCTCACCAGTCCGCCGCCGCTCAAGTGACCTCCGATCCACGAAATTGGCCCTAATTCGTGCTTCGTTGCACTTTCTAAAACTAGTGAACATTGTAGACTATCGATATCTGTAATTTTGAATCGTTGCAAAACAAAGCTCCCAAAAACACACTATGAACCCCCTAAACATAAATATTGGTGTACATCGTTACCCCATTTTTCGCACTTGATCACATAATATGTGATATTATCGTCCCTAAAATTGCAAACTATCGAATGTGAAAAATGTACAAAGTAAGGAATGTGATTTGGTGATATAGGTACCTATACCTATACCAAAAAATCACATTCGTCACTTTGTACTTCTAAAAAACAGTAAACAGATGATTCTTAATATCATACTAACAAGCTTTGAAAAATGCACATTAGACATAAAACTTGTCCTTTCGTTATGGCGCTTATTTTGGAGTTACTGTCCAAGGGGTTTTTTTGCTCGCCTGAAAAGTAGTGATTTTTAGATTTGACAGTTTGCAATTAGGGACGATATAATTTAATAATTCAAAGTTACCAACCTCAATGATACCTCAGATCATCTTGGCACCGTGGTAGCACCACAGTACTAGTGGTGTGACTGCAGTGATTGCCAGTGATCTCCCGAAGTACCTATTCGACGTTTTTATTGACGATGTTTCGAACGGGGGTTCGTCGGCATTACAATACTGGTGTAAACACTGGTTTACTCTCGAATCGTTAGTTTATTTATGCGATGGATCGATTTTACGAATTGATTTGTATACGGGTAAAATGGACCGACCTCCAAAACGATTCAACCCGTTACTCAATTTTCGACGCTATCACACGGACGCTTTCGTATCGGGCATAAACAGGGCGTCTACAGAACTTATGGGACAAACTCAACCAATCAATTCTACAGCTAATTTGCAACAAAAAGTGCCTCGTAGAGTTTTTTCATTACTCAACTAAAAACTGACTTTTTTCACTTTTAAGATTTGTTGAGTGTTTTCGACCTTGTCTGAGTAAAACGGCTCAAACTCCCTTAAATTAATATGTAAAATAAAATTTGAGGATAACTTTGGAAAGAGCGTTAAATTTGAGCCGATTTTTTAAGACAGTCCTAAAGCACGAAAAAATTGCCCAAAATCCAAAATTTGAAGATTTCTTAAAAATCGCCCCTTTTTTTCGTATTTGGCGCTATAGGTGAAAATCAACGTTTTCCACCAAAAGCCAACTTCTTTCATGTGAGTGAGTTCGGTATCGCAATTTAGGCATTTTTGACGCTGCTGCTTGAGTTTGTCCCATAATTTCTGTAGACAGCCTGTATATACTCGTGCATAAGTTTCACCCTAATCTACGCACTATTTCTGTCGCAATAACGGAGATACCCTCATTAGGAAGGTTTAGAAAGGGAATGTCTCCTGGGATTGTTATCTTGGGTAACCTCAACTTCCGTGCTTTGGCAACCGTCACTTCGGAAGCTTTGACAGCGATATGGTGAGAAGGTAACGGCACTATTGCCGTCGCACCCAACCGTTGTTTTGTTAAAATAAAGACCAGTGAAATTAAAGACAGATTTTTACTTAATAAATTTTTACTTTAATAAATAAATAAATAAACTTAATTTTCACAAGAGACGAAGAACACGGACAATATCATTTACAAGTTGTAGCTGAGAACAGAAAACTTTATCCTGAATCTTCACAGGATACGCCCCTCTCCCAGCTGGAATATTTTTCTCTTTACGCCCTATTATTAAATAAGGATTTATTGTACATAACATGAAATCATATAAATAATCACAACATTGTAATAACTATTAGCTTTTGAAATAACAGCAATACATCTTGAATTTATAAATGCTATAATTTCCCTTCCCCTCCCATCGTACCCCTCCTCCCAACTTGTCTAGTTATGTGTTTAAACCACAAATAATCATGAACTGAGTAGTGAAGGTCGATGCTGGGAAACGTGAAAAGAACAATTCAATGGACTGTCGTGGCGTTGTTTGGGGTATGCGTAAAAAGCACATTTTCTTAAAAAGATCACGACCTGACCCACAGAATTCTTAATAACCTCGATTCTGTTGGGTTGAGCGAAAATAGTGTCGGAGTAAAAGTTGTTTGCAACTAAATTATCTACAGAATGAGACCAATTACAGGTTTCTAGCCCAACGTGTACCCAAGTTACAAAAGAACAACATTTTTCCGAAAATTTGCAGCTTATTCTTACTTCAATTGCGATGAGACGCTATTTCTACTTGTCCGACCGACCTAACTTTGCCAAACTCAATTTTTAGCCCAACTGCACTATTTGGGGGGTTGAGAGTGATCAAATTCGAACGGTACCCCGTATACACCCCCTCCCGACTGTATCCGCCACTGTCACTTAGTGATGAGGAAAACAACCAATAGGGAACGCCAGAGTGCCAGAGAATTATTATTTGATGGTCGAAAATTGGTGACTCACAAGACGTGTAAAACGAGTAATTTCAAAAAACTGTAACTGAGAGAGCTGTAACAGCTCTGCCTTGCTGCCTCGCCATTGTAATAATTTTTCTGTACCATTAGAAAATATGGATAAATACTACTTACTTCAAGGTTTACTTCTATAAAATGCTCAAAATTTGCCCTGAAACAGCCCAAAATGTAGGGTCGGCAACCTTCGACAACTTTTGAAAAGCTCATTTGAACACTAACTCAACACTATACTGCCGTGAGACGTAAAAACAGCTTAAGATAAAATTTTGACAAAATTCAAAACCTTCGGGAAAACGGCTGAAAAGAATGTTTCGTCACTTCATGTGGAGGAAAAACAGCTCACCTGCGAGTGTTGGGAGGGAAAAGAGCTTATGACACATTGTGTGACTTATAGCACGACTTGGCCAGGTTATTCATCATTTAATGTTGAGGAAAAACCACTCAACTATAGTTAAGCTGTTCTTCCCCCTTATTTGTTATTGTGCATACGATGTGGAGGAAAAACTGCTCAGGTGGTTTTTCCTCCAAACTTATACAACAGTTTTCGATTCGGTTTGGGAAAAACAGCTTAACAATGCTTATTCAGAGTAAAATCGCTCTTTTCTGTATTTAATCGATAGTAACACGATCGATAAGATGTAACCTGTAGATCATGGAAAGAGTGACTTCTTGGAGCGGGAAGCTCGAAATCCGTGAGGCATTTTCGTGGGCTCACACGGCAGTAGGTATAGAACTAAGCGGCATTGGGGTAATTTAGTTCTCACTAGCTGTCGCTTTACAGATTATACATCTTACATGACCCTTTACAAACCCTTATACTCTCAAATACCAAAAATAATATTCATAGTCTCACGGGAATGAAGAATTTAAGATTTTTATATTTCGGCTTCCCTATAAACCCCCACCCCTATGCATCGGATCCGAAAGTGAACCCCCACCTGTGTCCTTCCCCGATCACGGAAACATTTAAATACGGGAGAAGGGTTCGATCCATTGAGCCGTTTTTGCGTGATTGAAGGACAGACAAACAGACACCAAATTCAAAATCGGCATGGTTCGACTCTATTACACGCGAAACGAATAACTGTAGTGAAATTTTTCGAAAATACCCAAGGAACACGAAAATCGTCTCTAAATTTAGTTATACTTATAGATATACTTATTCCTGACTGGTTTTTGGCTCCATTGTAAACGACGCACAGATGAACTCGGAAGTATTTCGAAAGGTAGGTACCTACCAGGCGTAGGTATTCATGAAATCTACATCAGATAAACCACAAATAGGTGGACCTTCGGCCGGTTCATATCTGCGCTTCTTATCATGTCCCCATGGCTCTGTTATCAATCTTTTCTCTTGCGAAGGGATTGCTTACGGAAGGAAACACGCCCGATAACAATTTATCTTTAGAGTTCATGTCGCCACCGCTTTTCGGAAGGGCGAAATAGAAACGCTTTTATTATATAACACCAAACATTGTGATTGATGAAGTCTAATCAATTAACTGACTACAAAATCTGGCAAAATCATCAGGTTCTGATACAAAAGGCACTGATCATAGTGCTACAAAGTAAACGAAAACTCTGCAAATTCTTGACACACCAGTTTATTACGAGTATTTTGTTTGTACAGATCACCCTTATGTCTAGGTCACTAAATGATAGATTAATTATTATAACAAATTATCATTAATTATTAATTATTATTATCAAGTAGTGTAAAATATTATTAATGCTTGTTAGCTATTAATAACTTTTATTAATTAGTAATATTACCATCATATATTAGGCCCTCTGCGGCACTTTGCCCAGTGACCGTTGTGCTAAAATGACGAAATTTGGTTCAAACCGGATTCGGACCAACCCCACAATGATCCTAACTTTTCATAACCCTAGGTCAATGGGAAAGGGTTCAAAACGTACTTCGAAATTTTTGAATAATGCATGTCTCGATAAATTCAAATTGAACGTGTATCATTTTTAGTTCGCAATTAGAATTTATTTTTTAGAATTTTTTAAGACCATCCAGCCGTTCGTTTACAAAGAGGGCTTAAAGTTGGAACAGATCAAAAGTTGTCAACATGAGGCAGCATCATGTTCACACTGGTTCCGCTGATTCGAACAGCACGTGGTTTTCAGTTATCGCGTTAATTATTATTAATTAATAATTATTATTAATTAATAATTATTATTAATAATAATTCATACAAGTTATCAATACCCAACAATAATTAATCACAATTTACACTACTTGATAATAATGATTAGGTACTAATTAATGATAATTCATAATAATAATAAGGCTACCATTTCCTGATCTTGACAGAAGGTGATCTGTACAAAGAAGATAATAGACCATTGTGTCAAGAATTAGCAGAGTTATTTCATTCGATTTTCTGACTCTACTTTGAAATGTAAACCTACAAATTTTTAGATCGAAATGGAAGATAATAAACCAAAACCAAAACGAAGATTGAAGGGGTAAAAACATCAATAAATAATGGAAATATTGAGGACCAATGATTGTAAACGACTAAAATATCAGATATATGTATAAAATATCAGATATATATATGAGATTCTCATAATGAATATCGGAAGTTCATTGAATGGTTATGAACTCGCCGTTATAACTTTTCTGAACCATATTTTGGCAGCTTTTGGCGTACAAGGTTGCCAGCAGGAACTGACCTTGTAGTGATTGGATTCATTCGATATTTCCTTTTACCAATAACGTCAGTAGCCGGCAGTTGTGGACGCGGCACGACCATTAGAATGGTAATTACTCTTTGAAATCTACTTATTTCAGTTTACTGAGACCAGTAACTTGAAAGAGGTTACCTATACCAATCGGTATTTCTTATTCGGCGGATTTAATACCGGTATTTCTCAAGTTTATTTGTTTATTCTCGGGGACTCAATGAGGGAATTTTTGACTTTGTTTATTTTTTCATCAATAAGGATTGTCTTAAATAATTGGATTTTATATCAGCGAGATAGAAAATTTAACGCTCTTTCCAACGGTATTCTCAAATTTTATTTTACATATTAATTTAAGGGAGTTACTGAGACAAGGTCGAAAACACTCAACAAATCTTAAAAGTGAAAAAAGTCGGTTGTTTTAATTGAGTAATGAAAAAATTCAAAAGAATTTTTTCTAAATTGAAAAAAGAGGCACTTTTTGTTGCAAATTAGCTGTAGAATTGATTCCTTGAGTTTGACCCATAATTTCTTTAGACACCCTGTATATATTCGCAACAATAACTCGTGTACTCATTTACCATTTATTTACAGTTGAAATAAGAGTCGTTTTAGAAATTCTTCTGTTTTGGGAATACCTAAGTTTAGACCCCCGGTAGAAAGTGCCGAATGAACGTACGTTTCTCGATAGGTAGTAATCAGAAATGTGCAGACTCGAAGGGAGTACGAGTCTCACGATCAACGTCTTCAAACATAACATTACGGCGAATACGACTAATATGGACTCATTTAGCGATGGTACAGGAAACGTACGAGTCATATTTACAGGTGAATAAACCTCTAATATTATGCTAAACTCACAATTTGCGGACTGTTGGAGATAAAATGGTGATTCCTGTCATTCAGACTTGAAAATGTCCACCTACTATCTTAAATTGCAGTGCTTAACGACAGCCTACTTAGGAGGTACTTATTTTCCAATTTCCGCATAATTGTTCATAAAAGGAAAGTCGTTGTTCCGAACTTATGCCCTCGACGGGCGTAAAAAGGATGAACAACCAGTCACTTTATTATGAAGCGCGAGGGAATCTCGTAATTTCGTAATGAATAGGTCTGATACTGTCGCGATGGAGGATACCGTATCCCAACACCGCCTCATAACTATGTACCTACTTATACAACCCCGGCAGAATACGTTCTGACGGTTACCGCAGTTCCAATATCTTGGGAGGTAATAATATAGGATTCCCTCTTAGAAAGTGCTACGGAGAAACTTTGAGTCTTTGGCAACTCCTCGGCAACGCCGATTTAGATGCCTATACGTAACTTCGCCATTCCTGGCAGGTATCAAAGACAAAATGTTCTTGCACACATATTGATGGCGTTCTGGGAACTTACTTTCCTTAATCGTTTGTAGATACAGTAGAAATCGCTTTGTGTGACCGCAGATGTAGGGATCGATTCGCACCTATCTTAATCAACTAATTGCTCTGTTTTGATCAGGGTCTCGAATTTAGTGATCAGTACTTTTTCGGTCGAAAGGTCAGAGGTCTCTCAAACCCAGGACGAATTGAAGACATTCCAGCTCCAGATGACATCACACCGGAAGAGTATGAAGCTTGCATGGGTTTTAGATGAATACATTCAAACCTCTGGAAAACCACCCGAGCAGAAACGTGGCACAAGATGTTCCAGCTCCAGTTGACATCACACCGGAAGAGTATGGAACTTGGATGGGTTTTAGACCAAACGAGCAGGAAATCTGCGACAGCTTCACCGCCATTCGTGACGATCCTGGGGCCTATCAACATCCCGATGACATCGACGACGAATACGATGGCACTGAATTGGATTGTGTCCCTTCCCATATCCATAAAGAGGTGGAGATGGACACCGCCTGGTCCGCTGAAGGAAGTGGCGTTTTTCATTAAGGGCCAAATTTCAACACTCAAGTACGAAGAAAACAATGTTTGATGTCATCAAACATATGTTAATTGACAGACAGCAGTTATGAATAATATTATGGAACAATTAACTTGGCGAATTTTGAGTTTTTCTTTTTTTTTACGCCTTTTCGCGTGTAGTATCACCCGCTTGCAGTGATCAAACTAGCCCTGAACAGATCACTAGTTCTACTGCAGATATACATCCTACACAACGCACCTTAGCGAAATCTTTACTAAGAGACCAATAACTATTAAAGAACATTAAATTCGGCTTCGAATTGGAAATTGTAAGCGAAAAACTGAAGAAATACCTGGAGGGGTACAAATACATATTACTCGTTTTCAAGACTATCTGGAGGTTTTAAATCGATTTCCAGCTTTCCCTGGTTCACTTCGAGGTCTTGTCCCTATTTCACTGGACTATTGGCGAGGCAATAAGAACAGATGATGGTATCCGTTGGGTTTCTCTGTTTAGCATTGGCGCTATTGATGACACGTATTAATCTGCCATTCTAATATCCGAACCCAAATCTTTGGAGGTTTAGTACTATTTCTACATCTTTGGTTTAATATGTCCCCTTCACTGCACCCACTGACGCCGACACTAAAGTAGGCGAAATCCAGAGTTGTTGACTCAATTCTTTCGTCTTTTTGGCCTTCCTTTTTTTTACCAACGAAGAAAACCAGTTTTGCGTGGGTCCAGAGCGACCTCAAGCGCAGACTAAGGATGATGCCCAGAATAGCCGCGAATTCATTGGGGACAGACGTTAATAAAAAAAATTTCATCACGCTTATTTGATCCAAAAAAACCGAACGAAAGATTTTTGAGGATTGATAAATTCGCCTTCTCAAGGCTCCCCATACGTCTTCGATTTTGCAATTCCCAAGTCATGCTTTGTAAATCAAGATGTATATTGCATAGGTACTTGTACTTAGGCAGGCTACAGTAGATACGGTATTTTCAGAAAAAACGTAGATTTCTTCACATAATATTTCAAAACAGCTAATTTTGTCACCGTTTCAGCAAACTAGGATGGCGGAGAGGGGCGTTGAACTGTTTACCTTTTATTATGGAAGAATCTCACTAGACCTCTCAAGAATAAATACTGCCAAGATGTGTAGGTAACTACACTCTCTACTGAAGTACAGCAAGGATTCAGGCTGAAAATAGTACGATTATTCCATAGTTCATACACATTCTTCTCCCCAGAAAGAGTTTTCTTACGTATTCTCAAAAGGCCAGGTCATTACAACAACCTGCCTGCTCGGTCGTCGACCAGAAACCTGAAATCTGAGTTCACATTTTGAAAAGTTTTGCAAAGCGTTGGGTAACAAACCTGTCTGTTGTCCGGCTTTTGCCCAGTGCCCTTCTTTCCTTGGTAGATACTCCGTGATTATAAAATGTGGGTTGGTATTGCAATTCAAGAGTTCAACGGTCTTGTTTGGCCGCTTTCGATGGGAAATTAGTTTTATTTAGGCTACAGTTGCACAATCTTTTTTATTTGCTGGTTGGTCGATTGATTTGGATTAGAAGGAATTCATTATAAAGACAGGTATATTTTTGGAACTGATGGGATAACGGATGTTAGTTATAATAACGTCTATGGTTTCTGATAAGACAGGCTGAAGATGATAGACCTTGTAGCCTTCTAATGGAACTTGCTGCAGGTACGTTGAAAACCCTTATAGAAATTCTGTTGAGGGTCAGATACATCAGTGGGAAATGAGTGGAGTAGCGTGATCTACCCCCAATCGTTCGATCAATTGGGGCTTGCTGATGGTGGAACCCTTGTCAAAGGAGAAACCTTGTCACAAAATACTGGTGTAGAAATTCTGTACTAATCGTTAGATCTATTGGAACTTGCAGATGGTGGAACCCTCGTCAAAGTGGAGACCTCGTCAAAAAATACTGGTGCAGAAATTCTGTACTAATCGTTTGATCTGTTGGAACTTGCTGCAGCATCATGATGATGGAACCCTCGTCACAAATCTGGCAAATCTCCCGTTATTCCCGTTTAACCCTCATCGCTTCATTTGAATTGGCCAATACTGACTGGCAAGACAAACACCTCTTTATTGGCTTGTCCGTTCATCTGTCTCCAGTGCCCGTCATTGACATTGACGTGATCCGATCTACGCAGTTTCCGTAATAGAGCGTTTTAATCTGTATAAGAACAGAAACTAATCGTTCCATGCAATATTCACATCAATCAGCTCTATAAAAAACCCCCAACGATACCCCGTCATTATTGGCAGACGTCGGCGCGCTGGCAATCGACGCCTCTTTTCAAATCAGAATGGCCATTTTGGTTTAACAACTCATTCAAGTCCTTCTGTCATTATCTTTCAGAAAAGAATTGCGCTCATTACAGGATAGCAGACGCGACACTACGCAGTTTAATTGACCGAACTTGATAGCAAACAATTTAAAACGTCAACTATTAGGTTGGTGCTCAACGAATCGTCGAAATTATCTATCACGTGTGGTATTGTCAACACACTGAGGGAGACACCTGGTTGCTGATAGTGTAAAATCTATACCAACGTTTGATGTGGGCTGTTTGGTGTGCGAACCACCTGATATTGAATCGAATCACTGTGTTGTACGACAGTCTTCTGTGAGCCAATTTAAGGTTACGGACTCATGAAAATTTCATTTAATAACGTTTCAAGTATTTGAACAATTAATACTTCCGCAATTGACGATTACGTATTATGAATGTTTTCTACAAAGGTCAAGTGGTACCGCATTGAATGGTTTCAAACAATAAAGGAGTGACTCTGAAGTGCATCAAACTTAATTAGTATGGTAAAATCAATATTCCTATTTTGGGTCCACATTACTCATACCATCCAAATGTTACTCAAACGTTACTCCTCCAGCTCATTTAGTCCAGCAGACAAACAAAAAAGTGGGGTCTGCCAAACATCTGCTGAACGTTTACAGGTTGTTCGTGGGTGCTGTGGGATGACTCTGTCCAGTTATGCCATTCGAGGACCATGTGCCAACTTGGGTAGGGCCGAAAACCGCCGATAGTAATTGATATATTGCCAAAACCTTCTTTTTTGCCAATAGGGAAATGACAGTGATTTTTGAGAGTGCTTGAGTTTTGGTTCGGTGGTTCTGCAAAGGCTGCCGAAACTCGTCAAATCTCGCATTCAGGAAGATACACTGAAAATTCATCCGAGTCAAAACACAGTCTGATATCCAAGACCTATCCATGCAAAAACTAAGCCTTAGTATCTCCCTACAATCCATTCTCCCTCTCCCTACAAATCCAAATGTTTCAATTAGTTGTAGGGGGAGAGGTTGTAGGGAGAGAGGTTGTAGGGAGAGAGGTTGTAGGGAGAGAAGTTGTAGGGAGAGAGGTTGTAGGGAGAGAGGTTCTGGAGGTTATGACGTCATGCAGCACAGAGATTTTTTGGAGATTTTTGTTAAAAAAGTAATAAACACAACATTATGACAGTACTATTCACAATAGGTAATTGATTATTATTTAACCAATTAAATAGTTACCTTAATTTATGAGGTGGTTGTAGGGAGAGAGAAAGTATTAAAATACTGTTGTGAAATCCTCACTTGTTGACTTCTTGAAAGGTACTAGCTTTTGATGAAAACGACAAGTGGTGTTCTGGCAGCCATATTGGAGCAGTATTGCCTTGGATTTTTCACAACACGAAGTATCCAATTCTAGGGGTTCTGGCGGGGGGTTATTTTAAAATATTGTGTGACACACATAAAACCTGGTAAATACATATGAAAATGATGAAATTTCCTATTTTCCCTAAGATATTATTGTAGAAGAGGAAGAGAAAAATCTGTAAAACTCCTTACCTACCCCTTGTGACATCAGTAGGGAGAGAGGTAATTAACTCATTTTAAATATGGAACTAATGCCCTTTTGGACATCAATTTAGTTGGTTCATTTAGAGGCCGTACTATCATGTCCTCAAAAAAAAAAAAAAAAAAAAAAAAAAAAAAAAAAAATGAAAAACCTGTAGGCACAAGAGCTGTATGACAGGAAATCACCAATAATTTTAAAACGACCCTTATATACACAAAACTGTGGCAAATGGAAATGAACGTAAAATAACGTTGTGACGTAAAAAGAATAAATAAATTTAGGAGCGAAACCCCGAAAAGAAGCCCAAAACTGTTGAGGGTTTTCGGTCCTCCCCTAGTTAGCTCAGGGTCTTCGAATTGTATAACTTGACAGAGTCATCCCACAGCACCCCAGAACAACCTGTAAAAGTTCCATTATCTTCGGAATTGTTTACAGGTATAAAGTGCTTATGTACTGGACTAATTGTGATAATGTGGGATTGACTTCACAACATGATTGAATTCTTATCCCTACCAAGTAAAGATGCGGATATTTGTTGAATTGAATGCTCTCCGTTTCCAACCCGTATTTCCACCACCAGTGACGAAAATGGAGCTTTTGTACTTGTATTTCGGTCAATCGAGAGAAAAGGGCTGTATGCTTGGTTTCTCACCGAAATTAAATTCAACGTCGTCTCCGGTTTCATCAGAATTCTTTTTTCTAACGAGAGGGAGACTAATAGGGAGAAGGGTTTTCAATAACTTCAAACAATATGACTTCATCAGTGATGCTCCACGTCCACTTTGAATGGATGGAAACGTGTTTACCTTTCCTACAGTTATTATTGTATCAGCAGCGAATTCCTTTGACGAACTGGTAATTGAAAGGGACTCCCCTCGCTCCGTATATTGTGTAGCCTTTAATTAACACTTCGATAAAGGATATCATCGTATCATCTCCCACCTATTAACAGAAACTGGTGAATACTCACTCATGGGTTTCATCGACTAAGTTCAACAGGTACAGTATACAAATTTTTTCGGAAATTCGAGTTTTAAACATTTTGGACCGAGAACAAAAGCTTCCTTGTCTTCGGAAATTCGCTAAAAAAAACTCAATTGTCAATAATTATTATCCTCACAAACCTGCAACTGATACGAAAATATTGTGGCTATTGTCTCATTTCCTGGATTCTCTGCTTCCTCGTCTCAAAAGACGTCAAAGGCCCCTTTGTCAGGTCAGGATTTTCCCCTGAAAACTAGAAGTTGATTGACAGACAAATGTGAGGGTTTCTAGGAGTTTGGAAAGAGAGGGGCCGACGACTTTGTCTGAATAATAAGATTTCTAGAACCGTCGACGTTCTCAGAAACCAGTAACGACAGGCTCGTACTGTTCAGTGAGCCTGCGCAGTAGAGTGGCGTGACTCGAAATCTTGTAATCTGATTGGCTACGAAGCATTGGAAGACCACCACATCTCCCAACATTTTTCTTTCTCGTGTCTCAGTAGTATAGTAGGGTTTTCTGTGGTCTCAGTTTCGGTCCCAACGTCGAACCTGGTAGGTACTTGGTTGTGTTCTGCTGTATTCAGTGTTCATCATAGAAACATGGTGTACTTATCTCCAGAACTTGTCAACGTCCCCTGCCTTCCGTTCTAGATTTTCAGGTACCTACACAAAATCTTCTAATAATTATTATTGTTCTAAAGGTGTACATATAATCAGGTAGGTACTCACAATTATTCTAAAACTAACTAAATGTTCAACATCTAACACTAGCTACTGAATATATTCACTAACACTAGCTACTGAACATATTATAAAAGTTGCTCATGAGCAGAACTTACTTGATTTGTACATTGTTGATGGCGACTTCTCGTGACATTGTATCCTAGGACTTGACTGGCTTAAGGCTCTCAATATAAATATTTTAGACCTTATGTCGGACCAAGTAGACTCAGTATATATACTGAGTCTACTTGGTCCGACATAAGGTCTAAAATATTTATATTGAGAGCCTTAAGCCAGTCAAGTCCTAGGATACAATGTCACGAGAAGTCGCCATCAACAATGTACAAATCAAGTAAGTTCTGCTCATGAGCAACTTTTACCTTCGCTCGACCCCTGATCGGAACCTGGTCCCCGTATACGATCGAAGTCTAGTAGATGTGGGTTCCAGAGGTTTGTTTGGTATTTTCTTTGAAAATAAATCATGGTTCAAAATAGTTACCGACGATCCGGTGTCAATTTGGAACTCAACCTCGGCCCCATCAATATTCACAGTGGTAGAAATTTTTGAGGGTCGCTTAGTATTACTAATGTCTAAGTTAAACTATGTTAACTAAGTTAAATGTTGATATCTCCGAATTGAAAATTCAAATTCGTTCAAAAAACTGTACCGTCCCATCATAATTATGAATATGAATAAATTCACAGAACGTGGATTTGTGAATATGAAGTTACGAATATCAATAACAGGTTATTCATATGTTTATTTATGAATAACGCGTTAGTCACATTTTTATTCACGTTTCACGTGCTTTTATTTATTTTTTCATTTTGAGCGAATTTTTGAAGTAAAGGAAGCTATCGTTTACATTCCAAAATTTTGAAAAACTCAAATTCGGATACCCAATTTTGGAAAATCCAAAATCATGCGAATCAAAAGGCTAAGTTCTTAAATCGGGACACTTTAAGGGGGGTTAAGGAGAGTTTTAAGGGGGGAAATAACACGTTATTCATTAATAAAAATGTGAATAAACTGTTATTCATATTCATAACTTTATTCATATTCACAAATCGGCGTTCTGTGAATGTATGCATATTCATATTTATGAATATGAATACGCCAACCTCTGCTTCCCACTAACAATTCCGAAATAATATTTTCAAAATGTCAAACTCTATTTTGTGCACCTTCCTATTGACAAGTTTCATTAAATATTGTTGGGCTGGTCCAAACCCGCATGTCGAATTTCATTGTTCTCAGTTTATTTTGAATGGGCCACGAACTGACAGATTTGTGTTTAAATTTTAAGGAAAAACTCGGCCCTGCGGGCCTCGCCGAGAGGTCTGCGCCCAGGACCACCTCGGACTTCCCCCGGGACCAGGCCCCCTGACCGCCCATGACTCCCCCCCGGAACCACCCGTGACTCTCCCCCGAGAACCCCCCTAGTCCACCCCTGACTCCAACGGACCGCCCCTGACTGCCCCCTGGACCACCCCTGACTGCCCCCTGGACCACCCCTGACTGCCCCCTGGACCACCCCTGACCCCCCTGGTCCACTCCTGACTACCCCCCCCCCCCCCACACACACACACACACTTCTTTCGTTTCGAGCCGCGTCCACACTTTCTAAGTGAACACTCCCCTTTTGTTCAATGCATAACATTCCCGCAACCCCATATTGGTTTTATCTTCGCTAATGATATTACGAGTATTATCTTCGACAATGATAACAAATTAAATCTTCACTGTAAAATTGTTTAAACAATACCTATTCATTTAAACAAATTAAATTTGGATGTTGAGCTAGAGACTAGAAATTTTAAACATGGGCCGCAGATAGATGACAATTCAATATTCACTCGGTTTCGAGTCTGTAATATGTTTAAACAACACCTATTTGGTTTTGTTAAATTTGGATGATGAGCTATAGTTTAATCTATCATTTCGTGAATTAGATTAGGGTGATCTGCTCAAAGAAGATAATAAACCTTTTTATCAAGAATTTGCAGAGTTATTGTACATTTTTTGTTTTTTTAATGTTTTTATAATCGATATATATTTGGCATATCAATAACATAACAACTGAGCTGCAGCCCATCAAGTTGATTTCCTACAATATTATAAACTGTTTGTTGAGTTTTTATGGCTGTAGCTCAGGAGAAAACTCAAAAACTACACTTTTCACATTGTCACATCACAAGATCAAGAGGTTTTGTTCTATCAAGCCGCTGGGTGACGTTGATGTTGTCTAGGAGTCGAAGAACTTTCGGATTCATGTGTTCATGGAGCCGCTGGTCGTGTTTTACAGCATGTTGTTTCGCTACTTCGCTGACAGATTCCATTCTGAGGTCACCATTTCTGGTGTACCAAGGGGCGTTGACAAAACTCCTAAGAACCGTGTTCTGGAAAGTTTGAATAATTTTGCTGTTTTTTTTTTAGTGCAGCTCCAGAGCTGGATACCGTAAGTCCACACAGGTTTTAGGATTTGCTTGTATATGAGCGATTTGTTGGGCACTGATGAGTCAAAATACCTCCCCAGCAGCCAGTACAATGTTTTGAAATTTTAAATTTAGTTGTGGGGCGGGAAGCTTGAAATCCGTGAGGCATTTTTCTGGGTCAACTTTGAGAGATCAGCTGTTCTTCCTTCACACGGCAGTACCTACTAGTATGTACTCCAAGACCAGAATATTGACGTGTTGAGTAACATGTTAAGTTGAAACAGCTGCGATATAATTCGCGAAGATGGCTCGAACTTATATCAAGATCTACCTCGAACTAGCTCAGCTTCGAGTTCCAGCTATTTTAGCGCCGTTTCTCATAATCTGCCTTGGCAATTTTCATTCCGAACGACAGACACGTCAACGATAATACTTGATTTGCTCTTCTACGAATGGGATGTTAACCGTACATATCAGTCTCGTCATACGATATCCAATCGGATACCTAATACCTAATAGGCGTGAGGGTACCACTGGGAAGCCTTGGCCCGTCTTGAAGTCAACTTGACTCGTGAAAGTCCGTACGATATTCCAAGTCCTGGCATCGGCCATTTGTGACGTAACATCCTCCCGCTACGGATGCAGGCGACTCCACGCCCCTTTTGACCGCGGCTCTTTCTATCGGCTGTCACAATCACATTCTCCCCATCAGCAGGTGTTTCGTCACAAGTGCACATGGTAACATACGCATTATTATTATGAAATTTGGTTTACGGGTTCGGACCAGCCCAACGGATTCTAAACAAATTCTGAAATTTTGAAAACCTCATATCTCACTTTTTTTTTCTCTTAGAATATGGTTTATTGACTCAAATATGTCATGGATCATCAGTTCCAGGTTCCATGCACTCCCTCCAAACCTAGCCTACTTTGTAACCCGGTGCCTCCTAGATTAGTTTTCTGTTTTTGTATGGTTGGCTATATTGTCCGGCCCCTTCCCGCTTCAAGGGATCCTGCTGTAAGAAAAATCTCCCTCCAGCATTCTCTTCTCTGTAGCCAGATACATCTATCGTTTTGTGCCTAGGAACTTGTGCCATTTTCTTTTTTCCATCTTTGATTTTCAATCAGCCTAGGGCTCTTTTTCTTTTCCTTTTCACCAAGTTTAGTGAACGTGTTTATTATCATTTTATTTTCGCCACCTGAGTTTTGCTTCTTGTCAACAGCCAGGTTTGAGCATAATTTAATTTTCTTTTGGTTTATTATCTTCGATAATGAACCATTGGAATCGCCCAAAGAAAAAATTTTTTTAACCCCCCCTCAAAATTTGTTGGTTTACGTTTCAAGATACGTAGATTCAGAAAATCGAATAAAAAAAAATCCGTCCGTCACCCGTACGCCGTCCTGCTGTGCACTGATCTTTTGAACATTGTACCTAGGCCAGTGGCCCATAACAATGTTTTTCAGGCTCATTTGCACTCCGCCGTCCGTGGCACTTTGCCCAGTTAGCGTTGAGCTAAAATTACGAAATTTGGTTTCTGGGTTTGGACAAATTTTGATGCTGAGCTATTGACTTGAAATTTTAAAAATAGGTCAGAACTGGATCACAATGCAATATTCACTCGGTTTCTTGTCTGTAAAATTGTTAAAATAATACCTATTTGTTTAAACAAATTAAATTTTGATGATGAGCTAGATACTTGAAATTTTAAATATAGGTCAGAAATGGATGACATTTCAATATTCACTCGGTTTTTTTCTCATTGCAAACCTGTTCATTGTGTACCCAAGATCCTTCCCTAAAGACCTGGCAGCGGGAAATATTATTCAACATGGTTTGAAAAGGGAAAAACAAGTTTTGTAAAAAATCCCAATGCTCTAGGTAGTAGTCGATACCAGTGACCAACATTTTCTTCAGTAGTCGACATGGTTTTGCACTAGTAGTCGACCTACATGTGTTAGAAGTCGACAGTATCACTTGAGTCAGTAGTCGACAGGTTTCGTCATTCCATCGTTTTCGAATTTTACGACATCTAAATAAAATACATTCAACTGTGAATCGGAACTTGAAAATAGATTAATAAGATGTAATAAAGTAGTTATCAGACTGTTTATTTGCAAACAGCTCATTAGATGGCAGGAGGCCAACAAGTACGTCAGAGCCTATGACGCACGAGCGTATGACGTAAGACGGCTGGCAGGAGGCCAACAAGTACGTCAGAGCCTATGACGCACGAGCGTATGACGTAAGACGGCTGGCAGGAGGCCAACTAGTGCGTCAGAGCCTATGACGCACGAGCGTATGACGTAAGTTGGCTGGCAGGAGGCTAACTAGTGCGTCAGAGCCTATGACGCACGAGCGTATGACGTAAGACGGCTGGCAGGTGGCCAACAAGTACGTCAGAGCCTATGACGCACGAGCGTATGACGTAAGACGGCTGGCAGGGGACCAACTAGTGCGTCAGAGCCTATGACGCACGAGCGTATGACGTAAGACGGCTGGCAGGGGACCAACTAGTGCGTCAGAGCCTATGACGCACGAGCATATGACGTAAGACGGCTGGCAGAAGGTCAACAAGTACGTCAGAGCCTATGACGCACGAGCGTATGACGTAATACGGCTGGCGGGAGGCCAACTAGTGCGTCATACGACGAGACCTTTTATGTCTCTGCGCCCCCTCCCACACCCATACCGCGTACCTCGTACTTCATTTTGGTTTATTATCTTCGATAATGAACCATTGGAATCGCCCAAAGAAAAAAAAATTTTAACCCCCCCTCAAAATTTGTTGGTTTACGTTTCAAGATACGTAGATTCAGAAAATCGAATAAAAAAAAATCCGTCCGTCCGCCGTACGTGGCACTTTGCCCAGTTAGCGTTGAGTTAAAATTACGTAATTTTTTTTATGGGTTTCGACCAACCCCACAATGGTCCTCGAAACTTTTCATAACCCTAGGGGAAGGGGTTCAAAACGAATTTTGGTACGACATGGTATGAGTATGGTATGGTATATTATTGTATGTATGATTTAGTATACTACAGTACGGTATGATAGGAAAGAAATGGTATGAGTACGGTGAGAATATGGTATGGTGCCGATTTGCAACACAGTCTGGTATAGACAGAAGGGTGATCTGCACAAGGAAGATAATAAACCGTTGTCCAAGAATTTGCAGAGTTTTGCGAAGACGATAAAAACAAACGATTCCCCGAGAAATTCGCTTTACTTACTTATATGGCAACATGACAACTCATTTTTTGGCCAATTTGAGTTAGATTTGGCCAAAAAATTAGTTGTCATGTTGCCACTTCACCCTCGACTTATTTCCGATTTATATCAAATTAACTTTCCCCCAATTTTATTGATGTAATTTGTAATTGGCGTCTCAATAATGGGCATAGTTACCTATCATGGAAAACCCTGAATCAAGGACGGCGGGATCTGGATCATTCTCCTTTGCCAAACTTCATCCATCCTGGAGGCTGCCCACAGGTTTTGAGTTTCTTGGACCATAATAAACAAATTTCAGAAGAGAACCCAAGTCGGTATATTTTGCATGCCCATGCACCAAATGTGCCTCGTGTAAAACTCAGGATCGCATTGTTGGCAATTCACAAGCGTACTGTAGGTTATTATATTTGGTTAGAACAGTATCAGAACAGCCCGAGTTGAGGCGTGGGTACATCTCCTATTGTGTCGCACTATCGTTTAGAATTCGACTGGCGGACCCGAATTTCCTGACACGCTCGAAAATTGCAACCGGCATTGTAGTTCACCTCTAAGGACCAGTTTCCTGCGCGTAAATGCTTCCTGAAGCCCGGCGTAATCAGCAAAATAGCCGCCGGTCCCCACAGAGATGGCCCTGAGCCGCGATCGGTTCGTAAATTTCCAACGAGACTCTCATCCTACGATGGGGAGGCTGAACGTAATGACAGGAAGGGCGAGAATTTCATACTGATCACGTGATTATTATCATGTACCTACTACCTACTGAGTAAATAAATGAAGGCCCCGTTTCACATCGGAGCTTGCGGTATCAGTTGATAAGTAGGTACAAGTGTAATCTTACTAACAACAAAGTAGGTAAAGAACTGCAGGGTGGCAATACAACAAACGAAAATGTTTTACAAGAAATTTACTGTAATTTTTGTGGGAAAATTACTGTAAAATTTACGGTAATTTTTTTGGAAATCACTCAAATCTTCATATTTTACCAAGAATTTTATTTAAACTCAAGTTTTTCCACAAAACTTTACATTTACATTTGTTTTGTGAATTTCCCATAATTCCTATTTTGTGTGTGAATTTTCCCGCAATTCATTTTTTTCGTGAATTTTATAAAAACATTTGCCATTTATGGATGAATTACACTAACCTTTCTCCTTTTTACTGTAAATTTGACAAAAATGCCCATTGTTTACGTCAATTTTACTGAAATTCACTGTGTTAAGTTGAATGTTACTCAAATTTGCCTATTGACATTTTATGTCTTTACTCTGGCACATTATAATATAATAGTTCCGTAGCAACGAATCGGTTGTAAGCGAAAATCATCAGAAATTTTTGTGACGATTTCGTGTTTACAACGCTTTACAACGTTACACAAAAGCGTTGTAAACACGAAATCGTTACGAAAATTTCTGATGATTTTCGTTTACAACCGATTCGTTGCTACGGAACTTTATCTTCGCCAGTTATCATCGTACAAAAATCGTTCACCACTCGTTGGATAGCTCTCGATTTACCTAACCATATTACGTTAACCACTGCGGAGTGCGTGGCCGACAAGCTGCGGTATGAGCGTGATTGTTTAAATAATTGTTTACACACAGGTGATCATCCTCAATAATTTATAATATAAATTATTGAGAATGATCACCTGTGTGTAATTTAGACATATTATTGTCTATACGAATGCAAGCTTCATAATACTTATATAAATTATTTATGATGAACACTACAATTAAGTATAACAACTACGCTACTGGGGTAGGTGATGTAGCATTGTTCGAAGGTTCTTGAATCACTTCTTTGAAGACATAAAATGTCCCAATGTGTTGCAGACTCGTATGCAAGCATTTAATTCTCGACTGTATCAACAACAGGATGGAGTTGACATTCTTTTGACATTTTCATGTCTTTGCTTTGGCACATAAACTGAAACGGGAAAAATTTGTTCCCTTGATTCACCCTTTCCCTCAGATCACGTCAGAACACAAGCGACCGACGGGCCACTACGTCAGAGCCTATGACGCACGAGCGTATGACGTCAGACGGCTGGCAGAAGGCGACCTAGTACGTCAGAGCCTATGACGCACAAGCGTATGACGTCAGGCGGCTGGCAGGAGGGCATCTAGTACGTCACAGCCTATGACGCACGAGCGTATGACGTCAGACGGCTAGCAGGAGGCCAACTAGTACGTCAAAGCCTATGACGCACGAGCGTATGACGTCAGACGGCTGGCAGGAGGGCAACTAGTACGTCACAGCCTATGCCGTAAGAGCCTATGACGTCAGAGGGCTGGCTGGCTAATTGATCGGGTTTTTTACAATGACTTTGACTGAAATACAAGTTGTTTTAACCTAAATTCTACTAATATTTTATAGTATAAAGGAGACTGTTTAGTGTAATTTATCCATAAAAGTTTAATAAAATTCAAAAAAAAAAAGAAAATAATAATAATAAAGCCGGAAAATTTACACACACACACACAAAAAAGAATTGTGGGAAACTCACAAAAAAATGTGAATTTTTGTGGAAAAACTTGAATTTAAGTAAAATGTTTGGTAAATAAGGAAAATTGGAGTGAAATCCACCAAAAAATACACTCAAGTTTAGTAAAAACCAACAAAAAACTTTGCATTTCTAGGAAAATCACAAAAAGATGTGATTATGGCTTTATTTGTATTCATATTCATATCTGTATTCGTATACATATTCATATTTTCTGATTTATGAATTTTATTCGTATTCATATTTATCTCTGCCCCAGACACCATGCAGTGGAACTGTAACTTCAAGAATGCCCCTACATAGCGATATAATAATCCAAGAGACTAAACAAAACGATGTAGGTATCACCATGGTCGTGCTATAAGGTGGTGAAAAAAACAAAAAACAGCGTGAATATAGAATTAGTAAGAAACTTCGTATTTTGACGTGTGTCTTAATGCTTGCGTACGAGTCTGCAACACATTGGGACATTTTATGTCAATATTAATAATATCCAATCTTAATAAACCGTTCAGTGACAAATCTATTTTTGATCACATGGATATGGTCGATTAATCACTTTAATCAATTTTTTCTCCATCATCAGGGAAGTAGTTGAATAGTGTACAAGGTGGAGTTGGACTCCAACGTGGGAAGCTATTACCTCCAGATCACGCTTTTCTACTGAACTTGAACGTACAGGAGTAGGGAGTATTGCTCTACTCTGCCTGTTACTGAAAAGTGTAAATTAGCCTTTAGAGCTACTCAGACGTCGTTTCGACGTACATAGATCAGACGCTACTCACACTAAGTGTGAGTAGCTCTAAGCGCCTGATCTATGTACGTCAAACCTAGTACGTCAAATCGACGCGTGAGCGACTGATCTATGTACGTCAAATCGACGCGTGGGCGACTGATCTATGTACGTCAAACCTAATGCGTCAAATCGACGCGTGGGCGACTGATCTATGTACGTCAAACCTAATGCGTCAAATCGACGCGTGGGAGCCGGATCTATGTACGTCAAACCTAGTGCGTCATATCGATGCGTGAGCGCCTGATCTATGTACGTCAAACCTAGTGCGTCAAATCGATGCGTGAGCGCCTGATCTATGTACGTCAAACCTAGTGCGTCAAATCGACGCGTGAGCGCCTAATCTATGTACGTCAAACCTAGTACGTCAAATCGACGCGTGGGCGACTGATCTATGTACGTCAAACCTAATGCGTCAAATCGATGCGTGAGCGCCTAATCTATGTACGTCAAACCTAGTTCGTCAAATCGATGCGTGAGCGCCTAATCTATGTACGTCAAACCTAGTGCGTCAAATCGACGCGTGAGCGCCTAATCTATGTACGTCAAACCTAGTATGTCAAATCGACGCGTGGGCGACTGATCTATGTACGTCAAACCTAATGCGTCAAATCGATGCGTGAGCGCCTAATCTATGTACGTCAAACCTAGTTCGTCAAATCGATGCGTGAGCGCCTAATCTATGTACGTCAAACCTAGTGCGTCAAATCGACGCGTGAGCGCCTAATCTATGTACGTCAAACCTAGTATGTCAAATCGACGCGTGGGCGACTGATCTATGTACGTCAAACCTAATGCGTCAAATCGACGCGTGAGAGCCGGATCTATGTACGTCAAACCTAGTGCGTCAAATCGATGCGTGAGCGCCTATCTAATACTGTTTCACAATATTAATAGAAGTTATCGTTATGTGTTTTTACAATCGGGTATATTCTGAGTATATAATGTACAGTACGGAAATTTTATATACTTTTCCGTACTGTACGTTATATACTCAGAATATACCCGGTTGTAAAAACACATAACGATAACTTCTATTGTGAAACTGGTTTTAGGCCCTGAAGATGAGAAATATATTCTTCGAAACGTTGGCATATAAATCATCTTTCATTTGACCGACCCTCGACTTCCCTCAACATCATTCTTACCGACGGTCAACAAATCACACTCTGTAATTAATAATAAAATTATATATAAATGATTGACACATAAATAAAAATAATAATAATGATATTGACAATTAACTCGATATTGGGTTTTCCATGAAAGGCTGATTTCTCAGACATACCGGTTTAATAATTTAAGCAATTTGGTTGTTATGGGATGGGACACTCCACATGTTTCTAGTTGTTGGAGTAAGCATTTACTTGGTATCGGAGTGTATGAATGGGGCTCAAGGCATATCTATATCTGCAGGCATGTCTGAGCGATGTATGTACGAGTATACTCATAAATTACATTAAGTATACTCATAGTACACTAGTATGAGCGGTATCGACGTGTAATTCATTATTATTCACCTTTTTAAAACGTTATTCGAGGTTTCTTATCAAGTACTTCAACCCAAAGCTACCATTCTCAGCCGCAATCATTTGTTTAATGTATTAATTACGAGATTCTACCTTGTTTGCATAGCGAGTAAGCGGCAGGAAAATGTCACAACCGCAAATGGCAAAACATCACAATGGGGGGGTTAACCGAGCAAATACGGTTTCTCTTGATCAAACACGTCGTGTCACCGGATGAGAGACAGTCAGCAAATCGCGACATTTAGTCAAAGCTGCTCACACTCGAACGAATCACATCCTGCACTCAAGATAAAACTTCTCGGGAATAATTAAATATTTCTGACTACAGAAACGATTTTCAAGAGGCTGAGCATCCGTGCACCAAAAGCAGTTGACAATAAAACATTAAAACTTAAATATAAAATTAATATAAAATTAAAAATTAAATCAGTAAGCTTGTGTTTCTTTAAACGTTGTTCGTGTTATGGAGTTTGAGATTTCGGAGTTAAAATACCGGAATGTGGTTTTTAATTAGATTATCGGAATTCAAGAATCTTATACGTTCTTACCAAGACTTAGTACCTTCTTTAATATCTCAACCGTACTCATAGTTCGGGACTTTTGAAGGTTGATTGCGTCCAAGCGTGTGTACGCACCAGTATTTAAGTCCACGGCCTGTTTGTTGCGCTTTAATTCCATTCGGAATATGACCTCTAGCGGGACGCCCAAACCAGTGTATAAGAGAGGGAAACACGTGTGTAAAATGTCTCGGTTGAAGAACATGATGTCCATGAAGAACATGTCAAGTATCAACCACGTTTCTTCATCTTCAAAGTGCTCCAGTTTCAGAACGAAATATCACAATTTTGACTACACCATCATACTCAGCGTAAACAGAAACCTTTAAAATGAGGCGTCACTTGTCAGACTGTTTCATTTTAGGAATTTATGGGTAATCCCCCCCCCCATCCTCCCAAAACCCCCCTCAGCTTATAGATTTTTCAATGGTGAAGTCAGAATTGCGATATCTCATTCCGTTATCAGATTAGAGCTGATTATCGATGAAGAACATCTAAGTATCAACCGCGTTTCTTCATCTTCAAAGTGCTCCAGTTTGAGAACGGAATAAGATTCAATGTTGAATAACTTGCAAAACATAAAACCCCTAAAATAACAATATCTTATTTCTGGTTGTAGATCGTTCAAGTTTCATATTCGTGTTGCTGTTGTTCTCCAATGATGAGTCAGCAACTCGCTAGTCAATTTTCTTATTTTTCAAATAATTCACTGGGAATTACGTGCCGGCTCTGGCTTGGTGTGCCCAACTCAGGATCCCCAAAAGTACACTAAA
The DNA here is from genome assembly GCA_963920205.1 of Stenodema calcarata. NCBI lineage: Eukaryota > Metazoa > Arthropoda > Insecta > Hemiptera > Miridae > Stenodema > Stenodema calcarata. The sequence goes on from OY986058.1 coordinate 22,083,675, forward strand.
ATGACCAAAATGAAACGAAAATGACCAAAAGCAGATTGGCGTGTTTAGCGTGGAGGTAACGGTATGTCGATCACATCCAATAATAACGTAGCATTTTTTTCTCGCATTCTCTGAATGAAAACTTCGTACTTCATCGAACCTTCAAACGTTGCCAGAGACCACAAATGCTCATCAACCGCTCCAAATGTGACTTGGTTCAATAATGCCTATTGAATTCCTTCTACGTACCAACTACTAATTTGTTATGCCTAATTATTTTTGGCACTGCACGGTACAACTGATGTTCTAAGGCAGATATCGCCAATTCGGTCTCAAATCTTTCTCGGCGTACTGGAAGTCTGGAAACCACGTTGTCGCCTGTCGCCTCATTTATTCACCAATACCACCGCATCAAAGAGGTAAATCTTTTAGTATCCGGAGTTGGCGATTCCGCGATAACAACTCTTCTCTTGCATGAAAAAAAGCAACGTCCTTGACATTTTGTACTGTTTTCGCGATAATAGTTGTTCCACTTTTCACCGTTTATCCATTCCAAAACACGTATCGTTGCACATGTTGAATAATAAGTCGAATACATAATGTTGTTATTATTGATGAGGGATGTCGAGGGTCGGTCATATGAGAGATGTTTTATGTGCCAACGTTTCTAAGAATTTATTTCTCCATCATCAGAGCCTAAAATCAGTTTCACAATGTACACAGTTCACAGTTTCAGAACTGGTATTTTCGCAATCAGCGTGGAATTTATTGTAAGAATAGCTACACTCCGCATCGGTGGAAATAATTATTATTCGAGCAAGCCGGTCCGACAAACACAGGTTTGCTCTACCGGTTCCCTCGATCTTCCCAAATTCAAGGTTAAGGCTTGCCTGTAGCTGGTTTGGCGAGGTGTGGAGAGATCCCCGTGTTACTTACAGCAAAATTACCTTTAGGGAGAATTCTCGGCCTGAAAGAAGATTCCTATAGAAATCGTGGGCATATCGAATATGAGCGCGGTGTGAAACTCTCACGTTGGCTTTCATTCAGCTCGGCTTTTATAGTGACCCTGTTTGAAAAAAAGTGTTTCAGATGTTTTGAAAAGGCTGCATTGGTTTAGAAAACTGGGTTTCCGATCGGCTCAAAATGAGTCATACAGCAAGGTAGGTAATTAATACTATACTGCTGTTACAAGGAAAAACCACTGATCTGCAAAAATTTCGACGTCCAAAAAATGCCTCTAGTGTTTTTAGCTGGCTTCTTCGTTTTCGTCTTCAGCTCGACTCCAGTTTAGAGTTACGAAGCCGTATTCCCAGTCGATGTTAACGTTAGATCCTATCGATCATGCTGATATCGATTAAATATCGAAAACATCGATTAATCGTAGTTAAGTTGTTCTTCCCCTTCGATAATGTACCTAAACTCAAGCACTCAGTTTGAACTGTTTTGCCTGCAAACACTCGCCATTTCTGACGCATCGTTTTTTGGAAAAACCAGTTGAGCCAAACTGGATATCATTGAGTCAAAATCTGTTTACAAAACAGCTGGTCCCAAGTTTTGAGTTAAGTAATTTGCAAGAGAAACCACTTGGGTGTGAAGCGGAAAATCACTTGCTATGGAAATGCTTATGGGATTGCATATGCGTTTCGAGGCACCAGATTTCGGTTGATAGTTGAGTAGTTTTGCCTGCAAATTGGATGATGAAAAATGTCGATAATTGGCTGCATTTGACAAACACAAGTGGTTTTGCTAGCCAACTACCACAGATAAGTTGTTCTGCCTCCAAATTAGATGGAAAACCCACGAGATGAGTGTTTTATAAGATTTTTCACAAATTTTGACGAATTCGGAGATGAGTGGTTTTACTTTGAAACGGCAGTATAATAATAATTAATGTATTGATGTATAATAATTGGCAGTATAATAATTGATGAAAGGCAGTGGCTACTAGGCAAACTAGGCGGCAACCTGGGGAGGGCGGCAGAAAGAGGAACAAATTTTTCAAAATTGATTTTTAAAAGAAGTTTTAACCGAATACAACGGATTTGTGTTGCTTTAAAACTCAATTTTAATTGTAATAAAACTTTATGAATATTAGCTTTATTTAAGTGTTTCAGGTCAACTTAACTTCATCATAAGCAATGACCTTCAAGATTGTGCCCTAAATTTGTCCGTGGCTTTATGGATTTTGTTGACTCTGCCTGTGTCTGTTGCTAGTGGTGAGCGTAGTGTTTCAAAATTAAAATGAATTAAAACTTATATTCGATCTACCATGACGCAAGAAAGGCTTTAAGGACTGGCCAGTCTATCAATTGAACAAGACTTGGCAAAAAACATCGACTTGAACGAACTGGTCATTTCTTTCACAAAGATAAAATAATTTTTCTTAATTATTAAGAAAAATTAAATTGTAAAATGTAGATCTTCTCTCTGTAAACTTTTCCCTATAATCTTTGTAAACTCTTAGAATTAAAGTTATTTCTTCTGCAAAATGATCGGTTTTTATTTTTATTTGATAAGTTCCTATTATTTACCTACTGAAATAAATACTCTGACACTAAGGGTTTCGCGTATAATTACCTATCACAATTATAGCAGTACTAGCAGCCACACAGGTTAAATGTTCCTCCTTAAAGTATTCTTTATATTATTTGTATCTGTATAGTATGTAATTTGTGATTGTGTGCGTAAATTAAAGTAAAAGTCTCGTTAAGTGCAAAAAAAAAAAAAAAAAAAAGCGTAAGAAGTGTGATTTGGGGTAAGGGGTTCAATTGATGAGGAAAATGGAAACCAAAAATCGAATTGTGTGTGAGGGGGGGGGGGATATATTGCCTAGGGCAGCAGAATAGCTTGCGCCGGCCCTGATGAAAGGTCATTATGATGTAGGTATTATGACGTGAGCAGGTCCTGTATGAAGCTACTTATAATTTTTCCGGATTGATCCAACTTGTTCCTCGAAAATTCTCAATTTTTATGACCACGGAATCACGCAAGTATTCAAAGGTAACCACGCACCATCCAATAATTTGCCGTCAAATACGTGTTTGTCGTTCCGATTGGAGGAACCCTCACGGCATTAGTAGGATTTTATGGTTGTTTCGTTATCGTCGGCTCTCACAGTTCATTTGTTCCATAGCGTTCTGACAACTTGGCAAGAAAAAAGTTCTTATTAATATTCATACCTCTCCCGCTCCGTGAGAGAGTGAGCTTTTAGCCGAGTTTTTCTTTCTTCTCCAACTTGCCCAATATTTCCTGCGTTTTTCTTGTGAATTTCCGAACATAATCGGTGGTCCGGATCTGGCGAAGAATCGAACTTTCTTCACGGGGGTATTGAAATTGTGGGAAATCAGTGGAACCTCGTACGAAACCGATTAAAACACAATTGTGTCAATATAACGGGCTGTATGAATTATGAATTAGATTGAGAAATTGATGTTGGTTATATTCAAGGAATGTTGAGCTCGTTTGGCGTGTGAGGGGAGAAATGTCAGTTGCCACATACTTCAATCGATATTACCTACTATAAAAAATAAATATAACTACCTAGCAAATGAGCTTTCTTTCCACTCAAGTACCTTGAGAGTAGTGGGAAGTAAAAACTCAAACACTCCATTTACAGATACGAGTATACACCTCGAGTCGATAATTCCATCAGAACCAGAGTTTTTTTTTATACCGTTACAATCAATAAAGTGCAAAGTATATTGAACAACGCACCTGTAGATGATTTATTCAAAGGTCAAGTGCTAAAGCAACTACCACCTAAAACTATTACCTAAATAAGCAGCAACAAGCACTTGAGGATAAGCGAGTTTGCTCCACTATTTCTTTTGATGTCACACAAGCAACATTCGTAGACGAAACTGTAGAGAGAGTGAGAGAGAAATTTATTCCAAAACCCACACAAGGCATATCAATACATAATTAAGGCGTATGGAATATACCCTACAACCATAGGATATACCCTACAACCCTGTGCGGTTGGGGGGAGTTGCTTATTATATTATATAGTTAATTAATAGGAAATATAGTAATGCGATGCAGCACATGATTATTCAACTAAATTTCATCGTTCTATACTAATAAAGAAACTGAACACACTGAACAACTGAGAAATAATTAATAAAGAAACTGAACACTATAAATTATTAAGAGGCATCCTACAAAAAAAAAAACTTGTACTTGAGGTTTTAGGTCACTAATTGATAAGCCAACAAGGGTTCAAGATGGCAGTTCAACCTGTACCGACCATATTTTTCTGAGAACCTGTTGTGATAACAGATTTGGTTCGGGTATAATTACCACGCACACTACGGATCATTATGCTATCGGAGAACCTCTTTGGCGTGTACAAGCCTAAAGTCTGCAACTCAATGTGAAACGAACAAAATTCATTTCGACCATAAAATTTTGAGCACTGAGATATCTAGACACGATTGGAAGGTAGTTGTGAAGGAATTGGACTTGGACAATGCCGTGTATTTATTTATTGAAGGTCTGCAGCAGTGTATAACAATAGCTACTACTCAGGTTCGCCTTCCACACTCTAAGGTAAAACTTACACTGTGGATTACCAATGGTATTTTAAAGGCAATTCGTGTGAGGGAAAAATTGAGTAGGAAATTGAAAACACAACCCTTCAATTGGTCTCTTCGGGTTCGCGTGGAGAGGTACAATAAATTACTTAAGACTTTAATAAACAAGGCAAAGCAGGATTATTACGGTGCACGGTTCAAGGAAGTGGAGGGAAAGCCGAAAGAGTGCTGGAGATTTATAAATGAAACCTTTCTGGGGAAAGAAAACAGTAGGCGTCAGTATGATAGGTAATGAACGAAAAAAATGTAGATGCAGGTAAGGCTAAATTGTCGAAAGTGTCGTGAGCACAAATCTGAGCCAAAATAAAATGTTTTTACTGCAAGACTTTTGTTTGCAGCCCTAATGGAGAATACCTATTTTCAATACTAAGAAGAGGAATCGGGTGTTGCAGAGATGAGCAATTTTCACCTAAGGTAAGGACGGAAGAAGTCGTTGAGCTTGTGCCTCCTGAATCACAATTCGGTTCCGTCCGGCCTCCGTCCTTCCACTGGCGAGCGACCTTTGCTCTTTTGATTGGGCAGGCCATCCCCGTGAGAGGTTCTCCTTGAAATCAAACCCTCACCCGCCGAGAACGTTTAACACGCGTATTAAGTAGGTATTTTACCTCGATTGAATCGGCTACGTGAATTTAGAAACATTCGCCCTGTAGATGGAACGGCTCACACGGACGTACTCGTATATTGATCAACCAATGCAGTGTTACATATTTGAAAATCGTCAAGTTGAACGTAATTAGCGGATCACCTGACATGATATATGAAGGCTACAGGGGAAGAAGGGTATAATTCCACTGTCGATTTCGAGGTTTCAATGCCGTCTAGAGGCTTTCTGGAGTAGTTTCACGTGGTAGGTCGGTACAGGTGAAAAACGATTTCATTCCATGATGGTTTGGAATAGGTAGTTGATAATCATTTTTTCACACCTTGGCAACGTATCATGAGATGGTTAAGTTAGTTTGTGCTCTCCTGAACATTTTCCAATTTTGGAATCGTACCCTTCTTCCCCTGTACCCTTCATATATTATGGAACCACTGTAGAACTTGATAATTACGGCGTGATTAAAACCATATACATTGATGTATTGGGGTGATAGCGGGAGTCATAGAAATTGAAACGTTTATGGTTTTAATTAAGTTCACCACTTTAATGGACGAAACGTATACTGTACATTACAGTCAGAACGCAAACGCGAGATCCCTGCACACATAAATGTAAATTTACGAGTGCTGCCAACACTACAATAATTAGTGTGTGTGATTTAGTTTGACCGTCAGTAAGAATGATGTTGAGGTCATTTGTCATGTCGGTCATTAAACACATACGCCCCTGGGCTATGTGTTTAAGATCGGCAAGTAAAATTATAAATGACATTTATTCACCTTTGAATATTAGATTTTTCCAACTGATATTGAGAGAATCTCACCCCAAGATAAAATAGTATTTTTCGATACGGGGTCAACTGCATATCTGCCGGAAATCATACTACGCTTTCGAAAATATTTCAACACCTCATGTAGGTACCTATACTTACTTACTAAGTCTTGTGCAATGCGAAAATAGCTTAACAAGCGAAACAAAAATGTCGTGAAACATGTGGAAGGTAACAAGCCGCGTTCGGAGCCCCACAATAGGTTATAAACCGAAACTGCACCGAAAAATGGCGAATAATCGAGAATGTATCCTACAAGGTTTATTTGGGCGCACTGAATGGATTTTCCCCACGACGGAATTCGCTTGCCTTGGAGTATTTCAAAAGCTTTCAGAAATCAATCAGGATTTAACGACCGGGACCTTCCCACATATACATTTCAATATTATCATTATACCTGCTTCCAAAACATCTGTGACTGACATGCCCTTGAATGTGCTTTCCCAAGAACGTTAAATACCATTTTACTGTCCCTAACGTACGATACCATTAACTAATTACAATAATACACAATTAATAATCATTTTCTTTTTGCGCGTCCTCATTTTTGAACTATTTAACGACAAATTAGCATTTTCTACTTATAGTAGACAGAGTGTTTACTTTTAGTAGATAACAAAGGTTGCGTCTTATATCTAGCGACCTTACCTTGGCGGGACCATTTAGGATAATAATAATAATAATGTTCCGAGATAATAATACAATACAATCAAATATAATATGGTTACTTAGGACCGTGCTAGAAAGCATTGCAAATGCGCATACTTGTATAGATTCCGTGATAGTAGGTTGGCTGGGACTATTCCAGGTAATACCAGGTAATAGGTTACGGAAAACGAATACGTGAAAGGTGTGCGATCAATACTGTCGACAAGTTATTTTAGTGAGTATTGAGTTAGTTTCGAGTAAGAGCGACGGTCTGGTAATAGGCTGTGGTATTCGGTTATTTTGATAATAGGTTACCGGCGATTCGAGAACCTTTCCAGCGCCCAACGCGGACTGGGTTTCAGGGCGCTGGAGAGGTTCGCTAATCGCCGGTACCTAACCTGTTACCAAAATTACCTAATACCACAACCTATTACCAGAGAGGTCGCTATTAATCGATAACCTATTACCAATTAGCCATGCCTAGTAACTAAACCTGTTCACCGGCGATAACGTTCCGCTCCCGTCAGATTCCTTGTTTCTATCACCTTCTTTGAACGCCACAAGTTTGATTTTTCGGTATTGATCGTTAGGTACTTATTCACGTAATATTCCACCAGAGAGTACTTATCTATAAATAACAATTTCTTTAAAAATGCATAACACTTCATAATAATTTGGAAGTGTTATGCATTGTTATGCATTTTTAAAGTGTTAGGTATGCAAATCATAAATTATTTATGACGGTGGTACTTTATTTCGTAGTACCATATACGGGCGGTACTACAAACTCTAGTGAGCATTGTCAAAGAGCGTAATGAGCATCCTATTTATCCACATTTTCTCAACTTCGTGTGCCCTGAATTTTGGCCCAAAACTTGCTCTTAGAATTGGCTTTGAGTTTTTGGACATTTTATATCTTTACTTTGGCACATGGATTCGAAAAGTGTTGCGTTATAAAAAAGCTTTACAGTTGATTTTAGCATGATTTTCACGTACAACCAATCTGTAACTCTGTCAATGTGCATCCCACGGTAATCATTCACTGCTCGTTGGAATCTTCAGATTTTATAGAATAGTTTCATGTTAACCAGATGTACGTACCTTCAGTGGCAGATGAGCTGTACAGGATGAGAAAATGAGGGTAAGCATCGTAGTCAGCAACACAACGCTAGACCGCTTCATAGCTACCGCTTCGTTGTGTCGCATTTCGTTTTAACTTTATCATTCTGATGATTTTCGCTTACGTTTTATCGTTGCTAAGCATTTGTGTTGATTTCTAAAGACGTAAAATGAACCCATAGACATAAAATGTCCCAATAAGTTGCAGACTCGTATGGAAGCGTTTATTCTATTGTCAAATAGCTCCAGTACTTTGAATGGGCCATCATAATATACAAATAATTATATTTCTGTGATTTTTTCTTTATATTTATTTTATAGTTTATTTATTTATTTCATCAGTCACAAGATGTTCTGAATTGGGGTTATGAATTCAAACGGACAGTCATAGCTAATTATGATATGAGTCTCATTAGGTGGATTCATTAGTGCTGCGCGTGCTCGAGACATTCTCGACGTCATCACATACAAACCTCGAATTTTGAACATGTTTGGTCGGTAAATATACTCCCTGGCATGAATATAAAACATTTTAGAAGTGAAAAACACACCTTTTCCTTAAAAATAAAATACAATTGAATGTGCAATTGAAAAGAAACATACATACTTGTATGTATACCACTGGTAGTTAACGTTTTGTTTCCAGAAACCTACGACGTATATCGTCTTTGCAGTCATTTTCTCTCGTTAACCGCTGTCTTTTGTGTTTGTTTATATGCGGCATCCGTTAATTTAAAACAAACGGATCCCCCACGGCTCGCTTGCCGCTATCAATTTCGGCTGTTGCGACATCGTTGGGGAACACCGTGAAAGAATGAGGGGGGGGGGGGGGTAAAATAGATAAGGCCTTGGGTTTGTCTTTCTTTTATCTAGGTAAAAGTAAACTTGACCTGTATCTCTGAGAGAAGAGAACCGTTATTCTTTACGTTTTGGAGTCATTCCACCTTATTAGTTCAGTTTCAAGATGATTTAGATAAGAAACGAACGAAAAGGGCAGTCACTCCATTTTGTCCTTCCTTAACGTCCTTTATACAATGTATACAATATACAACAGTTTATATAATATAATATATTATATTTATACAATATAATATAATTTATACAATATAACATATTATGTCATATTATGACACGATCTCGACTACTTGCAGTGAATCTGAAACCGATGACGAATTTGACTGGGTGTCCTTCCACCTTAGGGATGCAACATCAGAACCAAACAATTAATAACAATAACAATTATAACAACGATTATAACAATTAAATATTCGATGTTCGATTAATCGAAAGCAAATAATCGATTTTTAAGTTCTTATTTCAAACGCATAATTATTTGCTTTCCGGTGGTTTTCTTCGTCTATACGTGACGACTTATTGTTAAATTACAAGGATAATAAAGATGAGGGATTTCCAAAATAACTTGTTTGTTAAAATTTACTGCAGTGAGATAAATTTCCAATATTTTCAATCTTTTTCCTCAATCCTAAGATCACAAGGCTAACAGTTGAATTATCGAACTTATCCTTGCTAATTTAGCAAGAACATTACTATCTTGCTAATTTAGTGAGGCATTGGTGTTTTTCCCCAGAATATACATACCTACTTGGAATACACGTCAGTTCATTATTCTTTGAAGGCTAACTTCTTTTTTTCTCTTGTTCCAGGTGAGTCGTGCATTTGGGAATGAAGATTTCGTGAGTTCTGATTGAATAGTTATCGACCACGTTTCTCAGTTATGCAGTTGGCAGTGAATAGCAACTGGTGGTTTGGAAGTTAGAACACAACAATAGAACAATTAGATAATTTACAACTCTGAAGAGGAGATGAATTTCTAATCGTCGTATACGCACGAAGAAAATGATGGGAAGGTATAGGTACTTTATACATAAGGGGGTATGTTTAACAGTGCTGTTCTTCCATCCTAAAGCTCGACTCCGCTCGTTTGTCAGGATGTCCACACCTCTCAAAACGATCAATAATTCGGTGGGTTTAGATTTTATGGAAGAGCTCCCGTGTGATGAGGTGTTTTTGAGCCGTTCCTGTACCCATTGCTGACTCAGCTCTCTAAGTACTTCCATCAGCCGTCATCTATCAAACCTACTTCCGCATCATCTCTTCTTCATCATAGTCGCCTTGACTCGAGTTTTCACCTTCCTCTTTTGGTAGAGCCTTATCTCATCTTAAAGTAGTGATACGATTGAATAAATTTGAATTTACAGTAAATTCAAGAGAGTCATGCTGCTTTCAAGCTGTCAACTTTAGTTTATATGACATATACATTGTATGTTTATATGACATATACATTGTATTATCCAACTTCAAACCTGTAATGTATAACTGCTGAGTGTCCCTGTTCATGGGGGGTTAGGCAATATGCCCACCCAGAGGGGTATCCGGTCTGTGCTTCCACAGAGCGGTTAAACAAAAAGATCGAGAACAGGGCAAGAGCAGCCATCACACTCCCACCTTCAAATCAATCAAATAGAAGAATTAACTAATATTTTTATTAGTTGAATTTTGTATTATGTTTAATACTCGTTGAAAATTTTATTGTAATATCCCTTTCAGGGTTACGGTAAGAGAGGGCCCTAAGGCCCTATGTAACCCTGATTTTGTAAATAAAATATTCAATCAATCAATCAAACAACTCCTGGTATTCCAGGTTGTTGTTGATAGAAAAAAGGGGGACAGAAAGTAGTATGGCATACCAATCCAGGAAGAACAACTGGAAAACTCCAACGTATGGTTAACCTCCATCGTAATGGTACTACTGCAAATTACTACTTTTGGAGAATTATGCTCCTACAAGCATGGATATTGGCAGGAGTGTTATAGAAATTTGAATACAGAAGTTTACCCAATGAAATGTAGAAACAAGGCAATTATAATAGAATAGAAATTAGAATAGAGGATTGGAGGAGGGAAAGAATTGAACAATATCAAGAATTTGAATTGTCAATATAAATGCTTATACGCAAAACGGGTTTGATCCCTACTATAGGAGTCCCTTCTGGGAAAGCTCCTCCAATTTTTACAAAAATAGTGGAGGAGGTACCGAGGCAAAGCCAGCACGTACCTATCAACCACGCTCTGCTACCAAGTAATGCGTGGCTGCTGAGTTCCCCTGTTCAAGGGGGTTAGGCAATATGCCCACCCAGAGGGTTAGCCTGGTCTGTGCTGTATACATACACTACACCTACAGATAGATCTGTAGATACTCAACATCAGTACTTACTGATTTTTTATAACGTTTTTCACGTACAACCAATCAGTAACTAAGTTCTCGTCAGAGCTCTGCAGTTTCCGTTACTGCTCCACTAAATAATAACTAAACAATAGTTGTAGTCAATCTCCGTAATAATTATCAAGGTGAGATAGTCACGGTCACCAGACCGAGATGATTCTACGTCTATTAACCGTAATTGTCATCGCATTGCAGATTAGGCTTGAACTGGGTCAGCACAGAGCTCTCGAAACGTCGTCAAACTAACAAACTCGTACCTACAAATAGACGTTGTACTTGCCAAAAAAATAAATTGAATCCTTCATTGCTCCGCGCCTTGACAGTCCTACACAGGAAGGAATTCAGGTGCAAGTATGATATTCATATGAATAGCTCCAGATTCACTAAAAAAAATACTGCACATCCGAAGATTCCAGTTACTTTAATCTGTAGAATGCATACTAAACAAGTAAACATCAGGGACTAACAATCCAGTTTTGCATGTAGTGTATACACTACATGCAGACACATCGGTACATGGATATGTCTCATTTTCCCCCTGTAAAACATGTGTTGTGTGTATAAAGTACCTAAAACAAAATAACGATACAAATTAAATAACTTCAATGCATCATTAGGTAGGTGTATTTCTAATCCCGGGGCCTGGGCAGCGTCAAGTTAAAGTCCTAAGGAGGATACCAACCAAAATACAGCTTCATAAAGTGAATGCCATCAAAATTAGCATTAGGAGCCACTCAGCTGATCCAGGGCGTACTTTGCTTAAAGTGTAAGTTCTAAGGAGGCTACATTCGCAACTACAGCTTCATAGAGTGAATAGGATAGAAATTAGCTGTAGGAGCCCCTTACCTGATCCTGGGCCTTGGCAGTGTCAAGTTAAAGTCCTAAGGAAGCTACATTTGCAACTACAGCTTCATAGAGTGAATAGGATAGAGATTAGCTTCAGGAGCCCCTTTGCTGATCCTGGGCCTTGGCAGTGTTGAGTTAAAGCCCTAAGGAGGATACATACGAAACTACAGCTCCATAGAGTGAATAGCATTGAGATTAGCTGTAGGAGCCCCTTAGCTGATCCTGGGCCTTGGCAGTGTCAAGTTAAAGTCCTAAGGAGGCTACATTCGCAACTACAGCTTCATAGAGTGAATAGCACAGAAAGTAGCTGTAGGAGTATACCTAAATACAGGATGTAAGCGTTAATAATCGTTGGCAATTAGGTCAATGTAGTGTGTTTTAGTAGTACCTTTGACCTTTCAAAAATTTAATTGGACAGCATATCAGTGATTGCTTATTCGAGTCTTGTGTCTTGTGTCATCATTTGACTCAGCGAGACAAAGATTGCGAACAAGATTGCAGCCTAACTCATTTTACGGTAAAAATGTCGATTTACGCAAAAAATTTTACTTGTCGATTTTCACTGAAAGATCCGCAGTTTTTGACATGGGAACGAGGCTTTTACACCATATTTTCATTCTCAAATTAGAGCACTTGAAGATGAAAAAACGTGGTTAGTTGTTACTTGTTAATTTGATAACGGAATGAGATATCGCAATTCTGACTTCACCATCAGGTTCAGCGGTGAAAATCTATAAACTGAGATGTTACTCAGCAAAAAAAAGAGACAAAATTTGTTAAAAAACCATAAAACCAGATACTCCTTCGAAAATCTGTCCTTATAGCCATGCTGCATGGTTGTGGATTTTTTTTCCGTGTAGCAACATTTTTCTCTGTCCCCAGAGGTAAGAATATGTATGTCAAAAATGCTGAGCGCTCCTAAATCAAGGCAATAACTAGTTATGTCCGAACTACCATACATTTTGTGATTCTCCTTGTATTCATTATTGACCGTAAGTAAGTTAAGAAAATCGCCTTTTATTCAAGTTGATAACACACGTGAGAGATTTGCATGTGAAGCCGTAAATGCCTTCATCCATAACGATTTTCCTCTCATCTTCCCTCAACCTGTGGATAACCTCAAGTTTTCATTCTCGACATTTCCGTTTCGCAACGCGGAGCAAGTGTTACATGTTCCTCCATCAAAGCGCTAAGCGCTGCACTTCTAAAACGTTTTGCGGTTTCTCGACCGATAGATTACGAAGCTTTCACAACCCTTCAACACAGGACGGATACAAATTCAATAAAATACCTCAACTGGTCAACTTGCCATTTCCGTCCGAAAAAAAAAAAACTCACGCGCATCAGCCGTTTGCGCCCATGTTAGGTAAATCCCTACAGGTAAAGTCGTTTGGTATGCGTTCCTTGTTACACAACTCGAGTACAACCGGTTTCTTGGATTGACCCCTCCATCCACCGATTTTTACATTCGCTCTATCTCCGGGCTTCGGGGACGCAATAGAAAAAGTGGGTTAGCCGCAAGGGCCGGAGGGATTTGAAAATGCTTCTTATTCAATCAACAACGGACTTCAACTATCAAGTAGATCGAATGGGGGGTCCTTATGTAATGTGGTTGGGACTTATGTTGTGACGGGTGGGGCTTGGCAGAGAGAAATGAAAGTCGTTCTACAAACAAATTGGATCGACATCAAGTGCTCTTGAGAATATACTTCGTGGAAATAAAATGACACTATGTATTTTGTCTGTCTGAGGGTAAAAGTCACCAATGGACTTTTTTCAGGGAATTGCGTTTTTGTCACCAGAATGATCATTTTGTTGATACGCAAGGCTTTCCTGCATCACAAGGCGTTGTAGAAAATTCAAATAATTTTAATTTTCATCAAGCGCACTTTGAAGAAAGAAACAGTGAGGTTTTGAAGGGTCCTTTGAACAGATGAACCCCTTGGTTACAGTTCAGGCATCCAACCATTTGGATGTTATTGAACATACATTTCTGGAAACATTCTAATAATCACATTCTTCTTTACTCGCTGGAATACCTCATTAACAAGGAAATTGTTGGTACACGTAGGTGGTTACACCCGTCCGTTACATTACTATGCAGCTCCACTATCTGGATACACACAGAACCGTTATTCTTTACGTTTTGGAGTCATTCCACCTTATTAGTTCAGTTTCAAGATGATTTAGATAAGAAACGAACGAAAAGGGCAGTCACTCCATTTTGTCCTTCCTTAACGTCCTTTATACAATGTATACAATATACAACAGTTTATATAATATAATATATTATATTTATACAATATAATATAATTTATACAATATAACATATTATGTCATATTATGACACGATCTCGACTACTTGCAGTGAATCTGAAACCGATGACGAATTTGACTGGGTGTCCTTCCACCTTAGGGATGCAACATCAGAACCAAACAATTAATAACAATAACAATTATAACAACGATTATAACAATTAAATATTCGATGTTCGATTAATCGAAAGCAAATAATCGATTTTTAAGTTCTTATTTCAAACGCATAATTATTTGCTTTCCGGTGGTTTTCTTCGTCTATACGTGACGACTTATTGTTAAATTACAAGGATAATAAAGATGAGGGATTTCCAAAATAACTTGTTTGTTAAAATTTACTGCAGTGAGATAAATTTCCAATATTTTCAATCTTTTTCCTCAATCCTAAGATCACAAGGCTAACAGTTGAATTATCGAACTTATCCTTGCTAATTTAGCAAGAACATTACTATCTTGCTAATTTAGTGAGGCATTGGTGTTTTTCCCCAGAATATACATACCTACTTGGAATACACGTCAGTTCATTATTCTTTGAAGGCTAACTTCTTTTTTTCTCTTGTTCCAGGTGAGTCGTGCATTTGGGAATGAAGATTTCGTGAGTTCTGATTGAATAGTTATCGACCACGTTTCTCAGTTATGCAGTTGGCAGTGAATAGCAACTGGTGGTTTGGAAGTTAGAACACAACAATAGAACAATTAGATAATTTACAACTCTGAAGAGGAGATGAATTTCTAATCGTCGTATACGCACGAAGAAAATGATGGGAAGGTATAGGTACTTTATACATAAGGGGGTATGTTTAACAGTGCTGTTCTTCCATCCTAAAGCTCGACTCCGCTCGTTTGTCAGGATGTCCACACCTCTCAAAACGATCAATAATTCGGTGGGTTTAGATTTTATGGAAGAGCTCCCGTGTGATGAGGTGTTTTTGAGCCGTTCCTGTACCCATTGCTGACTCAGCTCTCTAAGTACTTCCATCAGCCGTCATCTATCAAACCTACTTCCGCATCATCTCTTCTTCATCATAGTCGCCTTGACTCGAGTTTTCACCTTCCTCTTTTGGTAGAGCCTTATCTCATCTTAAAGTAGTGATACGATTGAATAAATTTGAATTTACAGTAAATTCAAGAGAGTCATGCTGCTTTCAAGCTGTCAACTTTAGTTTATATGACATATACATTGTATGTTTATATGACATATACATTGTATTATCCAACTTCAAACCTGTAATGTATAACTGCTGAGTGTCCCTGTTCATGGGGGGTTAGGCAATATGCCCACCCAGAGGGGTATCCGGTCTGTGCTTCCACAGAGCGGTTAAACAAAAAGATCGAGAACAGGGCAAGAGCAGCCATCACACTCCCACCTTCAAATCAATCAAATAGAAGAATTAACTAATATTTTTATTAGTTGAATTTTGTATTATGTTTAATACTCGTTGAAAATTTTATTGTAATATCCCTTTCAGGGTTACGGTAAGAGAGGGCCCTAAGGCCCTATGTAACCCTGATTTTGTAAATAAAATATTCAATCAATCAATCAAACAACTCCTGGTATTCCAGGTTGTTGTTGATAGAAAAAAGGGGGACAGAAAGTAGTATGGCATACCAATCCAGGAAGAACAACTGGAAAACTCCAACGTATGGTTAACCTCCATCGTAATGGTACTACTGCAAATTACTACTTTTGGAGAATTATGCTCCTACAAGCATGGATATTGGCAGGAGTGTTATAGAAATTTGAATACAGAAGTTTACCCAATGAAATGTAGAAACAAGGCAATTATAATAGAATAGAAATTAGAATAGAGGATTGGAGGAGGGAAAGAATTGAACAATATCAAGAATTTGAATTGTCAATATAAATGCTTATACGCAAAACGGGTTTGATCCCTACTATAGGAGTCCCTTCTGGGAAAGCTCCTCCAATTTTTACAAAAATAGTGGAGGAGGTACCGAGGCAAAGCCAGCACGTACCTATCAACCACGCTCTGCTACCAAGTAATGCGTGGCTGCTGAGTTCCCCTGTTCAAGGGGGTTAGGCAATATGCCCACCCAGAGGGTTAGCCTGGTCTGTGCTGTATACATACACTACACCTACAGATAGATCTGTAGATACTCAACATCAGTACTTACTGATTTTTTATAACGTTTTTCACGTACAACCAATCAGTAACTAAGTTCTCGTCAGAGCTCTGCAGTTTCCGTTACTGCTCCACTAAATAATAACTAAACAATAGTTGTAGTCAATCTCCGTAATAATTATCAAGGTGAGATAGTCACGGTCACCAGACCGAGATGATTCTACGTCTATTAACCGTAATTGTCATCGCATTGCAGATTAGGCTTGAACTGGGTCAGCACAGAGCTCTCGAAACGTCGTCAAACTAACAAACTCGTACCTACAAATAGACGTTGTACTTGCCAAAAAAATAAATTGAATCCTTCATTGCTCCGCGCCTTGACAGTCCTACACAGGAAGGAATTCAGGTGCAAGTATGATATTCATATGAATAGCTCCAGATTCACTAAAAAAAATACTGCACATCCGAAGATTCCAGTTACTTTAATCTGTAGAATGCATACTAAACAAGTAAACATCAGGGACTAACAATCCAGTTTTGCATGTAGTGTATACACTACATGCAGACACATCGGTACATGGATATGTCTCATTTTCCCCCTGTAAAACATGTGTTGTGTGTATAAAGTACCTAAAACAAAATAACGATACAAATTAAATAACTTCAATGCATCATTAGGTAGGTGTATTTCTAATCCCGGGGCCTGGGCAGCGTCAAGTTAAAGTCCTAAGGAGGATACCAACCAAAATACAGCTTCATAAAGTGAATGCCATCAAAATTAGCATTAGGAGCCACTCAGCTGATCCAGGGCGTACTTTGCTTAAAGTGTAAGTTCTAAGGAGGCTACATTCGCAACTACAGCTTCATAGAGTGAATAGGATAGAAATTAGCTGTAGGAGCCCCTTACCTGATCCTGGGCCTTGGCAGTGTCAAGTTAAAGTCCTAAGGAAGCTACATTTGCAACTACAGCTTCATAGAGTGAATAGGATAGAGATTAGCTTCAGGAGCCCCTTTGCTGATCCTGGGCCTTGGCAGTGTTGAGTTAAAGCCCTAAGGAGGATACATACGAAACTACAGCTCCATAGAGTGAATAGCATTGAGATTAGCTGTAGGAGCCCCTTAGCTGATCCTGGGCCTTGGCAGTGTCAAGTTAAAGTCCTAAGGAGGCTACATTCGCAACTACAGCTTCATAGAGTGAATAGCACAGAAAGTAGCTGTAGGAGTATACCTAAATACAGGATGTAAGCGTTAATAATCGTTGGCAATTAGGTCAATGTAGTGTGTTTTAGTAGTACCTTTGACCTTTCAAAAATTTAATTGGACAGCATATCAGTGATTGCTTATTCGAGTCTTGTGTCTTGTGTCATCATTTGACTCAGCGAGACAAAGATTGCGAACAAGATTGCAGCCTAACTCATTTTACGGTAAAAATGTCGATTTACGCAAAAAATTTTACTTGTCGATTTTCACTGAAAGATCCGCAGTTTTTGACATGGGAACGAGGCTTTTACACCATATTTTCATTCTCAAATTAGAGCACTTGAAGATGAAAAAACGTGGTTAGTTGTTACTTGTTAATTTGATAACGGAATGAGATATCGCAATTCTGACTTCACCATCAGGTTCAGCGGTGAAAATCTATAAACTGAGATGTTACTCAGCAAAAAAAAGAGACAAAATTTGTTAAAAAACCATAAAACCAGATACTCCTTCGAAAATCTGTCCTTATAGCCATGCTGCATGGTTGTGGATTTTTTTTCCGTGTAGCAACATTTTTCTCTGTCCCCAGAGGTAAGAATATGTATGTCAAAAATGCTGAGCGCTCCTAAATCAAGGCAATAACTAGTTATGTCCGAACTACCATACATTTTGTGATTCTCCTTGTATTCATTATTGACCGTAAGTAAGTTAAGAAAATCGCCTTTTATTCAAGTTGATAACACACGTGAGAGATTTGCATGTGAAGCCGTAAATGCCTTCATCCATAACGATTTTCCTCTCATCTTCCCTCAACCTGTGGATAACCTCAAGTTTTCATTCTCGACATTTCCGTTTCGCAACGCGGAGCAAGTGTTACATGTTCCTCCATCAAAGCGCTAAGCGCTGCACTTCTAAAACGTTTTGCGGTTTCTCGACCGATAGATTACGAAGCTTTCACAACCCTTCAACACAGGACGGATACAAATTCAATAAAATACCTCAACTGGTCAACTTGCCATTTCCGTCCGAAAAAAAAAAAACTCACGCGCATCAGCCGTTTGCGCCCATGTTAGGTAAATCCCTACAGGTAAAGTCGTTTGGTATGCGTTCCTTGTTACACAACTCGAGTACAACCGGTTTCTTGGATTGACCCCTCCATCCACCGATTTTTACATTCGCTCTATCTCCGGGCTTCGGGGACGCAATAGAAAAAGTGGGTTAGCCGCAAGGGCCGGAGGGATTTGAAAATGCTTCTTATTCAATCAACAACGGACTTCAACTATCAAGTAGATCGAATGGGGGGTCCTTATGTAATGTGGTTGGGACTTATGTTGTGACGGGTGGGGCTTGGCAGAGAGAAATGAAAGTCGTTCTACAAACAAATTGGATCGACATCAAGTGCTCTTGAGAATATACTTCGTGGAAATAAAATGACACTATGTATTTTGTCTGTCTGAGGGTAAAAGTCACCAATGGACTTTTTTCAGGGAATTGCGTTTTTGTCACCAGAATGATCATTTTGTTGATACGCAAGGCTTTCCTGCATCACAAGGCGTTGTAGAAAATTCAAATAATTTTAATTTTCATCAAGCGCACTTTGAAGAAAGAAACAGTGAGGTTTTGAAGGGTCCTTTGAACAGATGAACCCCTTGGTTACAGTTCAGGCATCCAACCATTTGGATGTTATTGAACATACATTTCTGGAAACATTCTAATAATCACATTCTTCTTTACTCGCTGGAATACCTCATTAACAAGGAAATTGTTGGTACACGTAGGTGGTTACACCCGTCCGTTACATTACTATGCAGCTCCACTATCTGGATACACACAGTACCGCATTTGAGCTAATATTACGTCCGTTCGTTTACTGTGTACACTTCTCTTCGGTGCATCGGCCTGAAAGATGATTTACCGCTACCAACTAAATGTGTCACGTCGGAATGACCCTTTGACACAACCGCATCACCTCAACGTTTGGTTGTGGACACTGCTGTCAGCCAATGAAAGTCTAATATGTATTTGCTCGGAGTACAGAATCCTTCAGACATAATATTATCTGTATAGGTATACATACGATATGAGGCGTTTCCTATTTTTGTTCGGGCAATGTTTGTTAGTGGGTTCATTTACGTGGAGTTTATTCCACGTGTCCTAACGTAAAGAAGGGGGTTTTGAAAATTGATGAAAACTGATGAATTTTTTGAATTTTTTCTTTGTCAATTATTTCATTATTAAAGATAATAAACTATAAAGCATAGCAGACCTTTTTCTTGTGGTTTTACTATCTGTTATTGTGTACGAATGTATTTCAGTGGTGGACGCATTCGAAGTAAAACCGAGAAATCGACATTTTCATGATAATAGTCTGCTTGAAGTACGTAAGAAGTATTTAGTGTGATTTGTACTTCTAGGGGCCAACTCGCCATACATTTCGATGCCTCGAAGATTTCCACGGGACATTGTGGAGTTGTTGGGTTCTGGGATGATTATTTCTTTCAATGTTCTAGAAGCTAGAACCGCGGGTTCTGGATATTTTTGTTTGGATGCCGTTCTAAGGTGGATTTGTTCTTTTATCACCGGGTATCAAAATCAAAGGCCTTTTCAAGTGACAGCATTAAAATCCTTATAAAATGTTTGGGTATCGTGAGATGTGCCGTAAACCTACTTGTAAAGGTACTTGTTGTTACTTAAGCCCATGACGTCATAATTGTTCTGAGTAGGAGTAGTAAGTAAGTGTTATTGAAAGGTGTAAAGAGCTTATTTTGGAGGAGTTCAAGGTTTTTATCAAGGTCAATTACACAACTTGCATATAACCCTTCAAGTGGAAAGTACAAACATCTGTTGCACCATCTCTTCATCAGGCTCCTTTCTCGACTCTCATGGATTAAAGCATCAATTTCAGGGACTTGAAAGAAAACACAGCGTGACATAGCAGTTGATTTAAGGATGCGAAGAAACAATCAGAAAGAAAACAATGGTGGGAATCACAGAGTCGAAGATAATTTTAATTGGAACACGAACGTCTGCAGTCTCAACGTCTGCACGCTGATAGAGCACAGACAGGGTTTGGCTCAGAAAGTAATTGTCAGTAAATGTCCAAAAAGTATTTCTCCGCGATTGTAAAAAACTCTGCAAATCCTTAACACAACGGTTTACTATCGTCTTTGAGCAGATTACCCTAATCTAAGTAACGAAACGATAGATGAAACTCTACCTCACCATCCAAATTTAATTTGTTTAAACAAATAGGTATTGTTTAAACAATTTTACAGAAAGACCGAGTGAATATTGCATTTCTATCCAGTTCTGACTTATATTTAAAATTTCAAGTCTCCAGCTCATCGGGAAGTTGAAAAACAAGTAGTGTAAATTATTGCTAATTATTGTTAGTTATTAATAATTTATATTATTTATTTTCAATAATTATTGATAGTTATTATTAATTATGTCGATATCTAAAAAACCATGTGCTTTTCGAATCAGCTGGGCCAGTAGGATGAACGTAGACCCGACAGGCTGCCGCATGATTCACCTCATGTTGATGACTTTTGATCTGCTCCAACTTTGAGCCCTCTTTGTGAACGAACGGCTGGTCTTGGAAAATTCTAAAAAATAAACTCTATGTAAATGTGAACTGAAAACTACACCGTTCCATTTGATTTTTTCGAGTTATGAAAGTTTCAAAATTTCAAAATTCGTTGTGAACTCCTTCCCCTAGACCGAGGGTTATGAAAAGTTTCAAGGATCATTGTGGACGGACTTGTTTCATTCGATTTTTGGTATCCACGTTTCTTGAAACGTAGACCCTCCAATTTTAGGGGGGGGGGGGGGGGGTTAATTTTTTTTTCTCATGGGCGATTACAAAGGTTCATTCAGAAATGAAATAGTTAGTTAGTTAATCTTCTCTTAATCACGATAACTCTCGATAAATTTGTGATAAAAAGTTCAAATTTGGACAAGAAATCTGTCTTAGCGATCGAAAGGCCAAATTCGAAGATGGAAGACGGGTTTTAGGGAGTTTTAAGGAAGAAATTACCCATAAATACCAAAAATGAAACAAGTGACACCTCATATTAAAATGTTTTTTTTTTTTTTTTTAACGCTAAACACGATGGTGAAGTCAGGATTGCAATATCTCATGTGTATTATACATGTATACTTAATAAATGATAAACATATGAGTTTTGGTGTCTTTTGGCAGTGAATTCAGGAGAGAGAAAAAGAGCTTTATTGGATCAGTTTCTCAGACAACATTTTACATTATAAAACTTATACTCGTATGATACATTACATTATTATTGTCTACTTTATTATTAACTAGGATAAATAATACCAATTATGGTGTAATAATAGGCATCTGCCCGTTAGAATTAGGCCAGAGTTGCAAATATGGAGTTGCAAGGATGGTCTGAAACGGATTTTGGTATAAAAATCTTTCGGAAACATTTTGGACCTAGAACAATAGCTACATTTTCTACGAAAATTCGATAAAAACGGCCTGAAATAGTTGATAGTCATCTCAAAAATGGTGATTTGATGGATTGTTTTTACAGCCACTGATCGAACTAAACCAATTGATTTCGTGTCAAAAAGTGTGGTTGCTCTGCTGTGAACCTGTTGGGAGTTGACATTAGAAGACATTGAAGCCAATTTCTAATTCATTAATTCCGAGTGATTGAGGATCTTCGGTGACGACTTGACGCCGTAGAAACGTTGAAAACAACACATGCCCAAGCCGGCTGTGGTGCCGCGGTCCTCGCTTTCCCCCATTAGCGGGTACCTACGTCGTGGGAATTGATTCGAAATGAAAATCTTCCTTTGAGCCTTCGAGGAAGGTACCAACTACTGCGACTTTCCGAGCCCAAGTTGTTTTTAATTATTATTTTTTTCTTCTCTTTCCATTAGCCCATTCTCACTTTCTAGGTCGTTATGAAAATACTCAACACAATGACGATATTTTGAGTGAAAATAATCCACGTTGAAGCCAAGGGATCGTCATCATTGTTTCAGGGTATTCCCAGATTATCCTAGGTATCATTCCTACAACTTACTTACGTCATATTTTGGGAGTTGTTTATTAAAACATCATTAGCGGCGCGAGCTTGTTCGTGGGCTCGCGCCCTGAAAGATTGGTTATCACTGCAAACAGTAAACACGTTTAAAAACAGTTTTATGACAACAAAGCCATCGGGCGCCACGAGAGTCTATTTTCCTCTTACGAAATTTTTGTTGAACATTCACCGCCTCGTCTGAATTACAAGGAAAAACTTCTACAACTTTTTTTTTCTACCTTTGATCAACTATGACTTTGTAAATATTGAATCCGTAGAGGTGAAAGGACCTTCGGAAAAGTTTGAATGACGTTATTCATATCGACGGACTTGCCGTGAACCATGAAAAATTCACTTTGATGGCTGCTAGATCCAAGGCAAAAGAGAAACTCGAACCATGCAAATATGATAGACAAGTCTTGCGTACTTGGAAGTTGCCTGCAGGGTAGTCCCCCAAGTTGCAAGAAAATTGAATTTTGAACCCTCGAAAAGACCTCCATTAACCCCTAAATTCCCACGAGTAGAATTAATCATGAAATTTTTTTCTCCTTGAATTTCGTTTAGTAAGAGCCTAAATACCTAATAGAAAAATGGCTCAAGTTCGCACAGTTTCAGTTTTCAGCAGTAATTGGAGGCACGGAAGGCACGCTAGGCATTCCCGCTACATTATTTCGTGTCGGAAAAATTATGAGTGGGCATATGGGGCCTTGATGGGTGAATATCAGTTCAACTATAATATTGAAACATCTTTTATTATATATTAAACAATCTCTTTCAATATAGAAAGGTATAACAGCTCAAAGATCAACATCCAGATCTGCATTTGATGGACCATGCAGTTCATTTGCAGCCTCTTCTTCTTCTTCAGCAGCGAATGAATCTACATATTATTAATATGATTCTACAGCTTCATTCTTAGTAACTAACCGACTGACTGACTTTGTTTAAAAACAATTTGAAAAACCATTAAAACTTGATTAGTATTTTCAACTAGAGGTTGTAACGTTACAAGTACGAAGTGGGGGGAAATTGTTTTAAATGAAAATTTCCAGAGTAAAAATTAGGGATCACACTCCTGAATTTGCTTCAGACAGAGCTTTTACGTGTAGTTATGTTTAGGTAGCAGAATGAAGTGAAACTCACGTATTGAGGAGACAGAGGAGTGTAATAATGACAAAATAAAATAGGTGACCGGTATCTAACGGAATGTACACTTACTCCAACTATTTGTATAATTACATGAGGGGGGTAGGCTGACCTAATAGACGAACAGACTCTACACGCTAATGTTTTGCGCTATTCAACAGCCTTTCTCGATATTGGTATTGAAAGTGATGTATCGTTACCAGTACCTA
The DNA here is from genome assembly GCA_963920205.1 of Stenodema calcarata. Taxonomy (NCBI): domain Eukaryota; kingdom Metazoa; phylum Arthropoda; class Insecta; order Hemiptera; family Miridae; genus Stenodema; species Stenodema calcarata. The sequence goes on from OY986058.1 coordinate 22,107,542, forward strand.
TCAAATCAGTATCGCAACATACAAGTACAGGCTACATACAAATATCTAGTTCCCAGCACTTTCGAGACAATAAACCCTGATAGTTAACCTAACATCGAGCGGAAGTATCAGCTGACAGCTAACCCAGTGCTGAGTAAATACAAAGGGGAAAGATATACTGCAAGCCTACCACCTGGCCGCAGGAAACTGATTAGCTTCCCCGGGTTATTGACTCGCCCCGCTATCAAGCAGCTCTACGTAAACACTTGCTCCACTGGCCGGAATAGATGCGAGAGAGGCCTTCATTTAAATGCCGATCGATACTGCGAAAATTGTAGGGTTTTTTCTTTTTCAATACCTACAGGAAATGTGACAACAGAGTGTCAGTTCCGTTCGAACTGTCACGAGACGGAGGAGGAAACTCTATTTCTCGGGTGGTTGGATGCTCTAAAGGTACTTATTTGCCTGCAGGCAATGGTTAGAGATCACCAAGTTACGTCTGTTGTGACCCGAAAGTGGAAGTTCTTTGGATTGTACAAGGAACCGGGAGAAATGGTTTGCAGCGAAGGGGACGACTGGAGGATGGGTAGATTGAAACGAGCTCGAAATGCCGCCATGTCCTAGTCATATTACGAGTAGCTCTAAAAATGGGGTTCATAGGAAAGTCTTGATTCAGTTTTAATTTGTTCACCCTGTACGGTTTTCGAGTTGCTGAACTAGAATCTAAAGTTTGCAGGCAGACCTTTTGCCCGGAACCTCTCTTTTTAGCACTTTTTGCTCAAATTTTGGCATATTTTCTAGTTTATTGTCTACATCTCGAAAACTATGCGTTTTTTGCTATGTTGTTATATCCAAAATTAAAGTAGATACAATTTTCTACATTTTTTGCCCCGATCGTGTTTTTGTATGACGAACCGTTTTTCACTAGAGCACGCCCAAAAAAGCGGATTTTTCACTGTGGGATTTTTGCCCATTTATTGGCGTGCTCTAGCGGCAAAACGGTTGGCCCTAGGAAAAAACTTCTGAAGCGAAAAATTGAGACAATTTTTTCAATTTTAATTATATAGGCACATACATCATGACTTTTGCGAAAAACGCACATTTTTAGTGATAATATATTATAGGAATGCGTCAACATTTTGGCAAAATATGCACTCAAAAAAAGTTACAAGTTCCGAGCAAAATTTCGGCCAGCAAATTTCAGATTCCTATTCAGCGACCAAAAAAACAATAAAGGGTGAAAAAAAATCAAAACTGAATCAAAACTTTCCTATGGAAATGGTAATATGCCTAGCGTACCAAGCCCCAGGCTTAGTTTGGTAACCAGTTAATTGATGAAACTTACCTACTACAGACAATAATGGATAATACTTATAGAAATAATAAAATAAGTAATAATTAAAATGGATTAATATAGTTATTGGGGATGGTTAGATGTTTCGATACCCGAACAATATGGAATGTCAAGTCCTGGGAGGGATCTTGAGCCTTAAGGCCGGTCCAGACGCTCCGTTTTCCACCACGACTTAAGTTTGCGCAGACTTCAGAGGTCCTCAGCTCAGACATCGCTGCGACTTCCCGACGGACTTGAAACCTCACCGTTTTCCGGTTTCCACGCAACGTCTTGTCTGCAACGACTTGGTCTGCGCAGGCAAGTCGTGGTGGAAAACGGAGCGTCTGGACCGGCCTTTAGACATACGTAATTCCTTGTGGACTTTTTGATCAAAAAATAAGAAATTCGTTTTGCGAATCTGTAGATGCTTCTACAACAAAAAATAAAAATCCACAGTCATACGGCATGGCTACAAGAGCGAATTCTCGAAGAAATAACTGGTTTTATTTAAAACTAGCTGTCGGGCTGGATCCATCTGCCACTCTTACCTGTCGCTTTACGGATTTTACCTCTTACATGTCCCTTTACAAACCTTCAATCCATTGAGCCGTTTCTGGTAATTTTAATTTTTTTTATTCCGGCTTCCCTTGTCAGATTGTTTCATTTTGGGAATTTATGGGTAATTTTCCCCCCATATTTCTCCCCAAAACCCCCGAAGTTTCATATTCGTGTTGCTGTTGTTCTCTAGGCATGAGTCAGCAACTCGATAGTCAATTTTGCCTACTTTTCAGAAGCCTTTAAAAACCTTTAAAATGAGGTGTCACTTGTCAAGATGTTTCATTTTGGGAATTTATGGTTAATTTTCCCCCATAAATTCAGGGTGGTCTGGAACGGATTTTGGTATACAATTTTTTCGGAAATACGAGTTTAAAAAATTTTGGACCGAGAACAATAGTTCTCAATTTCTTCGAAAATTCGCTAATAGAGGGACTACATCTGTTAGCTCTTTCGACGGCTAGATGGATATTCATACTAGTACTAACTCACAGTTGGAATTGAACTCAGGTGAATTCAACTCTCTGTCGCTTCCAGCCATTCTATGGAAGAGTAGTCTGTTTCGATAAATAAATGAGAAGAAATCCACTATGAGGTACCAGATAACTGAGACTGCGGAGTAGAAATACCGGTTTTCGAAGTTTAAGTGTCTATTACAACTTCTACGATTTCCGCGAGAGCTGGCGGGATCATCTTCGAGAGGTCGCCTTTCGTTTTTTCTTAAACCGTACGAGTATCTCACATTTCTATTTCGTCCCTATGAGCTTCCCGCATTGTCGGATACAATATTCGTGGTGACCTCAGAAACCCGAAGACATTGATAAGTTTGGCATTTCCATATCAGGCGAGAGTTTTCGTCGGAATAAGATTATATTATTATATCCTGTAGACCAAGCTGGGTTAATGCCCGGTTCAATTTCAGTGACAATTTACCCGCCGTTCTTCAGTTTGTCCTGAAAATGCATCCAAAAGTTGTGAAATGTACTGATACTCGTATGTTCCGGGAGTGGTTAACTGACAACTCCCACGCTGCACTGAGTCACCCAAGTGCACCTGTGTAACCTTGTGGTCACCAATAAGGAATGCGGCCATCTCTCCCTCATGACGCGTCGATCTCGAAGACAAACAATGTGGATTGATCGATTCATCTTCGTTTCAACTCAACATGCAACGGAATTACAATCAAGAATTGTTCTATCGTCTTTTTAGCAGCTCCACCTATTACTAAGATGTAAAATGAGATTTATGGTGAATTCTATGATAGAATACGATACTGATCGCCAGTTATGGGGTTAGTTTTGAAATTATTATACACGTACCGGGTGTTTCAGATTCTATTTTGGAATCGAAAAGAAGGGAAATTGAATTATACTTTCATGAGGTTTTCAAAACGTACAAACCCTCTCTAGAAACTGACCCTAACACAATGTGTCATAATAGTGGATTCTATATTGACCACACGACCAGTATACATACTCGTACATGTAACATTTATCATGGTTGGGTTCTCTGGATGCTAGTGACTTATGGAGGAAGAAGTTATGTATTTAACCTATTTAAGTTATGTAAGAAAATTATGTATTTAACCTGATTTGAAATCCACTTTCTGAGTTTTAGACACTACATAACAACTTCCAATAAGGTAATTTCAAATACTACCTACTAATTCTTCAATTTCCTAGTTTCCCTGGTAGTAGGCCTAGTTTCTCTATGAATTGAAGAAACACACCTTTTGTACTCCAGTGCATTATTATCTGCTAAACTTGATATTGAGTTTGTGTTCTATACCTACTACCGTTCTGTTCCGTCTCTAATATCAACATGTGAGTATATCATTTTACGCAGTCACTTCACCCAGTCACAACAAGTTGGCGACGAGGAATCATTACGCATATTGAGTAGATGCTGTGCAAATACCGGATGTTTTCCTCAGTCTCCTTCGTCATCTTCTTCTTACTGAAAAGTTTAGGGAATCATGAAGAGAAGTTGGGTGATCATGTCCCTTATGTAATAATTCCTCTATTTCAAGCCCCTTCACTCTGCACATCTGTAGGACGTGATATTAGGACCAACTTGGTTCGATTTGGACGACTTGGTTCTAGTGTCTGATACTACAAATTATGATTGGACAGGTTTTTGAGCAACAGGTCATTCGACCTCAAGTACAGAACGGGGATAGTTATCCTTATCTGTTGGATTTTAATCTCAGTAATAAGCTCTTTTCCTGACTTATTTCGGCCTGGTTTCATTTCCCGAAAGGTACTGTTTTACTATACCTCGTACATATAGTAACTATCGTGTACACCTACGTTTGCCGGAAAAGTTTTTCAGAAGTCAATGGAAGAGAGTTGGCTGCGACTGTGGTACATGCCACTCCGGGGTATCGAATTTCGAATCCGTCCGTCTTTTTCCGCTCTCGCGATTCTTCAGGGACGTAAGTGACGGTTTAGTGGCAGAGGCACACTTTCGGGACTAGATACCCGTCTTGGCCTCCTGCCGTGATCAACCTTGCGAAGAAAGCTGACTCGCCCCAAGCCTCTTAACCCGGCTTAACGAATCCCATGAAGCCCCCGGCCTACAAACGTCAAAACACGCATCCTCGTATATTATGAGTATAAACCAAACGAGGGGGAAAAGGGGGAAAAATCCACAGTCATAGCTAAGAACGAATTTTCGAAGAAATGACTGGTTTTATTAAAATATTTCCATTTTACTGGTTTTATTACAAATTTTGTCTCCTTTTTTGACGCGTAACACCTCAGTTTATAGTTAATAGATATCGCAATTCTTGACAGTGTTTCATTTTTTGAAACTTACAGGGACACAACAGGAGACAACACCAGTAAAATGTGCCAAATAATAAATAATAAAAATTTTTACATAAAACCAGGTATTTCTTCTAACATTCGCTCTTACAGCCATGCTGCATGCCCGGGGATTTTTGAGTTAGACCAGCCTTGTTCTGGACCTGGAATATATTCTATTAAGATTGATCGCCTTTTGAGCCACTGACGCAGGCGCTAGAAGTATCTTTTTGCCCATCATTGGTTAGTAGGTAGTATCCAAGGGGCATAACAATGACTAAGTAGGACTAAACATATCTCGATTGATCGGGTTAAAAGGGCAAATTCTTCCTTTGAGCCGACCCCATGTATTAAGTTCCCAGAGGTCGGTGGACGGGGGCGTCGAGTGCATTCGCCCGAGTGAGTTGGTGACATCAAAGGGGAATTTCGCTCAGCGGCAATACAAGGTCGGCCGATATTGAAGAAGTTTGAACAGCCTCACGTCTCTTGAGGGGAAGACATGTCATCCGAAATCATACGATCACATGTCTTTGGATATGTCCTTATTTTAATGATGTAACCAACGTCGACAGTTGGGATAGACTGACTGCGACTGCTTGTTGAACTGAGTACAACAGTCATAGTCATCGCCTTATTGCACTCCTATGATACCATTTTATGCTTGAAAACAGCAATACTAATACAAGACAATACTCATATGTTGTGATTCTGGATAATATTGATTGCACGCGTTTTAAATTTATTTATAAGTTGTATTGAATAGAACTGAGAGTGATAGAGGATCGAACGAATGATGAATATTGAGGTACAATTTGCACGGAGCTTATTCCACTTCATGTGGTATGGAAGTAATCATGACATCATATTAATGTTGCTCACAGATATATGTTGACGGAATATTTGTAACAACTACTTGTGTGCCTACTTGTTTTTTCCTCTCATTGAGGGGAAAAAAGGGGTGTTGAACCTGTGTGATCCGAAAATGAAAGTTTTCTTGAAGATTGCCAGGATGATAAACTTCTTAGGATTCTAAATGAGAAAGATATGCGTATTTATATTTATGTATTTATAAGGTATTTCATACGTAATATGCGTAATTCAGCTCAAAACCTGGAGAGGTACGAACTCAGATTATTTGTTTTCAAGACTATCTTAAGTTTTTAGGAGAATTTCCAGCATTCCCCAGTTGCCTAAAGGGCATGTGAAATTACCGACCATGATTATTAGGAAGGTAGATTATTAGGTATACTGGTATCGATATAATAGCAGTAGGTACTGTTAATTATTTTGCAATACTTCTCCTCACATAATTAAAAGTTAAACAAGTTCGGATGCAATAGCGATCCGTACCTACTAGGTACATCTCAGTAGTAGATGCTCGCCCGTTTCTAGTGCTACCTACGATGGATACTCCCCAAATAGGTACATAACAAACATATTTCATGCAATAAAATATTTTAAAAACATTTGATCGTATTTAGAAAAATAAAATTTTGCCTAATGTTACTTACCTATCATTAAAAAACCATTTTTGTACCCATGAGCGGGGTTTGATGTGCAGTTTTTCTCAGAGAGCACCTCACATTGTGAATCTTGTGCTCTCTAATTTCTTTCATTTCGCTCTGTGAAGTCTGTCTGTGATACTTCGAATTTATTTATTTCATTTACACTTCTTTGGTCGATTCCAATGGTTCATTATCGAAGATAATAAACCAAAATGATACTATAGAGACTTTTTTTTTTTTCAGACCCTACGAAACTTTCAAAGTTTGCCAAAAGTGAACTTGACTTATTTTAAACAGCATCCTTTTATGGATCTCTTCAGTACTGTTCCTGTAGAGGATTAAAACCAAAATCAGTTGCTACTACCTGCAACTTATTGTCTTTTTAACTGTTTCAGTGCAGCAAAACGGTGTTTCACCTATTGCGTAATTACACTGCTGAACTATATATTTATTGTCGCATTACCAAGTATATTACATTATTTGCAACAGCAATAACATTTGTTTGCATCTGTCTCTTGCATTGCCAACAAGGAGCACCTTTTAATGAAATTCTGATTGATACATTATGGATGAATATTATGGGGTCGATTTTAGACCCCATGTTTATAGTAATTTTTTGTTCAGCATACAATTTCCTAAAAGAATTCGCATTCAGAAGATTGCGCTCCCATAAAGTTGGTTTTCCGACCACTGTGCGCCGCCAGAAGGCAAGAAGGCACAGCGCATGGCCTCCGAACTTCGCAGCGAGCCAAGTTAGAGCGTTTAAAGCAATCTTTCCAATATTTTCAATATTAGGTCTCGAAAATATTTCCGAAATATTTCCAATTTTTCCGGAAATATTTCCGACCTTCAGTTTCCGACTCTCTTGGGGGCTTACTATAAAGCGACCTTCTATGCGATCCTGTGTAATCACTATGGAACCGTTTGCTTTCTGAAAAGGTGTGGTTCTGCAGTCTACATGAATAAGGTGTAGGTACGGGATTGTTGGTGAAGGAAAATGTACAGTTTCCATTGAAAAGGTCTAATAGTCACATGGAAAAGCGTCAAGAGCCGCGTGCCGAGCCCTGAAAACAATGCTGCCTCTGGTTCTTGATTATGAATTCACTTTTCCTCCTGCGATGAGAACAGCTGACAGCAAGTCACGTGTGGATCCCTCGCGGTGACGCGCGGTACTCACCCATTCGCGTCGGGATGAAAGCCGTCGGACAAAAGGATTGGAGCGCAGAAGAGCGAGGCTGCATTGAAATGACGGTATGCGATGTGTTGTCGAGTCCCCTTGTCGGTTCCCTGTAACAATGGACTGCGCGGAAAAACGTCGAGCTCTGTGGTTTGTTTTGACGAACACGCATAATATGACGGAAATATTGGAGAGTTTTCAGATTTTGGGTGAAAGTGCGGGGCCGTTGCGCTGTACTGCCCTGTAACAGTTAAGGTAAAACGCCTCAACTCCAAATTCAAAACATTTGTTTAGTTGTTTTTCACTGAGACCTTTGATGTAAGTTGAGTGCAACTCATTATAAAAACTCCATCTTTTGGTGAGATATCGGTATGACTTCAAGCAATTCGACGGTGGAAAAAAAACTCTGCAAATAATCGATTTATAATCGATTACCGAATTGCAGTTAAGGCGATGTAAAAATTTCCAGCCTCCGTTTTGGGATTGTTTGTTTAGGTAAAATGCCTCAACTTGCTCATGAGTAAAGACTGGATTTCTATGCAATTGCATAGGTATCTATTTCGCTTCTTGTAAGGCGACCGCCTTATTATTCTTCCTTTATCCGATTTGCCTTCTGTAGATGCTCCGGTTTGAATTTAATTCTGCATATTTTTGCATATTCGGACTGATGCTGCATATTCTTGCATATTCGGAGAAACATCGTAATGCTGCATATTTGATAGATAATCAATAACGTTTGACGATTTTTGGTGAAGGGAAGAAATTAAAATAAAGTTCTCAAGTACCAAAATCAGACGGAGAGATCGATTTTGATCACTGGAGTTGGACCACAAAGTTTTTAAAAACTGCTTGATTTGGTCAAAACTCCCCGCGTTTCTCACTCCTTAGCCTTCATCAAATCCCACTCGTCCTTCATACCATTGATACTCGTACTAACTAGGTTAGAGGAAGGTGGTGTTGAGTTGAGACAAAGTTTGGAATTGATCGAGGAATGCTCCGCAAAAATGCAGGCGATTCCCAAATTTATCCCATTTGGGATAAAATTTCAAGAGAAGTGGTCCACACTCTTGCAGAAAAATAATGGTCTAGAAACATCAAAGAACGTTAACAAGATTTCAATGGGAGAGGATGTACCCATTGAACCGACGGAGCATTCTTGTAAGCAATTTTAAATTTGCTCCAGTCACTTCGGTTGATGTGGAGCGGTCTTTTTCCGTCCACAAACACATTCTCTCGGACGGTCGTCATAACTTCATTCAAGACAACCTTGAAATGTGTATTTTTGTCAATATTAATTACGAAAAATTGTCAAATCTGTAAGAAGATGAAAAATATAGAAAATCATTTTAAAACTTCTGTGTTCCATTTGTAAGTTGTACTTTTAGTTCTATGTCACGAAAACAGTAGAATTGGAGCCAGATAACTTTGATTATAATTGAAAGAAGTACCATGTCAGGAATTCGCACCTGACGATACCAAATGGTTCAAAATAGCAAAGTTATATTGGGCTGCCAGAAGTTTAATGGCTGAAGAGTATACATCCCCGACGTAAGGAAAAAAAAAAGTACAGAAAAGTGGAAAGATAATCATTTCCAACTGGGGACATTCCTATTCGTATTACTTCAAAATGATAGAATGGTGACAGTAACATGAGTAGTCATTGTCACCGATTGTGAAATTTTGTTAAGTATGAATAGTGTGAACGTTGCAAAAATTTGTAAATAGTAAAACAAATAATGTTCTGTAAAGGCAGCAATTACAAATATTTTTACGAAATGAGAATTTCATTCAGATCATTCCTTATTGAAACTTGCTGGTATGAACTTAATTTATCGAATTTTACAATATTTTTTATGCATATTTGTCGCATATTTCATTATTTTTACTGCATATTCTATGGCGTATTCGGGGCATCTATGCTGCATAGAAATCCAGTCTTTACTCACCTTAACGTAAACAACTGAATCCAACGGATGTTTTGTTAGGAAATTGTTTGATTGCCTCAACCGAAATATAAAGCCAAAATAATGTAAATTTTTGTAGGTAAAACGCCTCATCTCAATTTATGTGAGTTGAGGCGTTTTACCTTAACAGCGTGTCGTTAAGGCGTTTTACCCTAACATTGACCAATTTTCGTATGTTTATGGTCAGAATCTCCTTCACTTCCGGTTCGAATTTTGAAATTTTGACTTCACAATCGAAAAGACCAGGTCCAAAATAGGAGAGTTCATTAAAAACCCCATTTTCGTAAACATTGGACGCGTTTTTATTTAACAGTACGAAATACGCGTGTACCTTGAAAGAATTATGTTATGAAAATGCATAAGCTTCATGAATAGTTAGTTTTTGTCTCGAAGGATTTCAATGGAAAAATCTTGACTAAAACTAGGGCTTCAGTGATTCTGCTCCTCAGCAACGTAGTTTCGAGGATTCCATGCATTACAAGACCCTTTTCCTGGTGTATAAGTTACTCGTAATGTATATAATCCGGGCAATGTATACATTGTGTTAACGATACCGGGAAGACCCTCCATGAACTCAAATGCACCAAAAATTGATTCCCTGAAGTACCACATGAAGGCGTGTGATAATACCCGCCTTTGTGATTGCCCTTGAATCACGCAAGTAGACCGTATTAGATATCTGGGAGTAACTGTGGACCAAAGAATGAGGTGGGATATCCACATTGAAGAGATAGTCGTCGGGTTACTTAGGGAAATTGGTCTGCGTCGGGATATACGGAATTTCATGTCGGGTGATTCCTGCAGATTTCACGTGAATATTTCATATGCAGCGGCGGAAATGGATGGATCAAGGGCAACAACCGGAAAATTTCCCCTTGCGAATGCCATTTCGCTACTCGCCTTTTACTTCAGATCCCCGCTCTCATTCATCACCACTGGTTACTGATATATAAATATAAATATACATAAATACCACGTATTAGGATATTTATTCTGTTATAAATAAAAGCAATCATGTGACAAATTACACAGTCGATCATCTGAAACGATAACGACCGAATAGTAGCATTCTGTTTGTGTCCTATGCAAGTCTTGCGTAATAACGCGTCACAATCATCTTCGTAATGGAAAGAGAATAACAACCTTCATATAGGAAGATGGGCATTAAGATGTCTTAAAATAGTAGTCGTCCTTCGAAGCGGCTCGTGTTGGTATTTTCGATTCAGTTGAGAGTAATGAGCGCCGATGTTGGCGTCTTTTAAACAGATTATTAAATGAAGTAGGTGATATCGTATATTAATTGACCTCAATCTCAAATATTGAATTGGATTCAATATTAAGAATTCATTGAGTTTAACCAAGATTGTATTCATTGGTGAGGATGATATTTCTGTGTACAGTGTAAATCAATTCTACAATCATACCCGCAGCAAACACAGCTAAATATCTAGGGTTGACGCTAGATGCCGAACTAAAATGGAAAGAGCACATCAAAATTTAAAAAAAAAAAAATTATTTGATGTTGAGCTCGGTTTTTTTAATATTACTTATAGGAAGTTGTACTGGTTACTGGGGAGGCACTCAGAACTAGAGGTTATTAGGGTATACATTACCCTAATGGGTCCAAACCACATACTGAAACTTACATCATGTTTTGTTGATTTATTGTTGATTTTGACCGGACTACAAGTTGCATTTGGGCTACTTAAAAAATATGAAGGCAAATAGATTCCCACGTATGACGACCTTGACGGCGGTCGATGGGAGGGTTTGATGAGCTGAAGAGGGAGCTGCAGGAGGCCTCTACGGCCAATCGTATATTTTTGTCAGACCATGCTTAGCCCAGGAAAGTTAGTGCTAAAAGGTTAGTTCCAACAATTGCTCAAGAGCTGGAAATAGTTTTAATCGCTCTTGAGGGTCCTGAATAACGTATATGAGTTTGCAACAGTTTGTAGGTTGTGCCTCAGATTTGAGAGCCTAGAAACCACGAAAGTTTCGCACTTTTTTTCAGTTTTTCGCAAATAACTTGAAACTTACGCATCCTACTGAAAATGTCGGACTTTTATTTTTAAAGAGCATTAAATTTCGCGGCGAGTAACGTTTCAAACATTGAAATCGGTCCAGCGTTCAGCCGCCATCGCCCGTCAAAGGTTAGGTGTGTTTTATCAACTTTGTTACAAGTTGATAACCCTCAATAAATAAATTTTTTAACAATGTAGTGAGCAAATATCTGTACCTACTGAAATTTTCTTTTGATGTCAACCAATTGGGAAGAAGCGTTATCAAAAATTCATGGGATTATAACATGGGGTAATTGGTAAAATTGACCAAGTAACATTTTACAAATTTTACAGGAGAGCCTTCCTAAGTTTCTCCGTCTTTCTGAATCGAGAAATGGACATTCAAAATCAGTATATTCCTTCGTATTCCCTTCTATATGATTGAATGAGGCATTTCGAGGGTCTCACGGCAACTCCCCACAATGTTGTTGGAAAAAAATCTGCCAGTGATGTTCTCCTTTCCATCCAAAATACCTTATTTCACAAACCAATTAGAATATTAAATATTTAAGAAAATTTTTCTTAAACCATGTATTTTTTCCAAAAAAAAAAAAAATATGAGAGCGGGAACGATAGGGGGTGTTGGTCGATGAAATTTTGTATGATCTGGAAGACTAATTCAGTTTAATAAACCGTGACCTCATTTTTGCCAAACATGACGATGTGGGGTGTTGATCATCAGAGCGGGGACGATAGGGGGTGTTGGCCAATGAAATTTTGTATGATCTGGAAGACTAATTCATTTAAATAAATCGTGACCGATCCGCCGGGAGAAGCATAACTCATTTTGGCCAAAAGTGACGATGTGGGGGAGTTGCCTTGAGACTTTTTACCGACCCTAAATTTTAAAACCCTCCAAAATCCCGTTAATATTAAAATTATAGTGATTTTTCGGCAGAAAATGGACTTGGTCAGTTTTACCAGCAGAGCATTGAAACCAATGTGTCAGATAGTCAATCCGCAAAATGTGTCCATCTGGCACATGTTATTCACCGTTCTGACGTATTCACCAAACTGACGTTTTACCAAACAAACTTCTCTACCCCCGAAATAGTGAATTGATCAATTTTACATGGAAACGAAATGAGCGTAGAAAAAGTGATCAAGTCCACTTTTTGGGTAATTGAGTTTTTGGCGTGGAAAAGTGATCAAGTCCACTTTTTTTCGAAATTGAGTTTTTGGCATCACCGGGTTCGTCAAGAACTCACCTACAAGATAGAATTGTTAACTCTTGCATTGATGTACCGTATGGTACCTTAATTGTGTCCTAATGCAAGAGTTAACGATAATCTTGTAGGTGAGTTCTTGACGGACCCGGTGAGGCCAAGAACTCAATTTCGCAAAAAGTGAACTTAATCAACGATATGAAGGTCACAATATCGGGCTGGAATAAATTATTTTGCCTTTTTTCTCCAAATTGAAGTAAAATATCATTATAACCCCGTTTCCAGGTTATAAATCCACAAATTTTGCATCATATTCGCTCAAAACATAATTTTATCAAAAAATGTAACTTTTTCACCGTTTTTCACTTTGGCCACTTTTACCAATCACCCCACGATAATATCGTGGGGTCCCGGGAAAAAGTGGCCAAATAACCAATTTTCTCAAAATTAGGTTTTTGGTCATTCTGGTACTAAGGAACGTTATTTACAGTTTGGAAATAGAGATAACGTCCAATTTTTGGTTAAAGTATTGAAAATATTTGAAAATAAATTTTACCTGCCCGAACCAGAGACTTTTATGTGGCCAAATGGCATTTGAGCTCAACTAGCATACTAGTATACGCAAGATCAATTGGAATCACTCTCGCTGGTGGGTGTTAATGTCATCAAGTACCAAAAAGCATCATCAAATACCATCTTTTACAGCTATGAGTATGACACAGACTACCTTGAGATTCCTGTAAATTGGAAGAAGAAATCTTCTAAAATAACTCCTCAATATTACCAACGAAGCTGGATAATCTATATAAAAACTTGATACCGATTTCGAAAGCCAAAAAGGACGATCTCATTCAACTTTGTCGAACCCTAGCTATACCACCATTGGTATGAAAACCTTTCATCATCTGCCATCCAAGATCAAGACCTGGACCCTTGGATGTCTTTTTAATTTCTCCAACACCTTCATGATTCTTAATTGTACTTTTAGTTACCATTTTAATAATGAAAGTTACATTTTAATAGGTTTTATGCATTTAATTGAAGCACAGTGGACAAGTGAAAACGATTTATACGTTTATAGATACGGATAACGTTTTCTAACAACAATTGGCATGACTTGTTACTAGATGCTTAGTAATGCGTTCAACTAACGAAAAATCAATGATATTTCTCAATTTTATGTAATTTAGTACTGATCAAATCAGATTTTTGCAAATAAATTGCTGTTTGAATAGCTACTGTGGTATATAAGTACGATGACCATAATTTTGAAACAAAAAAGTAGGACCCTCAAACAAAAAGTAGGACCCTCAAACAAAAAGTAGGACCCTCAAACAAAAAGTAGGACCTGTAATCCTAAAAGGAGTACCTATGGTCACCGTACCTATGGTCACCGTACCTATAGATGATACAACAGTGATGATTTCGTCCACAATCCGGGCTAAAATTAGCCAGCGGCGACGAAAAAACGCCGGAAATGATTGATTGAATTATTCATATCATATTATATGACTTTAAGTATTTTAATATGGCACTTTCTGCGAACACGCTTCATCTTGGAAACAAATATTTGAAATCGAGGCTTGAAAAATGTCACGTCACAGAAATTTATAGTAAGGAACAAAAACTAGGTGATTAGTCGTATCAATGTGATAAGCGACAACGATAACCTAAGTTCCGCTTCTTCTTCTACTTTCTTTCACTCGCGTACAATGGATCGCATGGAAGAAGTATGAATGGAGTGGAAAACATATTGATGTTCATATTATATCGATCTCGATGTTCCTTGAATCGATGTTGACGAAAGCCATCGATCCATATATTTATATGAGCGGCCAACAACTTAAAAGTAGGACCAGTACCATTTCTAAAAAGTAGGACCATATCTTCCTTTTCATGAGTTCAAAAATATGGGAGGACCCACAATCAAAAAGTAGGACCTGTACTCCCAAAAGGAGTACCTATGGTCACCGTATATATAAGGACACAGGAATACGGGACATTACAGAACCAGTAATGTTGAGGAGAAAATAGGCGATAATTCTAATCACTCCTCTGTAAAATTTTGAAAATGTTACTTGGTCACTTTTACTCGGGACCCCATGATATAGTCCCATGAATTTCTGAAACCGATAACATATTTTCGTGTGATGTTTTTATGTTTAGTTGGTGTTCGTTCAATCATGGCACCGTAAAACTTTTCTTGTCGTTGGATGACATCGTTGTGGCATTCCACATTGAAAGTGAAGAGTAAGCTTGTCCTACTGTTGAAATTTCCACATCAAACGTGACCGAAACTTCGGACATCACGGGAAGGACTAACGTGACCGCAACTGACAATAAAATGGTTTGTTTCGGTCATCGAGCGGGCGTTGGATACATCAGGCGACTCTGGAAGGGGTCCTCCGTCAAGGACGTTTCTTTATGAACGGTCGTCGGGGTTCGCAAGAGAAGCGCTACAAGAGTGAAAAAAAACGGACGCAGGTTGAACGCTTATCCGAAGATATCGGCCACCAGAGGCCGCTAGACGTAATTTATCTTCCACGCTTTTACCTCTCGCTGGAGGACGGAAGGTGAATGAATGGAAGTTGGAGGAGTAACAATGAGTCGTTTCCGACGGATTAAAATCTTACGGCCTGTTCGGATGTTATGCCTAGACATGAGGCGTAGACGAATGTAGGTAACACCGACTTGCCGCCTTGAAATTATTTATGGTCTGTAACAAGCATTCTCCTGTTCAACGAGCGTAATATTACGAGTACCTATGGACCGACTCTATCTGAGGAGTAAACATTCAAAACAGCACTTTTACAACAATTTTTCTTCTTTTTCTGAATTGTAAATGTTGGGGCTCTGATTTTAATAGAACCATTGGTTCAAATCATGACATGATAGAGAATTAATAAAATACTTTTGAAGTTTGGACATGTGTCGTTTTGTCTGACCAATGTTACTTTGTGTTGCTTTGATGTAGCACGACGTGGATTTGCTTATACCAATATTATAGAATGTTCATCAAATCAACGTCTTTCTTCTTGGCATCATCTTGGCATCAATGATTGAGGGAGGCTCAAAATCTTAAGGCGGGTTCACATGGAGCGGAAAGTACGGATTGCGGATTGCTCTGTGATTGGCCTTGACCAATCACAGAGCTGTACGCAATCCGTACTATCCGCTCCATTCTAAAAAGAATAGTTTACATACGCTGACAGAACCTTGAATGGTTGAGAAACTGTATGCAACAGAGAATCTAAGCGTCTTCAAATTATTGGATATGGTAGAATCACTACGTTGACATTCCACATTTTACTCTCAAGCATTGCATGTATCTTCTTACCATTTGGTTCTGAAGGTAGCACGTCTATTTTCGAGTAGAGCTGCATCCGAAAATTTAGCGCATCATTTGGGTGCACTTTTTTTTTTTGCATTGAAACCGTTTGTTCTAGTGCCTGCAGGGGCGTTCCAATAGGCGTTGAGTTTTTTACGTCCCTAGAACATAGTTTTTTTCTGTCTTTTTCTCGTTCCACTGTTCACTACTTCAACCACAACGTAGTCCTCACCCTCACTTTCATCCATATTTTTCAACCCAAAATGAATAATATAATCAATAAAAGGTAGATCAAAAATAAAGTGGGAAAATCAAACGCAAACTGAACAAGTAAGTGGGTTCTGAGGGAGTGGAGAGGAGGATAGGGTGACATGACTGATACGATGCACGCCATTGGCTCAAATGGACTTGGGTTGTTTTGCGTTGGTCACAGCGTGTCAACATGGTTCAAAGTGGTTCTTTTTGCTCTGAATTCATACTTTTCTGTTGCGTTTTTTGAAATGTATTTTTGATGTTTTGGTTAGTTCTACCTTTACCAAAAGATAACTATGACTGTAAAGAACAAAGTGAAATAGCTACATAGAATTTTTTGTTTGGACTTGTGTCGTTTTGAATGTTTGCTCCTCATCTATTATAGGATCTATAATATCTATAATAGGATCGTTCTGTTTGGTCGACTGTCTGCAATTTGGAAACCTTCTTTACTTTTCGATCCAGAAGTTACAAACACTGTCATAGTAGTCCATTCACGATTCATGGGCGCAAAAAAACGATCCACTCGTTTCGGTTTTTGCTCAATATCCGATAAAAGAAAGAGTTTGACTGGTATGGCCACTATACTTGTTATTGCTCTCACCAAAACTCACATAATATGTCATAATATTATTATGACTGGTTTTGGTTTATAACCGTTTTTGAAAGAACCGCTGGGCCCGTTAGGCCTCAAGTTGAAGTTTATTGCACTCACTACAACTTCTTTCCATATGACATTGGACGTCGGATATTTAGTTTTGAAGATAGTTCACAAAATAAAAGGCTATTTCGACAGTTTTTCACTTTTTGGAAAATTAGGTCAGGATCTTGGGAACTGATGATTGTACAGAGCTCGCTCTGGTCTCAAATTGTAGCATATTTAGAGTGATTAAGACTATACAATTCCCATACCCGTCAGATCCTTCGTTTAAAGAGATATTGAACAAAACCGAAAAAAGTGCGAAAATTCGGTGGTTTTTGGCTATTACTTCGGTGCTGCTGGTATCTTAATACTCATTCAGTACCCATCAACATATAAAATCAACGCTAACTGGGCAAAGTGGCGCGGACGGCGGACGGCGTACGGCGGACGGCGTACGGCGGACGGACGGATTTTTTTTTATTCGATTTTCTGAATCTACGTATCTTGAAACGTAAACCAACAAATTTTGAGGGGGGGTTAAAATTTTTTTTTCTTTGGGCGATTCCAATGGTTCATTATCGAAGATAATAAACCAAAATGCATAATGACCTGAATTTTTGCAAGCACGACCTCCTGCTTATGTCTAATTTGACTCGACTATAAGGTCAGCTGGATGACTTGCGTGTTGTGCTGTGTACCTACTATTACACTTGGGTTTTGTTGTGGGGTTACAAAGGCTGTAAGGTACATTGCCTTACATAACCTATACCACATTCGCTGCGTTTCTCAAGTACCGTTCAAACCGGACACATTCAAACCCAATAATATTATAACAATCTGGTTCCAGAACAATACAACAGTTCAGAAAATTTTATAAATCGGCCCTAAAACTTGGTTAACTGTCAGTTACAGGCTGTTCTTGAATGCTTGATATCATCACAGCGATGAAGGGAATGTTGCTACAACTACAACTGAAGTAGCATCCTTCGAGTAACCTCGTACCTTCTAGTTGTCGAATAGGGTTGTTTATTGATACAACAAAGAGCGGTTTCCGCCCGATAAAAATCTCTCTCCTGGTTTCCTCGGATTTCCGCGACGGTGTTGAATACCGATACAATCCTTAGAGCAGTGCTGTACTAGCTTCACGGGCAATTGAACTCCGGGTCGATTCATTGAACGAGGTTTAACCTATTGTGGGAGAAACAGTTACCTTTAATCTAGCGATTATAACAGCGTGAGGGGCCGTATAAATCCTCTTATCTTGCGAGAGTAGGCTGGAGGTTCACGCTGTTGTTTTCACGACCTGTCGGTTTGTTTTTAAGCAGCATTAACACAAATTTTGTTCATGAATTGGGTAAGATGTCAGATCGCAAAGATATCAGAATGTATCCGTACTAATTTGTCGTATTCTTGTTTCAGGTGAGTCGTGGAGTTCTCAGTAGATACTTGAATATTCTGGTGAGTATCTGGACCATAAGCAAAAATATCCAACTGAATCGCTCGGTTTCAATGAAACTTAAAAACGCACATTTCCTGTACATTACATACATTCGAATCACAAGTCAAATCACGAATGAAAACACATGTAAGGAGCTTCCTTTCAACCGAGCTTATATCCATTTTGGTTTATTATATTCAATAATGAACCATTGGAATCGCCCAAAGAAAAATTTTTAACCCCCCCCCCCCACAAAAGATATTTGTAGAAAGATGGGAAACTGTGATGTCACATTTTCCGCAGTCCGCGGCAATTTGCCCAGTTAGCGTTGAGCTAAAATTACGAAATTTTTGTTACGGGTTCGGACCAACCCCACAATGATCCTCGAAACTTTTCACAACCCTAGGTCAAGAGAAACGGGTTCAAAACGAATTTTGAAATTTTGGAAATACCAAAACTCGAAAAATTTAGATAGAACGTTGTATTTTAGCATGGTACATGCTTTAGCCTTGGACTAACTAACCGAAAAACGTTACGCGGAATGGGTGACGCGGAATGGGTGACGCGGGATGGGTGACGAAATTTTATAATGATTTCCGCTTACAACGGAGCCGTTGCTGGGGAAATGAAACTTATTTAGTTTTCATCGGACAGAAATCGTTCACCACTCGTTGGAAAGCTCTCGATTTATCACGCATTTATGTCGCAGTTTTATATTTATCTACGAGATATTAATCCAACAATGCGATGTTATAAATGGTTAGTAAACAATCTTATGTGCGAGGGTCGAAGCTTCATTACCAGGGAAGCTAATTAGAAGCATGTTCCATGTTTCTCGATTTTTAGCCGCAGGCTCCAAACGGTAAGCATCCGGGGGGTCCAGGGGGGCTTGCCCCCCTGGCGAGGCGCGAAGCGCCGAGTTTTATTTCATATTTAGATAGAGTTTATTTTTTATAATTTTTTAAGACCATCCACAGCTCTGTACGATCAGCCGTTCGTTCACAATGACGGCTCTAAGTTGAAGCAGATCAAAAATCGTCAACATGATGGTGAATCGCGAGGCCGCCAAACAGTTCAATATTCATACTGACCCAGCTGATTCGGACAGCACTTGGTTCCAGACGTCGAGTTAATTATTCATAATAATAATAATTAGTTATAATAAATAAAAATTATTAATAACTAACAATAATTATTAATAGTTTTCACTGGAAAGATGAAATTATTAATCATTAATGATAATTCGTAATAATAATTAATGCATCATTTAGTGATCTAGACAGAATGGTAATCTGCATGAAGAAGATAATAAACCGTTGTGTTTTTAATTCAATTTTCTGAATCTAATTTTCTAATCAAATTTTGAGGAGTTAATGGGGGGGGGGGGGGGGGGTAACTTTTATCTTGGGCTATTCCAATGGTTCATTATCGAAACTCTTTTAGATCGTAAAATGTAAGATACAGTTTTTCTCAAATTTAATTTAAAATTCTTCTAAAGATTTTAAGGTAAAACCGGGTTGTATCGCTCTTAGAAAAATTTAGAAAAAGATTACGTTGGATTCGTAATGTTCGTGGAACTGCGGTGGTAGCGGCGAACAGGGAGGGGAGTCGTGAAAAGGCCTCGTTTTACCGCCCCCTCTACAACCACCCACATCCGCCTGGTTTTCTCTTTCTCACCCACCTCCACATTCACATTCACCCACAATTTAAATTTATCAGTTGCGGCGGTGGGTGGAGAGGGGGAGAGAGAGTAATGATTAAGAGACAACTCCCGTCTCTCCCACCTCCCCCTCATCAACCACCCACATCCGCCTGGTTTTCTCTTTCTCACCCACTTCCACATTCACATTCACCCACAATTTAAATTTAAGCAGTTGCGGCGGTGGGTGGAGAGGGGTGGA
Source organism: Stenodema calcarata (assembly GCA_963920205.1). Lineage (NCBI taxonomy): Eukaryota > Metazoa > Arthropoda > Insecta > Hemiptera > Miridae > Stenodema > Stenodema calcarata. Next base: position 22,127,647 of record OY986058.1, read on the forward strand.
GAGAGAGAGTAATGATTAAGAGACAACTCCCGTCTCTCCCACCTCCCCCTCATCAACCACCCACACCTGCCGCTTTCCTATTTCTCACCCACTTCCACATTTACATTCACCCACAATTTAAATTTAAGCAGTTGCGGCGGTCGGTGGAGAAAGGGTGGAGACAACCCCCGCTCCCTGTCATCAACCTTCTCCATCGTCCCGCTCCACTCCTCGCTTTCCTCTTTATCACCCACTCACAATTCCAATTAATTATTAATGTACGAGGGACGTCCGGAAAAAAAGGGGACAAATGCTGTTAAAAATAGAAAAATGCATATATTTTAATGAAATTTTCAGGATATGTTCAAAATTTAGTCCTTTATTTTTCAACATAGTCCCCAGCAAGTTCCACGCACTTCTGCATCCTAGGCACGAGCTTTTTTATGCCTTCGTCATAGACGCTCCGCTCCACCTCGAACAGCCACTTCTCCACAGCTACGTTCCCGCACTCAACAGAAGCGTTCCTGGACTCAATAGTGACTGGGGACGAGACTTGGGTATGCCACTATACCCCTGAGTCCAAACGACAGTCCCTACAGTGGCGCCATACCCACTCCCCCACTGCCAAAAAATTCAAGGTGCAATTTTCAGAACGCAAAATCATGGCATCTGTGTTCTGGGACAGGAAGGGAGTGTTATTGGTTGATTTCATGGTCAGAGGGACCACCATCAACGCCGATGCCTATTGTGAAACCTTGAAAAAATTGAAGAAAAAAATTAAGGACAAAAGGAGGGGAATGCTGACTCGAGGCGTGACTCTCCTTCACGACAACGCCAGGCCCCACACCGCACGTGTGACCCAGGACCTCCTTGTGAGATTTGGATGGGATATCATTAACCACCCACCATATTCCCCTGACCTGGCGCCCTCGGATTTTCATCTCTTCACAAAACTGAAGGAGTTCCTGGGTGGAAAACGGTTTTCCAGCGACGAGGAGGTCAAGGAGTCTGTGGAGAAGTGGCTGTTCGAGGTGGAGCGGAGCGTCTATGACGAAGGCATAAAAAAGCTCGTGCCTAGGATGCAGAAGTGCGTGGAACTTGCTGGGGACTATGTTGAAAAATAAAGGACTAAATTTTGAACATATCCTGAAAATTTCATTAAAATATATGCATTTTTCTATTTTTAACAGCATTTGTCCCCTTTTTTTCCGGACGTCCCTCGTACGTTGATACTCAACTATCAACCAGGTTTCTTCATCTTCAAAGTGCTCCAGTTTGAGAACAGAATAAGATATCGCAATTCTGATTTCACCATCGTGGTCAGCAGAAAAATAACCTTAAAATGAGTAGTCAGTTGTCAGAATATTTCATTATGCCCATTTTGTCCCCCTTGATGTTTTTATTCAAGAGTCCCAAAACTATTTTTTTTCCTTTTTCAAAATAGCTCATATCCACGGTTTTTCATCAAACGAGCTTAAATCAAAATTGAGAATGGTCGTATCACCTCCAAAATGTGAGGTAGAGGTTTGAAAAGTTATGGTCTCATTGACATTGCTGTAGAAACTATAAGGAAAATTTGGGAACCTTGAACAACATGCATCGTGTCATAGGTATTGTTTTTGTCAGTTTCCCAAACAAAAGATCTAAGTGGTTAGAAGCTCCTCAAGTATTGCATCTCGTCCAATATGCTGTCCAACATAGTTACTCATTTTATTTTCACATTCATCAGTTGCGTTCTAATTTTCATACAGAAAAGTCAAAAGATATTGTAGAAAAATATAAGTGTTCATTGGTTCACAAACTTCCACTCATTATCACGCCCTTCAATAGTAGTAACTCAGTCGAATCAGCATATTCACAGAAAGTTGACTTGGAAATGCCGTTAAATCGCCTGTATTCTACCCTGAAACGTGTGTGGAAACGTGAGGGCAAGCGAGGTTGGGAGCTGGTAGCTTTGACTCTGGCGAACCTTGATATTTGAATATAAGGATCGTGTGGTCTGGAGGCACCTACTTGGCGATGGGGGACGGTTCTTGAAGCTTTGGAAGGACTCGAGGTAACTCGGGCTTCAAGAAAGTTTTACCAAGTTCTTGACGGTCTGTGATGATTGGAGGCCGCGATAGTCGAGAATATCCGGGCAAGTCTCCTTGAAAACTTTGGGGGATAATAAAATTACAATCCGAATCTCCATCTCCAACGTTTCGGCGAAATTTGATTGGCCCATCTTAAGGGCTTGGATGGGGTCAGTTGTTGGCGCTCGGTGATGGGTTTCAACGAGTGTTCAAACTATCGAAAAATACTTTGTATGTAAAAATACCTTAAGTCAAAGATTGAAGCGCCAAGTCGTGTACAACACCCAATGATGAACTCCTAAACAGAGACGATGTGAACTGTTCATTGGTAAGGAGATGACTGATGCTTCTTACGATATACCCTCGTCATAATTATAATAATTATTATTATTATAGTTATACCAGAAAGTATCCGTTTCGTTTATTTTATTTCATTATTATAAACTAGTTTACCAGAAAGTATCCGTTTCGTTTATTTTATTTCATTATTATAAACTAGTTTACCAGAAAGTATCCGTTTCGTTTATTTTATTTAATTATTATTAACTAGTTTACTAGTATGTAGTTTACTTTACTATATTGTGTTTTATGATTATTTATTTAATTATGATTTAACTAGTTTATAATAATGAAATAAAATAAACGAAACGGATACTTTCTGGTATAAATATAATAATAATAATTATAGTTACTTATACCAAAAAGTATCCGTTTCGTTTATTGTTATAGGAACGACTACAGCACAATGTGGTATGCTATCGCTCTTGTCACTAGGCGGATACAAGTGATGTCTTAGAAGTATCCACCAAGTGATAAGAGCATACCAGAATGGCATTATGTATGTCATACAGAAAGACGTTAAGTATGTCATACTGAATGACGTTAAGTCACTCCAACTCCAGTAACTCCAACTGCTACCAGTCATCCTAATATTTCACAAAGTAATAATTTACAATGTGAGGTGTTCCAAAATTATTTCACACTAATTACCTACTAATAAAATTTTCGTCACAAACTCATTTTCGAGCATCATTTCAACGTTCAAAGAGTAATTGGCACCCATACATTACAACGATACAGTTTTGAAAAGTTTTTGCGATTTACCGAATGTGACCAGAAGACTGATCACGCTGGTTCGACGATGTTCCCATTGATTGGAAAAACTCTGGCAAAAGAAGATCACGTTACTTTCATTATAGACGAGGGTATATCGTATGAAGCATAAGTTTGTTTACTCGTGTTCTTAGACTAAAATTATACACCGAAAAGATCGATTACTATTCAGTTTCGAGGGCATCCAAGTCGTAAAAGACCCCATAAACCTTATTGAGCCTCAATAATAACCCAGTGACGGTAGTAGCTATTTTCGTTTTACGTATCTCCTCTGACTAGCGGAATCTCTCACAAAAACAAACTGATTAGTGCATGTCACATTTCACCTCGTCGTAGCAGCGCTGCACCGTCCTCAGTTGAACTTAAATTATGGAAATTGAATTGAACAAATTATTGGTTTGGGTTGGGCAGTACCTACTATGGACGCTGTAGTAAGAAGTTATTGGTTATTTCTAGTGTTTTCATTTCGACAGAAGTATTAAAAGTTGGCAAGTAGGAAATTGTAATTGGGAGGAAACAGGCACCTCCTTTTGAACAATCAAAATGCTCGTCAAACGTAAATTTACTGCTTCGTGATCATTCTTCAATAACCCAAAGGACTTGGATTTTTCAGGCGTACCTCATTATTATTTCGTAGCTCGTAATGGCATCATTATTTAAAATAAAAGAAACCACGCGGTCTGAATGTTCATTTACCTACTCCTGCACAAAATCGTGGAAAAATCTCCCAAGAACTACATTATGCCATTGAACCTCATTTTATTAAAACGATCCATCTGCCTTAATGAGAGCGACCTTCAGGAGTTTTTTCCCCCACAACTCCTATTCAGTGTTTTCCCCGTTGTCTCTTCGTTAACAGCTTGAAGAGAAGAACATTCTTTTGTGTTGAGGTGAAGATATTAATCTGGAGGAGGCCCAAGTGCGTTACACAACAATGTTCATGTCAGGACTACAGGGATAATCTATAAAGAGGTAATACGAACTGTGTTGATCTCAGATAGCACTGAGATCGATTATTTGGCCTTTTCAATGGACGCAATGTACGATAAAAGTGGGTTTTGGTGGTAGCGCACCATTACCACCATTGCCTGTAGGGAGGCGATGTCATTTACGTGTATTTGGCGATGAAGTACTGATTCTCCAATTTAATCATTTTCATGGATGGAACTGCAGTTCCAAATTTCTTTTTAGATTTTAGTAGATACATCAGTGATCTGGTGTACCAATTCAGTGACATTGCACCAGAAATTCGCCATTTTGTTGATGAAGAAGAAGAAGAAGAAAATACATGTATTTGAAATTCGAAAAACAACAAAAAATAAATAATAAATACATGGAATGACTGTGGGCTATGCCCGTCTGTCAGAGTTCCGCATTAGTTGATTATACTATATTGTTTATTATCCTCGCTATATTTGCTATTATTGATGCAGCTATACCTATCACATTTGATTGTCCCAATTGAAATGATACACCAGATCGGCTCGGTACGCCCACGCAGTTGCACAGAACTTGGCAAGTAGTAGCCAATTTATTCCATTGAGCATGTTGATGATGTCGTCATATGCCATTTTGTTGATGATATGACCGTGCTTGCATCTGGGACTCGCCTTGATGCCCTAACTTTTAATATGCAGTCAGCTGATGAACTCGTCCTGGCTTGGGGCACTGCCAATTCACTCAGACAGAACGGTATAGTTCGCTTCTACAGTGAATTTCCTGGGCTTTTGAATTGACAGTTGACTTTCCTGAAATCATCGCATTCTTCTTAGCATTGCTTTTCGTCGTTTGTGACCTCGGCTTTTTACGGCGGCACTGCTGTGCTGAGCACTGGTCCCAATATGCAGAGTCTCCTGGATAGTTGCATAAATTTGGCTGTTGTCAAGTTTCCTCGCCGTGAAAATCTCGAAGACGACTTGTTTGCAGGTGGGCGGGGGCTCAGTACCTCCTAGTTGTAAGATGAGAATCCACTCTTGCGTGCAGATTGCTCAGATTGCTCCTTGTGAAACGATCCAAAGAGTTGACAAGTACAATTACCTGGGAGTCCTCTTGGATTCTGCTCTCCTCTGGGAACACCAGGCTGCCTACCTTTACTCCAGGATGAGTAGATTTGTGTACGTGTTCTATCACGTTTGGTCAGTCTTGTTTGCGGAGTGACTGAAACTCGTATACTTACATGAACTTCAGAACTTCAGTATGGTGTGGGCGGGTGAACCATATTCAGAAGCACTTCTGCTGGAAGCAGTTTTGAAGGAAAATCTAGTAGATACCCCACTGAGCTTCTTTATAAGGAGGCAAAGATCTTCACAATCCGGCAATCATTTGTTACGAACTTGGAGCTTTTTTTATTTTTGCCATCCCTACATTGCTGAGAAACCCTACGACCATCCCCACCCCACCTGATTCCGGCTGCAATATTGTAAATCCCAGAGTAAATCTCACCCTGTCATCCAGAAGTCCCCAGTAATTTAGAATAAAAAAAATAATAAAAAAATTGTAACCGCCCTGTATTTTTTTGGCTGATAGGAAATGACCGAGAATATTCTCGGCAGTATTTATGTGCAAATAATGTAGTTACGTATCGTACAAATGTTCTCATTTTCTTGAAATTCGCCAGTGTAAATAGAAGCTTTTCTGTCAGAGACTCAAAATCGCTTTTAACATAGTACTATAGCGATTTTTGCCAAGCCCTACATGCTCGCCACCCAAGCTAGTAGTAGGTTTTTAGAATGCAGAAGTCTGCCATTAGAATAGTTTTCAATATTGCATAATATGCAACATGTTATAGAGTAAGTTGTTTGTATGAGGTTTATTTAAAAATGAAATGTGTGATTGTCTAAAATCTTAGAAGAGAATTTGATTTTCATTCAGTCCAATTCTGATAATCATGAATAAATATTGTACCAGCCCAGGCTCGCAGAATCCTTACGAAATGGACAAGAATTAAGGGCTAAATTATGGGACAGACGGCACGGAACTGTACAGAACATGATCGGCATGTAAACTTTACAAGTTTCGGCAGAAGGTTGTGATGCTTGTAATTCATTAATACGTCGAATTGTTATATATTTCTGTGAATTGGCGTACCCTTTTCTTCTTCCGTTATAAGGATACGCCTATAAATTGTCTCCTCTATGTTACTTTGGGTTTCAGCTGGTTTATTGCGTGCTCGCTAATGATTTTATTAAGGTGAATGTACTAAGCCGACTACGAGCAAGCGGTTAGTTTGCTTAGACAGCCCGTTCCGCACTGTGCAAATAACAGTGATGTTGCTATTTATTCCGCACACAATTCGTTTGTCAACACGAAATACTCGCGCCGGTTCTAAAATTGACAATCGCTGTACGCGAGCTGCTAAACCAAGTAGCGACCAGGTAACGACTAACAACAGGCGTCGGTATTTTGTCACGACTGATGAAAATTTATTTGCTCGTCAACTCGAAAAGCCAGTTTTAACTGGAGAAATCGGAAACAAATAGACGGTAGAATGAATCTAATAAGCGTCTTGACGACACTGTAATATGTCAACACGTTGGCCTCTTGTAATAGCCCAACAGTTAGTGTTTTTATACAGTAATAACGACCAGGAAGAATTAACCAAAGCTTGTTCTGCCATTTGCACAGTAACGGTGCGGCAAATTAATCTGCTACTAGGTTTAACTGCAACGTCATGAATTATTGGTGCCTACCATGAGGTATAAACGGAAAAAAATGAAATGAAATGAATTTATTCCTTCATAAAGTATACATGGCTATCAAAATAAACTAAACTACCATACTCTGTCCCAT